>OX388216.1:20017500-21217500 GCA_947578815.1 Epinotia ramella
CTTGCTCCTTAGGTTCAGTTGCTTTAGTGGAGTTGATTATCCGCCAAGTGGCTTTAGTCTTATTCTGAGCAGTTTTAATCGCGTGGTTATTTTGTGCTTTCTGGGTGGATTTGATAATTGTTTTATACCGTTTCGAGTAATTTCGTAAAAGGTGTTTATTTGCTGATGTAGGGGTATGTCTAAATTGCCAGAGTAGTTGTCTCTGCCTTTTGCTACACACTTGTATGCCTTTTGTCATCCATTTTACTTTTTTGATTGACCTTATTGTTACTGACTTTACAGGAAAACATAAATCGTAGAGAACACCAAAATTTTCTAGAAATATATCGTAGGCAGTGTTTGGATTTGAGGTGTTATACATGTCAGCAAAAGATAAACTTTCTAAATGTCGTTTAAATAATTTTAAATTGTCAAGGCAGTAGTCACGTCTTTTTATACGCCAAAAATTGTTGCTATATTTGTTATTAATAGGTAATGTTAGAATTTGGCTGGTATGATCTGATAGACCAGAGTCTAGCACTTTACTACTGTGACCTTTTTTTAGATTGTGTGCGAAATTGTCTATGCATGTGCTCTTTGTTCTTGCATTATAACTTATAAGTATAAAAAATACTCAGTAAGCAACTAAATCTCGAAAATCGATGTTGTACAGTAGAATTATTTGGGGTTTACCACTGACAGATAGCTTGCCTTCATTTAAATTTCAACTTTAACCTCATACAAATTAAGTAGTTATATCTAAATGGGTAGACGTGGGTAACAGTATTCTGAAAATTGCTTTATTTGTATGACATTAATGTTAAAAATTAAATGAAGGCAAACTATCTGTCAGTGGTTAACTAACAGTAATCGTACTGTAATAATTTTATTACTTCGTACTTTTGTGGAAAATTAACGCGAGGCAGATGCAGACCGCTCATTCAATATGCATTAAGTATTTATGTTACTACATCGCCCATACAATACAATGCTTGATCAAATTCATAACTATTATAGAGAAATAAGGTAAATAAGTAAATAATTTAAATTAGGAAAAGATAAATACAGGTACCTACACTACCTATACCTACGGCGTATTAATGATTTATTTATTTTATTTATTTATTATTATTAAAAACAAGAACGGTTTACACCAATTACACTTGTAGTCTTACAAATTATATATTACAGTAATAATTATTATACATTATTATATTTCTTCGTTACGTCATCCATCAATTCTCACATGATATAGGTACCGTCGAACCCCCTGACCTCGCCTGGGATACCTAACATCGCCTATTTTAGCAAAAGTTGAAATTTCCGCCTAGTTTTTAGGGCTGGATCCACACAATACTACTAAATAGAAAGTGTATTTTATGAATGGCAATATTCTCGCATCAATTGTGGCTAACTTAACGCCGTTTACGGTCAGTGCCGGTATTTCGTTGCAGTGGCAGCACATGTTTTGATTTGTGTCTGCGGAACTTTGTTGTAAATTGTGACTAAGGACAGGTAACGGTAAGTTTTTTCTTGTACTATAATCTACAACTAATGCTCTTTTTTATGGTAGTATTGTTTTTTACGTAACTTATTTGTATACGTCGCAATGATTAAAATGTAATTGAGGTCATGTTCCGGCCATCTTGAAGCTACACTTCGCCTGCCCCTAGGGTTGTCAATCCGAGTGTGTGATATATTTCAAATTTCTTATTTAGTAGTATTAGTCATTCAACCCTCGACCACAGATTAAAGAATACAAGTACAGATACCCAATCTCATAGAGCAAAAGCGTACCGTCCTAATGTAGGCAATTCTGTATACAATTTTAGTCCCGTAGCTACACCAGTAGATGCAGTATCCGAGCTACCACGGCTATGACGCTGTCAGCCTTTAGTAATACATTGAGATATCACAAGATGGCGTTGACTTCCCGGGCAACAAATAGAGTATTTGCCTCGACGCACAAAGGGGGTCTTACAAGTTTGATTGCTATGTGTGTATGTCTGTATGTTTGTCTGGGGCACCGTAGCTCTTGAACGGGTGAACTGATTGGAGTTTCTTTTATTATTATTATTATGTTTAAAATAATATTTGTTTACATTTGTGTAGGTAGGTACGAGTATATATATCTGCATTTATTTGTTTATGTTTATTTAGTTTAGAGTAGAAAATCGATAGGTATAATAGATTCATGATTAACCTAACTAGGTTAATCTATTATACGCATCAAGTACGTCGGTAGGATTATTTATAAGTCAGATGTAGTTAGGGATTAAATTTTTGTTTTTGTTTAATGTTTATCTATTATCCAGCTAGATGGCTGTGATTACTTTACAACTAAATGTTAAGTCTATGATTGATCTCGTTAATTGTTACTAGTACTCACCTAGTCAGGTGTAATTCGTTTATATTTAAGTATCGATGTTACATTTGCATCTAGTAGGTATGACTTCCTACCTCTCTGATTGTTAAGTAGTGCCAAAATATTATTGATATTAATAAAAAAAATACTTCATATTTGTTTTTGTATAAGTAGGTAAGTACGCAAACATATTAGTCTTATAATTATTTATAATCAACACGTATTATAGGATTATGAATGACCTTGTGGTGTTATGTAATTACTAAGAAGAAATATGAATGTTCACGTACCTATGATAGGAATATTTTTAAGTCATATAATATTAATATTTTTGATACATGTTTATCTTTACGTACTATTATGAGAGAAGGCTGTGATGATTGAGATGATTAGTTAGGTAATTTTTAAAGTTACCGATCTAAGTGTGATTTTAGCGTAATATAAAACAAGATTTATACGTACCTTGTTAATTTTAGATACCTAATATAACTTTTTTAATTTTAAAACAAGTATTTTTATTAGTCCTAAAACATTACCCTTTTTTTTGTTGTCGAGTAAGTTAATACGATTATTGACAGCCCTATCGAAAAAACAGTAAATGTATGAAACTGACTTCAGATCGTCTTCGCCTACCATCGTTTATTTTTTAAATATGACTTATTTGGGATAGTGAAGGTTCATAATCGAAAACACGTTAAAAATTAATAAGATAGTTGGCGGCAACTTCAAATTTTGTCTATAACTGACGCTCCGGCAGTATGTAGGCGAAGACAGGGCATTTTGTCTACACTTCGCCTACCACCTTTAGAGTCCAATTGTAGCCATTCCTTAGCGAAATTTAGACTAAGTTACGGTAAACTAAAGTCCCATATAGATTAATTCGTTTTTTGATCTTAACAAGCAAAAACAGGTGTAAATCTGGGAGAAATTTACAAAAAACTGCGAAATCCAGGCGAAGTCAGGGGGTTCGACGGTATTTATTACGGCAAATTTTCTTACTTTTAACCAACTACTACATCTCGCGCCTTTCTTATTTTTAGTCAGAGCTAGGTAATTACTGTAGGTACCGACACGATATTTACTCATCATATCTTTATAACTAAGCGTAAGTTAAGTTTAAAAATACATCAAAATCTTACTTTACTTAAGGTATAGAAATGTCATGATTTTATGGGGACTCAAGGACAGATCTGGGCCAAAATTCTTTTTAGTGCCTAAAACGGAGATGAAAATTTATAAACACTTTTACAAAATTGTTGATGTCTCGAAATATTTTCCTAGTAGTGTTACGTTAGTTCTCAACTGGGTCTCAATGTTTATTATGAATTTCCCCACCATACTAAGTTTTGTATTAAGTACAGAAACGTCTCATTTGGTACACAAATTACTACTGCGTTACCAGTCACCATGACCCCTTCAAAATATTGTCCACTGCGTTACCAAACAATAGTTTTTATTTTTATTGCGCCCAATTATGTTGATAATAGTCATCATTCGGGTATGCGAATGCCATTCTGAATTAGAAAATAATGAGTTTTTTTAACGTTATCCAATTAAGTGAAAAAATAAGCAGGAAAAGTAGGTAACAGAGGTTTTTTGATTTTGGATATTGCTTTCCCCTGAACCAAAACCGGGATCAGATCAGCGCCAGCGACTGCCAAGTCCGATATAAATGCGATCATGTAGCTAGGCTGGTCCTCCTCCCGTAGTCGTACACTCTTGACAGAGTGGTCGTAGTTGTTCCGATGGCGTACGAGGTTGAGGGTACGCGTAGATGGTTAATCTTCGTCGTAATTTCGCCTTAAAGGGGTGCATTGGAAATTATCGCGTGCTTTGAAACGCCGTTCTGACTAGATTAAGAAACAATAAGGTCTGATTTTCAGATATATGATTCTGGACTAATATGATTATTTATCTGATTTAAATCGATACATGATTGCCAAAAATTTCCTCGATAGAAAAATAATCCAAAGTTGAGTCTTTATTTTCCTTTTTTTACTCAGCCTACTCAAACAATGCATTATTTTACGACACAATCAAGTTAATACTATGGTATTTTATCTCATCTAAAATCTCACTTAATTAAATATAAATAAAACTTCAGTAAGTTAGGTAATTATCGAAATTTGTCCAAAAAAGCCATTCCCGAAGAGTGTTACATCTCTTTTTCTCGTGCGCTTGTCAAGAGGGCGTGATCAACTCGAATCAAGGCATCCCCATAAACGGCTTCCCTGGCAAAGTCTCTCCCTTTCGCCGGTTTGCTGCGTTGTGAGAGCTTTCTGCTGTGGAAGTTAGCGTGAACGATTTCATTAGGTCTTGTCCGTCGGGTGACCGGCCTCTAGATCGTTTGCCCTCTTCATGGCCCTGCACCACCATTCTTTCAATGGAGTGGTCGTTCCTGCGGCCACAGAACTTTAGTATTCGCAATAGTACAGTCGACGAAAGCCGCTCTTTGCCCTTGAGTTCCTTAAGGATAGAGATGTTAGGCGGTCGTCACACTGCGCCGCATTAACGGACGGAGGTGCGGAGCTGCATACAAATTTCGCCGGGCGGTGGTGCGTTGCAGTGTGTCGTACCACACGGAATTTATATACAAACTGAGGTACTTGCATACACCCACCACTGCCGACCAGAGATGCGTCGCAGTGTGACATCCATCTTAGTGCGGAAAGCGGTTCAAAGGATCTTCAATATTCTCCACCGCGTCTTTTTTTAGGTAGTGTGCAAGCGCAGGAAGTTGCAGCTCCGAGCTCCTTAGAGAAAGATTGGAAAGACAAAACTTTTCATGAGTTGAATCTTGGCATTTTTGGTTATTCTCCTATCGCAGATTATGTAATGACGCATCTCTTGATTTCTTGCTCGCAGCCACCAGCAGCATTGGATATATCGGAACAGAGTCAGGTACCTATATGAATTGGTACGGAAAACCAATATAGAAGACAAACAAAGTCATATGTTACACGTATGAGTGTATTGATATCATTCACCTACCACAGAGTAGACAATACATTACGCCACTATCATCTCCGTTATCGGCCATCGATTATAGTAATAGAATGTGTCCGAGTTACGTAAAACGACGTTGAAACGGATCGGAACGCCGTCAGCGCAACGGTGTGCAATACTTCTAACTTGTAATCTAACGATCAGTTTATTATGAGTTCGATATTGTTATGAGAGCGTTTATAGATGGTGCAAATACCACTATTGTAACTACCTCACCACTACCACAATGTCGAGGTAGCTGAGATTTTAAGTTCAAATTCATTTAATTAAATATTAGGGGACAATGTGACACAAATGGAACTATACTGCCTTTCAAATTGCCTGGGTACGGTGACACCTGTCGTTTTGCTGTCATTTAAAAAGTATTCACAAAAAATCTATTTGTAAAAATTTGGGTGCATACAACTTACCCATAAGTATGTCCGATTGCTCTAATATGTCAGCGGATTAGCGATGGGACATTATTTATGAGTATATAAGTTGTTATGCACCCATATTTTTACACTTGACTTGATATACCATATAAAAAAAATATACTACTTAAAATAAAAGATATCACCGTACCCAAACACACTATCGCCCCATAAAGCATTCGTCCCTCTCGCACTAAGAGCGGTTACGGACTGCGACTTTTCGCAGCGATACAAACGCGCGATTCACGAACGCGCGACTGTCACCGACACTAGCCATACATCATCTGTCAGAATGACCTTTATCGATGCTGCGCGATTGTAGCACTGCAAAAAGTATAAAGCCGTGTGTAACCACTCTAACATACTTTGCTAATAAGGGACGAAAAGCTTGTACTCTGTGTACGCAATCGTGTAAGCTTTTATGGATGCTGCGCGGTTGTAGCACTGCAAAAAGTAGATAGCCGTGTGTAACCTCTCTAACATACTTTGCTAATAAAAGACGAAAAGCTTGAACTCTGTGTACGCAATCGTGTAAGCTTTTATGGATGCTGCGCGGTTGTAGCACTGCAGAAAGTAGATAGCCGTGTGTAACCTCTCTAACATACTTTGCTAATAAAAGACGAAAAGCTTGAACTCTGTGTACGCAATCGTGTAAGCTTTTATGGATGCTGCGCGGTTGTAGCACTGCAAAAAGTAGATAGCCGTGTGTAACCTCTCTAACATACTTTGCTAATAAGGGACGAAAAGCTTGAACTCTGTGTACGCAATCGTGTAAGCTTTTATGGATGCTGCGCGGTTGTAGCACTGCAAAAAGTATATAGCCGTGTGTAACCGCTCGCTCTAACATACTTAATGCTAATAAGGGACGAAAAGCTTGAACTCTGATGTGCACGCAATGGTGTAAGCTAGGCTTGCCAAAATATGCACCCCACATATTTTTTTTTATTTTTTTATTTGCATTGACGTAAGTCTCGTCGTAAGTACATAAATGTACTGCTAATGGAATTTATCGTTTACAAGTACGTAATCTAGTTAAATGTTGGTTGTGGTTTAATTATTTAAAACCACTAATATAACAAGTAATTTGTGAATTTCCATTGTAATATAACTCAAACATATGCTGAATATGAAGTTATAGGCAATTAACTAATAAAGTCTTCGGATGATATTAAGCATGAAAGCACAATTCAAGGGACTTTAAGGGCTAGTATTCTTTGATCTCTTTGATCACAAGTCATTTTGTTTCCCTATGTCCACTTTAGCCATTTGACCCGCATCTCTTTGACGAGGGTCTTTGGATAGCGATAATAATAACGTTAGATATACTAATCATGTGTATACTTACAAGATTCGTATATCTAACTGGCGTTATGTGAAAATGGTCACATCTCTTATTTTCAGAGCAATGACGCGTGCGGTGTCCAAGAGGCAACCGGATGGCTCGCGGTGTTAGTTGTGGAACCGCCCTGTGCAACCCAAACTGAGCCAACTTGGACTGGGGCAAAAAAAATGAAAAAAGAAAAAATGGATGAAAAAACGGTTTCCACACGATGTTTCCCTTCACCGAAAAGCTAACAGTAAATATTCCGTACAGTCAGCATCATATAGTTAGTAGCAGCCAAAGTAGCCAAATATATCGGAACACTTCTTTATTACTATAGGAATAAGGAAGTGTGACGATATATTTGGCTACTTTGGCTGCTACTAACTATGTGATGCTGACTGTACGTATTTTTTAGAATCAGCAACGGTAACATCACTGCTATTGCATGCGTCCATATTAGGCTATCGTGAACGCTTACCGTCAGGGCCGTACGGTTGTTTGCCACCGAATTAGTATTAAATCAATATTCAGTAAGAGAAAACTATAGATACTAGCGCTTACAAAAGTGTTAACTTAGGAGAGCATTAAAAGAAACTTTCTAATCAGTCTCTTTTAAAACTACAATAAAAATAAATTATCTATAAACAAAATTTACTTGGAATAAATTTTTGTCCTGTTTGACCGAATTGTCACTTGAACATTGCCCTTTCCTTTATCAAACTTCCCATTTTCTTCCTAAACTTCAACTTACTATACAGGGTGTCCGCACGCGCTACATAATGTTCACAATTACCGCTAGACATGGGTTACGCGCATGACGCAACGATCATAACGCGCATATTAATTGCGCGTGCGCGGTGAAAGTGGCAGGAAACAAAAGCTACCGGATTTGGGCCCTGTGCCCTTTTGTATCTAGTTGAAAGGTTCTTGGATTTTGGGTGTCTGTTACGCAATATTCAGTACCCTCGTGTCACCTATAAACTTTTTATGTCACGTAGATACTAATATTATAAATAGCAATAATGTAATATAAAAGAGAGGTAGATACGTTGTCTATATGAAATTCCGTGTTTAAAAATGGCCACCAAATCTGACAGCTGAGACGTCCATTGATGACGCGACATTGAGGCAAAGGTCATACAATTGGCGGAGTTTTAGTGTGCCACTTTTGGAGTGCTTAATAACCTATCTACCTCTTTTTTTATTACATCATTTGATAAAGAGGAAGTGTATGTGAGATTGTAGCTTAGTAAGTATGTATGTAATGGGACTAATGAGTAATCTCCGGGTCCGCTTATCCGATTTAAAAAGTCATTTTATTTGCGTGTAGATAGGTTTTTCTGGATAGTTCTCCATGTTTATATTAAAAATGCGAAAGTGTGTCTGTCTGTCTGTCTGTCCGTTACCTCTTCACCCTTAAGCCGCACGCCATTCTGTCTAGATTAAGAAAGAATAAGGTCTGATTTTCAGATATATGATTCTTGACTATATTATTGTTTATCTGATTTAATCGATACATGATTGCCTAAAATTTCCTCGATCAAAAAAAATCCTAAGTTGGGTCTTTATTTTCCTTTTTTACTCAGCCTATTCAAACAATACATTATTTTACGACACAATCAAGTTAATACTACTTATAGTATTTTATCTCATTTAAAATCTCACATAATAAAATACAAATAAAACTTTAACAAGTTAGGTATTTATCGAAATTGGTCCAAAATAGTTATTTACGATACAAGTGCCGAAAATAGGAACTTCGCAACGAGTGGTGATAAATTAAAACACGACCGAAGGGAGTGTTTTAAATCGACACGAGTTGCGAATGACCTATTCGCACGTGTATCGTACAACGTTTTACTGTACATGTGGCTATTTAAAGTTACGACATATGCACGAAAAGTGCTCTTTTCCGCACTAGTGCGGGAATTAGCACCATATGTACTGTAAAAGTCATTCCCGACGAGTGTTGCATCTTTTTTTCTCGTGTGGAAGGCATAAGCGTGTCTCTGTCAAGGGGGCGTGGTCGACTCGAACCCAGGCATCCCCTCAAACCGCTCAGCCGATTTAGATGAAACTTGGTTTATAGATGGTTGGGACGGGACTCCCGGGGATGGATATAGGAAAGTTTTTATCTCGGAAATCATCTCCTAAAGGGGTAAAATGGGGGGTTTAAGTTTTCATGGACCTACAAAATGAAAGAGTTCCACGCGGGCGAACCGGCTGAGTGGAAAAACCCACTTCCTGGCCAGGAACCAGGGAGGAGTCACAACGGACAATAATAAGGAAAGCCGCAGATCGCATTTTCATCGTCAAATGTTCTTGGTTTTGTAAGTAAACAAAATTATACAATATTATACATTACACAGTGGCAAGAAAAGAAAGCCAAATGCACATAGGCACAACATTATACACAAAGGCGAGTTTCTTTAATTTTTTAAATATATTTTTTCTGTGCTGTTTTATAAAAACGATTTTCCGATTTCTTATTCAATAAGACTTTCTGAATGGGTGACTTGACTTGCCTTGAATCACGCTCATCATTTGTTGAACTAGTTTCAATGAAGTAGATTTAGGTCTTTCACACTGGAGTATTCAGAATCGTATGTATCTATAAGTATTGGATTTTTCTTTTTCTGGATACCTACTTATATCAACGGGAAAAGTACCCTATTTTCTTTTCTTTTCTCCTCCGCCGTCAGACACTTAGTACACCACAAACTTACAGAAATACGTATACAGACCTTATTACTACGGAAATATGGTTGTTGTATACATATTTTTGCAACTTTGGGTATATACATATTAGTATAGGCGCTATTATGACGTCGAGTTGCGGAAACCAAGCCCGCGTACACCTTGACTGTCTTCTCGTATTTTCTCGAAAAAGGATTTAAAATGTAGTCAAACGGTTTCTCCGTCAAAATGTAGTCAAACGGAGAAACAAGCAACGCAAAAGGTTAAATCACGAAGTTTTAAGTGTCCAAAGTTTTAAGAAGGGGTATGATCTGTCCCTTTTTCGCAAAACCCAACTTCATATGAAATGATACCGTTCGCAGCTAGTGACGTCACTAGAAGACGGCAACGAACGTGCCGGGCGCCATCGTGTTCGGCGCCGCCATCGACGCGGCCCGCCGCGCGCGCGGCTCGCCCTGCGGCAGTTTCGCGGATTGTGACGTCACAAACTGTTTGCGTTTTCTCTCTCAAACAAGCAATATCAAAACGGTTGTAGCTTCGTAATTCTTTGAGATATCTGAATGGGATTTTCGTCACTAGGCATATTTTTTTGCCTTCTTTCTTTTGGAGTAATAATAATTTTCGAGTCTACACCCGTATTTTAGAATTTTTCTTTTTTATCCTGATTAAATTACCTCCAAAAGTGGCCTTAATTAGCGTTTAATCCATTTCGACTATATTTATGTAATTAGGCCAAAAATCCTATATCTACACCAAATTTCCGCTTCCTATGCGAAGCGAACTTTCAAAAAACTCTGTGACATACGGACAGACACTCGGCGATCGCTAAACAGAGATTAAGATTAGATACCCCTGGTCTACGCCACTCTGTATAATTGCAATGTTCCGAAATACCAAACGCATGAAAGACGAATGCCCGTCACCCCACGACTTGAGATTATTTGACTTGGCCGAATTGCATCAAACTAGTCCATTCAAAAAGCAACTCTATCCTACAAAGTAGGAAGATTCCAATTCTAGTGAAAGATTTATAAAAAGTCGGCCGTATTCAATAATATCAACCATATGTATAGGACCTATTTCAAGATCATCTATTGTACCCTATTTACATCAAGTTAAGGTTCAATTCCGAATGCACTTACAATCAGTTTGAAGCCTGAGATGCGGATTACATTGGCAGCGTCCTGGCACCTCGGTCGGATTGTTTACGTAACGCTAGGAAACGGTCCCACTGCAACCGGTGCAGTGCGCAGACGCGGACGTAGGCAGAATAGGTGTGCCTCAGAGAGGCAGTCAGACGGCAGAAAAAGTTATTGAAATTGAAAAATCGGGTAGTGTAGTCCAGCCAGTGTTTGTCAAGTCGCGGCCCACTAGGAGGTCGCGTAGGCTCATGAAGGGTCGCATCTACTTGTATTCTAGTTTTAGGGATGGCGGTTTCGGAGTTGATATAAATCAATGGATAAATATAACAACAGGCAGACTGCATTTTTTTGTCGTATGCCAAGTATTTAGAACCGTGAGATCTAATTATATTATACCACCTTAACGTCGTATTTATATAGAAATACGAGATGAAATTTACCGATAGTATTCCCGGGTTATTATTTGATCACAATCGGCATAGCTGCCAATTCATATACACTTTGACTGAAGTACCTATATCTATTGCAAAACTGTCATCTCCAAATGTTAATCATTTGTCCCTGGACGGAGTATGAAGTGATATTATTTTGTAAATAAGTGTTCAGTTGGACCAATTTAGGTACGCCACACTAAAAATGATGATCACTGTCTTGACTAAATGTTAAACATACCTGCCATAACTGAGGTGTCAATGTCTGGAGATCAGCAAACTCACACACTTTGCAGGTATAAGTGGAACGGCGGCATCGGCTTGTTCAAGCTGCGGCATCCACGGGTTCTGCAAAGTTAAGAAAGCGACTGTGAACCAATCATAGGACCAATTTATTTAGAAACTGTACCAATTAAAACATTCTCCGAAAAGACTATTTCATTGCTAGTAGAATCGTTATTGTGTCAATAATTAAAACCTGTTGTCGTCCAATACCTGCCGCTAACTGCGTTTTATGTTGTAGTTTTATGCAACTTAGGATGTTAAAAACGTCATAAATAACATTTAAAATAATATAATCAGAATAATATAATAAGTGCAGTTTAATCTGGGCAACGCAGTGTTGTTGGAACAAAAGTATTTTGTCCAAACGATTAATTCTCAAATGTTTCAAATCATCGAGGTACGTATACTTTCGAATAAAGAAACTACTTAAATTTTAAATTTTAAAAATCTCCAGTAATATCCACGCCATAAACATGTTAAATTCATCAACACTCGTTTGCGTCGTTTAAAAAACCAATTTAAAACTAAATAAGTACGTGTTATTGCGGCATAAAATGCCTATAAACCGTCGCAGGCAGAATACCCATCCATTCAAACCGTTCTACATTACCATTCTCTGCCCGCAACGCGCTCAGTTGCCCCCCAACTATGGAAGCGACCGCACGCGTCCCTCAGTGTAGTGCAGTGTGACAGTGTTGTGTTGTGTACGTGAACCATGGCTAACCTAACGCTCCAGTACTTGGATGAGTTGTCGTTTGTCCTGAACAGCAGGCGGCATCTGTCGCAGCAGACGAAGGCGTCCTCGGTGGGTGACCTGCTCAACGCTGATGAGGTGAGATATGCACGGGTAAGGTAAAAGCAGTTGCATTAACTAGTTAGAAAATTAAGTCGCAGGTCACCCTGTATAGATTAAAAAGTATACTAAGTACGACGGGCATCTTTTATGGAGTAAAACGTTTTTTTTAATACCGTGACGGTTATCCCGTGTTGAACTAGTGGCTCTGTGAAATGTCAGATGACTACTCGCGCGCCTGTTTAAAAAAAAAAACGAATACAACACTACGACAATCGGTTGAGAAACGCGACCTCTAGAGGAGAACAGCTGGACAAACGAACATACCAAAGAATTTTGGCCCAAGCTATGGCTAATCTAACGCTCAGTAGGTACTTGGATGAGTTGTCGTTTGTCCTGAACAGCAAACGAAGGCGTCCTCGGTGGGTGACCTGCTCAACCCTGAGATGTGAGCATAAGCATGGGTACGGTAAAAGCAGTTGGATTTACTAGTTAGAAAATTAAGTCGCCGGTCACCCTGTATAGGATTCAAAATAATTGATACTACGACGGGCTAGAGTAAAAATAGTTTTATTTTTTAAATATCACGACGGTATACGTTGAGTGAAAAATATCAACATCCATGGCGTACAAAGTGGAGCTAGACTCAAAAAAACTATGTCAAAGAACCAAAAAAAAGTTTTTTTTTTTATATAGGGTACAAAAAATACGTATTTTTTAAAATACTGCGACGGTGGCAAACTTTCCTGCCTGATAATCCAGAGAGGTCACATGTGCGTTTACTTTCTCGATAACCTGTCCGATGGTTCGCGGACATCGTAGCCTTCGGATGCTTGCAATTTCGAGGAGCCACATGTGCGCAGCCTGTGATGCCGCTGGAGTTGCAAGTATCCGGTTGCGGGCGGTTGTATGCCAACATCTCTGTGCAATTTACTATGCTATTATTAGAGCATATATTTAATATATTTTAGATTAGTGGTTCTTAACCATTTCAGTTATCGTTACCACCGTGCACCGTCACCTAAGGTCACACACCATGCCTAAGGTAAACTCGCATTATTTGGTGATACGCCTAAATCGGTGAATAGGTACATGTTTTGAAGCACGCTAGGTACCGAATAAAGCTGGCGAATTATGCACCAAATAATGCGAGTTTACTAGGGAAACTGATTTCACCCCTAATTGAAATAACCGTAAATACCTATTTCTTTATCCACCCAACTCTGTTACGTTACTGACTACGGTTATAAGTTTACCTACGGTACGTATATATATACCCGTGACTATATCGAAACCTTAAGGGGGTGCATTGGAAATTATCGCGTGCTTTGAAACGCCGTTCTGACTAGATTAAGAAACAATAAGGTCTGATTTTCAGATATATGATTCTTGACTATATGATTGTTTATCTGATTTAATCGATTGCCTAAAATTTCCTCTATAGAAAAAAATCCAAAGTTGGGTCTGTATTTTCCTTTTTTTACTCAGCCTACTCAAACAATACATTATTTTACGACGCAATCTAGTTAATACTATAGTAGGTATTTTATCTCATCTAAAATCTCACTTAGTGAAATATAAATAAAACTTCAGAAGTTAGGTAAGTATTTATCGAAAATCCAAAAAAGCCATTCCCGAAGAGTGTTGCATCTCTTTTTCTCGTGCGTGGAAGGCATAAGCGTGTCTCTGTCAAGGGGGAGTGGTCGACTCGAATCGAGGCATCCCCTTAATCCGCTGGCATAAGAGCGAGGGGACATATTTATGACCAAGTTGTGTACCCATATTTTACAATCGACTGTATAGTCACCAGCCTTGTTTTAAGCTCGCCTCAAAGCTCACCCACAAATATATCTCGACACCGCGATGCGTTGTAACTAAGCGTAGGGAGAGGTCCGGAATGGCAGCATAAATATCTAGACTTTCTAGAGCCGTTACCTAGCTAGGACGTGTCAGATATTTTTGCCCACTTTGTTATCTAAAATCCAGGGTTCGAAAGGATACTTATCAATGATAATTATCACGTTCATTATCATGATAATTATCGTGATAATAACAGATGGATAATTATCGTGATAATAACAGATGGATAATTATCGATTTATAATAACAAAAAATTACGCTTCTGAAAGTGAACTGTATCCGAAGTATTCGAACGTGTATTTCCGCACTTGCGTCTATCCGAACGCACGAAGTGTCAACGTGAGGTGCCGCGCCGTGGGGATTCCCCTTACAAGAAAAAAAACAGTTCGGATTATGCAAAGTTGAGCGAACTCGAGTGTCATTGGTTCTGCTGGTGGATAAATATCAAGAAGCGTAATTATCTTGATAATTTCGAACCCTGCTAAAATCTAAATGTTTGATCATCATCCTTCTAGCGTTATTCCCGGTTGTACCCTAAACGAGCCCGGGGTCCGCTTCGACACCTGATCCTAAGATTTGTCATAGGCACTAGTTTAACGAAAGCGACTGCCATCTGACCTTTTAAACCAGTGAGAAAACTTGACCTTATTGGGATTAGACCGGTTTCCTCACGATTTTGTCCTTCACCGAAAAGCTAACGGTAAATATTCCGTACATAACTTCCAAAAAACACAATGGTACGAGCCGGGATTCGAACCCACGACCGTCGCTTGACAGCCGCATGCCTGAACCACTAGGCTACCGTATCTCATCGTACCGTATTGTAAAATCTGAATGTTTGATATTCCGAAATATGTATAAAAACGACGTATGTACCGTACTAGCTTTATACTTCGCAAGAGCTCATATGTCAATGGCATTAAAAAATTTAATCATTTACCTGAGTATATCAAGTCACAAGATGGGATTATATTTAAAAGAAAGCTCAAGGAATGGCTATTAATGAAATGTTTTTATAATTTGAATGAATATTTTGTATGTCTAGATTAAATAATATTGCTGATGTAATTTTGTAATTATTGTACGCCCGAAATGGGCTAACTGTTGGGACTTAATATCTATTATGTTATCTTTTGTACACAGTTCTGGACAATAAATGAATCTTATCTTATCTTATTCATGCTAGCTAAGTTGGTCTACCAGAGAGATCTATAGGCGAATAGTCATCTTTCCCTTATTTTTTGTTTATGTGCCGGAAAAGGGAGGTTGTTTACGCACACGCCGTTATTTGCCTAGTAGACCACGAATACCCTTTGCGGAATTTTGGCGAAGGGTTATTTTCAAATTCGGACACGTACCTATAGGTACAGTCAAGTGCACAAATGTGTATAGATCCTCTCATAAATGTACCGAAACCTTAATCCGCTGAGCATACGAATTACGAGCGATGGGACACATTCATGAGTATAATATATAGTCCTCCTCATCGATTTAGATGACGGCGACCCTAACAATTACGGATTTGCCCTATTGTGAGCTCTGATATGGCTGGCTAGGCCAAACATACTCTTAAAAACTCTTTTACATGGGGGACAGTAGAGTTGGCCAGTTGAGTTATAGGACGTAGGAAGGTTTAGGCCTCTCCTTTCGCAATTGGCGTCTAAGGTGGTTAAGCGGTTTTGTTCAAATGATTTAACCTTATAGTACGGTACGCGAACACTGTAATGTGTCGTCAAACTAACATAACTCCCAAGTTTGATTTTTTTTTGTTATCAGCGAGAGTACCTTAAGTACTAACAGCGAAAAATAATTTCTAACAGTTTTTGATATTGGTTTACGAATAATTAACTTTTTTGTAAGGAACACTTGTAAAACTTTGCAAAGATTATACAAGTTATTGTTTTTTCCTATAATGCATCGCATTTGATTATTCAAACCTTACTTATCGTTTTCTAATAGTTTTGTCAAGAGATTACGTCAGCAAAAAAGGAAACGGTTAAAAAAATTATAAATCTCCTGAAAGAATATTCAAGTGACTAGTGGCTACTATAGTGTATTCAAAACTACAAAAATATATTGCAGCACAAATTTCTAACAGATTTATCAATAGTCTTTTTTTTTATTAGGAATTATATCTTGCAACCATTCTCCTTACCATAAAAGAAATCTCATAAATTCACAAGTCGGCGTAATTCATTTCAGTTCTATTGAAGAATATATAAACACAAATTCTAACGGATTCATCAATAGCTTTTAATTGCATTAGCTTATCAGTTATTATCCGCAATTTAAATCTTTCGCGCGCGACTCGTGTGCAGCGTGCTAGCAGCCGAGTACCTCTCCAAGGCCGTGCCGTGCGTACGCTCAAACTTGTAGGTACAAACTTTTAGTACTTGATTTTACTTTATATTTAGTTACTAGTTGTTTTTCGGTTGCAATTATCTATTTTATTTTACCAATAAAGAAAGTTGTATAGGGTTATTTAGTATTAAACTTAAATTAGCTTCAATTTTATTTGTAGGTACTTATTTACTAGTCGCGATGTCATATCTGATGTTACTAATATGAAGTAAATTGATACAGAAAGTATATATATACAGGGTTATTAGTATTAGTTATCTCTCTAAGTAGTAGTAGGTAGTAAATCCGGAGTTATTGAAATTATAGAATTTCGATCCATATTTCTTACTAGGGAATGCATACCGGTTAACCGGTCAATTTTCTGAGTATAAAACCGGTAAATTTAAATCAAAACCGGTAATTTACCTAAACATGAATTATTAGTAAAATAATATTTTTTTACAATCCATATCCATACTATATACTATATATACTATGTATACTATATATACTATACTATCCATACTAATATTATAAATGCGAAAGTGTGTCTGTCTGTCTGTCTGTCTGTCTGTCTGTCTGTCTGTTACCTCTTCACGCTTAAACCGCTGAACCGATTGCGATAAAATTTGGTATCGAGATAGTTTGAGTCCCGGGGAAGGACATAGGATAGTTTTAATCCCCGAAATCATCCCCTAAGGGGGTGAAATGGGGGGGGTGAACGTTCGTATGGAGCTGCGATATAAACGAGTTCCACGCGGACGGAGTCGCGGGCATAAGCTAGTCAAAAATATATTATAGTCCATACTAATATTATAAATGCGAAAGTGTGTCTGTCTGTCTGTCTGTCTGTCTGTCTGTCTGTTACCTCTTCACGCTTAAACCGCTGAACCGATTGCGATGAAATTTGGTATCGAGATAGTTTGAGTCCCGGGGAAGGACATAGGATAGTTTTAATCCCCGAAATCATCCCCTAAGGGGGTGAAATGGGGGGGGTGAACGTTCGTATGGAGCTGCGATATAAACGAGTTCCACGCGGACGGAGTCGCGGGCAGAAGCTAGTAATATTATAAATGCGAAAGTGTGTCTGTCTGTCTGTTACCTCTTCACGCTTAAACCGCTGAACCGATTGCGATGAAATTTGATATGGAGATAGTTTGAAGCCCGGGGAAGGACATAGGATAGTTTTCATCCTGGAAATCATCCCCTAAGGGGATGAAATGGAGGGTTGAAGTTTGTATGGAGCTGCGATGTCAACGATTTCCACGCGAACGGAGTCGCGGGCAGAAGCTAGTTATTAATACTTGATCTTCATGATTATATCTCAATCAATACCCTCCTTTTGTCATGTAAAATGACAATTGATTAACTGGTTAGCGTTATAGTACCAAATTAATACAATATCGTTTGCAGAAGCTTCTTAAAATACAAACACGGTTCCGTTCTATAAAATATGAATAATGATCTGCTTGGATAAGTACGACAGAGAGCGCCTTATTTAACATAGTTTGTAGGTAATAGGTAAACTAATCATTTCCTTTTCAAAACAAGGAAATAGCTCTCTTTGTCTTAGTGAAAGAGTGAACGGCAAAGGCATCGAACAGAGGTGTCCTGGTGCTTTTCTTTAAAAATGGTGACAACACCTTGCTTAAGAAACACCGACCCATCTCACTTCTGAGCCGTGTGTAAAAGCTGTTTTCGAGAGTAATTACAAATCGTCTCGTGCGCAGGTTAGATGACTTCCAGCCTCCCGAACAAGCCAGTTACCTGGATATATAACTAGCTTGGATACCAGGGCACGAGGGCTTCATCAGCAACGAAAAAGCAGATGAGCTTAAAGCAAGAAGGGGGTCTACAAATTACTTTTCTCGAACATGAAATTATATATTGACGTTGTGTTATTCATAATGGGCTTCGATGTGTCACATTCCACAATTTATAGCACAGCATCACGGCATTCAGCCATGAAAATTAAAGTTTGATTTCTTGGAGTTTAATTTATTTATTTCATTGCATGTTTGAGAAAAGCACTATGAGAGAGGTATGTACCTCGGCGTAAAAAGGGGTTGCCAGCCTCATAACTATCCGGCCTCGCTATGATCGGCATATGTACTCGGCCGGCAACCCCTTACTTCCCGGCCTCTGTAGTAATGTACTATTGTAGGTCCGGAACAATTTGTGGTACTCTCGTAGGGAACCATGATAACGGCCTTTGAAGCCTACGCCAAAGCCAAACACCAACATGAGTGGAGAAATGAGGCTGGCTTAAGGCAATCTAAGCCAGCTTATAAAAGGAGTGGACTCGGGCTTGACCAAAAGCTCTGGAAATCCAGCAGAAAGCAACTCAGAATTATATTTGAGGTGTTGACAGGTCACTTCGGGGACTATCGGATAGTTTAGACTGTAGAATGTGTGGTGAGGAGGATGATACTATGGAACACTTACTGTGTGAATGTCATGCCCTTGCCAGAAAAATAATTAATTACTTTGATAACGGCTATCCGCAACCAAAGGATTTCAAGGTTCTTCCGCTGAGCTGCATCATCCAGTTTGTAGAAATGATGGAGCAATTAGGGAGTAGTTATAAATGAGACGGCAAATGCCCGAAAGATCCCACTGGGTCGAAGTGTATCCGAAAGGGCCCTCAACTAGATAAGATAAAATAAGACCACCCGTCAAGTTATATAGAAGGCTGAGGAGTATAATCTGCCCTTTTGCTTAGCGTTTCTGGACTACGATTCAATCGAAACCTGGGCTGTATTACAGTTTCTCCAGCGTTGCCGAGTATTTTATATTTCAATTTTGTAATTTAAGGCCCTGGCATAGCTCGCTAAGCCAGCGCCATTTCTCAGCCACGACACATGGAATGAATGAACTTCTCATGAGAATGTACTTCTTGCATGCTTTCTTTAGATATGTATATTATTATTATTTTCTTTTACCTTTATTGTTTAAATGTCGTATTTTATCAATGCCATGTATGTTGTGGTCATTAATAAAGTTTTAATCAATCAATCAAACGAGAATGCCACTTCACTGTGTAAATCCGACTCCAGAATTGGAACGCGAAACCTATTCCGCTGAAGCGAGTCGATCAAGGAGATGTTATTTCTCCAAAACTGTTCACCGCTGCACTGGTGGATGCTTTAAAGACTGGACTGGAGAAGGCGAGTATATCACTCACCTTCGGATACCATGGAGGACTTGAATACTATAAAGCCTCTGAGCGGGTTGGTCTAAGAATTAACATGGATAAGACGAAGATCATCTGATGCCCATGTATTACCGACTCTCATTACAATCGGACGCTTTACGCTCGAAGTTGTAGACGATTATATTTACGTAGGACAAACTGTCTCCTGTCGACTCAGCTGGGCAGCGTTCGTTCGGGAAGCTACGACACATCTTTTCGTCTAGTATTCCGAAGTGTCTCAAGACGAGAGTCTTTGGCCCATGTGTGGTGCCAGTGATGACATATGACACTGAAATGTGTTCGCGCACTATCGGCCTCATTAGAAGGCTCAAAGGGCTATGGAGAGGGCTATGCTGGGAGTTTGTATGCGTGATCGCATTAGAAGTTAGGTTATCCGCAGGAGAGCTAGGATACAGAAAGTATACATACAGACCTAGCCCCCCCAAATCCCTAAACCGATGCGACAATTTGGAACCCCATGAGCAACAGTACACGCTTTTCCTAGGTAAAGTTAATAAACCATTTGTCCGAACGCTCTTTAGTAAAATGTTCGGTTACTATTAGTACCGTTTTCTCTATCTTTTCGCTCCTGTTATGGTTGGTTACGTCTTTTGAACATTACTTATGTAGAAACAGCTATTTGGTAAAATACTTTTTTTTACTACTACGTGGGCTTGTAGTCAACTAGTCAGTTTGTGTTGTATTATTTTGATTGTTTTTTTATTCAGTAAATTATTGTTTTTTAAGATTGTAAATCCGTAGGGTTGCGTATCTGTAGATTTAGGAGTCAAATCAATGACCGAGGGCACTGTGTGACCCGCCGACGCCAATGATGGGTGAAGGGGAACAGGCAATGCACCATAATACTAATATTCACGTTAACCTTCGTCACTCCATATTCACTACTGGTACTGTTTTGTATTGTACTGATACTACTGATGTTGTAATGGTAATCTGTAAAACTGGGACCAATTCCTATTCCTACCGACCTGTTAATCCCCAAGGAACGTTTTCATTTGTGTTTTAGCCCTCCTACCACGGAGCAAGTTTTAAATATTAAAGAAAATGATTATTACGACATTTACGGAACATGAAACCACCTTTTACTCTTTATACTACCTTTTAGCTTATTTTTACGATAAATAAACATCAAATAACGCTACTTATAAACCAAATTGAAATTACCGGTAATTTACCGGTTAATAGGTTTTGTCCTACTCAAGTCGGTAATTTACCGGTTTTGAATTTTGCCCGGTAATTGCATATTGCATTCCCTATTTCTTACATACGTTACGTAAACGCTTGCTTTTAGTTTTGTATGTTAAGTTAACATACACATTGTATCATATTAAGGCGAAACATTCTCTTCAATCATATTTAAGGCTAACCTTACCAAATATAGCAACGAAACCAAATGGCTATACTATGATTACATACATACGCTGGACAAAGAAAACCACTTATTTGGCTGGTCATAATTCATATTTATTTCAACTTATGTAATGCCGTCTTCTCCCTAAGGCTTTGTAAGAATGAACTGATTGAAAAAAAAGGTGACTGAGGTGGATTGTTCCTATAGCTCAGTTGGTTGAGAGTAGGGAATGCAAAACCGGTTTTAACCGAAACCGAAGAAACCCGTTAACCGACTGTAAGAAATCGGGCCGCGGCTGGGTCGGCTAGAGATCTGAGGGGTAATCACAAAACGTTTCAAACGCGCGTTAGGACAATTCAACTGTCGTTTTTCGATATAAGAAAATACATTTAGATCTATACCTACCGGTCACTCATACGTTGTTTCAGTGGGTCAACCTAGCTTGTTAAAGCTACACAATAAGTTGATTATTGAATAAGTAATTGCATAAGTACGTTGATAGTTACTCTTTAGGTTGATGAAGCTTATGAGTGTATAATTAATAGACGGAAAAGTCATCATTACAAAGATTTATTTATAAATTCAACACTTAATATAAATTAACACAATCGTAAAATCAACATTCTTTCATTTTGCAAGTGAGCTGATCAACAGAGGGGAGGCTACCGCGTAGGAAACAAGCAACGACGGCGTGCTGTGATTGGTCATGACGCTCTCGCCGTCGGCGCACTAGACTCGCGCGCAGTTCGTCGTGCGTTCAAATTTAAAAAATAATTGATAAATGAATACAATGTGGAGCTATTGATGAATTACTTAGATTTTTTAACAATAGATGACTATGATAAAGCTGGATTATATGTGTCGACTTGAAATTTTTTGAGATTTATTTTAAAATAATTAGAAGGCTTTCAACATTAAACTGTTCATACAAATTTAAGCTATTGATAAATATGTTATTAATTCAAACGTAGGTTATCTTTGATAGTTTTTAATAGTATTCAGTAATCAAAACCCACTTGTATAATCTTTTAGAGGAAATATTTTTTTTTATTCGTTTCGGATTATACTGACGTAAGCACTTGACGAAAGTTTTAGCAAATTAAAGTGGAGATTATAATACTAAAATGCGATACTCTATTGAAGAAAAATACCACTTGTATAATCTATCCCTGGATTTACAAGGGTCGCTAAGAAAACGCTGAGTAATACCTAAAGCAACGTCAAATTTCCCTATCTTTTTTTACTACTAGTAGTACTCATCATATTCTAAATATTAACAAAAAAATCGCGACCTTGGGAATTATCGAAGGTGCATTCATTTTACGTACCGTACTATTACTAAATATGGTAGATCGCCAAGACGACCTGATTGCAGCTAGCTCCTCCCAATACGCAGGATCTATAGCGCATGCGTTCAGATGTCGTTTGAGCACGTCCTTATAGCGTAGATACTGACCGCCATGCTTCCGCTTATAAGTGCACCGATATTATTACACTGAACTGTACAGAATTTATTTGAATGAACAATTTGACATATACAGAATTTATTTGAAGGAAGAACTTGACCTACAAAGCTAAAATTAATAATTAGAGATGTAGGGCAACCGGAATTTAATCTCTCTCATATTTGGAACAGCCCTACTGGGAAAGTACCCTCCACCTATCTAGTTCTAACTAACTGTAATGGTTCAGCGAAGAAGCTTAGTCTTGACCTTCGACACGAGTTTACGCCATTTGTCCCGATCTGGTACTATTTCTCGCCACCAGTTCATGGCTTGAAGGTCACGCAGGTCAATTCGACGACGTCGTTCCAACTGCAACGATACTTTGGGACGTCCAACCGGTCAACCGGCTGGATTTAGTTTTCATCAACATCATATCACCCGAAAGACTACTGCTGGACATAGGCCTCCCCCAAAGAGTGCCAAAGGGACCGGTCCTGCGCCACCCGCATCCAGCGGACTCCCGCGATCTAGTTCTAGAATGATAATTTTATCGTATTTACCGAATTTACTCTTCAAGCATAGAGTTCGTTGGCGTGTTTATAAAATCCAACTGAGACCAAAATTTAGTTACGTTAACTAAACATATTCTTTGTATTTACATATTTTGAAATTCAATCAACTCGTTAATTTAATTTGCATGAAATATTGCAAAATTTAATAACGTGGGCGATCAGCCAAAACAATAGGATGCAAGCGAGATGTCAAGGTGACGTCTGTAAACTCTGTAAAAAAGTTTTGAAACTTTTTTAATTGCTAGACTTTGGCTGCGGAATTTTGTGACTTCAGCCAGTAATTTAAATTAGTCTGCTCAATTAGCCGTGTCACTGAAGAGTAACTGAGATCATCCATTTCTTACGCCAAAGCTATGCACAATAAGCTGAACTGCGTCGAATTATCATCCCGTAAACCTCCATAATGGTAAATCAAATCGAAATCGTTAACAGTCGTTGTGGTATTTTATTGTTTTATTTCCGCTTCTAATCAGTAAAGTTGGTACTTAAATGGAAATTTGTCTATTTTGTTCAAATGTAATATTTCCTTAAAACTGACGTATCAGTCATGAGCGTGCATATAATAGTCCAGGCAATGAACTGACAACTTGTATGGAAAAAATGTCAATTTTGGAAATAACTTATAATAGCTTATTTTTTATGTGTAACGGATATATTATCAATGAAATAGTTACCCAGCGACAAAATCCGACAAAATTTCAGACATCGAAAAAATGATAAGTTAACTGGCTTCTGAAAAGTCAGTAAAAATATTAATAAATGTTGTTGTCTTTATTTTGGTTCATTTACATTTGCTCTATAATATTCAAGATAAATCGTACAAAAAAAGATAATGCATGCTTCATTTAATTCTACATAATTACTTCCGGTTGGAAAGTCTGTCGGATTCTTGACTAAATCATCTTAGAATAACTTTTTCAAATGAAATCAACAAAAAAAACGCTATTATAAATTAATGTTTTTCAAAACCGTATTTTGCCTGGAGTATAAAACAAATGCGATTTTTATGGACGCTCCACGCCCCGGTCGTAGCGGAGCGTGCACTTACGCCTTGGCCACGACTTTGTTCTTAAGCGACCTGCGGCAGCGTTTTATCTGTTCATTGCGCGGTCGAGTCGCGCAACGCACTGTGGTTAGTTGGGATCACGCGCAATTAATTAGAAAAACCGCTGCCGCAGGTCGCTTAACACCAAAGTCGTGGCCAAGGCGTTAGGCGGTATTATAAAATACAATCAAACAGTTTGATAAAATGAAACTTAGGACTGCATAGGGTCATTTCGCTGGTTACGCGACCACCTTCGGTTAGCGACCACCTGAAGGAGAAGGTTTTTTCTATTGAAGATAACATCAATTCTACACACCCTATTGAGACAATTACTTGTACATGCATTTTTTTGTTGTTTTAGAATAGAAATCTACTAAAAAACCGAGAAAATATCCTTTCAGTTCACCAACTCAGCTAAGTGGTCGCCCACCGGCACATTAAATTAGGTGGTCGCTAACCGGCGAAATGACCCTATTAGATATGCAGCTTTAAGTGTAGTGTAGTCTAGGATTTACAGTCGTTAATAATACGACTAGCGCGTTCCTATCCATTTGATAGTTTCTAAGAAAATCTAGACGAGCTTAACTAAACGTAACGCGATTTTTTGCTGACTGCTGGGCAGTGAGCGATTCACAACGAGTACCACTCGCCTAAGACGAACCAGTGTGAGGGTGAATATCCACCTATTTTACTGGCTTCGCTTCTGCCCGCGATTTTGTCCGCTTGGAACTCGTTTATATCGTAGCATCATACAAATTTTCCTTTTTCTGGAAATCACCCCCTAAGGGGTATAAAAACTACCCTATGTCCTTCCCCGGGACTCAAACTATGTCTATACCAAATTTCATATAAATCGGTTCTGAAGACTGCAGAGGTACCTAACAGACAGACAGACGTCCACACTTTCGTATTTATAAATAGTATGGATAAGCTGCTAGCAAGCTCCCCCCACAAAGCTCATCATGGTGGACTAGTCCACGTATCATGGTCGGCCTTATCACGCGATAAGTGACAAGATAAGAGCGTCGTCTCGTTCTATCAGCCAGTGACGGATGCTCTATCTTGCCACTTATCGTGTGATAAGGCCGACCACGATACGGGGTCTGGGAAAGGGCGCGGGAGTGACGGCGACGTGTCGCTAGCTACGAAAGGTGTTTCATAGAAATCTATAGAAACCAATAGTGTCGCTGCGACACGTCGTCTGCTATTTCTGTCTGTAGTCGGCGAACTTGTCCCTTTAGACATTTAGTTCAGTCATTATAGATTTTGACCCGTGAATAATCAGTTCTTGGATTTTTTTTCGTAGGTCCCTCGGGGGTTCACTGGGAGTGTACATTCAAAAAGTAGACTGAATCAGGCTCCTCTGTATATTAGAAAAACGGTTTTTCTTGAATAACTCGGCCATGTTTGATTTTACAGTAAAACCGTGAGCACAAAAATTTTAGAAAATTTGATTCTCTACAAGTTTGGTGCTCACAATTTTTCTTCTAGGATCGATATATTGGAAATTAAATTTGAAAAAAAGCGACAAATTCAAAATATTTTCATCATCTCGTTTAGTCCTCTTTATTTATGCCGTAAAGTTGAAAATAAACGAGATGATGAAAATATTTTGAATTTGTCGCTTTTTTCAAATTTCAGATTTAAAAAAAAATCCATGAACTGATTATTCACGGGTACGATCCGTTTTTTGGATATAATGGCTGGACTAATTTTACATGCTTGTTTACCAACTATGAATCTCGGGTCAGGATATACTGGAAGCGGTTGGTGAGGTTGTGAATCGCATAGCGTGGAGCCCAGTGATTTTTTGCTATAGCTACTAAGGTAAGCCCAGCGTTGGTCGGGGAGCGGAACAGATGCGGTCCAGTGGCTGTGAGTTCAAGCTCGTTCAACTATACCGTATGATAATATGGGGACTTTATGCTTTAGTCAATCGACCGTGATTATGAATCCATTTATCGATCACTGACGGTTACCTAAATGACCAGCTTACTACAACCAATTTTACTATGAGAACTTTCTTGTCTGTGGTAGTAGGTAAAATCTGTAAGGTTAGGTTAGGTTAGGTCTATCCTGCGTCGTTTCCTGCCAATAGGGATTAACACGAAATAAAATAATCAAAAATGTTGTATTTTCACGAAAAAGGATGAAAACTGTAGTCAAATGAAGAAAAAAGCAACGCAAGAAGTTCAATAATCACAAAGATAAGTGTCCAAAGATTTAGGAAGGGGTATGTTCTGTCCCTTTTCCGCAAAACGCAACTTTATATGAAACGATTGTTGTCATAGACCAACTCTGTTACCTAGCTACCGTTGTTGACATGTTTTGCTTGTCACTTAGAAAATACACTGTGATAAATAAATAATGCTCATTTTATTAATTATGCAACAAATTGGCGACGATGACGGAAGAAATAGAACGTCTTACTCGCCCAAGGGCAGCAATACGCGGCCAAGTAACAAAAATACAATTACAATTGGAACAGCACACACCAGCGAACGGCTTATTTGATTAGAAATGCCAGACAAAAATTCCCGAGTGTCAATTATGTTTAGTTTCAGAGAAAATAATTTTTAAAATAACCTTAATTTTATGGCCGAAAAATCAGAAAAAAAATCTAGTTCCTATTTTTTATAGATACTTACAGAAGTTTCTTTAATATCATTTGATAGGGCTATAAAAACGCTTTCACGTGAATGTTTTTGTAACTGTGTAGTACCTACTTCAGAAAGTTGATTTAGTGATATTTTTCTAAATTTGTTTTTTTTTTTTCTTCGGAATGCTGCCGTATAAGTGTCTGATTTTTATATTAATTCAAAGCCCTTACACTACTCCTACAAAAATAATCACTCCCTTATCTCATGGAATACGGAAGATATCTTTAATTAAACTTTTTGCTCAGGGTTGTCACTTTCGCCGAAAACAAAAGCCGACAAATTGTTAGAATTCTAATTTTTAATTTAACTCGTATTAACTATTCTAAAACGTTACTATAGTTACCACACACAAAAAAAGTATCACACAAAATAAAAGTCAAAGTGGGTTTTGCGAATCATCAAAATTCGCTAAACCGATCACTTACGAATTACGTACGACTTGAATATCAAATGTTTATAAGTTAAATTGTTGGGTTCTCCTTGTCTTACCGACACTCATTTCATAGAACGTATCACTTCACCGAATTTAATTTAATCGAAAGCTGACTTCTACTGAGACCTTTGTTTTCAGGTGATTTTAAGCATTACGTAGGTTAGACTTCTGACCTCTAAAAAAATAACTCCTGCACGTCGAAATGCCTGTCGACGAAATCTAAATTCGGCGAAGTAAAACATTCTATGAAATTATTGTCGGTAAGTAATTCAAGGGTAAATATCAAAATTGTTACTAACACTATTATGGGCTATGCATGATCATTACGCAGACGCTATATATAAGTTGTGCTATTGGGATAAACTGTTGCCAATCGCCGACCAACATGAGGGTTGGCGCCCTCATGCCTCCGGTGCAGTAAGTCCTCCGGTCGGAGCCCGGAAGGACATCCCCCAACAGGTTGGGTCAACTCCTGCTGAGGCAAAGTGGCTCCATGGGGCCCCATGGGGCCTCACCCCCGTTCCTCAAGATCACATGTGTTTCTGCAGGGTTTCAGCAAGAGCCTAACGAGGGTGGACCGCTTCCTGC
Organism: Epinotia ramella; assembly: GCA_947578815.1. Classification (NCBI taxonomy): domain Eukaryota; kingdom Metazoa; phylum Arthropoda; class Insecta; order Lepidoptera; family Tortricidae; genus Epinotia; species Epinotia ramella. The sequence goes on from OX388216.1 coordinate 20,045,444, forward strand.
ACAACAGCGTCCTTCACCGTTTTGCTATTGAGCAAATTCGAAGAGTTCGAATTTGGACGTTATTCCTAAAGAGATAAAGCTTTGAAAAATATTTACCAACGGCAAAAACAAATTGATATTTTGTTCACCGCCGCCGTCCGCTGTTTTTGCAAATTCGAATAGTTCGAATTTGGACGTTATTCCTAAAGAGATAAAAATTTGAAAAATATTTGGCAATGGCAAAGACAAATTGGTATTTTGTTCGCCGCCGGCGGCGGGCGAGCCGGGCCGTCGTCGCACCCAACGCGCCCGCGGCCCGTCCGCCTAAATAATTGATAATTGTTTTTAAATATGCGCCAAATTCATTTTTAGGGTGACACCGTAAGATGTCACGTGACCTGATCGAAAAACTGTTACAATGTTATTGAGTTTTCACTTCTGCCGGCACTCCCGAAGTGCAACCTGGTCCTTTTTTTTCATTCACACATGTGTAGTAGTATTTTATTCGGTATTCAGTAATGTTGAAGTTACAGGACTTACGTCCAACCCCCACTCCCAACGCGGGTCAGAGAGTCAGAGTGTAGCAAAGGGCGGTCAACGCGCCCTCCACCCTCCACGTACACCTCTGCGGCACAACACACTCGGAGTTTCGAAGGTACCCCAGTAGACAGTTCAGTACAGCTAACGACCCACCACGAACCACAACCCAGGCTCAACTTCAGCTGGCCGTTTCATGAGGAAGAAGGGTTTTTTTTTTTTAAATACAACGACGGTGGCAAACAAGCGTACGGCCTGATCGTAAGCGGACACCGCAGCCTATAGACGCATGCAACTCCAAAGGAGTAACATGGGCGTTGCCGACCCTTGATATGTTTGAGGATTCGCCGTGTTGACAGCTGAAGGAACAAATTCCCTCGCTCTCAACACAACGCATCCTCGGGAGCTCTGGCGACCTTGCTCACCTCCAGGAACACAACACTACTACAGAGCAAGTAGTAGTGTTATTAAGTTTCTAGTAAGTTTCGTACGGGATTTTGTCGATTTTTTAAACCCACATTTATGCTAAAAGTGGCGCTGGAACATAAGTTTCACGTGCTCTGCCTACCCCTTTTGGGAATGAAGGCGATATGTACGTGTAAGTTTCGTAATTCAGGGTCGTCTTTTGTTTCTTGAGCGATTGTTTTCGGTGAGATTTGTAGTACATTTATCTGTGTAAGCTGGAATATGTAGTGTTGGTCAACTTTTGGAATTAATACGGACGCATTTTCATGCAGAGTTGCGTAATGCAATTCAATGCTGATAGACGTGACTTCACCCTTAACATATCAAATCAATAAACACTTTTCCTTTGGTGTATGCACATACCGGAAACTAGTCTTGCCAGTATAACCACTCGCTGTCGCTAATTAGTTGTGCAATTTAATTAATATACTTTTAACACAAATGTCTTAATGGAAGTAAACTGACTGGTCACGGAAGAAAATTTATCAATTTATCCGCATTTCAATTTTATTGCTATTTCCGTAATCTCTTTTCTTTTATTTGTACTATTAGTACCATCTTGTATGTGTACGTAATCTATACTTCTATCTAATATTATAAAGAAAGAGGGGGAGAGTTTTTAATTTGCAAAATTAAAATTATTCAACTTTTCACTTCTGCCGGTCTTTTTTAACCCCCGAGGTAAAGAGAGGGGTGTTATAAGTTTAACGTGTCTGTGTATCTGTCTGTGGTACCGTAGCTCCGAAACGGATGGACCGATTTGAATGCGGTTTTTTTTGTCATAGATAATTTTATCCCGAGTGTTCTTAGCCATGTTTCATAAAAATCTGTTTAGCCGTTTTTGAGATATTGGACTTTGAAATGAAAATGTCGGGGGTTTTTCAACTTTTCTAAGTTGTAGTTATTTTAAATTGGCTTTGTAAATGTACTTTATGGATGGTTATTTAGTTTATTGGCTGCGGTTTTTGCAATATGCGGGCAGCTTGTACGTGTATAAAGGTCTAATCTTATCAATTTCTATAAAAAAAAACGTTTAACAAAATATCTTTATCATCCCGGTTGTGTCCCTAAAGGAGCCCGGGGTCCGCTTTGACACCTCCATGATTCGGCATGGGCACTAGTTTTACGAAAGCGACTGCCATCTGACCTTCCAACCCATAGGGAAAACTAGACCTTATTGGGATTAGACCGGTTTCCTCACGATGTTAGTATATATTCCGTACATAAGTTCCGAAAAACTCGTTGGTACGAGTCGGGATTCGAACCCACGACCGCCGCTTGACAGCCGCATGCTTGAACCACTAGGCTACCGTAGCTTTTTTATCGTTTAACAAAATATATCAAGATTTTTATATTGAACCATGGAAAAAAGCAAAACATACTTAGTAATCGCAATCGTTTAGAATGCATAAAGGAAATCTAACGCCATTACACAATGAAATATAACATAAATAATGGATAGGTATCTACATACTTACACATATGTATAAGTACCTAGTTACCTACATACAAATAGGTATGTTGTCGGTAGCAGCCTGCAGGTTAACCGTTGGACTTTGTTTTCAGACTAAGTAGGTTAAACACCTATTGATGAATATAATACTTAAATTATATCTTACTAGCTTCTGCCCGCGACTCCGTCCGCGTGGAACTCGTTTATATCGTAGTTCCATACAAACGTTCACCCCCCATTTTAGGGAAGTGGGGGGTTAGAAAGAGACAAAAAGTAGCCTATGTTACTCTCCATCCCTTCAACTATCTCCACTTAAAAAATCACGTAAATTCGTCGCTCCGTTTTGCCGTGAAAGACGGACAAACAAACAAACAAACACACACACTTTCGCATTTATAATATTAGTATGGATTGTGCATGGGTTTCAAATAAATATTTGCTCATTAAATTCGTTTCGATGAGCAATTGATAACGGTGGAGGTACATTAAATAAAAATTACAATTAAACTAAAACTACTTAAATAATGTCTCCCAGATCAGCCCCCTGCGGGTAACTTGATAATGATAACTGTAGGTACTTACTTAATATTTGAATAAAAAATTGTTACACTATTATAATAAATATATTTTAAGTAAGTACATGAAATCATGCCTGTATTGGCATAAGGGGTAATGTCAGACGGGGCAAGTCCGCCACCGGGGTGTTTCACCAAACGTATTGAAATCTACTGATATTTTAGTAGGTACTATAGACATCTTAGATGGTCATCATTGTCATTATACCAGCCAGAAGACGTCCAGTGCCATAGGCCTCCCCAAAGAGTGCCACAATGACCGGTCCTGTATGTTAGGCGCATTTACCCCGTTGGCGCACTTGCCCCGACTGACCTTAGACAGAGCACACGATGTTTACTTTCTTTGAAAATAAAATACAAATAGGTTAAGTACCTACCTATATATACACTTAGACTTACATAGACTGTTAAACTTAACCCGTTTGGCTTTAGTGTAGTCAAGTAAAAAGGATAAAATTAAGTTACAACAAAGTTTTCACCGTAAATTATAACATTTATAACTGACTTTAAACTTTGTCGCACAAAAGAAAAACTTATCGTTCAAAAGGCGGACTTAATGATATGGCATTCTCTACCAGTCAAACCTTGAGGCAAAGCGGAAAAGATTGTCGGCAGAGCAAATAACAAAATAAAAAAAATAACATTACTTACGAATGTAAATATTTATTTTAGTTATGTATAAGGTTTAGGATAGGATACCATACTTAACTTACATACAAGTAGGGTTGCCAGGTGGAAAAATACAAAAGCCGGACTCGGCACTTAATTAAGCCGGACATTTTACCCTAAAGGCCGGACGGACCTTTTTTGCGCTAATTATAGCTTTTTCAAAGCCGGACATTACGTTCTAAAAGCCGGACCATTCATAACAATCATAATGAAATAGCACTATAAATGCAAAACTAACCCTGTCTGTCTATCTATTAACTTTCCACGCGCGGGTTACGCGGCCGAAAGGCAAAAAGCCTAACAAAAGCCGGACAGGCCGGACGAGTGAATATTTGGCCGGACACGGCCCTAAAAATCCAAACATGTCCGGCTTAAAGCCGGACACCTGGCAACCCTACATACAAGCGAAATGTTCAAACCTGTAACTTTAATACTTAACTACTCTGCGAGCAAAGAAATGTATCATTGTCTCAACCAAAGTTTCATTCTATTTCCGATACTTTTCTATGATAACCACTAAGTACAGTCAGCATCATATAGTTAGTAGCAGCCAAAGTAGCCAAATATATCGGAACACGTCTTTATTACTATAGGAATAAGGAAGTGTTACGATATATTTGGCTACTTTGGCTGCTACTAACTATGTGATGCTGACTGTACAAAACTGTCGCCAAATGCCTTGAAGAACCGAGTTCAAGGATTCCATTTCGCCGCGGAACCCTGAAAACTATATTTAAATCAAATCCACATTGAACAGCGTAACATCCGTATAAAGATTTATTACCCTCTCTCACCTCCTGCTATTGCAATGCCAACCTTATACCGACGCAGTAAGGTCTATAATTCGTGAACTGAGCCGTCCCCCTCTGCCACAGCAATCTGAACCTTAAATCGTCACAATAAGGTGTATAGTTGGTAAACTGATTCGTGAATGACAGGAAGTGGGGACAGATACAGGATGATGTCAATTGTATCAACGTACTTGGTTTTGCCCTTGCCGGGATAATCTTGCGATGCAATATGTGGGTGCATAGTGGAGACAATTTTCAGTGTCAAAAGACCAATTTATGCCGTTCAAGTTAAATTGTAGATATTAGGTGTATATTTTGTCAATTGAAAGTGGTAAGATTGAGTGTAGAGTTCTGAATAGGTACTGTGAACGAGGGTACTATTTTGGCCACATTTCATTGGCGTCAAATTATTATTTTAGAATCATCATCATCATAGAAAGACGTCCACTGCTGGAACATAGGCCTCCCCCAAAGAGTGCTAATGTGATCGGTCCTGGGCCACCCGTATCCAGGAAATAATCAGTAGACTGATGATAAAGGATAATTTCCACCAAACGGCAAGCATCGCATCGGATCGGAACGGATTTTACAATCTTCAAACGATATTAACCGCCCACACATGGAATACTGTTCTCATCTATCTATGGGCAGGGGCACCCCAATACCAGCTTCTCCCTCTGGATCGCATCCAACGACGAGCAACTCGAATTGTCGACTGCCAGCATATTTTGGATCGGCTTGACTCCTTGGCGCTGCGTAGAGATGTGGCCTCGCTCTGCATTTTCTATCGCATGTATAACGTGGAGTGCTCCGAGGAATTGGTCGGATTAATCCCTGCCGCTTCTTTTCGCCATCGTCCAACGCGACAACATTACCATCCTCACCACTTAGATGGTTGGCAGTCCTCAACTGTGCGCTTCTCCAGAAACTTCCTGCCTCGCACAACTAAACTATGGAACGGATTGTCGCCTGCGGTATTTCCGGACCGATACGACCTTCAAGAAAAGAGCGTACTCCCATGTTAAAGGCCGGCAACGCACTCACAACACCTCTGGTGTTGCAGGTGTCCATGGGCGGCGGTAATCGCTTACCATCAGGTGATCCGTCTGCTCGTTTGCCTCCTATAACATAAAAAAAAACATGTACACAGTATTTAAAGTCTATATTACCAAGCCACTCACAGCGGCTTGACAGCGGGCGTCTTCCGCGACATGTGATCGTAGCCGAATGTATGCTGTGACGCGCGGCTTGGTAATATAGACTTTAAACACTGTGTACATGATTTCATATCGTTTAAAGATTGTAAAATCCGTTCCGATCCGATGCGATGCGTGCTGTTTGGTGGGAATTATCCTTTAGAACAGATTATGGATTAAAATGTAATCATGAAATTGAGTCATAGCCCCGTTTTGCAACCAGCTTCAGTTAGCGACCACCTGAAGAACAAACCTTCAATTAAAGACAAATAACACTTCTAAATATCCTAAAAATAGTGAGCCGCGTGCGCATTTTTTGGTCTTTATTTAATAAATATACAATAATTTAATAAAAAACAAGATAGAGTTATTTCAGTTCACAACTCGCTTAAGTGGTCGCCGGTCGCCTGGTCGCTAACCGGTACACTAAGCAACTGGTCGGTAACCGGCGCAACGATATTGGGTTAGACTCGTACATTTTGGCCTAACTAAATAAGCTGACTAGGCGTCTGCATCCGCACAAAGGTTTTATGGAAAATTGAATGGTCACAGAATCGCCACAATGCGCATGAAATCAGTAAAATGATGAAAACAACGACCTTCGCCTTTGTGCGGTGACATTGGACAGTAATGGCCCCCGTAACGACCCAGCAACCATTCTGTAAAACTACAATAACATACAGTACCGGATCTAATCCATATGTATTGACATTATTATCAAACACTCGCTACTAGGTACTACCATAAGATGTGGGAACAGGACACTCTGTTGCACTTACCTGCCCCGCTATTCTGTAACTTGTTTTAAGCTAATGCCCTACCTACGTTTATGCCCGGAATACACGAGGCTAGTTTTTCAAGCCAGTATAGTAAGCTAGTTATCTCCGTCTCATGCTCGGAATACACGATGGAACACACGTAATAGAGACGGAGATAACTAGCTTACTATACTGGCTTGAAAAACTAGCCTCGTGTATTCCGGGCATTAGGGTGGGTTGCACCTTGCACCAAACCGTCTGGAGTGAAATTCCCTAAAACAATGGTATATTTCGTGACGGCGTCGCAAGACATCACCTCACAGGTCAACCCACCTCTCACCTCACCTGTCACCTCACGCCTCACGCCTAATGCGACAGACAAGATAATCTTACCCCGATACGTCACATTTCTTTAATTTGACAAACTGTTGGCTTAGTACTTATGTTTCACACATGCGATTAGCAAAGTTCCATTGTTAATTTAATTTATAATTTTTTGTTGATTATAAGCCGCTTCAACTACTCAAATTAGAATAGTTTTAATACATACTTTCCGTCGATGTTTGTATCGATAACTAGAACGCCACTAGAGGTGAGATGATTTGACAGTTGTACCTTATTCACTAACCGTATTTGACAGTTAAATGACAGGACGGAGACGTTCACCATAGGACGCCTGTCCTGTAATCGTAAGCGGTGTTCGTTAAAATCTGAATGTATGGAAAACAAGTTACAGAATAGCGGGGCTGCTATGGATCGTGCGACAGAGACCCTGAGGTGTCACGTATCGACTATTTATGGCCCTGCGCGCAGCGTGAGCGTTTGATAATAGGTAATTAGTTTAAGTAGTCTCTTTGCATTTCGTTTTATTGAATTTCACTACACTCAACGTTGAATCTACATATTATTTGAGAACGGAAATGCCTAATAAACGCACTATATTAAATAAATTGTTTTAATTTGCCCCCTAATTGTTGAACGAGCGAGCAAAGCGAACAAGGTTCTTTGTTTTGTTTGTCTACTTTCGTGACGGGTGACCGGCGGGGTGAGCCGCATTAGCGCGTAGCGAATAACAGCCCAGGTAGCATTTCTTAAACTATGCTCGTGAAATTTTGTGGGCAGGTTCTATAATTATATAGTTTTTTTTGTCATTCAGCTATCGAAATTAGAATAGAATTTATTAGAATATCATTTTCACTTCTCATGTTCGAAATGTGTGTCATATTAGGCTTGGATAGCGGGGCTAAAGTAGTAAATTTAGCCCCTAGGGAAAATATGTAAACATATTTATGATTTTAAAACATTTTAATTTGATCAATAAAAACACTTCAACGTTTTAAATCCACCAATCACAACTGTTTAAAAGTTATTTGTGTTTGAAATCAACTAATCAGAATACAGCTACATATTAAAATCAACCAATCAGGAAACAGAATAAATTTCAAATATTAGGTGTTTTTTATTCCCGAATTTACAATCATTAAAAAAAATAAACGACTGGCCGTCTATGGCCGCGTCCAAACGTTCAAGCGTGGTTGGCTGCATACATGGCATAAGCTATGAGATTGAGCGGGATAGACTGCAGTCTATCTCGCTTTATCATATGCACCGTATGCTGTCCGCCGCGTTCGGCCGTTTGGACGCACTTATAGATGGTCAGTGGCGTTTAATTAGTGGTGTCAATATTTTGAATCTGTGTCAAAGCAGTTTATTAAAAAATCATGCCGCCAAATTCCAAATTGAACCATCCCTTCGCCGCCGTGGAATTTATTGTTGATTTTGGATGGATAATCTTTGTTTTTACTATTTTCTCGTAGTCGAAGTGAAAAGTAGAGTGTATAACTCTGGTCTAAAAGCCATATTACCCCTCGAACAATTTTCCCTCACTTCGCTCGGGAAAATAACCATCTCGTGGTGGTATGGCTTATTTTAGACCCTTGGCAAACAATCTACTATTATTAATGACAACAACAATACATGCACATAAATCAACACACAAAAGAGAAAACAACATTGCCACGAAACGGTTCCATTACAGCGTTGTGCTGAAATTAAAATATATAGATATGAAAGACTGGCTCTATTCGCGAGTCTACAACTCACAGAGTATTACTATAGGCTTAAAAGGTATATTTTATGACGTTAAAGTAAAGCCATACTACGTGATATATCTGCGGTTCGGGCGAAGCCACTTGCGGTCAGTATCAGTGTTGGTATATGTTTAGAAACAATGTACAATGTTTCAACGTAATATTTTTGGTTTGACTTGTGCTTCATAGTACTTACTATGTACTTACTATTAAAATATAAACGGAAAATAATAAGGCGACGCTGCATAATTTCTCGGTCGGATCTTTATTGTTAAGCAAGGAAACTAATATCCGTTGTCAATATTATATAGGTAAAATTAACTGAGTTTCTATAAAGTATATACAAGATGATAACTGACATGAACTAAATTAAATAAAAACTAAGTTAAATCTAAAAAGGCCCTCGAGCAGTTTACCGAGGATGCTCGCTGAATTGCAAAGCTGTTGCGTTGCGCGAGAGAGCCGCCCCAGCTCTTCGGTCACCAGTTACGTAAACCAGACCCCGTATCATGGTCGGCCTTATCACACGATAAGTGACAAGATAGAGCGTCCGTCACTGGCTGACACCGTTAGATAGATCGAGACGACGCTCCTATCTTGTCACTTGTCGCGTGATAAGGCCGACCATGATACGGGGTCAGAAGTATTAAAGTATTTTTTTTCGACACAGTTTTGGAAATTTGACGATTTAAAAAGAAAAGATCTAGTATTCTACAGCTAATATAGAGCCACTAGTTATTATCGTTAGTACATATATGAGAGTTGAAGTCTATATCCCCTCGCCTTTGCTCTAAGAGGAAACTAATATCCGTTGTCAATATTATATAGGTAAAATTAACTGAGTTTCTATTCGCTTAGATGGGTCTATAAAACATCAATCACTTCGTTTTAATAGATATATAATATAACTACACAACACTTGGCCTCACCTTGAAAAAAATCTAGGTTGAAGATTTCTACATTGAATATCTAATAGGTATTTAGAAAACCTGCAAAGCTTTAGATCTAGCTAGCTGTTTTGCTTTAGGGTTCCGTAAATAATGGCGGTCTATCTTTCTGTTCTACACATAAGGGGCCAGATTGTCATAGAATACTTATGAACATTAAATATGGCAAATATTAGTCGTCTACTTATTTTTAACCCTTAAACGTCCTTTGTTGAAGTCGGTTGAAAATAAATCATCATCACGATGATGATAATGATGATTTTTTTTAACCGACTTCAACAAAGGACAAGGTTCTTAATTAATCTATCGTTTATTATTTTTCTCCTGCTAATCCAGAGAAACTGATGTAAATGAGATTCCTTAAAGGATTTAAACAATATTATTTGATCTAAAAATCGTCAAGCTCAAAATGTACATAACCAATAAATTACCATGCAAATACCTTTTACATTCAAAACTTGACCGTCCGCTATAATATTAAAACTCAAACTCCAACCAGTCTCGATATATTAAAATGTAAGCTGTTTAGGTAGATTGGGCACATGAGTTGAATTAAGTAGGGTCCAATCCTGAGAACAATTTAGTTAAGTGCCTAGTTATTGACTTAGGTCTATAAATCCTAAATTGTATGAGTTACGGGGCTGAACGTGATCTGACTTGGTTCATAATTTTTGTACAGTCGACTACAAAGTTATGTAACTTATACTTTAAGGAAACAAATTATTTATTATAAATGTTTTGTTTCGTGTTATTTTTAACCCCCGACGCAAAGAGAGGGGTGGTATAAGTTTAACGTAACTGTGTATCTGTGTCTGTCTGTGGTATCGTAGCTCCCAAACGGATGGACCGATTTTCGTTTAGTTAATTTTATCCCGAGTGTTCTTAGCTATGTTTCATGAAAATCGGTACAGCCGTTTTTGAGATATTGATCTTTGAAATGAAAATGTCGGGGGTTTTTTTAACGAGGAAGTTACCCCGATAATATTTTTAAACTATTTGATACAGAGTTGAGATTCGAGTCCTGTCGGGGGCAACGGACGAAGATGGTTTTTTTTCCATTATATTCTTTCTCTCTGTATCATATCGTTATGTAACTTAGTGCTTCTGCCCGCGACTCCGTCCACTTGGAATTCGTTCATATCGAAGTTCCATACGAACTTTCATCCCCCATTTCACTCCCTCAAGGGATGATTTTCGGGTTTAAACTATCTTATGTCCTTTCCCAGAATTCAAACTATCTCCATACCAAGCTTTCATCTCAATCGGTTCAGCGGTTTAAACGTGAAATGTACTTATATGAGATCGCTCTTATGTCAGCGGATTAAGGTTTCGGTACATATTTATTGCACGATTAAATCGATACATATTTTTTGCACTTGACCGTACTACCTAATATTAAACATGTCGCCTAGCTTAACAAGCCTAATTGAGCTTTACTATACGGTTAATCCGATTTGTGTAAGTCCTCTAATATTTATTTAACACTTTCGCAACTGGACTAAAAATGGAACAATAAATACACCAGAAACCGACGGAACTCGCTAGGCGTGTAAGTTTATACTACTGCCCGCCTAGCGGGCTGAGCCGGCATCTGAGCAAACATTAAGAGTGCCCAGGCGGGTTTTTGGTTGCGAACGTGTTAAATACGGTAATGTATCATTAAAGTAAAAATACCAGTATAGTCAGCCCTCATTTAAATATCCCTTTGTTTTTGCACGTATATTAAACGATTGCATATTGTAATGTCGGCTACGGTACCTACTCGGTAACGTACCATGTAGCATATTAATGAAGTTTTTGCATGCACGTTAATTGAGTGATGTTTTTATGTAACTAACTGTACATTACGGTCAATCGCTTGCGATAAAGCTAATAGTTGTTTCCTTAGTTTAATCATCTCATTACACAAATTTCATATAATTCAACACATTTTGCTTATAATACCTGGAGTCCGCTGGATGCGGGTGGCGCAGGACCGGTCACTTTGGCACTCTTTGGGGGAGGCCTATGTCCAGCAGTGGACGTCTTTCGGCTGATATGATGATGATGACTACTCGTACCTATATATGTATATGTAGTGACCGCGCGATTTCCTTTCTTCCGCGGCCGATCTGGTGTCTTTAAGGGTTAGTTGTTTCAAACACTCGAGAATTGTCCTTTAAAATCTGATTGTATGTATGTATGTATATGTAACTATGTAAATACTTTATTGTACACAAGACACTCGTAAAAATACAGACAAAAAAAGGTTAAATCGGTACAAAGGCGGACTTATTCCTGTAAGGGATCTCTTCCAGTTAATGTTTGAGCAATTGAGTTTAGATCAGGAACAAAAAGATAGGCAAACTAACACGTTTACAGACGTATTTATTTACCTTGACGTTAAATTAAATTAATCTCAATATATATATTACATGCAAGTACAAATAAAACCAATAAATACTATACACATACTATAAATATGTACCGGTTAGCGACCACCTAATTTAGTGTGCCGGTTTGCGACCACTCTATCATTAGATTCCGGTTTAATAACAACTTAAATAATTACGGCTCACGATTTGTTTAGAGTCGATTGAAATTATATTATATTGATGATGAGATATTCCTTTCTGTCACACGTATAAATTGAGATATTTATTCTACCATCTCGCTCGGTCGTGGTATATTATTATTAACATAGCTCCTCTGTAGAAATCTATACCTACTCTAAGGTTGGGACCTATAATCATCCTGAAACTCAATTGGCAAATCATAAATACCCCAAGTTACATGTCCAATGGTGTGAGTGTGACTATAACACAATGACACTATTAACCTATTGTTCCTTCTAATAAACAACACCTCTTCCAAACTATCGTAAATCTCACTTAGCTAATCGAACTGCGACCTTATTACTGCCAGATAAAGTTCTAATTTCAAATCTGGATCAGAGAGATACGACGTTCAGAAGCGCATTGACGTACTCACGCACTTTGACTCTTGTGAACTCTATGCAGTTGGAATAGGGGTGATATTCGTTTAATTCGTTGTTGGCGTGTGCACATCATATAGCGCAGTATGATTTCTATTTCGACTGGGCAACACTTTCTCGCTTCAATTTGACGCTTACTTTGACCGCTCGCTGTGTTGCCACGGTCTGTGATCTAGATTCGAAATTGTACCTAATATGCATTAAGTATACAAACTGCTTTTTAGACCGGCCCCACACAGTCGAAATCAGTCACTGAATTCAGTATTCGGACTCTCAAGACCAAAAACAGGTAGGTACACCCTTTGGTAGAAATTCTGATTGAATTCCGGCCAGTGTGAGGCCAGCCTTAGGTAAATCTTAAATCCCCAAAAGTACATATCTGTGAGTGGCTTAGAGTAAATATATCGGCGAGATAACTAATACTATACCATTTTTTTTCTAGGTTGATCAGAATGATAGATCTATGTCACTTCGTGATAGCATGTAACTTTGTAAGGCGGTAAGCGTAATTCATATTTTTTCCAAGGGACAAATATTGCTTGTAAAAAGTAAACCACGTCATTATGCGGATTTTTTTTTTTTTTTTTTTTTATGATATAGGAGGCAAACGAGCAGACGGATCACCTGATGGTAAGCGATTACCGCCGCCCATGGACACTTGCAACACCAGAGGTGTTGTGAGTGCGTTGCCGGCCTTTAAGATGGGAGTACGCTCTTTTCTTGAAGGTTTGAAGGTCGTATCGGTCCGGAAATACCGCAGGCGACAATCCATTCCACAGTTTAGCAGTTTAGTTTTTATGTAGACTTAATCTCAAAACAGTTAATAAAAGGTCTAGATACCGTGAAAACACTACATAATATTTACTTATACTCTTAAGTGAACGTCATTTCATTACAATGTTGTTTCAATAAGCTTGGATTGCTAGAGGTGAGGGTTATCGATTAAGAAAAAACGATGAAATATTGTGTTACAAAATAAGGAATGGCAATATAAATAGGTACCACTTTTTCATAACTGTAATAACATACCTGACAAATTGTATTAGTGGCAACACACATAGGACCTCCGTGCCGAGCCGCCATTTTGTATTTCGATGTCACCGCTTGTCAAACAATAATCAGCACGGCTATCACGCGACGGCGCGCGAGCTCTCTCGATTTTTCTCGCACTATCCGTCTTTCTCTTATTAGAACACTTAGAACAGGAGGTAGTGCGAGAACATTCGAGAGTATGTATATATACGAGAGTGTAGACGTGCAGAGGACTTACCGCGCAGCATGTCATACACGAACGAAGTTCGTTTTCGTTTCGCGGTACCCCGTCGTACGCAGTCAGACAGTACGAGTGGAAAGATCGGATGTCCGATAGCGCTTGCTCGCTTTAACTTCTTATCAAAAGTGAAAACAATTGACGACTGGGACAAAGTTATTTTCCTAGATGAAACACGGTTAAATGCGAATCATAGTGTTGGAAAAATATGGACAGACTAACTCCTCAGTGGTTAACGAAAGTTCCTGAACGAAAGGGCCAAAGGCTTATTATAGATATACCACGCAGGGAAGGCCAGAGGTTTTGTACCGAACTGCTTACTTGCTAGTAAGCAGTTCGGTGGAAATACGTACTGACTTTATTTCAATACCGTTACGTTACGTTCCCAACAATATTAAGTATACCATCGATACTTTTAGCACTAGGTATACACTGCATTCGAATAGTATCGATAGTTTGCATAACAGTGGTAGCACCTCTAGTTACGTTATTTTGGCATCTGTCATTCTAATCAAGCTACAAAACATACATATAACTTGACTTCTATATAGTGTTGTCAATATGATGGTTGGTTTTGGGACTTCGCAGTCACATCGACTGATCAATTAACCAGTTGCTAACCTTTTTTTTTTTCTGGAGAAATGTGTTACACATACCCCCCGGCCCGGGGAAGGCCATAGTTGGGGGTTATGTGGGGATCTCTCCTCCCGTAACCCCACAGGAGCCTACCCACTAAAACTCCAGCGGCGTCACCCTCACCTGCCGTTAAAGGGGCGTCGTGGGATGCAGCATTACCTTACTTATCACGACGCCGCCCGGCGGCCCTGGCTGCTAAGTCAGGGCACCCGCGCCAAGGGAGGGGAAGGTCAGAGACGCTTGACCTTCCCCCCAGACGTGTAGGGCCATGTGCAATGTGGGTCCCCAACCCACTGGCCCTACTGCGGGAGGACGCGGCCCGCGGCTGCATACCGCGCGCGTCTTCGACCCCTCCGTCAGCGCCGGAGCGGGAGCGCGTCCGCACTGTCTTCGCGCTCCCGCTCCGCGGCCTCCTTCTGCGGTATGACCACTTCGCAAAAGGAGGCCACCGCCTCCCAAGAAACCAGTTGCTAACCTAACCTAACCTTACGATGTGACAGTGACGTCACTACAACGTTATCTTAAAACCACGAACCACCATAGATTGACCAAATCGCGTTATAACAGCGTAGTCCGTGTGTTAGGTCCAAAATTATTTTTTTAAATTATATTTTTTGCAGATCGTATCAGTTATGACCATCATGGCTTTTGTACTGTCTCATAAGAAAAGAACTCCTTATTTTTCAACGAATCTCCTTGACTGGATGAATGAATGAACTTCAATGCTTCGATCGTTCAATTCTGTGTAGTCGATCATAATCGCACGGTCGGCTACATTGGAATGTCACCCGTTTCGAGTTACCGCTCAACTGTAAAACGGAAGAGTGGCATTGATTGTAATGATTGTATTGAAATATCGAATTGTTTACATACGTGCCAGTGTTGAACGAGCACTAATGCAGCAATTAAGTTTTGAAGAGGAAAACACGCTACTTGACAGCAGTAAAAATAAACTATTCGTACATTTACATTACCCTAGCGTTAATTATTCCCGGTTGTGCCCTAAAGGAGCCCGGGGTCCGCTTTGACACCTAATCCCAAGACTTGGCGTAGGCACTAGTTTTTACGAAAGCGACTGCCATCTGACCTTCCAACCCATAAGGAAAACTAGACCTTATCTTATTGGACCGGTCTCCTCAAGGTGTTTTCCTTCACTGAAAAGCTTACATAAGTTCCGAAAAACTCATTGGTACGACCCGGGATTCGAACCCACGACCTTCGCTTGACAGCCGCATGCCTGAATCACTAGGCTTACCAATAAATAAACTCACGAAAATACCCGGAAAACATCACACTTCAACTTGCTTTTGCTATTTTTAACATTTTAAAACCATGAAGATCAATCATATTACGCCGCCGCCGTTTGACCATAAAAAATGTGACGTCATTAAAATTGTGTGCCTATTTCCCTACAAACTTTACATTGACACAGCATTTTTGACGTTTCATAAGTTGCTGTTTTGACTGTCTGTTTGCCATTTGTTAACATTGATGAATATTTTGAAATAAAAAAACTACAACTTAGAAAAGTTGAAAAATGTCGAGACAATTGCGACTATGACGCTAGTTTTCAGGGCTACATATATAACGCTTTTAAACCCTTGAGCTTTGTACACGTTTTTCAAAGATCACTTTTCGCGTTTCTAACCCGATATTAATTTACCCAATGATTTCTAAAAACCCAACTGCATTTTTAAAATTTTATAGCCTATGTCACTCCAGCGATTAAGAGGAATCCAACGACACCTCATATGTCGAAATCCGTCAAACGGTTTAGGTTGCAGGGCGTTCCAAAGAATAAGGTCACATACATACATACCTAACCTACATACGCTCGAAAAACATAGCCCTCCTTCGGCAGTCGGGTAAAAAAGAGGTAGATACCCCCCCCGTTTTTAAGAGCTCCAAAAGACACTAAAACTGAGTCAATTACAACTTGCCTCAGTTTCGCGTCGTCAATGGAAACGTCTTGCTGTCAGATTTGGTGGCCAGTTTTAAACACGGAATTTACGGTATCTACCTCTTTTTTATATTACATCATTGTATTTACCTATATTTCTGGCGTTCTGTCACGGGTTACCAGGATAATTGCCAGTGCCATCGCTTGCACTTAGCCCATTTAACTTGGTATCGACGCTGAGACTTTTTCTTCTGTATCTTCTATCGCTCGTGAACTCGTCAGCTACACCCACACCCTTCCTTATCGTATCTTCCCTAAGGATCCATCGCTTTTCCTCGGTAGCTATACCTACCTCTTCCGACAACCCTCCAGTTCCATATTCAAGGATAATTGCACAGTCGTGCACTGAAATAATGATCAGTCAATGTTTATTTATAAAGTTTACTCAATTGTTATCAATTCGAGCACATGGTCGCGGGAATGAGAGCGTTTATCGCGAATTACTCATTGACGGTAAATATTTAATGGTCGTTTATCGGCGCCAAATTAGTCGAGTCTCGATCAGAGTCAAACGTCGAAGTAATCTTTGGCGATTGATTGGGTTAATTAAATTAAGTATGTGTCTCGGGCGATGTGCGACGTAGTTACCTCCGGTAAATGTTATGGGGCAAAATACATCAAGTAATTGTAGAAAAACCTTTATTCATAAAATTATAGGTCCGACGAATTTTCATCATCATCCTCCTACCGTTGTTCCCGGTTATGCCCCTAAAGAAGCTCGGGGTCCGCTTTCACACCGACGAATTTTGTCACCTTGAAAAATATATCTTTTTCACACCGACGAATTTTGTCACCTTGAAAAATATATCTTCTTATTCGTTTCATTCGAAACTTTTATTACTATTTGTATCTAAGGTACTGTATCTAATAAATTTATTTATTTAATTAAACTTGAGATATGAGTAAGTTCTTCAAGGCCTCGTCTTCGCGGCTGGTCCAAGCAACTGGAGACCCCAGAGCTGGCGGTTACCTCTCGCAACGAATTTCCATTGCGATTCAGAGAGGTAATGCCGCCAGCGTAATGGGTCTATTGCGATTCAGGGAGGTAATGCTGCCAGCGTAATGGGTCTATTGCGATTCAGGGAGGTAATGCTGCCAGCGTAATGGGTCTATTGCGATTCAGGCAGGTAATGCTGCCAGCGTAATAGGTCTATTGCGATTCAGGGAGGTAATGCTGCCAGCGTAATGGGTCTATTGCGATTCAGGGAGGTAATGCTGCCAGCGTATATTATCTGACCTCCTAGAGGCGGTGTTCTTTTTTTAAATTCCCTTTTTATGCTTTCGTTTATACTTAAAACCAATTTTGATTTTTATTAGCTAATTTGATTCAAATATAATGTCAAAGTTAAAGCACAAAACAAAAAAAGTACGAAAGGCGTAGCCTCAAGGCATTCTATACCAGTCAACCATAGAGCCACACAGATACTTTTAAATGCTGAATAAATAAACATAGGTATATTAGTGAGATGTATTCGGAAATTTTCGAACCAATAACAATAATTAGTAGTAAATACCTAGGGGAAGCCCGGGCAATAAGCGTAATGCGGGTAAGAAGAATAATCGATTTTTCTAAATATCGGTAATAGATGGCACTTTGAGACTCGCCATCATTATTCGGCATGCGGTCGGCGACGCCATGACAGTTAGACCAAAACAATGCAAGCGCTCGTTTGTTGTGAACATAAAAAAAGAAAATTGGTCCTGTTTTGTTAAGATTTTCGCAAAGGTTTGTGCATCAACTTTTTTACTATGTATGTTATGTAGTGTATAATTGTACGTTTTATTTATTCAATGGCATATTTTTTTAAGTATAAGTTTGATAGTCGTTTTCTTCCTAACGTAAAAATAACATTTGAATTTTGTTCATCGATCTAATATTGGTATCATGGGCAAAACAAATATGGGCAAGACGGATAATTATCCTATGTATGGATATATAGAACAGAAATTAAAAATACTAAAATATCTGAATTAACAGGTTCCAGCAAACCTAAGAGGAGAAAAACAACGACCAAAACTTAATACAAAAATTCCAAACCTGATTTATTTTGTCTGGTGTGTGTCTATAAATACACTGAACCACCAAGTAAAGATCGGATTCAGTGTAGCAATTGGCATTGCTACTAGTAATGCCAAAATTGGGCGCATGAAAATTGCACATCATATGCAGGTGTAGGTAGCTACTTTTGTGACGAATGCCAAGACTGGTTGTTGTATTTTTAAGTTATCCCTTTTGCCCGACCCCTGCGGGCAAAAAGGATAATAGATACTTTTTGATTTTAGTGGGCTTAATACAAGAAATTGTTAAAGTTTTTATTTTTTTTATAGCTATTTCCAAAGTTTATAAAACAAGGCACAAATTGAAAGGAAAAAGAGTTATGCCGATTATATACTTGTATTTTATTTTATCACTTTCCCTTAACATATGCGTCTTGCCCGGGCCTCCCCTACGTATTATTATTTTATTATACATCTCGAGTGCGTAGGCCATCCTCCTCCTAGCGTTATCAAGATTTGGCATAGGCACTAGTTTCTTATCTCGAGTGCGTAGATGTTTCACAAAATTTCGTCGTATTCACTTTACGGCTAAGACCGATCGGCATCGATAAAGCCAGACGTGTCGGAATCCGCCTGCCTGTCACTTCTCTCCGAGACATCGGAATAATTGTCGTTGTTAATGCTAATGAGTTTCCTCGTGCGGAGAGCTGATGAGAGGCGATATCGATCAAGTGAGACCGATCTATAGATAGGTTACTGTAATGATTGGTGTAGCGACAAAGCGAAGCGTTATTTAGTCACTGCTATAGCTGTGTCCACTTGTCTAGAAGCTAGTCGATCACGTAACGCATTGTATTCAATCATTGTACGCGAGTCAGGTTTAGCAAAACAGAGGCGTCTCTAGCCCATGTAGCGCCCGTGTGCAAACTGCAATCAACTCTAGCGCCCCCTAGTAAAGCGCGCGGTCAGAATGGAATGGTAGCGGGCGGCGCTCGGCGCCCCCTAGGACCGCTGCGCCCGTGTGCAACGCACACCCTGCACCATATGTAAAGACGCCTCTGGATCTAAATGTCAATCGCTCTGTATGGGAAAATTACAGTTGACTTGTCCTAACGTGCTTTCGAATCGTTACGTGTTTAACCTTCGTAATGCACTGTACGTAGGACGTAGGAGGTAGATCTCAATGTTAATTTTTATATGGAAAAATTGCATTTTTCATTTTACTAACGCGCGTTCGAAAAGTTACCGTGATTGCCTAACCTAACTCAAAATGCCAGTTTCTCTTTTACCAAATGGAATAGGTATTAGAGAATTCCTAATTAAAGCTTTTTACATAGATATACTTAATTTATTTCAAATAAGTATGTCTATAAAACTACTAAAATGACTAAAACTTACTTAACCTATGGAGTATTTACACTATATTTACATATATCCCCTAGATCTACTGATACTTCACTTGGTAGGGGTGCCCATAAGGCTGGCTGCATTACTTCGCAGGCAAATGCGTTGAGCGAGGAACGAGCCAGTGGTCACCAGTGGAACGGATGAGCATTTTAGAAATTTGATTAAACAATTTAAACGCCTCTTGGCATTATAAACAACATTTGTTGTATAATAAATCTCCGCGCGTGTAATGCAGGTACTAAATGTTCTGGTGTATGCTGTACCTATATTACCTACTAATATGGCTCCGCTCAAAATGCTAGTTTCCCTCTAATCAATGATAACATTTTAGAGAATTCCTTATGGTACCTACTAATAAATTCGTAAATTTCGTGATTTGTACTGTATGACAAATTGCGATGTTTACAGTGGTTGATTTCTATCAGAAGGTTGATTTAATTATACGAATACTTCATTTACATTACATAACAGCCTCTCACCGGCCATAATGAGCTGACAGCGATTTAAAGCAATTGTAATGAAAACAACGGCGGAATCACAATATAATATTTGGAGCAGAATACCGACTTGTCCACCTCAAACGGTTTTATTGAAGAGTTAGTTTCCGTAGCAGTAACTATTAGGGATGTTGCAGATGCTCGGTTCCGCGTCTAAAATCATTACACTATAATAAAAAGAAAAGTAAAACAACCATGTACCTACGCAGTATTTCACGGACTGAACTGCCATTTGCGTGATTTGCCATACAACTGTTAATACGTAATGCTGTGACGTCATAATCATAATACTATGTCAGTTTGCATGAGCCGCTTCGGCTGTTGCTAACGAGGGTCTGCCTTTCAACCTCTTTGTTGTCTCTTTAACCCCCGACGCAAAGAGGCGGGTGTTATAAGTTTAACGTGTCTGTGTATCTGTGTATCTGTCTGTGGTATCGTAGCTCCCAAACGGATGGACCGATTTGAATGCGGTTTTTCTTGTGTCATAGACAATTTTATTCCAAGTGTTCTTAGCCATGTTTTATGAAAATCTGTTCAGCCGTTTTTGAGATATTGGACTTTGAAATGTAAACGGGGGGTTTTCCACTTTTATTTTCCACTCAGAAAATTGGTTCAAATTGCAACTGTCATGTGGGTTCGCGAAATGGCCCCCAGGAGTTACAGTACTGTCTGTTGTCACTGTGTAGTCATGTTATGGCGGTTTTTGTCCCATTGTGCGGGGTTCCCACGCCGTGATAGCATTGTGCGGATCATTTCAAAAGTAACGCCAGGTGAATTTCTTCTTTGAATCGACACGTCGATTGAGAGTTATTCGCTCTGAGGGCAAATTGAAGTTAAATTCAGGCTACGGTGCATTTTGTATTAATCTAGCTGTCAGCATCATATAGTTAGTAGCAGCCAAGGTAGCCATATATTTCGGTACACGTCTTTATTACTGTAAGAATAAGGTTGTGTTACGAAATATTTAGCTAATCTGGCTGCCACTAACCTTATGACGCTGACTGTACCTAAATTGATTAATGCTGCCTGGTTTTTTCCAGACTAAAAATGTAGGTTTTCAATTCACCTTTCCTTATCATGATTTTTTGCGAGATTTTTTCACACGATACATAATAAAATACAGACATGAAACAAAGTCGGGTTAGTTAACACCATTTATAACTCGAGAACGGATGCACCGATTTTTATGATGTTTGATTTGTCGGATTTGTCTCCGCTCCGAATATTAAAACAAGAAGAAAATTAAATAAAAAATATTTACAAACTAATTTTCTCATACATGTGTATTGTATGGCGATACGAGCGTTAGGACAATTTATCTGTTATTCTTCCATATAAAAAGTGACATTTTGATCTACCTAACGTACGTACAACTAATGTGTTACGTGATCGACCTGCTGTATGTTGCTGTGCAGTTCTATACCTACTAATAGCGATAAGAAAGCAAGATTATTTGTGACAAAAGGAACGAACTCAGCAGAAGTTTTGTGTAAAGATTTAGTGCAAAAGCAGTTTTCCCCAGCCCAAGAGAAATTCAAACTTAGTCCATGTCATAAAGATTTGAACTGAGCAAAACTTTTCTCACTTTATCTGAATGTGTTTTGTGCTCTGAATTTCAGAATCAATGTTTGGTCATAAACTTATATACATATACTAGCTTCTGCCCGCGACTCCGTCCGCGTGGAACTCGTTTAAATATCGTAGCTCCACGCAAACTTTCATCCACCCCATTTCACCCCCTTAGGGGATGATTTCCGGGACAAACTCGGTCCTTCCCCGGGACTCTAAAACTTTATGAATAGGTTGAGTTCCGGGTAAGGACTAGAGTTTGTCCCGGAAATCATCCCCTAAGGGGGTGAAATGGGGGGGTGAAAGTTTGTGTGGAGCTACGATATTTAAACGAGTTCCACGCGGACGGAGTCGCGGGCAGAAAGAAGCTAGTATAAGTTTATGACGAAACATAGATTCTGAAATTCAGAGCACAAAACACGTTCAGATAAAGTGAGAAAAGTTTTGCTTAGTTCAAATCTTTATGACATGGACTAAGTTTGAATTTCACTTGGGCTGGGGAAAACTTTCAACCCCCTTTTTACCCCCTTAGAGGGAGGAATTTTCAAAAATCCCTTCTTAGTGGGTACTTACACTTACATTATATAAATTACCTATTGTGAAACAATCAGCTTTCAGGTTCTACGGTTTGGGCTAGGCGTTGATAAGATCCTGGAGTCTAATTTACTAAAATAATTATATATTTCGTGACGGCGTCCCATCACCTCACAGGTCACCCCACCTCTCACCTCACCTGTCACTTCGCGCCTGAAGCCTAATGCGACAGACAAGATAATCTTACCCCGATACGTCACATTTCTTTCATTTGAGAAAATATTGGCTCTGAAGTGTCGTGGAACCGCCCTGTGCAACCCGAACTGAGCCAACTTGGACTGGCGATACAGTGTATTTTATCCAAAAGTTAGTAGGTATCTTCTTGAAATAATTTACTTTTACACGTACTTACATAGAATAAACTTTCACATTCTCATTTTAAATAAAGTGCCGGTAAAAATCGTACACACATTTTAGTTACCAAAGGGTCGTTCAATATGAATAATGTACCATTTTTACAATCGTCTTCCCATTATTTGGAATATAGGTTTACGTTATGAATTATAACCCTACGAGAACGGAAAAGAGATGACATAAGATGGGTGAACCGACGAGTGGTTGTTCAAGCAACAGGATGGGCTAATAAGCTAAATACCTTCACAATTCGTCGGCAGTTGATTGAACGATTGTTCTGGGAAACCCAGCAATCATTGTATGAAAACTGTTATCCCATACTGTACTTCCTCGGGAAAACATCGGCAAGGAGCTCATTCCACAACCGGAAAGTTCAATAGGAGTGTAGACACCAAATAAAATGACCAATAATGTTGAATTCCCCGAAAAAGGATTCAAAATATTGTCAAATGGAGAAAAAAGTAAAGCGGGCTTTAATCACAAAGTTATAAGTGTCCAAAGTTTTAAGAAGAAGGTGTATATCCTATCCCTTTTCCGCAAAACGCCCCTTCATATGAAACGAATGTCATTTACTATGACGCTCACAGATCGTGATGTCACGATCTGCGAGTGTTTTCTCTCTAACAAGCAATATTAAAACTGTTGTAGCTTTGTAATTCTTTGAGATATCTGAATGGGATTCTCGTCACTAGGCATATTTTTGCCTTCTTTCTTTTGGAGTCATTTTGAGTCTAGTATTCTTTTTATGACCTGGCAAAGGTTGCGGGATTCCGCTGGATGTGGGTGGCGCAGGACCGGTCACTTTGGCACTCTTTGAGGGAGGCCTATGTCCAGCAGTAGACGTCTTGCGGCTGATATGATGATGATTATTTTTATTGTACTTACAGTAACATTGTTGTGTGTTTTCGACATTAAAATAAGGAAATAAAAATGTGTGAATGTCCAACTCATTGGACTAGACTCGTCTCTGACGAACGAGAGGGAATCCAATTGCCTCACTATAAAGGTGCGTACGAATTTGAGCGGCTCAGCTTGAGGCATGCTCGCCCCGAGCGGCGAGCTGCTCGCGAGCCAATTTGGTGCGCATAAACATGCGCGGGCGAGGCAGCGCGCTCGCGGCGAGCCGCCATTGTGCGTCATTCAAAATGGCGTCGGACACGATGACAGTCGCGGCTGCGTTTATCGTAATTTACCGAATTATTACCAAAAAGAAGAGGAAATCGCCTTGGTGGTGGATGAAACAGTTGTATAAAAGTCGTAATTCATGTGGTGCACATTTACTTTACCAAATTACATCGTTCTGTCCGCGGCACGCTCGGATACACGTCCAATTTACGCGACGCACGCACACGAGGCGCCTTTGAGCGCGGGCAAAAGACCGACTCAGGCGGCTCGCCGCGCGCCGCTGCGCTGGCGCGTTGCTCGCGCACAGCGCGTGAGCGCGTACGAATTAGAGCAAAATAGGTGAGCCGTGCGTGCCTCAACCTCAACCCGAGGCTGCTCTAATTCGTACCCACCTTTAAGACGCTGTCAACACCAAAATGCCCTTGAGGATTTGGGATAGCGCGCACACTGTCTATTTGTATCGGAGTAAACGAGAGCGAGTGTACTGGGCGGGGCCGGTTTTTGAAGATAAATAGTGCATAAATATTGAAAAAAAAAAAAGTGTGGATTATTTGAGAAATGTGACTCGTTAGCGGTTTAGGTATGAATATGTTGACTTCATATTTTTAATGTCAGACCCGTACGTCAAAAAAATAAAGACATAGAACCGTTTAAGATGATTTTAAGACCAATCTTTGCAAATTATTTTCTATCGAGCCGATTCCAAGTCCAATTATGTATCGAGCCCGTCCACGCTCTTTGAAATATGGTGAATATTAACATATTTTTTTTTTGATGTGCTAGAACAAGTAGTTTTTCTTAAAAAACTGCTTAAAAAAAATCTATTTCAACAAAATTAGGTCTTGTCAGCCGCTTAAGTCAAACGTCCGTGTGCTCGACGCTGTACTAGTATATGAATATTACATGAGAACTCTATGTCAAAATGACATGGCCTCAATTGGAATGAAGAAAAATCCTCTTATTTCGAATTCAACCCATATTGCTTTGACAATTGGGTGATGATCTGATGATTGTAAAATGTAAATTACCTTTTTAAATAGGTACCCTATCCTTACCAATTTTATTGAAGTGGTATGAGTTGTCAGATGTATAGAAGATATAAAATCTTATATTTATTTTGAATAATATCACTATTTTGCATAATACACATTATATTTATTAGATTAGATTAGATTAGATTAGATTATTTATTTCATGATAAAAAATTACATTACAGATTTGCAATTTGATTTTTTTGATTTTGAATAATATATAATTACAAAGATTTAAATATACTCTAAGCAAAATTAAAATTAACCTTTCGTAAGGTCAACCTCCAAAGTTTATGACGCCGCTATTTTTAAATGTCTACATTTACCTGCTCATAAATATTGTTATTAGAGATTAAGAGTTAACTTTCAGATTCAGATTTTATTCATAAAATACATATTTTATATGTCAAATAGAGTAGGTAGGTACATACGTTTTATACATGTCAAGGTAGTTTTAATTATAAATAGATATACAATATTCCTAAAAAAATCTTCTTCCAGAATAACTTAGTAAAATATTAATTTTTACGTTAAATTCAGACGTCTTCAACAGTTGACGCATTTAGAAAACCGGTATACTTATATCACGCCTTTGCAAACGTCACCTTTTGTTTCACGAGCAACCACTTCAGCTTCTTTTGTACACTTGCAACCTAAAATAGAACCTTATCGTTCCAAACTGCTAGTAGGAATCACTTTAGTACGCGTATACGTTGTTAGCTTGTTACAACGACAAGGTATTACAGTAAATAGGCAATTGGACGTCAGAGCATAAATTATAAAGTAATTACTGTCTTTGTCGTTTCGTGACGTCTTTAAACGAAAACCGCAGTATATAATTACAAGAAAATATTGTTAACTTTCACACCGCCTTATTACCTCTGTTGTTTATTTGAACAGCTGCGCTGGCACCTCTCCCTTCCTTGTCTTCCGGGGAACGAAAGAAAAGGATGCAAGTAATACGTCAAATTTTAACAGAGTATTCGAGAAATCCGTCATTCAGAGCAATGACGCGTAGTTGCAGTGACCAGACCATGAGGCAGCCGGATGTCTCGCGGTATTTGAGTTGTGGATGTGGAACCGCCCTGTGCTACCCGAACCGAGCCAACTTGGACGGGGGCGAAAATAGAAAAAAAAGACCGGGTTGCACTCCGGGAGTGCCGGCAGAAGTGAAAACTCAATAACATTGTAACAGTTTTTCGATCGGGTCACGTGACATCTTACGGTGTCACCCTAAAAATGAATTTGACGCAAATTTATAAACAATTATCAATTATTTAGGCGGACGGCCCGCGGGCGCGTTGGGTGCGGCGACAAACACGATACCAATTTGTTTTTGCCATTGCCAAATATTTTTCAAAGCTTTATCCCTTTAGGAATAACGTCTAAATTCGAACTATTCGAATTTGCAAGAACAGCAGACGGCGGTGGCGACCAAAATATCAATTTGTTTTTGCCGTTGGTAAATATTTTTCTAAGCTTTATCTCTTTAAGGATAACGCCCAAATTAGAACTATTCGAATTTTCCATTTCTCAATAGCAAAACGGTGAAGGACGCGTTGGTTAAAATTACAAATTTATTTGTTGAATATGCTGTTGCAAAAAGTGTTTAACGGCTTTATACTCTTACGAATAGCGTTCAGTTTTGAATGAAGTCGAATCGGCTAGCAGCAAAAAGTGACCTCCTTCACATCTGACGTCACAAAACTCTGTCGCGTATATAACAATTTTTCCCCATCCCAAAAAGTGCTCAGCGCCGCTAAAGAAGTTTTCACTTCAAAATTTTTTTTTTGTCGCGAGGCAGCCGATTAAAACAGCGGTTGCCTGAAAGTGTGTAAGCTGGTTATCATTCATCATCCTCCTAGCGTTATTCCCGGTTGTGCCCTAAAGGCGCCCGAGGTCCGCTTTGACATCTAATAATGTTTTATAATGATTATAATGAGATGCTGTTTCACTCGAATACCTGGCAACCATTTTGTTTTTACCCGTCCTCCAATTTGCTCAGGGCGGTTCCACAACGCTTCGGCAGCTCAAATACCGCGAGCCATCCGGTTGCCTCTCGGACACTGAAACTACGCCTCATTTAACTATCATTATACTGCTACATTAGCTACAGTTATGCTAGGTTTACACGGGCTTAGTAGCTAATGCTTAGTACTTAAACATCTTGCTGTTGTCCACGTTAATCCCCTAGCCTGATCCCCCAGGGGAAAAAAACGGTTAGGTTGTTAGTTGAACTGCGACCCTACAGCGCGCGAGCCGAGCGAGCGAAGCGAGCGTGACGCGGTAGCGTCCGGCGAAGCGCCATAACCGAACATTATCATTTTTTCCTAGTTGAATATAAAATAATTGCCGCTAATTCCCCTGGGGGATCAGGCTAGGGGATTAACGTGGATAACGTGAACATCTTGGACCGAGTGGGGGCACATTGAAATTTATGTGCCGCCAGCAGTTGCTGAATGTGCTCCTTTTGCCTTTATATACCTAACGGTTTATTGTTTAACATATTTATTTTGTAGCTTTTGTGTCATTATGATTTTTTTTTCCTATTCTGTGTACTTACCAAATTTCTCTTGTAACAAAATATATTTGTGTTAATTGATTTTTTTTTTGTGTAAAGGGAATAAATATATTTTTCTTTCTTTCTTTCTTTCTTTCTTTACTTGTTACTTACACTTGTCACAGGTGTGTAAACATGTTGTATAAGTGCTTAGTATTAGTGCAACTGAAAGTGCAAGTAATTAGAAGCCGGTCCTATTTACTAAGCGACAAGCACCACCCGCAGCTAAAAATCCGCTAATACTTGTTACTAACTGTTACTAATTGTCACTTGTTGAGTGGTGTGAACATTCATGACAAGTGAAGTTTGATTACTCAAGAACTTGTACTAATACCATTCTCTAACACCGACGTGTAGACGGCTACTTGCCACTTGCAGATAAGTCCCTAATCACTTACACTAATACCAAATACTAAGCCCGTGTAAACCTAGCATTAGGCACACCTATTTACACTGGGTCGGTACTCGGTAGACTCGGTAGTCGTATACGACGTCCCCATGGGTTTTTCTTATTTTACCCTTTTTTGAAACAGCTGATAATGTATGTACCCAGTAGTTCTTGATATAATATCACGTCGGGGTCACCACTGTTGAGGTAGTTGCTTCTGTGGCTGGGAGTTGTTATTTCAAACAAGATTTGGAGTTGTAAAGCTGTAATGAATATTTATTTGCAATTTCGAGCTTCTTATATAATAGCTTCTTTAGTGAGGTAGGGCACAGCGAAATGTCATCCCGCTCGAATTTGCGAGCAGCCCAACTGGGGAAGTACCTCCGCCTTGCAGAAGACCACAGCCATAATAACACTACTACTTGCTCTGTAGTGTGTTGTGTTCCTGGAGGTGAGCAAGGTCGCCAGAGCTCCCGAGGATGCGTTGTGTTGAGAGCGAGGGAATTTGTTCCTTCAGCTGTCAACACGGCGAATCCTTAAACAATCAAGGGTCGGCAACGCCCATGTTACTCCTTTGGAGTTCCATGCGTCTATAGGCTGCGGTGTCCGCTTACCATCAGGCGGGCCGCACGCCTGTTTGCCAACGTCGTTGTATAAAAAAAAAGCTTAGGCCCCGCTTTTATAATGTATTTTTATTTTACTTTCATTCATATTGTGGAAAACTTAACCTGAGAAGGAACATTAGTAAAGGATTTCATACAAATGCACTAGATCTTCACCGCAATTTTCAGTCCTGAACAATGCCTTTCTTCATGCGCACGCGCCGAGGCCACCCACTCACCTGCGCATTGTGCTCGCGATTTCACCACACACTGTACATAACTATGCATGCATTTTAAACCGTATCACAAGGGATTAAGGTACAAAGACGTATCTTTGGCGTCGATCGTGCTAATGAGTCAAAAGACCAACCAACAGGTATTCCCGGGCCTTCTGCAATTAAGATTGAGTTACGGGATGCTGTAAGCGTCTTCCGCAGTTATATATTTCGGGTAACCCCCAAATATAAGAACGCAGGCTAACTCACGGGAAAACATACCATGTACATCCAAAAAGTCCATTAAATACACTGATGAAAGAAAGATAAGTTAACAAGCTTCTGTCAAAAATTTCATTTTTGGTACAAGCTTTTATTGCCGACTGTACTTTTCTGTATACCGTCATCCATCAACTACTCATTGAGACGATTCTAACGAGCCCAAACTCAACGGGGTTACGTCGGTTAAGTGCTGAATTCCCATGGCCACCTTCTGTCTCCATCATCAGATCAGCTCGATGGTACCATAATATTGAATTGTCATCCAAACTATACTTATACCCAAAATTTCAGCTCAATCGGTCACCGGGAAGTGGGTCAAATTTAACTTGCAAGATTTGATTACAGACAGACAGACAACGGGACAGGTGAAACTAAATAAAACTCAGCTACAATCTCACAGAATTTTCTCTCAGACATTAAACATTATATTATAAAATATAAGTAGGTAAGTACCTATTGATAATTGGAAGTTATATTATAACATTTATAACATAGCTCAATACAAAACAAGTACCTAGGTAATTCCTGTTATCAAAAACAAACAAATGATAATTACTTTTTATTTTACCGGCCTGTTTCTTCGTTGAAAACATCTATTTCACTTAGCATTATAACAAGGGCCAAGTCCTTGAATTATAGCTATTAAAGTTATTTACATTTCAACATTTATTGGGTTATCTATTTATTTACCGCTATTGTTCACTTCGTTTCGTTGCGAAATACTGTTGACGCAAACTGCTTTCTCGGATCCTATTGTCAAATTCGAGTACACCAGCATTGCTGCTATTGTCTTATATTAGAAACTTTAACAAGATACGGTATTATTTATTTCGTCAGCTTACACAACTGTATCGTTCAGAATTAAAAGATCATGTAACCGCAAATATGATGTATGTGTAATTTATAAACACAACATACAATTATGGAACTTTTGTTTTTGGGTGGTAATGATAGTGATTACGTTGTTTGTGTTATTTTCGTCTCTAAATAGGAAAACATAATTTAATGTTGTTACAACAATAATAGGACAAGAATGTAGACACTAAATAAAATAATCAATAATGTCATATTTTATCGAAAAAGGATTAAAAATGTAGTCAAATGGAGAAAAAATAAACGCAAAAAGTTAAATAATAACGAAGTTGCAAGTGTCCAAAGTTTTAAGAAGGGGTATGTTCTAAATACTTCAATGCTTAAGTTTAGGTGTATTTTATGTGTAGCTTTCATTTATGATCATACTAGCTTCTGCCCGCGACTCCGTCCGCGTGGAAATCGTTTATATCGCAGCTCCATACAAACTTCAACCCCCCATTTCATCCCCTTAGGGGGTGATTTCTAGGATGAAAACTATCCTATGTCCTTCCCCGGGATTCAAACTATCTCCATACCAAATTTCATCGCAATCGGTTCAGCGGTTTAAGCGTGAAGAGGTAACAGACGGACACACTTTCGCATTTATAATATTAGTATGGATAAATAGACACATTTTTAACAGATAGTTTGAAGTGTTTGAACACGCAGCTTTAGAAGTAGTCATTCTCACAACAAAAAGTAGTTTTTCTTAAACACTTAACAAATTAAAGTTAATTGGACACAAATGCCTTCTTAATTATGCATCTGTCAAAATTATTCTATAAAAAGCACGCCTGATAATATCGAAGGTGATTGTAATAAAATTATTAAGTAGTTGTAGGTATGTATACAGGTATACTTAAACAAAGGAAATGACATTGAATCCAACGTACGCCTTTCTCGTCTCGAAGCTGAACAATATTGTATAAAATAACAATAATATTTGAATGTAAATAGTGTTATTCACCTATAGTATTATTTAGTTCGTAGCTGGCGGTCACAACTTGAGTATTAGTGTTATATGAACTGTATTACAGCTAACTACCGGTGGCTACTAATGCCAGTTTATGGTTTTTTTGGGTGAGGACCAAATTATTGGCCAATAGTCAGCCAGGTTAGCCGATATAGTTAGCCATGCAAACTAAAGAAGTGCACAAAGTGCCGTTGTGACACAAAAAATCATAGAGAATTTAATTAAGTGACTTAAGCTAGCCAAGAATTTGGACCTTATACCCATTTAACCTCGATCTCTTGGAACAAAATTTTGGCGTTTGTGTGGCGACAAATGGTTGTCAAACTTACGAACTTGGCTCATATTTCTACAACCACGAGAACCGAAGGGCAGCGTTTCCTATCTTGAAGGAGCCGCTCGAGTATCCCACAACCGGTATAGTCCACCGACTACCTATAAATAGATACACATCCGCCCTATCACTGGGTTTCGTATTACTCGTGGCGTGGGAACATTTTTTCCGTCCCTTGCTTTTATTTAGTAGTGGTCTGGGCTGTTATTCTTTACACGCGAACGTCACTCCTCCCGTTACCTAACGAAACTAGACCTCTACCTACGCTTAGTTACTACGAATCGCGGTGTCAAGATATATTTGTGGGTGAGCGTGCTGGTGTCGATATGTTGACGAGCATGTGAGGATAACAGATCACAATTTCAACGGAGAAATTTGTATACGTTTCTAGGTTTATCTAGCATATCAAAGAGAAATGTTGTACTAATTTTATATATTTCGATCATTAAGTGCTTTTAAAACCTAACAATACTAAAGTTTTTGCGTTTCAAATTTGTTTCCTTGAAATCGCATGACGATATGCGCATGATTTTTGTAATCCTATATTATGGAATAGGGTATAAATAAAGTAAACAAAGAGACCGATTGTTGTACACGGAACATTATTAAATAATGTTCCGTTAGGTTAAGTTACTCACATCACCTGTTAATTATATTTTTTGATCAGCCGTGTATGATAAAAAGTAATTGAATTCGGTATAAAAGGCTGCGCTTGTGACCATATTATAATTAATATAAATAATACATATTATAAATAATATTCTGAACAATAGTTTATAACCATTTGGAATATATGACTATGAAGAGGTTTGATTTAAAACATAGAAAAATAGGACCAGTGTTTTGAAACTAACAGACTTACCGATAAGTCACGTATTTATTTGTTTATTTCTTTGTACAAAAATCCAATATTTTACATTTAGACACGTCGTTAGTCAGATATACCAACTTAATAATGTAATCAAAGTAAAAATACCTGAAGTGGTATTTTAATACAGTTTCTTTAACTTAAGTCAACCAGCATAGTGACCCGACTACGGAAAAGTAACTGAAATAGTTACTATTTTTTTCATACATTGATAGCCTAAGTCAACCGGAGCATAATTTCGAATCGACTGGTTCATTAATCATCAAAATCGGTTCAGTATCTTATACGCTACGGTGTAACACGTAAATATAAACATAGACTACAAACTACAACAATCAAAATTATATACCTTTCTTTCGGCTCCGCCGTAGTCGAGCAAAAAGGAATATTAGAATAGCTATATGCACTGACGTCAACAGAACACTTATAGGTTTACAAAAGAATGTATCTAACCAAAGTAATTCGGACAAAGTTGAATGCCAAACTTATGCATTTAGGTTGAAGCGTCATAGTCAAATGCGAGACAAAGCTACGTATTGACCTAGTGGGTTGCTTAGCTGGTTACTATCGCGGAGTTTAGACTGCCACATCATGAGATCACAGACTTATAAAGGTGTCTTTCCTGTAGATATAATTCAATGTATGTAATTCATACTTCATAGTTAAGGCACATATATTAAATAACTAACGTAAGTAATAACTTATGTTCCGATTAAGTAGCACTAGCAGACTTTGAATGTGTCCATAAGAAATACTGAACGTTAACACGTACGCAAACACTGTTGTTTTGACCCATTTACTAGCGAATACTACCTACATAAAGAATTAGAAATAAAAAACCGGTATGTAATTACCTTACCATATAAAATGCATGTTCCAGCAGTAATTTTCACTCCTTCCCATTTAAGACATTGTTCTGATGTGGGTAATGTCAATACATATTTTTAACAGAACACCACAATGTATTTAAGTTCGCCTTTGTACTTTGATCTATTGTGTGACATGTATATTCTTTAACCTGTTATTGTGTACAATAAAGTGCTTACATACATACATATTTATTAACAGAAACACGTAAACTTACGGTACTTGTACCTACTCACTGCAATATTAGGCATTTCATTCATTAACGCGACAGGATTGACGGACGACAATGCACATAGTTAGGTACTTCATCTCTGGAGTTGTAAGCGTCCTTAGGCTGGTCTGCCATATTCATGTTTCTTGGTAAAAAAGGTCACCGCCTCTAATCGAAAGATGCTTCTAGTTATTCACTTGTATTCGGAAGATCTAGTAATTATTCGGTCAATTCGGCGCCGGAGTTGATTTGACACAGATAACCCATTGACCGGTGCCATTGACCCGGCGGCCCACTTGCGACTTGAATTACGAACTTGGCGGTGGCACTGACGGGTCTTCTTATATTGAAATGAAAAACTTACATTTTATAGTGGCACATTAATTTAATTACTTAAATAGTTATTTAAGTATTGAATACCCAATTCATTATTCGTATTAAAAATATGTTATTTCTCAGCGATAGGAGAAATTTTATTAACTTGGCGGTGACTTTGTATTTTGAGTTTATTTAATTGGTTAGTAGGAAAATAAGAGGAATACCTTTTTTGTTAGCAAATTGACGACTAATTATTAATGAAGTTTATTATTATTTTTGGTAATTATGGTTCAAAAGTAATTAAGGATCTGCTATCCTTCTACTTTCTTAATTGTAAAGACTCTCAAATTGTCTTATAAAATTAAAAAAAACAATTAATAATAAATAATAAATATTAGGGGACAATCTTACACAAATCGACCTAGTCCCATAGTAAGCACATTAAGGCTTGTGTTATGGGTACTAGACGATGATATATATAATAGATATAAATACTTAAATACATAGAAAACTTCCATGACTCAGAAACAAATATTCATGCTCATCACACAAATATTTGCCCTTACCGGGATTCGAACCCAGGACCTTCAGCTTCGTAGGCAGCGTCACTACCCACTAGGCTAACCGGTCGTCTAACAATTGTTAACAGAAAAGCAAAATAATTAGACCGTATGAAAGCTAGCTTAATTGACTTTTGCGATTTTTACAAAACAATCCTTTTTTTTTTAAATATGGCGCCGGCACCTGTCATCGCATAGAGAACTGTCAAACTAATCATACCGACGTGGACGGAAATAACCTACGATTACCGACTTCAAAAAAGGAGGAGGTTCTTAATTCGTCCGGACTCTTAATTTTTATGTAGATATGTTGTTTGTTGTTGTATACTGGAAGACCCCAGGACCGATTTGAAAAAATATTTTCATGTTTTAAAGGGTGTCCTTCCCACATATCCATCAGGTTAGGATTAGGATCTCATGATGGAATCGTGGAGAAATATGGCACTCTTCAAATAAGGCGAAGTAACAGAAGTACCACAAATATAAGTTACATCGGCAATCTTGAAATGAAATCGAACGTATGAACATGTCAATAAAGACCTTGTTTCACTATACGTAAGGTACAATATGCAATGACAGGTGAGCTCGTGCTTTCCCGCTCATGTCGTCCTGACAAAATGGCGGGCGCCGGAGCTGCCGGCGTCGCGCGCATAATTTTGGCCAATGGGTGCTGAAGATTTTACCCGCGCAAACGCGCTGCCTTATGATTGGTTAAAATGTTTTCAAAAAATGCTTTCTGCGCAGGTACATCGTTGTAACTTATATTTATGGTACTACTGTACTGAGTTAAAGTCGGTTAAAACTTTGTTTTTAAAGTAAATTAAGTAACGATCGAGACGAACTCCCCAATCAAACTGAATTTGAAATCATGCCGTTAAAATAGTTACTTATAACCGTCAGGAATCCATATTTTTATTATTTTACGTTTTTATATAGCTACCTACTACATTAGGTATTTAGATGGCATTTCACGCGAGAAGTTTGTTATAAACGTAGTTAGTTACGTGCCTAATTACCAGGGCTCGGATTTTTCATCGCACGATAAGACGAAAGAAAACTATGGAGTCGATATCAACATTAAAACTTTACTCATATTCATACTCATACTCATTCATTTAATTAATACCAAAAGTTTATTATATTGTAAATACAAATCTTAACCGCCACATCATGTTTATTACATTATAAGCTATATAGTAAAATGTTCACGTAATAATTAAGTTAATTAATATATGCACTAATTGCAAACTTAAATAAATGACACGTCTTAAGCCGTCAATGATTGAAACATGAGGCAATTAAATAAAGCGGCCAGTACCCACCGTTAAGTCTATTGCAACGATATGGTCTGGATAACTAGGTATGCAACTAATTTGAAATTTTGACAGCATGATAAATATATAATAATTACGGGACTAGGAAAATGAGTGAGTATGAATATGAGTAAAGTTGTAATGTTAATATCGACTCCATAGTTTTCTTTCGTCTTACCGTGCGATGTAAAATCCGAGCCCTGCTAATTACTGTTTAAATTTTAAACTTTCTTTAGAATAACTCGGATTCTAATTGCATAGTTTACACGTTAATTAACTATTGTATTTAGTTAAAAACCGGTTACACAATCAAACAACACAGGTTCCAATTTTGTAGACAAATCTTACTACCTACATAGAAACTACGGCGCTACCACGAACTTCGAAAGTCGAAGTTCTTAATACATGCATCCCTGTCACTCGATTAAGGGAGTGCGATAGAGATGGAAATACCCGAACTTCGACTTTCGAAGTTCGTGGTAGCGCCGCTAGTTATCATAGTGTGCTCAATAAGGCCTGTGTTATGGGTAGATAGGTAAGTATAGGTAACTACTAGAAGACGCCGATATAAATAGGTAAGAACCTACTTAATTTAAAATTTAGAAAAAATTAAAGAATATATAGACAAACATCCAAGCTTCAGATACAAATATTTATTCAGCCAGAGCTAAAAGACCTCTTTATTTTCCTCTTATTTCATGCCTACCTAAAGTGTCACTCTAACCCAGCTACGATAGGTTTTATGGTCAATTTAATGGCAAAATGCTCTAAACGTCACCTAAAACATGAACATAAAAAACCGGCAAAGTGCGTGTCGGCCCACGCGCAGTGTAGGGTTCCGTAGTTGCCTGTCTATCTTCGTTACATCGACGTGCGGTGCGGTTGCTTCTCCCGAATTTGTACGAAAATTGGCCTTTCCAAGTACACATTAAGTTGGTCGACTATTAGTCGGTAACTACTTCTGCCTACTTGTCCGTGATAGTTGTCCTTTTAATTTCATTATACGTACTACTACCACGATTTTTTTCACATCCCCAGTAGTAGCCATTTAACCGGCAGGGGGGGGGACACATGACTCGAACAAAAATTAGGGCTTTAAAGCCCAATATCTCGCACACGAATTACTGATTTGAAAAGTGGTTTTAGGAAACCCATAATATTTTTAAATGAGCTATCCAACGACCATGGGTTTAACCAGAAAAAAAAAATACATCCCCGCTTTAGGTGTAGGGGAGGTACGCTAAAAAAATGTTTTTCAAGATTTTATTGTACCGTTTTGTCGGCGTAATTGATTTATATACCCATGCTGAATTACAGTTTTCTAGGAGTTATGGTTACTGAGCTAAGCCGAAGACGGACAGACAGACAGACGGACGGACATGGCGAAACTATAAGGGTTCCTTGTTGACTACGGACGGAACCCTAAAAACTATCATGCTGGCTCCCCAGACGTTTGTCTGTCTCGCGAGGACACACTACGAGTATTATTCTTGCTTTACCTCTAATTATTTTAATTTATGTAAGTGAATGCAGTAGATATGTAAAAGCCATTGTCACAAAGTATATAGGTAAATGATTCGCGTCTCCATAAATTAATATTAATAGCCATTGAATTTGCCTATTATGGCGTTCATAATAAACTATAACATAGCCATATAATATTTAATTGAAAATAATCGTGTAACACTTAAACACTAGAGAGATTATTCTACTTAGGACGATTAACCAATTTAACTACCTATAGTACAATTACGACTTTATATACTCAGCTACATTAACCATCAAAGTTTTATAGCTTCATACATTATTAAGTTATTATCTAAGATAAGAAACTGCAAAACAATTTCTAAATAGGTACAATTTCTAGGCATGCAACCTTGGTCTTAAATTAAATATGGCCGACGAGTTACGCAACCGGATTTGTATGCAGTCGATAACCTATTCGATTATTTCATCGATTTATCAACCGGTTTTCGGCCATCACTATTCATTAGCCCTATGGGATCAATGGACGTTGGGAAAAGAAAGTTTTTGTATAGGTGCACGGGGTGTTAAGTCAAGGAACCTAAGGTCTAGTGGGTCTGTGAGCTGAGCTGAAGAGCCTGTCTATTAAAAAAAAAAGATCATCATCTTCATATAAGCCGGAAGACTTCCACTGCTGGACATAGGCCTCCCCAAAAGAGTGCCACAATGACCGGTCCTGCGCCACCCGCATCCAGCGGACTCCCCGACCTTTACCAGGTCATCAATTCACCTAAAAAAAAAGATATAATATGCTTGTCTTAGTTACATCGACGTGCGGTGCGGTTGCGTCGGCCGAATTTGTACAATTGGCCTTTCCAAGTACACATTAACTTCGTCGACTATTACTCGGTAACTACTTATGCCTTCTTGTCCGTGATAGTTTTCCTTTTAAATTCGTTATATGTACTACTACCACGATTTTTTTCACATCCCCAGTAGTAGCCATTTAGCCGGCAGGGGGCGGGGACACATGATTCGAACAAAAATTAGGGTTTTAAAGCCCAATATCTCACAAAAGAATCAATGATTTCAAAAATGTTTCTAGGAAACCCATAATAGTTTTGAACGAGCTATCCAACGATACCCCACACCATGGGTTTAACGAGAACAAAAAAATACATCCCCGCTTTAGGTATAGGGGAGGTTCCCTAAAAAAAATATTTCTTGAAGATTTTATTGTTTTGTTTTGTCGGCGTGATTTATTTATATACCCATGCCGAATTACAGTTTTCTAGTTGTAATGGTTACTGAGCTAAGCCGAAGACGGACAGACAGACTGACAGACGGACGGACATGGCGAAACTATAAGGGTTCCTTGTTGTCTATGGAACCCTAAAAAGAGACTCGGCCAATTACCATTACATCCGTCTTGATAGTAAAAATTTACGGATTCTGAAAAATATCAAAAGTAATGTTTTTTAAGTACTTAACAGGGTTTTTTCGGTCGGGGATGCGGTCAGCGGTGGGCGCCTTGCTTCTAACGCTGATTGCATTATTACGACTGTCCAAACTACCGAACAACGTCGCTGTATAAATATATAAGCAAACTTGACATTAGCGAAATGATCTTATCGTTTTATCACTAGCCAATTGGCTATAGCCATATTAAAACAAAACTACCGCATTCGACGATATTGTACGACTTCAATGAGCTATCATGAGTATTTCGGTTAAGTATGTGAATTCAAACATAGCATACATGCTTTTAACTGTCCTTGACCACATAACTGGGTACTAACTGATAATGAAGCCACAGGAAACCTCAAGGGCCTGACACGAGCGAAGAGCCCAATTACTTCCACACAGCCAACCTTCCTGAACCATGACCTTTGCAGCTACACGCGAAAACCAACCCTATTGTGATGCGGCAACGTACTTTATAGGTTAACGCATTACAAATATATGAGAGTCATTTTAAAAAGTCATGCTGGCAATACCGTTTATAGCACGGGAAAATGGGTCTTGTTCTGAATGCAGCAATGCATTTTGTTGGTTGACAATTTGCTTTTAACTTTTAAAAAGAAGGCCTGAATTTAGAATATGATGATGGGATCCATGACGAATGAAGGGTCTTAGAAGTGCTGTGTGTGTGCGATTACAGTTAACGCAGCCCTAGTTGCGAGCAAAACTTGGTATTAGCAGTCTGACCAGCTAATAGTGTCACAGCTAATAATTTGTAATTGGTTTTTATTTGGTTCAAGTTTTTACTACCGTCTGTACTGTAGCTCTAGGTACCTTTATTGGCCCAGTCCCCAGCTACTTGTGCTGGGTAGCAAATAGACGGGTTCATCAGATCAACTGGTTGGTGCGAATGTTGCATTGCCAGCGAACTTACATACCTACGCCCAATTTCAGTTCAATTGGATACTATATAATATATAAAGTGTTTGCTTTGCTACCTACTTACGTGGAGCAGTAAATACCAAAGTGTGCCACTAGCTACTTAAGTGGAGCAGTAAATACCTAAGTAGTGCCACTACCTACTTAAGTGGAGCGGCACTTACTCACTTTATTACCTTTATTAAAGTACAATATTTGCATGAAAGAAATACCAACATAATATGAAAACGAAACTCAATTTTAAAATAAACACACAATGAAAGAAAGTAACATACATCCTAAAACCCTCTCCTTAAAAAGAACACACCATCCAAAAGGTCCGCATGCGGCAAGGTCCCCAATACGCTGGCTGCGTTACCTCTTTGTATTGCCGATTTCACACGGGGACAGAAGAGTGAGGCAGAACAGTGGGCAGCACAGTACTGCTACTGTTTGAACGCACAGAACAGTACAAGACAGTACTGTTCTGTGCGTTCAAACAGTAATAGTACTGTGCTGCCCACAGTTCTGCCTCACTGTTCTGGTCCCATGTGAAATCGGCATTAGGCTGGAGAAATTCTCTGCGCGAGGTAATGCCCGTTTCACACGAGGGCAGAACAGTGAGGCAGAACAGTGGGACAGAACAGTTTGGGAGGACAGTGCCGTTCAAATGTAGGATTATAGGATAGTCGGGACAGTCCAAGTAAAGCCTATTTCACACGGGGGCAGAACAGCGAGGCAGAACAGTAACCCACTGCCCTGCTCTTTAGACTGCACTGCCCTTGCGCTCACAAGAGTCCAACCACAAGACAGACGAGGGAGAAAGGTGGTGGGGGAAGCAAACTGCCCCGAAAAATAGACCGGCGGGCTATTAACTGTTCTGTCTTGGTTACTGTCTAGACAGTACTGTTCTGTGCGTTCAAACAGTAGCTGCAGTACTGCGCTGCCCACTGTTCTGCCCTCGTGTGAAACGGGCATAAGCGCCGGCTCTGGGGTCCCCTGAGGTGTCGACCAGCCGCGACGACAGGACTCTGATAAATGCCTTCATGTCAGACGACTGGTCGGACCCTGGGGTCCAAGTGTCTCCACTGCGAGCGCCGCAAACTCGTAGTCTTTTAATAAAGACGAATATTTGCGGCGCTTAAGAACTCGGGCCTGGTCGGCTGCACCACCGGCCTGGGAGCGGATCACCTGGATGTGGGACTGACCGAATGTGTCGACACATAGCGGCCCACACCTGCGGCGCTACCACGAACTTCGAAAGCCGAAAATCGTAATACATGCATCCCTGTCACTCGATTAAGGGAGTGCGATAGAGATGGAAATACCCGAACTTCGACTTTCGAAGTTCGTGGTAGCGCCCCTGAGCCCTACCCAGCTTCCACGGCACCAAAGTGACTCCATCGGGGCTCTTGGCATACCCGTGCCAAATTCTAAGGTCGCAGACATAGAGACGGTGACAAGCGAGCGACGGACTATTGGTCATGTATTTATTGATAAAATGTTAATGAAATGCTACATAAATTGATGAAAACGGTATTTCCAGAGACAAACTTGGCTTTTTAATTAATTTGCAGCAGTAGATCTTCATTAAAAGTTCACAAGTCCTGTTACCGGCTGCCAGCAGTGACATTTATTTGACATTTTAATTTTAATTTAGTCGAGACAACGTATATATTAATGACTGAATAACTTAACGAGACCAAGACAAAAAAAGCAGGATTTCGCTGTTCATTCTAGTTCAAGATGAAAGTTTTAATTAGTGTCCTACCGAAACATGTTTTTTTGCCTAGACCGAAACCGAAACCGAAGGTTCGGTTTGATTATAGTTTTGGCCGAAACCGACCCTTTTATAAACGTGATTAAAAGGTTGAATAAAAATGTCATTGAGCCGTTCTTTCCCGATATTTGATTAATAAACAATCTCGCCGGCCTAATGTTATAGGTTTCTACGTTCAACTTTTATCAAATTGATATTTTAACATTGTTATAGTGACACTGGGTCAAAATTTAACTATTCTAAAAAGTGAAAATTTTACAATGCAATACAATACAATACAAAACCATACTTTATTGATAACACCATAGTTACATGTTACATGATCTGTAATACTGAGGCAGCGACTTGTTAATTGTAGATGGTATACAATAAAACAAGTTTATTATTAAAATATGATAAGTTTGATAAGATAATAATATAATTATATTTAGTACTTATATTACATACACGCAACTAAGACGAATTCTAAAGTCATGTTAATGAAATAAGCAAACTTCCTCACTTATATATCCTAAATAACCAATATATCCGTCAATCTTAAGAGTACTAGTTGATTTTTATGACACAGAAATAATATAATTTCATTTTCATTGAAATCAATAAATCAGTAAATGATACTTTTTTGACTACAATTGATAACTCTCCAACAAGGATCTCTACTTAGTAGTCTTTTTCACGAACTTTATGTTCAGGAGTTACACGACCTTTGACGATACACAGTATACACAGTTGATTTTCCAATATAATCTTAATGCAAGTTCCCTATTAACTATGAAATGATGAATTCATAACAAAAACAAAATAAAATACTTAATTTTTTTAATTACTTACCTCTATTCGGGGAACAAACACAATCGTCACTACACGAGCAATGAGCAGTATGAGCAGTATATTGCCAGCCTTGCCGAGCGCACCTGACATTAGCCGAACGCGACCCGAAAGTACGATGTTATAAGTTTCGGCGCGGCCGAAAGGTTCGGCTGTTTTTTGACCGAAACCGGACCTCTGGCCGAAACATCATTTTTGCGCCGAAACTGGCCGAAACCGAAACTTCGGTTGGACACTACATTTAATAGTCATTCGATTCAGTCATTAGATTAAACTATTCCTTACTGCTGTCATCATCCTCCTCCTAGCCTTTTCCCGGTTGTATCCCAAAGGAGCCCGGGGTCTTTGGCACTTAAACTCCCAGATTTGGCGTGTGCATTAGTTTTACGTAAGCGACTGCCACTTGAACTTCCAACCAACAGGGAAAAGTAGACCTTGTTGGTATTAGACCGGTTTCCTCACGACGCACGATTTCCTTCACCGACAAGATACTGTTAAATATTATATGATATTTAGTTTA
Source organism: Epinotia ramella (assembly GCA_947578815.1). NCBI lineage: Eukaryota > Metazoa > Arthropoda > Insecta > Lepidoptera > Tortricidae > Epinotia > Epinotia ramella. Next base: position 20,087,630 of record OX388216.1, read on the forward strand.
GTACATAAAGAATGTTCCGACTTCTGTAATTACTAATTATGTTAGATGTTTTATTTATTTTTATTTATTTAAATCAGGCAACAAAGGCCCATATTACAAATACCTTAATACTTTCACTGCCAGGAACCAGCTTAGCGGGCGCCTACAGCGTAATCGCTTTCCGCTACATCGAGGAAAACCATGGGATCGGCTACGAGCGCAGCGCGTAGCAATTCTTGGCAGTGAATGTGTTAAAGACTAACATACATATCAATACTTAAAACACACTACTACTGCGATGTGTTGCACAATTATTAAATATAACCCGCCAACTCCAAAAAATACAACTTTTAGTATTTAGTATTTCAAAATTTAAATCAAATTTAGTTTTTAAGCTCTATTGTTTCCAGTGTATAACTAACAAGAATGAGATCCTGGTTATCGTGTATAAATGAAATTGAATTGAAATGAATTGAATTTCTCCAAACCTCCTGAACACTAGGTCACGGACATGCCTATACTAGAGCTGTACCTACCTATTTGGGCCGGCGCCAGAGGGGAGCCAAGGTCACAGCCTTGGGGCGCAGCCTCCCTTGAGGGGGTAGAGGGGTTAGGGTTGCGTTCGGATACTTTAGTAGCTGCAGTATTTGTGAAAGTTATTATAGATTTTAAAAGGTTATGTATCACAGAAACTGATTGGTTTTAGACAAGTAAATTTTATTTAAAATTTTAATGGGCTTTTAAATATATTCGTATTGATGAGAATGATGAGTTTCGATGTAGTGCCTGTGCCTACACAATATATACAGGGTGTCCCAAACTTATGGGACATGAAGGGGAAGTACCTTAAATATCGCAGATAGTGAATTTTGCTCAAAGAAGACTTTATGTTATTTTTAAAAGTTTGTAATTCTGCATTCATAGATTTTCTAAAAATTACTTGCTTCGTCTGGGAATCGAACCGTCAACTTAAATGTCAAAAAAAATCACCCTACTTTTATGATGCCAATCGAAAGAATAGCTAAAAAATAATAACTCTGCTTAAGTAACATAGTATTTTAAAAGAAAGGACAAAAAGAAAAAAAAAAAAAAAAAATAAGGACAAATGGACCGATTAGATGGCCGGCCAGATCCCCGGACCTTACACCATTAGATTTCTTCTTTTGGGGATACGTGAAAGATATGCTATACAAAAAGCGATACGAGAACGTGGGCGAGTTGCAAACAGAATTGTGCCATATCACATCGAGTGTTCACCATAAAATGATAAGAAAATCAACAGGCAGCGGGCTCATTAAAAGATTGGAGATTTGCGTAAGACAAGAGGGATCACATTTTGAGCATTTAATTAATTAATTAATTTACAAAAAAATACCTACTTAATTGACTACGGCAGTTTCATGTATGTTTTTAATTTGATTAAAATATTAATTTCACGTTGTTCCTTTCTTATAAAATACCATGTTACTCAAGCAGAGTTATTATTTTTTAGCTATTCTTTAAAAGTAGGATGATTTTTTTTTGACATTTAAGTCGGTTCGATTCCCAGTCGAAGCAAGTCATTTTTAGAAAATCTATGAATGCAGAATTACTAACTTTTAAAAATAACATAAATTCTTCTTTGAGCAAAATTCACTATCTACGATATTTAAGGTACTTCCCCTTCATGTCCCATAAATTTGGGACGCCCTGTATAGTCAAGTTTAGTTCGTAGCATCTGCGAAGGTTGCGTCTTTGTGTTTTATCTCTTTGCTAGATTTATGGCATGTCAGCATTTCTTGCTTGTCTGACAGAGTTTTTAATAAAAAATACCTGAACAAATGTCTTATGGCGTATACTACTAGCCTCTGCCCGCGACTCCGTCCGCGTGGAACTCGTTTATGTCGTAGCTCCACATTAACTTTCACCCCCCCCATTTCACCTCCCTATGGGATGATTTCCGGGAGAAAAACTAGCGGTTTAAGCGTGAAGAGGTCCCGATAGGTAGACAGACAAACAGACAGACACACTTTCGTATTTATAATATTAGTATGGATTCTTAAAAAGATTTGGAAAACAGTAGGTCAGTAGGACAGCTACTTTACTTACTACTGGCTACTAAACTATTTAGGATTTTTAAAAGTCTACTTATGGCGTTCTAATAATTTTACTTTCAGTAGGTACCTGGGCGAACGAGCTCTGCTTGGGTGAAAATAGAGAAAACGATTTTTAACAGGTATATAGAGATCTAGCTAGTAGATAGATTTTTCGCTCCCGTAACTTTCATTGAAATCGTTGGAGCCATTTTCGAGAACGTGATTACAAATATATACTCGTACAAATATTTCTCGTTTATTAGTATAGGCTCCTATGTGGTTAGAATTTCACCACCGCCTTTCTTTCCGTTAGTGTAGTAAAAGTCGACTAAGGGAGCAGGGCGGTGTGTGTTGTGGGCGATGGGCTAGCAAACCGATATCACATTTTGTTGATTTATATATCCACATTTATGCTAAAAGTGAAATTGGAATATAAGTTTCATGTGGTACGTGGTCTGCCTACCCCTTTTGGGAATAGAGGCGTGAATCTATGTATGTAATAGTATAGGATACAACACAACAATATCTAATGTTTCGGCGTAACAATGATTGACAACCCTGATGGCGTAGCGTACGAGGGTACTCGACACTCCACAGCCGTATAGAATGAGATTTAAAAAAGATTGTATTATGTTCTGGAAAAGCTGACGCGAATCATTTACAGCGCCTTAAGGCGCCGTAGGTTCATGGTCTTCTCTCCCTCTCACTGGGCATAAGCGTGAGCGAGATGGAAGTGCGTGCTCGGAAGCGCGGATATCATGTTTTTTAATTTAAATTTTTTGTCCCTTCAATTAAATAAAAATGTAAACACTGATTTCCCTCAAACATGATATTGCTCATTTTTAGAAGCAATTTTAATATTTATAGCTTATGTGCATAATTTGTTACGAATATTTTAAGTGTATTTTTGTGTGTTTTAGACCTATGTTCGTGATTTTTTTCTATCGAGCGAAATTTGCTTAGTCATGTTTCGAAGCACTGATTTCCCTGCAGAAAAGCCTCACGATTACTATTCGTAATTTTTTGAAACCATAATATTATAAACAGACGCATTATATTGTTTCAAAAACTCTGTTCGCTTCCCTACCTACGGCGCCTTAATGGGTTGTCGAATTTCAAACGAAAGAGGCTGTTTGACTGGAAATTGTGTATAAAAGGATAGTAATCATCCAATATTCGCTGGGAATAGGGCTGGGTAATAATCTCAGAAGATTGTATTAGAAACTAGCTTCTCGCGTGGAACTTGTTTATATCGTAGCCATACGGACTTTCACCCCCCTTATCACCCCCCCCCTTACCTTAGTGTATGATTTCCGAGATAAAAACTATCCAATGTCCTTCCCCGGGACTCAAACTATCTCTAAGTATACCAAATTTCATCTTAATCGGTTTAGCGGTTTAAGCGTGCAGAGGTAACAGACAGATAGACAGACAGACAGGCTGAGCCTATACTTTACCGTCTTATTCTTTGTCCCAATATAAAGAAGATTCTTGCTTAGATTTTAAATGGGTCTCGACGAAAAATCCTGTACATATATTAGAAATTATGATTTGCTTTATGTGTGAGTCGAACATGACATTTCAATAGTGTTTTTTCTTAATCTTAGCTAATACTACTTCTTAGTGGCTACTAACTAGTCTTCTTTTTTTTATATTTTACGCAGTCGGGTTTTTTTATCATCTCTGTGTAATTGTTTGTCACGAATAAACGTTTGAGTTTGATTTATGGTCACGGGATAAGTTCGGCCCGTTTAGTAAAAGTAATGCGTTTGAGTTACTAATTTGTGTTAACCCTAAACTTGACAGTGTATCTTTAAATGCACACATTTTTTAGTCACATTTTTGCATTTTTTTGTGTAACTATTTTCGCGCTCTATGACAACAACAGAGGCTTGAAGGCACGATTTTTTTTTAATTTTTGCTAAGCGTAGGGTACTTTTAGGTACACAAGAGAAGGGCTTAATCTAAGCGAGGCATGGATTCGGCCCTTCACAGGTTGTTTTGTTACGAAGTGAGAATGGTCAGGCCCTACCGCGCACGGGTATTAGCGGTGGCTAATTGTCACCGTTACTGCAGAACAGGTTGCGCGGGCGCCGCCGGGCATTTACCGTTGCGCGACAGAAAGCGATAGATGTCACTTGGTGGCTGGTGGCCATTCTTTTTATGGAACGAACACGGGTTTGTGCCTCAGTTGTGTGCATCTCTGTTTGTTTGTTTACTGGCTGCCCTGTTTGTATTACAGAGAACCCAGACGGATAGAGTTGATCCTGAGATTTCCTACGTACATACAATCTTACAACCAAATATAGATATATATACAACGTGTTCCCGCCAATTTCCGTTAATTGAAAGGGGGCATAGCTTAGGTCAAATAAAGGTAATTTCTCCAAGACACCAGTATCTTAACTCTTACTGTTAGCAAGATATTCAACATTTTAATTTCATCAGTTATGCAACTTTAACCAGTGTAAACGGTTTTTTGACGTGCATGTCATGTGATGTCATTTGAACATTATCACATTTGACACTAACTTTTCATTAACTCTTAAGACCCTTGTACAATAACCGTTAATACTAAATTTAATTATTTTGTATGAAAATCAAAAAAAAAACTTTTTTTTTTTTTGAAAAACTAATTATGCTACTTTGTTTCGGTGAATGGACTCTGCAATATGCCGAAGTTCAAGGAAATTCAGAAAAACACCCTGTATACTTAGTTATGTGTGGCAATGTTCTCCTCTCTTTCCCGCTGCTCGTCTCTTAACATTCTGACTGCCAGGATCCCGCTCCGCGGGTGCCTACGCCATAGTCGCTTTCCGCTACTTACGAGGAAAATCACGGGATCGGCTACGAGCGTAGCGTTTCTTGGCAGTGAATGTGTTAATAATATTGGTTCCTATAGATTTAATCTTAATTGCATAATTTTAACGTACAAAAGGCGGACTTAATGCCGTCTTACCGAGGATACGCTGTGTTCAGTTGAGTGATTTGTCTCTAGCTGTCAAAACAACGAAGCCTCAACTCAATAAAGGGTCGGCAATACGCTCGTGATTCTGCTGAATGGAGTCACAAGTGTTCATAGGGTACAGTGTCTGCAGGCAGGCCGAATTCTTGTTTGCCACCGTGGTTGTATAAAAAAAGACCAAAGTCATTTTGCGCCAAATTGGAGTGGTGTAGTATAACCCTGTCTGTCTTAAGTAGTTATACCTAATTATCTAATACCTGTTACTGTTGACTGAGTCGTAAAAAAGTGGATTAGCTTCATGCTCATACCTCTACCTAATTACATCTTCTATACTGTTCTGTTCAACCGACGAATAGCCACTATGTTATTGTTTGTTACCCTAGGACTAAACCAGTTTCATGATGGAGTCGGTTTTTACCGGTTACACACAGGAGCACATCCTTACCTCTGTGAAGATTGATGACGACGTGAGGGGAATATATATGCCTGTCAGCCTAGGTTACAAGCCTAGGTTACACTGCAGCTATTAAGCTTCAGGGGCTACCCGAGGTTTTCATCGATTTTTGACAAGTTTTGAATCGTATCTCCTACTTTTGCACTACAGATTAGAATTATAAGTCAAACGGCTATCGGTTCTTCAATCTTTTATCTCCATTTTGTCTACCGGATTTTGAAAGAAATTAATACTTAATTTTGTATGATTTTTTTAAACATTGTCTAATAAATACTTATTTCGTATCTCTTTTGACGTGAAAGATCTAACATATACGAAATCTACATATTTGGGTTTGTCTATGACGACTCTAAAACGTGTCTAGGGTTTTCATTTTAAACTAATTAACACAAAAGTTATGGCCAGAAAACCAGTTTTTTGGCCTAAAATTGTTCAACTTTGATGTCAAATATCTCGAAAACAATGAACTTTGAAGTAAATATGACATACTATATTGCTTAAAGCCGTTGTTGTTAATGTAATAAGCTACAAAAAACATTAGAAAACTTCAGATCGAAGGTCATTGGCGTATATGGGAGCCCCTTTCAATGCCAAGGACGGTTATAGGTGTCGTGAGTTGTCAGAGGACTTAAACTAAACACTTTTCAAGTAAGTTACATACCGGCTCTACTATCAATGATTTGTAGTGTTTTTGTATGGTCACAAATAGTGGTGGAAAGGAATTAACCAAGCTTTCCACTTTATATCCTGTCTATCCTATATGTAGGTATACGAAAGGTTACTAATGATGCTGTTTCTCTTTTCAGGTAAGTTGATATGACCGTGACAGCAGTCAAGCAGAGTTCGTCAGCTCGGTATGTGTTGTGTAGTATATTTTGAGACCCTGGTAAGGACATAGAATAGTTTGTATACCGGAAATCATCCCATAAGGGGGTGGAAGTTTCTATGGGAACTAGTGCGATAATGCCGATAATTAATACGCCTAAGGGATCTAGAATACAACGGGACTACGATATTGATAATCGCGCGATCGATTAGGACACCAATTCGAGTCCAATATGTTTGATCTTGATCGTGCGTCCGCGCGAGTAAAATTCGCGCAAACTTTCGATGTTATCTCTTCGCGTTTAAACCGCGGTACGGAGACAGTTTGAATCCCGGGGAAGGACATAGGATAGTTTTATCCTGGAAATCATCCCCTGAGGGGGTGAAATGGGGGATGTAAGTTTATATGGAGCTACGATATTCCAGCAGCGGGCAGAAGCTTTTGTTATAAGGCTTAATCGCCTTAAAGGATTCAACTTTAAGGCGATTAAGCCGCAGTCTCAGGCAAAAGCTAGTATTGAATAACGACAATTAAGTAGATAATAATGTAGGTATATAATCCGTTTATTGCTAATGTAGGAGTGCCTCTTTCATGACCTTCTTCACAAGTGAAATTAAACTCCAATCGGCAAATCCGATACAATACAACCGTTAATTACAATCGGAACCGTATTAGGCGTGCCACCCACTAACGCCCACGTCGTGTCGTGTTTAGGCTGTAGACAGACTGCTGGGAACTGGGCTGAATGTCAGTTCGCTCCCATGGATTATCGTCCTATAGGTACCTATGCTAATAATGAATAATAGGTAATATATGCTGAAATTCAACCTCTTTGTTTCTACTATAATCTCAAAAACAACTAAGGTATAAACTTAAGTAACATAAAAATATTTATAGGTAACTGAATATAATTAAACTAAACCTATATTATAATATAAACTAAACCTATAAAAAGTAAATGCCCCCCAGGTCCCCGTCATTGGTTATGGTGCCCTGGGGACCGATTTTTGACCTTCGAGCGCTCGACTCTTTCAAATGCTATTTTGAAATAGCGATAGAAAATTTAAAAACGAGTGGTATTGACCGCTCGTATTAAATTCTATTGGTAGAACGTGAGTGCCTGCCATTTTGACACTACAAACGTATTTACTTTTATTTGATTTTCGAGCGCTCGAAAGTCAAAAATCGGTCCCCAGAAGGCTGGCAGCGTTGCCTCTTTGGATTGCTAGGCTAATCCTTTGGCCAAAATAGCTGCCAGCCCTATATACTTATATACCTACTATTAACTAAGTTTGTTTGTGGAGGGCAACCTCCGAAACTACTTACTACTTATCTATATAGAATGGACAAATTACACACAGACTACTAGTTTGACCGTAAATTAGGGTAAAATCTTTCACAAATCGAAGCAGCCCCATAGTAATAAGGCTCGTGTTGTTATTTTATTGAAGTGAAAACTTCTTTAGCGGCGCTGAGCACTTTTGGGATGGGGAAAAATTGTTAAATACGCGACAGATTTTTGTGACGTCAGATGTGAAAGAGGTCACAAACTTTGATATTTTGCTGCTAGCCGATTCGAATTCATTCAAAACTGAACGCTATTCGTAAGAGTATAAAGCCGTTAAACACTTTTTGCAACAGCATATTCAACAAATAATTTATAATTTTGTTCACGCGAATAGTTCGAATTTGGACGTTATTCCTAATAGATAAATCTTTGAAAAATATTTACCAACGGCAAAAACAAATTGATACTTTGTTCACCGCCGCCGTCCGCTGTTCTTGCAAATTCGAATAGTTCGAATTTGGACGTTATTCCTAAAGAGATAAAGCTTTGAAAAATATTTGGCAATGGCAAAACAAATTGGTATTTTGTTCGCCGCCGGCGGCGGGCGAGCCGGCCCGTCGCACCCAACGCGCCCGCGGCCCGTCCGCCTAAATAATTGATAATTGTTTATAAATTTGCGCCAAATTCATTTTTAGGGTGACACCGTAAGATGTCACGTGACCTGATCGGAAAACTGTTACAATGTTATTGAGTTTTCACTTCTGCCGGCACTCCCGGAGTGCAACCCGGTCTTTTTTATTTATTTATTGTTCAGAACACATACAGTCATACATAAAAAGATAGAGGTTAGTTACAAATATATATAAAAACAGACCTGGAGGTTCATACCTAAATACAAACATTAAGTAAAATATACAAAAACGTCTTAGCGAGTAGGAAATAAGTAGGTAGAACACTAATGTATTTTTTATCGATATCAATTTAGATCTCGTACGGTCTTTTAAAACATCAACATCATACTCGTACATGGATCGATGTCACAGAAATACTCATTGTAGTTTTTTAAAACTCGTTTGGAAAAGATATGTCTTGAATAATTAGTAATAATTATAATAATAAATACTCTTTATTGCACCACTACAAGAGAGAAACATCACGCCGTACATTAAGTACGTGCGGAACTCACATATCACAAATTACGTGGACGTAAGGAGCGATGCGGTACATGAAACATTATATTTTGCAGCAAATTTGGGCAGTTTATTTCGTTTTTATCTGAAATAAAAGTTGCGTTCGGTCTGTCAAGTTGACAGTGACACTGACACACAGTTTGGCGACGCGTTCACACGCTGCAATCTGCCGTGCCACTGAGCTATAATATAACCACGAACTTCGAATGTCGAAGTTCGGATATCTCTATCTCTATCGCACTTACATTACTGCTTATTTTTACTTAAGATACCTATGTATTTCCTAAAATATGTTTAGCGTAAGTATTTGTTTTGGGTTGCCTTCCAGGAGGTAACTCATGTAAAGGTTCCGACGGAAGAGCAGCGCTGGCCTTCTAGGTTAGCACCATGCTGAGTCGGGGCCTTTTCGTGGACCCTGCTACTTTTACGTCACTGTGTTTTGTTTTTTATACCCATTGTTTTGTCCACGAATAAATGTTTTGTTTCTTTCTTTCTTTCTTTTTATAATCTTGAAGAAGGAAATTGTGTCCAAATAAAGTCTTCTATTACCTACAGAGGGAATTCATGCTAAAATGTTTGGCTGACTGTTGTGATCGATATACTTAAATATGTACACAGAAAACATGACTTGGAAATTACGAATGCTGATCACACAAATATGTGTTTGGTCTTACATATTAGGCAATATTTTGCCCTGCGGCTACGATTGCTAAAATATTTACGTATTTCCGTATATGCACAATGTACCCGTTTTCATTGCTTCGTAATGTAGTTAACCTTCGCTAGTATAAAACTGTTTTTCGGTTTCGGTGCGGTTTTTCTTTGGCTAAACATGGATTCAAAAATGTTAAATCTACTTGGCAACAGGCCAAAAAATCCCCACAAATTATTGATACAAAGCAAAAGAACTTACTTTTTCACGAATTTTTACTTGCAAATTGGATCTTAACTTTTCGGACAACAGTTCATATTCAAACAACAAGCACAAATGTTTTGTAAGGTTAGTAAATACACATCTCTTTTGCCCTTCATTTCCACAATAAATAACAGCAATTACTTACATACAAATGTGTGTAAATAACTAAATATTGCAACTATTGCAATCACAATAATACATATGTATGAGGGCATAAATCACCCAAAAAACAACCCAACTGTCGTAAGAATACGACATAATTTGGAATAGGCGGGCAATAGAACCGACATAAATAAACCGGTATGTGGGCCAGACTGTTTGGCGCCCTGTCAAATCGAAACTGTAGAAATAGGAACTAACTTTCGAAATTCCTAACTCGACGGTGTATTTTGAGTTGACGTTCCAATTACCTGAAACCTTAGAAGGGGGGTAACACACACCACCTATCGCTATGTATATTTGTAACGTCCATGTGACTGCGACGCTAAATAAACATATTTCTTTAACATAGTATCCAATCCAACAGTAATTAGTATAATTTGAAGTTAGTCGCATAGAAGAATTATCCTTTCAGTGTTTTTCAACCTAGTGGGTCGAGACGGAAGCCTTTTAAAGGGGTAGTAAGTATTTTTTTAAGTTTTCGCCCCTTTGGAATTCAACTTGAAAGCGGCACCGCGCCAAGCGGAAAACGTATATAGTTCTTGCATGATATAGTATACATATATCTGCTTTCTTTCCTATTCAGCGTATAAAACAAGTTGTATTCAGCCATCTAAAAAAATAGAAGCCAAGACAAGGTAACATGGATCACGATCACCCAGAAGATGCCTGCACTCTTACCTTGATGACATCGAGGTTGCATGATTCCGGAAATACAGACGCCGGAAGAGAATTCCGTATTGAGACACTGCGTATGAAAAAGGATTTCTTGAATCGGCGTTTAGGAGTCCGATCCTATAAAGAAAAGTCGAAGCGAAGACCAGCTGGTTGATCACGTAAGGGCGGACGGACTGTATTTCAACTGCTTCCTGACTGCAAATGTGCAGTTCGAATGCAGTTATTTTGCAGTTGACGTAACTGCAAACCGACTGCGCAGACCGCGTGCAGTCAAAATGCACTGTGACGCATGTGCCAGTTTAAATTTAGTTATATTGGTCAACTGCATTCAAACTGCACATTTGCAGCGAGCAAGCAGTCGAAATGCAGTACCGTCCGTGACTAATACATTGTACCTACGTGTGTCAGGATGGCGTTAGCTAGATCTAATAGATATGTCACTTGTTGTATGGGAAAATTACCTACAGTTGAATTGTCCTATAGTACGTTCGAAACGTTACATGATCAATTGATCATCCCTCAGGGCATGAAACTCACGGCACATTCTCTAAAATACCTCCAGCCTAGATTGAACCTCGTCCGATGCGATGTTCCAAACTGCTACACGTAGTGGTTATATTCTCTTTGTCTGCTACCTCAGATAACTTATCAACTAGTACCTACGCATAATATTTAATGGAAAGTGGGTAGGCTGTAGCCTCGCTGGAGCCCGCTGAATCATCGCCATGAGTCGGGGAAGCCTTCTAAACGATCCATCAATCACGGGCTTTAATTAATTTTGCTACGGGTTCCTATATACGATAAAACGGTAGGTACAAATAAAATGGAATTTTTGGATTTTCTTCATCGGATGAGTAGTTCCGGAGATTAGGTATTACAACTTTGGCAGTCGCTTTACTAAAACTAGTGCCTACGCCTACCAAAGCGGGCGACGGGCTCCTGTAGGATACAACCGGGAAACACGCTTATTCTCGTATATGTATATGTATGTATATGTATATGTAAATAATGCATGTACACAACACAGCACGGCTATCAGAGATGTGTCGCGACATACTATCCGTCTCTGTTTAAGACGATTTCCTTTTTGTGGACCACTGGCGCTGTCACTAGTATAAATTAGATAACGGTTGTTCTATTGAAATTCCTTAGGATTCCGTGTTGCCGTATACATTGGATCGGTAACCAAGTGAGTGCATAGTAACTGTGTAAAGCTCGTGTAGCTCTTTTTAAGCGTTCTAATGGTTTGGGCGCATAACTCGCAAAACGTCCCTCCACCAAAATTACGTCCCATTCGCAAAACGTCTTCTCTGCAAATGATCCCTTATGTAAAATACCCCATTCGCAAAACGTCCCTTTCTCAAAAGGTCCCACCCCTTTCGCAAAACGTCCCTTCTGAAAAAAGCCCCTTTCTCTGAAAGTCCCTACTGCATAACGCCCCTTTCGCAAAACGTCCCGTCTGCGAAATGACCCATTCGCAAAATGTCCCGTCTGGAAAAAGCTTGTTTAAGTAGAAACTAGGAGTCTTCTCATGGGATAACAGATGGCCAATATTATGATAGGTGGTTTTAATATCGGGAGCTATTTTTTTCTTGGTCAGATTAAGATATTTTGTAAAATGCATTTTTTTCCCTAGGGGCTTCATTACATGTACTACTTTAGACCCGCTTGATAACCCTAATATAACATACTTTTCGAGCACGAAAAATATATTATTCTTTATATGAAATGGTCTTTATCTATATATTTTTTTATATATTATCTTGCGAAAGGGACGTTTTGCGAACGGGACTTTATTTATGTGAAGGGACTTTTTGCGAACGGGACCTTTTCCAGAAGGGTGGTTTTGCGTAAGGGACATTTTGGAAAGGGACGTTTCGCGAAAGGGACAAAGGGACATTCTGCGAGTGGAACTTTATGCGCCCTAACCATTCTAATAAGCTTCCTGTGATGTGATAGCGATAGCCTATGCAGGTGAGGTAAGACTATATAAGTTTGAATCAGTACAAAGGCGAACTTGATTATCTTGCTACAACCCAGTCTTGTACTACCTAGTCAAGCACGATTGAGAAATAAAAACTCGTACTTAATTATTTCTGCCTAACTAAAGCACGCCCTTGTGTGCTTAGTTGGTTACTTCGGTAGGTACTGCTAGACTAAATTAAACACTTAAGGATGGACTTAAGGCAGCAATATTTTATGCAGCGGCTATGTCTGCTTAAATATTTACAGATTTCCGTGCCTATATATGTTCACAATGTATGTAGTTTCCATTGCTTAGAATGTAGTCTAACCTTCGTGAGTATCATCATCATCATATCAGCCGAATGCATCTACTGCTGGACATAGGCCTCCCCCAAAGAGTGTCACAATGACCGGTCCTGCGCCACCCGAATCCAGTCACTGTCGCGACCTTTACCGTGCGTATAAAACCTACTCAATGTGGTTTATTTTCTATGACTAAATATGAATTTAAAAATGCGTAATCTATTTCTGGCTACAAGCCAAAAACACCCACAAATGAATGATAAAAAGTAAGACCTTAATCTTGAGACAAGCAAGAAAATTGACAAAATGCTTTCTTACGTTCTGCTAGCTAAAGCTACCTTAATAATGAACCCATCTGCTAGATGATCGGTTGTCATCATCCTCCTAGCGTTATTCCCCGTAATGCCCCTAAAGGAGCCCGGGGTCCGCTTTGACACCTAATCCCAAGATTTGGCATAGGCACTAGTTTTACGAAAGCGACTGCCATCTGACCTTCCAACCCAGAGGGGAAACTAGACCTTATTGGGATTAGACCGGATCCGTCACGATGTTTTCCTTTACCGAAAAGCTAACAGTAAATATTCCGTATATAAGTTAGGAAAAACTCATTGGTACGAGCCCGGATTCGAACCCACGACCGCCGCTTGACAGCCGCATGCCTGAACCACTTGTATCCTGCTATATTTAGGGGTCAGTGCTACCTGACACTGCAATGACCAGCTTTCAGTTATTTTTAGGGATAGGGCGCGGCGCCCGTCGGACCGGACGGAAGTGACGGTTTTAGCGCCGTTCGAGCTATTCCAGCCATTGTTTGTGTTAGAGCTCTAGCTGAAATATTATAAAATTTATAACTTATAGGTTGTCGTTGACGTCATCGGACGGACGGAACAAAACAAAAACAGATGAAGAAGCTGCTAAGAAAAATTAAAAACAGTAATAGTTAAGAGGCTGACAAGACCTACTTTTGTTGAAATTGATGTTATTTAAGCAGTTTTTTAAGAAAAACTATTTGTTCTAGCACATCAAAAAAAAAATATGTTAATATTCATCATATTTCAAAGACCGTGGATGGACTCGGTACATAATTGGACGAAATCGGCTCGATAGAAAATAATTGCAAAGATTGGTCTTAAAAGCATCATTAAACGGATGTCTTTATTGTTTTGACGTATGGTTCTGCAATTAAAAACATGAAGTCAACATATTCATACCGCTAACGAGTCATATTTCAGAAATAATCCCCACTTTTTTTATTTCAATATTTATTTATTATTATCTTCTAAGAACGGGCCGCCCAGTAACACTCGCTCTCGTTTACTCCGATACAAATAGACAGTGTGCGCCGTATCCCGAATCCTCAAGGGCATTTTGGTGTTGACAGCGTCTTAAAGCAATGACGCGTAGAGTGAGAGTCAAGAGGCAACCGGATGGCTTGTGGTATTTGAGGTCCCGAAGTGTTGTAAGTAGAACTATCACGCAAACGGATACGTGAACAGAAAAATGGTTTTTAAGAACCCATAATGGCCATAACATTTTTGAACGAGCTAATACCCATGCCGAATTACATCTTTCTAGTAGTAATGGCCACTGAGCTAAGGCGCAGCCGGACAGACGGACATGGCGAAACTATAAGGGTTCCTTGTTGACTAAGGTACCCTTATAAAAACGAGTTTAAAACGTGAACATAATAATCACTGTTTTAAACAGTGACCCAGGAAACGTAACCACGTCATGGTTAACTTCTCCTGGGTCACTGTTGTCACCAGCGACAGGAAAAAGTTGATTCTCCCATTCCTACTATGTCGGAGAGCTCAAATAGATTTAAAAACACTTCTATTGTAAAAGTTGTACAGTCACCATCAAAAGTAGCTACGCAAACGAAGACGTCAATAGTCTTTACTAAAAGGGGATAAGAGCTTTTGACGTCTTCGATTGCGTAGTTACTTTTGATGCTGACTGTAGGTACCCATTCATTCCCTGACTAATTTTGACTGAACGAATTAATAAACGAAAAAATTCACACTAGAATTTGAAGCGATTGCAGCTTAAATCCACAAGGTTCTAACAACCCACGCAGCCCATACATTTTTGCAACTCTGTCGGAACTCCGGCGCAGTCCCGTTACGCGCCGCCGAAAGTTCAATCGTTCGCCGTTAGACCAATTACTTCTTTTGGCATTCATAACAGGTAAAGTATTTTACAGCAATAAAAAAAATTGCGTCATACCTGGCCAAATAAAGTGGCAATAACCACCCGGTACGCGTGCGGAAAGTTACTTCCTGGTCAGAGAAGGCATACAGGCGGTAAAAGAAAGCTTCATGCAGACTACCGCTCGTGAAAGGCAAAACGGATGCAGGTTTGAGTCCTGCCGGGACGATTTTTTTTAATTATATTAATTTATTAATGAAATATAAAATGTCAAAATAAAATGTTAGGTATAATAGTTAACCATGTCAATTAAATTAGATTTTTCCAATTAGATTTTAATTTTTACAAGTTATGAAATGTCATCGTTATGCAAAGATTACAATTATAATGATTACTAATACATTAAACATGCTCAGAAAGCTTTACCAGCACGGCTAGCACGTGACGGCGCGCGAGCTCTCTCGATTTTTCTCGCACTATCCGTCTCTCTCTTATTAGAACACTTATAACAAGAGGTATAGTGCGATAAAAATCGAGAGTATGTCGCGGCCGTCCCATGCTAGTCCATTTGTGTCACATTTTGTCGATATTTTTTATTTCAGCGGGTAGTTTATTGTAGATTAGCTGATGCCCGCGGCTTCGCCCGCGTGGTTATAGGAAAATGTAACATATTGAATTTTCCCGTGGGAATTAGATGTTTTCCCGCTGGAAAAAGTAGCCTATGTCACTCTCCAGCTTCTACAGTCGAGTTCTCCAATATATGTACACTTTTTTACCAACTCGAATGCGGCCGCTAACAATTAGTATGCAAACGCGTTCGATTAGGTAAAAAAGTGTACATATATTTATGAACTCGACTGTACACTATCTCCATACAAAAAATCAGATCAATACGACGCTCCGTTGCGACGTGAAAGAAGGACAAACATACAAACACACACGCTTTCGCATTTATAATATTAGTAAGGAAGGATACCTACTGGCCCTACAATAGACTTGGTCTTTGATGATTTTGTTTGTTAAAATCTATGATGTACTCAATATAAAAAAGAGGTAGATAGGTTACCTATAAGCAGAGCCCGGATTACTCACGGCAAAACAAAACACTATCGTAATCTAGCCAGTGGTAGAAACAATATTTTATCGATATCGAGTATTATTAGGTATATAGGTATAAAAATAACATGCCGATATATTTTTACATTGTGCAAAACAACCTTTTTATATTTTTTAATAAAAAACTAGAAGGGTATTTTTATAAAACGCCATAAGGTATTTGAGCCAACTAAAAAGTCGCGATAATGATTATACCACCTCATTGAAAATAATAGACAATACAGTCAATAATATACACTTACTCCATAAGACTTTAAATGTCAGTATAAAACATAATTTGCGTTGCGTCTAGATATTATTTATTTCTTATAACGCTTTGAAACGTGTTTGTTATACGTATAATACCTTAATATTACAGTTATTAATAAAAATAAAAATGAGTAATGTGCAAGATTTCATACAAATTTTACGTATTTTTTTATTAAATATTTATTTTATTTGGTGACGTTTTTTCTTCTACACAGCCACAACTATCGATATCGATAAAATAATGTTTATACCACTGTCTAGATTACGACAGTGTTTTGTTTTGCCGTGAAAAATCCGGGCTCTGGTTATAAGCACTCCAAAAGTGGCACACTAAAACTCAGCCAATTGTATGACCTTGCCTCAATGTCGCGTCGTCATTGGACACGTATAAACGTCTCAGCTGTCAGATTTGGCGGCCATTTTTAAACACGGAATTTCATATAGACAACGGATCTACCTCTTTATATTACACCATTGGTTACAATGACAGAAATCTCTTTCACGCGTCTGACCCTTACATCGTTTGATAATAAACGTAATATTCGCCCATTTAGCCAGCTGATATGATGACTTGCATCTGCCCTAATGACCCTCGTCCGTCATTACTCATCTGGCCGTGTATCCGATACATTGTTAGCCTATAATTAGAACGAACATGACTTTGATTGGCGATTTTGTTAATTTGTTAGGCAATATTTGAGTCAATAGTTGGGGAAAAAATGTTTTGCCGCATTGACATTAGCTGTTATACGCACTTAAATAAATATTACAGTATATAAGCGGGTTTATTAATTTTAAGTGTGCGAAAGTTACTCTAGCTGTCTGTTACGCTTTCACGCTTGAACTTTTTATCCCGGAAAGCAACCCCTAAGGGTGTGAAATGAGGGGTATAAGTTTCTAAGGGAGACCGATAATAGGCATGATGCCCCATGTTCAAATTGATAACGTAGTGATGCTAAATAGATAGTAAACCATCATATTATAAAATTATTATCATAAAAAGATACCTTGAAAGTTTAGAAAAAATATGCATTTTTTTTGTTGTCCAAGAGTAAATTTAAAGCTACCAATAGAATCCTTACGCTTTCCTTACGTGCATGTGCGTATACTGCGTATGCGCAGACGTTGCGCAATGCCACGAATGCGACGAGCGGAACGCATCGAACGCATGTCCTTAATCTGCACATTGTGGCACGATGATGTGCTTGTGCCAAGAACATTGGAAAATTTAATTCCGACATCTGGATTCATTAAAGGTAATGTCACCGGCAACTATGCAATCACAGACCACTTAACAGGTTAAGTGGTCTGTGTATGCAATTTACCGCTGGCTCAATAAATAATAGTACTAAGTACGGAAGGTTATCTGTTAACAAATTGTTAAGGTATGCCGAACAAGCGTAAACGTGGCTGTCCCTTTCTATCGCATGCAACGCGCTGCGATAGAACGCGGCCGTGCCGTAGCAGCGCTAACATACGCCTGGGTCCGGTAGGCTGACATGTACTTGTAGCGGCGCGGCCAAATCACGGAGTGAGCCGCAATTGATATCCTTTGTTTTTTTTTATGACTAGGTACAAAAGTTTGCTACACCTAGATGTTCAGTCGAGTTCATAGTTGTTTAAAGGTTCAAAAACGTAAGCAATCTTATGCTCTTTATCAAAAAAGTCGTGTTGACATATCTTTGAACACTTTGACCATGCACATATTTTCGAACTCGACTATACGTGAACGCACAAATTTTCCTTTACAGTTTTGCAGCATTGTTGTCATATAGCTGTGGCGTTTATTTATTTATTTATTTATATAGTAACATTTATACCTTAACAGCAAGGCCAAAGCGGTACAAACTTATAAATATGTAATATTAAGAAAAAGAAAAACATAAACAACAACGACTCTTAAGCAGGTTAACGTTAGCGCAGGTTAGCGTTATTATGTCTGCGATCATCTTTGGTGAAGTACACCTTACTTCTCCAATACGAATGTGACATTCCGGTTTCCACCATGGGACCGAGAGGTAGCGTTCAGACCCCGTATCATGGTCGGCCTTATCACACGATAAGTGACAAGATAGAGCGTCAGTCACTGGCTGACACCGTTCGATAGAACGAGACGACGCTCCTATCTTGTCACTTATCGCGTGATAATGATAAGGCCGACTATGATACGGGGTCACATCTCTCGCTGCAGCGTTGCCAGACCTACGGAAAAGTCTGTAGATCTACGGATTTTAGGCCCTGTGCCCAGACCTTATTGGTGAAACTACGGAATTTCAGATACGAGTATTTCGTATTTTGCAACATTTTACTAACTTTCAACATCATTACAGGCTGCGTCCCCACATAACACGAGGCTCCTAATGGCGCCTCGCGTCGCCCCGTGGCCAACGTGTCATGTCGGGCGGCACCATAATGCCTGCAACACACTGGCGCGGCCCGCGGTGGCGGTCAATAGTAAATTTGACAGCTAATGACAAGTTAACTATTGGCCGCCGCGGCCAGGCCGAGATGCCTTTAAGCTTCAGTAACATCAGTAAAGTGGAATAAAGCATTGAAATTAAAATCTGCAGAACTACGGATTTTTTAAGTGGCAATCTACGGAATTCTACAGATTTTTAAGTCTTGCCCTACAGATTTTCATAAATCTGATCTGGCAACACTCTCGCTGTCGCTGCCGCTCGACATCGTGGCCGAGACATAAAAGTGGCCATGCAGTTTAGATAAAGTCTTATCAGAATAAGCCTTCTAACTCCATTGTAACGCAGCTGACCTCGCAAGGTCGATGATTTATTTATTTGGAAAGGATAGTATCTAGGCTAAAGAAAGCTGACAACTGGGGCCTATTAGCGTTTAAATAAACAGTGTTTAGGATCGTCCGTCATTTGTTATTTTAAGCTCAATTCAGCGAGTTATCGATATATGTTATCTTTGAAAGCGGTTTGTCATAAGTACTAGAGTAAGAAGATTTACTTAGGTACACATTGACTGGGCATATTTTACGAAGCTGCAAGTTAGAATTTTATCATTTGTAAGTGAAAATATGACAATTTATTGTCTCCCTCACCCGTTTGCGGGTGATATATCAACCAGCATGGCTATCACAAGACAGCGCGTGAGCTCTCTCGATTTTTCTCGCACTATCCGTCTCTCTCTTATTAGAACACTTAGAAAGAGAGGTATAGTGCGAGAAAAATCGAGAGAGCTCGCGCGCCATCTTGTGATAGCCATGCTGAGCAGGCTAAAGGTTGCATGCCTTGCAGGTAAGGGGTTAATTTTAATCGGCTAAACAAAAAAGGTCACTCATCATTGTTCAAAGCGAATTGTTAATTGGGGCTGGTAAAAGTAGCTCGTAGCTTCGTAAAATAGGCCACTGTTTGACAGGGCGCTACCGAGCTTACACAAGACACAAGCGTGTTCGAGAAGAATCAAAGAAGTCTTTTGCGATCATTTTGTTCAAAGGACAAATTGAAATTGAAAACAAACATCTTCAAATTGATGAAACTATCCATAAAACGCTGTGTATATGTAACAGTTGTATTATTCAATGGCTTAAATTGATCTCAAAACAACTCGTTAGTTATTCAAACCGATTATTTGTAACCACTGACCGTACCATGCGGTAATAAAAACTCCATAACATTACTGTTGCAAAATTACCACTTCAGTCAACAATGTCGCTGTCACTTAACAAGTCCTATAAGTTAATACGCAACGCCATTTGTTCCATATTTCGCCACCTGCAAAGATTAACTTTGTACTCTTAAACAATTTCCTTTGCATACGTTTACTACTCAACATGTTAGTCATAACTCATAAATCGGAATATTGCAACTATTGAAAGATTATTTCAGTATAAATATGCACAATAAAAACTTATTTCATTCCAATTTTATGGTATTCAACTGCCGTTTGTTTTGGACTGATAGCGCCACCTAGTGCTTTGTTGAAAAAACATTTCGTCGTGGTTGAGCACTAGTTTGACCAACCACTCCTGCGTACGTAAATGTTGTCTTAGTTCGACTACTCGCTACTAGATGGCGCCTATATTCGGAATCAAGGGAGATAATCTTGGACCGTCTATTCTTGGATGTAATAAATATTATAACTGTTTAATTGAGGTGTATTGAAATGCCCACGTTAATTTTTATCTCTTTCCTCGTATCGCCATGCTTCATGCTTCATCATTATTTTCATTTCATTTAAATCAAGTTTGAAGGCGCCGCAATAGATGGCGCTAGTTGTTCAGGTGAGTACTTAATGTAAATTCGGAATACTTTGATTTTCTTTTCACTATAATTTGTAAACTTATTTTACAGAGCAAAAATAGTTCCGAACACCCCCGAACTCTACGTACGGAGAGGGAGAGGGTAATATATAGTACAAACATACTAAAGCTAAAAATCGCGAGTCTTGTTTAAAAAAGAAATCGTTTTTAAAAAAAATCCTAAAACCCAAAAGACAGGGCGAATCTGAATATTTTTTTATGCATTCGTACTGCACCTTTAAAAAACATTTACATGTTGAATATTCATAAAGATCAAAAGTCACAATGGGTGCAAATAATTTAGACGAAGAAATGACAAAAGCCTTATAGAAAGAAAAAAATCCGTTGTTCCCGGGAATCTCCGTAAAATAGGAAATAAGGTACAGAGGCAAGAGCAGACGTAAATTTCTTAGGAACATTACACGTACAGTCAGCATCATAAACATGTATACACTTGTGGTGGTTCTAGGACCTTATCTCTTAGAGATAAGGTCCTAGAACTGCCAAAAGTGTAAAGTGTGTGTAGTGTGTGTACAATAATAAAAGCGTTATAAATATACATTTTGTGATAAATACAAAAGCTTAAATTTTATTGTATAAAACTAAACACAGTACTTGTAAAACATGTACCTACAGCTAGCACAAAAACGCAGTTTTTAACAAAATAAATTTTATTCTTCGGAGTAATTTAATTTTTAATTAGTTCAATCTGTATTGCAATATTCCCCTGTTTTGGGAATATTCCTGGGAACATGGGAATATTCCCGGGAATATTCCCCTGGGGAATATTTCCGCTCCCGGGAATATTCCCACGGCACATCACTACTGATGCCCACCGCTCCCTGATTTGTCGGGTTTTTGGGCGCGAGTGAACCTAGTGCGGAATGTCGCGATTAATCGCGAGTAGTGTGTCCAGCACGGCTAGCACGCGACGGCGCGCGAGCTCTCTCGATTATTCTCGCACTATCCGTCTCTCATTAATTAGACCACTTAGAACAAGAGGTATAGTGCGATAAAAATCGAGAGTATGTCGCGGCCGTCTCGTGTGCTAGACGTGCAGAGGGGCTACCGCGAAACGAAAACGAACTTCGTTGGTGTATCTCTCTCTCTGTCGTTCGAACTAGCAAGTGAGACAGAGACGGAGATATACGAACGTTTTCGTTTCGCGGTAGGCCCTCAGTACGTCTAGCATAACTTGCTGACAAGTCGCTTTGCGCGCGACTGAGCGTCTCCTTTCTCACTCACACCGTGCAAATTAGAAAGAGGAGGGTAGATCTTTGTCGACTCGCGTCGCGGCGCGGCGTCAGTTGTGCTAGCCCCCCTGAGAGTTGGTATAGAGATAGTTTGAGTCCCGGGGAAGGACATAGGACACAGACCAGGTTAAGTGGTCTGTGACATAGGATAATTGTTATCCCGGAAATCATCCCCTAACAGGGTGAAATTGGTGGTGAAAGCTTGTATGGTGCTACGATACGAGGAATAAACGAGTTCCACGCGGACGGAGTCGCGGGCAGAAGCTAGTTTTAAATAATATAGTAGGATGGCCAAAATAAATGTTTGTAGGGAAACCAGGGAATGCTCTCTTCTAATGATGTGACCACCCACCAATCCCCATAAACTCCACAGCTTGGTATTCACAAGACTTACCAACTCGCCTCACGATATCTAGCACAAGCCTGGGCCTCCGTTGACATATAATTGTTACGATTCCAGGGCTCGAGCTAAGTGGTTCAGTGGGGAGCCGAGAGGTTGTGAATATGTGGATACCACATTGCCTCATAAAACGGCCGATCTTATTATAACCTAATTTGTTTAAAGCAATCAATAATAATTAGGCAATAATTTGATATGTGAATGTTTTGGTTTCCTGGTGGTATTTGGAATTGAAAACCCCGGGCTCCATTAGGAACTGGGAAACACGCTGGGAGGACGTAGTTTGTCAGATTGACTAATTACTTAGAATTATAACTAGTACGTCTAGCATAACTGACAATTCGGTTTGTGCGCGACTGAGCGTCTCCTGTCTCATTCGCAGCGTGGATATTAGAAAGAGGAGGGTAGATCTTTCTCGACTCGCGTCGCGGCGCGGTAGTTGTGTAAGCCCTGCAGCTATGATTTATGAGTCCAATCGATATCACTGTTAAATCTCCCAAAGTGTTTCAAACACTCGACCTACCATAAACACGGGTGTAGACTCAATATTTATTATTACTCCAAAAGAAAGAAGACAAAAAAATATGCCTAGTGACGAAAATCCCATTCCGATATCTCTATAAGAATTTCGAAGCTACAACCGTTTTAACCCATTCAGGGCCAAGAATCGCTACGCGCTACGCTCGTAGCCGATCCCGTGGTTCTCCTCGTATGTAGCGGAAAGCGACTACGGCGGTCTGACGCATATGTGTCGTCATGGGCCCTGAATGGGTTTTTTAGAGAGAGAAAACGCTCGCAGATCGTGACGTCACAATCATAGTAAATGACAACGTTTTGCGGAAAAGGGACAGAATATACCCCTTCTTATAATTGGACACTTATAACTTTGTGATTATTTCATCCCCTGCTTTATTTTTTTCTCGATTTGACAATATTTTAATCCATTTTTGGGAAAATGCAACATTACTGTTTATTTTATTTGGTGTCTACACCCCTATTGTGAAAGTTATAGCTCTGTACCTACCTAGTTTGTATAATTCGTATGTTCTGATATCAGAAGGTAATGAATTAATGTTTTTTTTTTTACAGGTAAGTCGATAGTCCGAACAACCGAATCTGCTGTTGCGATATTTGTAAGTTATCAATAAAAAATGCGAATTATAATAAACTAGCGACCCGCCCCGGCTTCGCACGGGTACTATATTATACATATAAACTTCCTCTTGATACACTCTATCTATTAAAGAAAACCGCATCAAATTCCGTTGCGTAGTTTTAAAGATCTAAGCATTGTTTTATACTATGTAGTGATAAATAAAAATTACATAGGAATGAAACCTGACGGGTAACCACGTAACGTTTCCAACGCACGTTAGGATAGTTTAACTGTCATTTGGCCATATACAATTTGACATTTTGATCTACCTAACGTACCTACGCACAATGCGTTACGTGATCGACCCGCTGGAGAGAAATGAGACTAGTTACTAGATTTGGGAGTTTTTTTATTCCAAAAGTCCTGTTTATGAGAAGAGACAAACCCATATTACAACCGTTCGGCTAGGTTCACACGGCGAATATTCGATTCGATATTTTCTCGCTTACGGTTTCACCGTATTCGAGATGGCCGTTCACACGGTGCGAGGTCCATTCGGTTTTTTTCACGTATGCGGTTTTTCCGTTTTTCGCCGCCCTTCATCGCGCGCGTCTCGTATACGAGAAACCGGTTTGTCCGTGTGAACGAAACAACTACCACTCCTTTCTACTTTTCATTTGTAATATGTCCATATATGCATGCAATAATCGGGACATTCCCAAGTACTACACGGTCTAAAAGGATGATCACTATGATGATATGTCTCTCTCTTTCATAGCGTTGAATCCTTGTTGCATCTTGTTGTCGAAGGACGCTCAGGTCCGCTTGCTACTTAAACCCACAGCGTTGTATATTTGCAGGCACAAGTTTTTGATTAACAATAAATGGTTGGGATTAGGCGCCAATGCGGACCCCGTGCTTTGGGTGAAACCGGGAAAACGCTAGGATATTAAGACTAAAATACCGTCGGCTACAACTAGAACACAATACGTCTCCACGCAACTACAAACACACGTACATACATGCATCTAATTATAGTTGCGGATGCGTTCGGTTCCCGGTCAATAAATATGGATGTTCCTCGGTCCGGCGCGGGCGCAGCGCTAGTACAACAACAGTATCTTGACTCTATAAAGCCGCATCCACATAGTCACAGGAGATACGTAGTTTAAAAAGCAGTAAAATATACGTAAAAATATCCTATGTTGTCCTGTGTTGTCATGAAGGTTGTCTGGAAGAGATCGCTTTAAAGCGATAAGACCGCCTGTTGTTACCATTATTTATTAAGCAAATTTATTTGTAAGATGTTTCTCTGTTGTAGTGGGGCAATAAAGAGTATTTATTATTATTATTATTATTATGTGACACACTCACACGACGGGTCGGTACGATAAACGGATAAACTTACGCGCAACTCGGTGATAGTCGGCGGCACATCAGTGCGCGAGCCGCGTATGTGCCGCTTTCAATGGAGCGCAGGACTAACAAGGTCTTAAGAGTCGTTACTCTAGTTGGGATACTGCTTTAGCTAATACATTTGTAGGTGTCACGGTAATGCATGGAAGTCCTGCAAGCTGTAAGAAAGAACACGAGAGCCATTCAACATTATATTTCAGAAGAATAATCAAACCAGTCTCCAAAATTTCAAGTTTGATAATAATTGAGCTTTTTATGATATTCTTTAATGTGAATAATGTGTTAGCCACCCTTTAATTCTTTTAAAAAGCCATTTATTATGGAACAGTTACTTTCTTACTTAGCCATATCAAGTATCAAGATTAGGACATCATACTAATTTAAGACATTTGACACACTTGACAATGATATTATCATATTACTATTGCCATATAAAGAGTTTTGAATTTAAGTTTTCTCAGGCCCGTCTTTCCCTGGCCGGACTATAGCTTGCAGGACAATCAGTGAAGCCCCGCGGATGCAGCTTAGCAGCTTCACTACTATTACTGCTTTCACTAACGTGACAAAAGCAACGAAGGACAGAAAAAATACAACAGACAAAAAAAACTCCATTTTTTTTATGATTGTCACAAACAGCTTGAGCTTTAATCGTCGCGGCGTCGCATTGTTCGCTGATGAGGCAGTTAATTTGATGTTAAGATACTGATCATACTTGAACTGTGTGTACTACCTATACATAATTCATGTGTGTTCGTACTGTTGTATGTACATTCCTGTGATATGGGTACAGTAATAATAGGGGTGGTATCTGCTCTAAGGTGAAACTTGTTCGTGATAATCATGATGGTTGTTCATTAAGACGTTAACGGTTTTAGTCATCCTTATGGGTAGATCGTGGGATCAAGTTTTTTTTTTAAATCAAGACCCATAAAGAGTAGAGAGACCCATAGAGCATGTCATAATTAATTAACCGTCGTACTTTGTAGTAGATTTTATAATTACAACATATTATGTTTTATTGATTAATACAAAATGGGAAAGATTTCGAAATCTTGCAGTTACTTAATTCCTAATTTATTTTATAGAATTTATACAAAAAAAATATAATGCTGTGCATTCTTTATATTTTATCATACGTGTTTTTATTATGTTGGGGCCATTAATTCGAATTAATAAAATGATAGAACATTTACATTGCAAATATTTTTTTTTTTTGCACTGAATCATTTTTTTTTTAGTCTAATAGGGAAGATGCATTAAGTAATTTCATTTTTGCTTTCATTTGAAAGAATCACATGTAGAATAGACCACGAAAGTATTAAAAAATTAAAATACGATATAAATTATCGTATTTTAATTTTTTAATACTTAGTTAAAAAATCTGACAATTTAAACTTTCGCGCCTAAACGGATCTACAGCTCCTGTGACGTCACTCATGTGTGTCACTCGCCATATTTGTTTATCCGTGGTTCGTCCCGACATGTCATAGAGTTGCCTAAGTTTTGACTTTTGACAGGAGTGACGTCACCAGATGCTAATTGTTGGTTTAAAACACGTTCCGTTTCACATTACTTCAAATCGTAATTATTGTTTGAAATTAGCATAAACTAAAGTAAAAACGTTTTTTCAACATTTTGGTCACAAAATAATGATAAATATTATAGCTGCATCTTCCCTATTGGAACTACCTCTCGTCTATTTATTTCGGTGTATGTAAACTGCATACGTGCGTGCTAGACGGCTGGTGTAGATTGATGTCAATAAAACGCTAACGGCGCGTCGAATTGACGTGTTAATAGGTCAATAGAGACCGAAGAGTCAAGGGGACCCCACTAGCATGAACTGTTGCCATTATAAAATACATTGTTATAAAAGATAGTAATGTGGGAGAAAAATATCTAAGTATCTAATCTATCTAGGTATCAGAACACCCTGTGTCGTTATAATCCTTGCCTTTTTAATTTACAAGGATATACTTGCACACTTTGAAAATAAAAGTATGAAAAAAAATAGATGTGACGCTTTCGTTCGGTATTTCGATGGTAATCTAATAAAGTCTTTTTCAGACAATTCAGCTCCGATGCAATATATTTATCAGGCTATACCTAATCAGATAATTATTTCATACAAGATGTTCACCCTACACCGTATGCCAAAAATTACTGCACTTTTTTCCGCCGATATATCTTTTTATAAAAGAATCTCCTAATTTTGAATTTTTCATTTTAATTTAATACTGTTGTAGGAATTGTCTACCAATTACGGAGTAAAAAAAAACCGGCCAAGTGCGTGTCGGGCCACGCGCAGTGTAGAGTTCCGTAGTTGCCTGTCTGTCTTAGTTACATCGACGTGCGGTGCGTGATTGATTTATATACCCATGCCGAATTACAGTTCTCTAGTAGGTTACTGACCTATGCCGAAGACGGACGGACGGACGGCCAGACGGACATAGCAAAACTATAAGGGTTCCTTGTTGACTACGGAACCCTAAAAAGTGGTCATTCTTAGATCTCCGATGTCACCCCGTATAATTTGTTTGTAATTGTTCACTCAAAAATACATATTTTGTCTGCCCAAACGTAATAGAAACATAAGCTTTCTTTAGTAGATAGTAGATACCATGCTAGAGCGCTAGGGACTACCTCGATTATGTTTTTATGGTATCTGAATCACTTTATTTGAATATGCGGGCGCGTGTGCAACGGCCTTTATTTATACTTTTTAATTTTTAATTGTCTATGCCACCAGGCGATTCCTCTGCTCAATTTTAAAGCCTTATTGCGTAGTCAAAGAGCATATTTAGGCGTAGAGTATTTGGGTATTACTAAGCCAGCATTGAAAATTGATTGATGTAGTAAAAGGGTGATGGAATTGATGACTGATGGGGTTTATATAACCTATGATTTGGATTATTTTAATCAAGTGTAATATGAGAAGCACCAACATACAAAATGAACGGAGTTGTGCAATGCTGTTTTTGTTCTTTAATTTATTTGTTAATCTATGGGACGAACATTTCACAGGATCAACATAATTATACTTCTAAAGACAATATTAATCGGGTCATACGGCTTGAGTAAAACAAAAGTTGTCTTTCCTGTGGTGATGTGGTCAATGGTTGAAAATAGCTTACGTGCATATAAAAAAAAACATTTGAGTCATACACTTAAGAGGAGTCGCCATTTATGCGGATTAGGAGTCCAACGCTAATTAATTGAATGCTATTCCAAAAGAGAAAAAAAAAAAAGTTTTTATCATTGGTCAGCCATTACTGGAGTTTAGAGTCTAAAGACCAAGGCCTAATGTAGTATTGGTCAAGCCACATAACGTGAGTGATACTGTGAATAGGTCCTTATATCGTTATCTCTGTCTAATTATCGCTAAGGTCGTTAAAGCTGTTCATTCGCGAGTGAACGAGGAAGTGAATGAATGGCTCAACCTTGTTGTCTGGCTGGTTTGATAATATTTGCTGTTACCAATAAGGTCAACGACCCTTATCTGTTGAGCGGACTTAATTGTTAGTTTGTTATTGAGTTCATTACAAAGGTATACCTATATAATGAGCGGCTTTGTCAGCTGTAAAACGCGCGAGCTTGTTTTATATTCAAATATATATTTTTAAATTTCGAAACCTGATTCGATCCAATAACTATATATTTAGTACCTATGCTAAATATAAATGCGAAAGTGTGTCTGGCTGTCTGTCTGTCTGTTACCTCTCCTTCACGCTTAAACCGCTGAAACGATTTACATGTAATTTGGTATAGAGATAGTTTGAGTCCCTGGTAAGGACATAAAATAGTTTCTATCCCGGAAATCATCCTCTAAGACGATAAAATGAGGGGGAGTTTGTATCGAGCTACGATATAAATAAGTTACACGCGGACGGAGTCGCGGGCAGAAGCTAACTAGTTCTACCTATGTAACTAGTGAATCTGCTGAGAAAATTTTACGAAAAAGGAGAACAGCCAGGCCCCTATTTCACCAAATCGACAATTGTCGCCTGACAATGACAATTCGACTTGGCTGCGTCGACAAGTTAAGTTGCTTGCCGGACAACTTATTGACCCAGCAATGTACGTGGAATTGTCAATGTCAGGTGACAATTGTCAAGATG
The DNA here is from genome assembly GCA_947578815.1 of Epinotia ramella. Lineage (NCBI taxonomy): Eukaryota > Metazoa > Arthropoda > Insecta > Lepidoptera > Tortricidae > Epinotia > Epinotia ramella. The sequence continues at coordinate 20,116,488 of OX388216.1, forward strand.
GTGAAATAGGGGGCAGACATACCTACGCCAGACACACAAAATATTTTTTGCCCATAGCTGAAACGGATCTAGAAATTCGTTCGATTCGCTCGCTCATTAAATCAAAAACCAAAATGCTCATCGCTATATCATGTTCAAATTCAGATCCAGACATTTGACGACCGCTTTAGCCTAGTTGGTAGTGACCACAGAACACTAAATGTATAAATTACTGTTCTGTGCCTACAAGATTCTAGGTTCGAATCCCGGTAAGGGCATTTATTAGTGATGAGCACGAATATTTGTTCCTAAGTCATGGATGTTTTCTATATATTTAAGTATTATGTCATTATAAAAGTATGTTTATTGTCGTCTAGTACTCTACCCATAGTACAAGTTCTGCTTATAGTTTGGGACTAGGCCGATTTGAAGATTGCCTGTATTTTTTTTTACGTCACTGGGCGGTAAGTGAGATTTACCGCCCACGGGCGCAGCGGCAAATCTCACTTCACACCCAAGAGTAGACGTAAAATAGTGTACGCACCACGGGCGGTAATTCGTAAAGCCCCACATCGTATATTTATGGTCCTCACCTTGGGTTTGGGCCACAAACACCTGCGATCTGGGGCATTAACGAATTCACCGCCCTAGGTACGTAATGTACTATTTGACAGTCGCTCCCAGACAAGACAGCTGTGTGCCAGCCACGGCCAATTCAGGCAATTGCCCTAATCATGTTTAATTGTGCCCAATGTAGCCCAATTAGTGCTTTCAGCGGCACATGTTCACGGCTCATTCATCTTGTGTCTTGTGGAAGCTGTGACTCGTATGGAACACTCGCTTCCGGCCGCGACTTCATCTGAATCGACCCGGGATAAAAACTATTATATACTTTAATCCAGGCTAAACTATCTTTATGCTAAATTTTATCCCAATCGGTTGAGCCGTTTAAGCGTGATTGAGTTACAAACATCCAAAGGGATGCCGCGGATGCGGATTTTGTCGTCAAACACTCAAAAACGTAAATAAACATCGTCCATGTTTATGATATCACGCAGTCATCAAACACGTTGATACTAAATTACAATCGTTGCGAACAAATCAAAAACCCGTCTGCTCTTGGTCACAGAATCGACAAGAAGTTTTTTTTACTAATAGCGAAAATATCTAGAACTCGCGCAGTAAGCACCGTTTGGGCTTTTCTCTTGTCGTGAAGTACATCCGCATCCGCAAAAACTCCGCATCGATTTCCCCCTGGGCGGCCCATAAGGCCCCCAGTGAGGTTACCTAAACATATTTATTGCAGGCCGCACTGCAGGCCCAACAAGGAAAAAAAAAAAAAAAAAAAAATCCGCATCGATTTTGGCGGATGCGGATGCGGATGCTGCGGCGCTACCACGAACTTCGAAAGTCGAAGTTCGGGTATTTCCATCTCTATCGCACTCCCTTACTCGAGTGACAGAGATGCATGTATTACGAACTTCGACTTTCGAAGTTCGTGGTAGCGCCTCTGATGTTGATGTTGAAAGTGCGGAACTTCCGCGGATGCGGATGCGAATGTCTGGAACATCCCGGATCCAAACATCCCAATATATAAACAATGTTTATTTATTAAACATCCAAACTTTCGCATTTATTATATTAGTAGGATTATATAGCTACCTACGCTTCTGGTTTATCCTTAAGTGGTTTATTTTTGTGTTAGGTAGGTAAATAACCTAATGAGGGTAATATGCACCGCATTAACGTAACGTTTTCCTTAACAAACTTAATTAAGATGAGCTAATTATCTGCTAATTACAAGGTTTTACAAAACCATTATACTCTATTTCATTGTGGCTGGAATATTTGAATTACCTATGAGCACCAATAATATTATGAGCTTTTTAGGGTTCCGTAGTCAACAAGGAACCCTTATAGTTTCGCTATGTCCGTCTGGCCGTCCGTCCGTCCGTCCGTCTTCGGCTTAGCTCTGTAACCATAACTACTAGAAAACTGTAATTAAACCCATAGTGTGGGGTATCGTTGGATAGCTTGTTCAAAAATATTATGGGTTCTTTAAAGCGAATTAGTGATTCGTTTGCGAGATACTGGGCTTTAAAGCCCAAATTTTTGTTCGAGTCATGCGTCTCCTGCCGGCTAAATTACTGCAACTAGTAGGTACTAGTTACCGAGTAATAGTCGACCAACATAAAAGGTACAAACAACTTTCGTACAAATTCGGCCGACGCAACCATTTAGTTGGCGCGCGCGTGTCGATGTAACTAAGAAAGACAGGCAACTACGGAACCCTTCACTGCGCGTGGCCCGACACGCACTTGGCCGATTTTAAAGTTATAACTACCTACTTGAAATCATTTGAGTTGGCAGAGTTGCATCAAAGTAATCCGTTCAAAAAGTGTCTGCCATCCAAGCTAGAAGAATAAAAGACCAAAGACAGGTTTTTATTTAAAAAATCAATAATTTCTGCCATATTTCAAATTCAAGCCGAAGACTGTCCATTGACAGCCGTTGCAAAACCATAGAGTAACAAAATGCACGCGAATGATTGAAGCATCTGTGGTTTGAAATTCATAGTTTACATCCGAGGTTCGCAACGTGAAAATGGTTCATTCTGAATGAACACGTTGTGCTGATATCAACATCTCTATTGCGTAAAATAGGCCGAATTAGTATTTTTGGCAACGGGTTAAAGACTGATGAATTGTGGATAAATTTGTGGATGTAGGAATGCTTGACGAGTTCGCTCATTCATTATGGGAGTTTAATTAAATAGTTGCATGGGTAGTCCGCGTGCCACATGAAAGGCTCGGAGCGTTTGAGTTTGGTTTCCCTGTAAACTTCAATAAGTTTAACTTAGCACCCGATTTTCCTTGTTAGGTTGGGTTTGTTTACCTATTTGGATGATTCACAAATAGATGTAGTAGTACGTATTTTATACTACCTATATGTGCCGTGGATGACTGGACTGACTGGTAGGTAGTACAAATTCGAATATAATTTTTCATAATTGTATGAACTTTTTTTCGTGCAATACAAAAATGTATTTTTTCGAATCAGTTCTTGGAAATTTTAAAGCACTTTTTAAAAGACACTCGCGAGTTCTATCTACACCTCATAGATTCACTACTGCCCTTATGAAATTTTGAAAACCTCATAGTTCTGTTATACCTACCTCTGCCCGATACATTTCAAACCAGTGTCTGTAAAAATATGTGCCTATTTTTTAAGCGTCCTATTTATTTTGGCGACTTGAGGTCTCATTGAATGTGATTAGAGCCTCAACTCAGATCTTAAATGCAGTTCCCACGTCCCAAACGTACGTAAATACCTCCGTGAAAATGAAGCCAAACAGAAACTCGATTTAAACAATCATTAATCGATTCAGCGGCGGTGGTCTCTAGTTGCAGTGCATGATTGGCTATCTGTGTGCATGTAGGTAACGTGGCGCCGATCTGCTTCATTTATCTACTGCATTTGCTTTTAGTTTTTAGTGCGGTTACGCCACGCCGCCTCCCAGCGTAAAACGGCGTATGCGCTTCAGACTGAGAGGGATGAAACATCGTTTCAAATCGAGCGGGACCCGAGTCGGAAATAACGTAGAATATCGGTCACCACAGACTCAACTCCACATCATGGACGCTGAATTAATTGCAGCACTATCGCACCGGCCGCGGAGCGAGCGGACGCTTCCGTTCGTTCGAATTTCGAACAAAAAGCCCGCGAACGCGAAGGCGGGAAATACGTTTTGAAATTGTTTATGGATTCCTTTTTAAAATAAACGCGTTCCAATTATTTATATTTACTTAATGTTCGTTTTTAAATTGTGATTTAAATTGTGTTAAATTTGCCTCAATCTTAGTGTTTTCGAGATAAAACTTGTGCAAAAATAACTAATCAGTAAGGTCAGAGATCTCTGCTGTTTCGTTCGTTCAGATAACGGGTGCAAATGTCTCCAAAGGCAGAGTTAAGTGGTGACTTGCGCGGAGCACACGGTTACTGGAAATAAGTAAACAAACAGTGAATCATTAAGCGGTTATCAATGCAGGATGGCGTGTCAGGCCGCGAGTTGGATTCCGAACGCGGTGGCGACAATACTACGCGCCGACAGCACGGCTCAGCCCATAATCGCGTGGCTAACGACTATACGCGATTCTACGGAAGAATACGACCTATTAGACACCGTGAAATCGGATTTATCGGACACGGAGGACTCCGATTCGTCCACAACAACTACAACTCCTGACAGCGCGTTTGACGAAATACTATCGCAGTTAGGAAAGGAGATTTACAAATTAGACGAGTATCAAAAGATTTTAGGATCCGGCGAAGAAGAAGTCTCATTAAGTATTTTGAATATTTTCGATGAGTGTTTGGAAGGATTCGAAAATGGCTTCGAAGTGAAGGAAGCAGTGAACGGTTTCGATGTGACGCCGATTCGAGAAATAAGTGAGCGTGAAAACTGTGACGTGACAGTGAAGGAAAACGGTGCTGTGACCAAGGCCAAGGAAAACCGCGAGGAGTGCAGCGACTGCGATTCGACTTTATCTGATGTCTCTTTCGTCACTAGCACGCCGGCTAAGTGCGATAAAGTGACTGTGAACACTATATTTTACCAAGGTGAGGGCACTCCCGTGCCGCCGCGGCGGACTAGGTTAAAAACGCCATCGTCTAGCTCATCTTGTTACGACAACATGGAGCTCAAGACTAGTGTAACCAATGGGGTAAAAAGCGACAGCGATTCCGAAAGCACATGCTGGAGTTACAAAGAGTGCAGCGACGCGGACGATCCCAAAGACAGATACGCTTCCGTCTGGTCCCATTCCACCGGCTTCCACAACTCCGACGCGATTATGCGAAGGGTGTTATCGCAGAATCACGCTACTATATCGCGATTGTCTTTCGACACGGCGAGTGAGTTTACGCCGACGCAATACTCGGTGTACGCGCTGCCCGAGGTGGGAGACAGGTGCGAGCCAGTCGCCGACATGACACCGGACAAGCCTGACGACGGTTACGAGCCGGTTCGCGACGCCTTGACTACCGACGAGAATATCTACGAGGAGATCGAGTTCGGATACAGTTTTACGGACGAGGGGTGTTCTTGTGGCGGCAGTGTGGAGGTCGAGAGTTGTTCCATCAGTGCGAGTTCCGAAGGGGTCGGCCGGGATAGCCCTGTGTACGCTAATTTGACTGACAACGATGCGTATGCGGTGACCGCGGATGTGCTTTACTGGAGGAACGTCTTATTACTGGACCCGTACTACAACGAAGACGAAGAAGATGAGGTAAGTGGTTAGATCATTGCTATGCGTGCTGAATTAATTATTGTATATAAGGCCTGCTATACTCTTATATGTATGGCGTTTCCTGTTGTGTGTGTCATTAGGTTCATTAAATTGATCCCGGTTCGCGTTAAGAGTGAGCAATTTAGTTTTAATTAAACGGAAACAATGACTAATTGTGAACAGCGGTAAGGTCTCGGTAATCATCAATACACAAATAATAATATTACGACTTGCACTAAGTAATAGGCGTAATAGCAATTTAATAAAAAAAGAAACGCAATTCCATCAGCAATTTAATTCAATACACAGAAAAAGTATTATAGCAATTCAATGTTAGAAAATAATATTGTAATGCAGAAAAAATACATCAATAGGTAATCCTTATTTTAACCACTTTTGCTGTTTTTATTATTACTGACTGCCTCGATCACTTCCCAACGAAACGACATCGGCATAACAAATCATTTAAATAACTGGAATGGAATTGAATCAAAATCGATTTGCATTATTTACTACGGAAGCAATATGCACATTGCATGTTAAATAGATTGCAAACACTCAAGTGACTACCCCTTAGACTGCCAACTTTGACACTGACAGTAAATTCTGGCGCGAAAACGCCAATGTCAATACCACGCCATAGACACAGGAACTAGTGATGACTTTCCAATCGTAAAGTAACGATTCACTTCCTCCATCATTTTATTCACACGTCTTTGAAACCGAACTCTTTTACGGCGCCATTTCGTTTCCATTCATAATTTAGTTCTAAATTTAGCTTCATAACTCCCATTCATGTGTTCAAGTGACCAAATTGAAATGACTTTTAGATTGAATTATTTGTCTGGTAGTAAATACTTGATCACGTGAGTTTTTACTAGTGTCCGACCGAAACATGTTTTTTTGCCGAAACCGAAACCGAAACCGAAGGTTCGGTTTGATTACAGTTTCGGCCGAAACCGAAACCGAAACCGAACCTTTTATAAACGTGATTAAAACGTTGAATAAAAATGTCAGTGAGCCGTTCTTTCCAGATATTTGATTAATGAACAATCTCGCCGGCCTAATAGTAGGTCCTTTACCTATGAAATTGGAGTTTTTTTTTACAGATATTATTTTGGACGTAATTTATTCATTTCTATTGCAACTACCAAATTATTTTTTATTTCAATATTAGACTAGGTATTGTAACAAAGGTTTTTAATACAAATAATAGGTTTTAATTTTTTGTTTAGTGTTTCAAATTAAAGCTTGAAAACCACCCTTTTCATGTGATGCCGGTTCAAGTGTTTCAATTACGTATAGTTTTATATGCGAACTATTTTTAAGTAATTAAGATATGTCTAACGTACTTAAAAGTTTTCTATATTCCTACCAAAGTTTTGTTTGGTTTGAATTTGACATTGCTGAATAAGCCGCAAAATTCAATCTATGAAAATCACAGTTTTCATAAAATTCTCGATACAAAACGCCAATTACATAAGTAAGGACCTAATATTACATATCGAATTGAAAATTTTCAACATTGTTATAGTGACACTGGGTCGAAATTGAAATACCCTAACCGCTCATTCGATTTCGGATTTTAAAAAAGGTAGCCTAAATTGCTTCTAATTTTTTTTCATCAAAGCAGCCCATACTTTGCTTGGCAACCACAGTTGCCACAATCAGTTTAGGGGGGAAATTGGCAACTGTGGTTGCTACAAGCAAGTGGCTAAACAGTGAAAAAATTAAAATGTTACATTAACTGTAATACTGAGGCAGCGACTTGTTAATTGTAGATGGTATAAAATTAAGTTTATTATTAAAATATGATAACCATATAATAATATTATATTACGTACACGCAACTAAGATAAATTCTAAAGTCATTTAATGAAATAAGTGTACTTCCGCACTCCCAATTATTATATCCTAAATAACCAATGTAAACGTCAAATTTTTTTTTAATTATGCAAATAAGCGGTAGTAATTAACTTTGACATGATGAATTCATAACAATAACAAAATAAAATACTTAATTAAATTACTTACCATTATTCGGGGAACAAACACTATTGTCACTACACGAGCAAAGAGCACTGATTCAGTGGCCGGCGGAGTTACGCAAGCGACGCCAAATTGCCAGCCGTGCCGAGCGCACCCAACGCTAGCCGAACGTGACCCGAAAGTACGATGTTGTAAGTTTCGGCGTGGCCGAAAGGTTCGGCTGTTTTTTGGCCGAAACCGAACCTCTGGCCGAATCATGATTTATAGGCCGAAACTGGCCGAAACCGAAACCGAAACCGAAACTTCGGTCGGACACTAGTTTTTACTCACACACATGGGAATTTAGTAATTGTGTAGGTACTCAAGATAGTACCTAAGTAATCTTTCTTAAACCTGTGTTATTTTAACTGGTAGCATAATAATAATATGTTGACAAAAATGCTTTGTCTGTCATAAAAATAGTACGTAGCAAAAAAAATCTGTTATGTGAGTAATGGATAATAAAAAACCGAAGGACATAAACCGATTAGGTACGGTCGGGTTTTATTATGGTAAACTTGTAACTGTTGTAAGAATCACTGGCGATTAGATTATTACTCTTAATTAGGACATTAAAACACCGTAAAATTGTAGGTAACTTCAACACTTTTGCAATTTATTACCTTTTACCAAGAAGGCCGAATCCATTCATATGTACATACTTAGCCACCGAGAAACTTCAATCCGCGTTTTTGTTTATGGTTATTCACCCATGACTGTTTATTAGTGGCAATGGAAAAAATATGCGGCCAACTTTTTGTTCAGTCATAACTTGAGATTCTGACAATTATTTAGCGTTTTAATATTGTAAATCTTGGTGATGATAAAATAACCTAAATATCTCTACAGTTCTGATGGAATATGCCTTTCAAAGTGATTAGTTATGATTGGTGAAGATTTTTTACAATTCCTCGATATTTTTTAATGACCATCACTTGTTGCTACGTTGTCTTTACATGAGTTTTGAATAGTATGTGTTATTTTTATGTTCTACGTGTTAATTTTTTTCCCTGTTCGTGTGGGTTTTTAAGCAAAGTGTGGGTGAAATACCAGAAACCAAGAATTCTAATCTGACACAGGCAGGACAATAGTATTGGGAGAGGTTTATTCGGATATACCTAGGTTTTTACACTTTATTAAACACAAACACAACTGTCTAAAACATGTTTATAATACTGAACTTTATTACCAAACAATCCGATAGACATGTAAAGCAGTACGTTGCACCATCATAATTAATAGACTAATTAGGTATAGCAGTGTTAACACAAAAAATTAAACGATGTAATATTGTACGCGTTACGTGTACACTTACGTACATTTGGCATTAAGTCGTTACGAAGAGATTTACTGTCATTACCGCCTCGTTACACTGGTTTCTATTTTAACGTTTTTAGTTATTGGCTAATAACATAACTGATATATTTAACATGCCAGAATGGTTTGGGCGCATAACGTCCCACTCGCAAAACGTCCCTCCACCAAAATTACGTCCCATTCGCAAAACGTCTTCTCTGCAAATGATCCCTTATGTAAAATCCCCATTCGCAAAACGTCCCTTTCTCAAAAGATCCCCACCCCTTTCGCAAAACGTCCCTTCTGAGAAAACCCCTTTCGCTGAAAGGCCCTACTGCATAACGCCCCTTTCGCAAAACGTCCCGTCTGCGAAAAGACCCATTCAAAAAATGTCCCGTCTGGAAAAAGGTTGGCTCTGATATTGTCGATATGTACTTATTGTGATTGGTGGATTTTTCCTACTTCTTTAGACCCGCTTAATAACCCTAATACGACATACTTTTTGAGCACGAAAAATATATTATTATTTCTATGAAAGGGTTTTTTCCATATTTTTTTTATTAATAAGAACATTTTACGAAAGGAACGTTTTGCGAACGGGTCATTTTGCGAACGGGTCATTTTGCGAAAGGGACGTTTTGCGAACGGGTCATTTTGCGAAGGGGACGTTTTCCGAACGGGACATTTTGCGAAAGGGACGTTTTGCGAACGGGACTTTATTTATGTGAAGGGACTTTTTGCGAACGGGACCTTTTGCAGAAGGGTCGTTTTGGCTAAGGGACATTTAGGAAAGGTACAAAGGGACATTCTGCGAGTGGGACGTTATGCGGCCTAACCTACGAAATTCCCCGTTTAAAAATGGCCACCACATCCATTGACGATGCGAAACTGAGGCAAGTTCGTATAATTGGCTCAGTTTTAGTGTGCTACTTTTGGAGCGCTTATAACCTACATATAGGGTCTTCTTTTTAGGGTTCCGTACCCAAAGGGTAAAAACGGGACCCTATTACTAAGACTTCGCTGTCTGTCCGTCCGTCCGTCCGTCTGTCTGTCACCAGGCTGTATCTCAAGAACCGTGATAGCTAGACAGTTGAAATTTTCACAGATTATGTATTTCTGTTGTATGAGTGCGCGTTAGATACACATTATAATAAATAAACAAAATGTTTATTGTGAGATTGTTATTTATTACAGTCCATACATTATGTTATTTTCGATTGATATTATTTAAAGGCAACGATGCAGGTTCAGTGCCTATTTAAGTTTTTTAATATCTCTAATATATGTAATTAAATAATAACAGTATTTAAGCTTTTTTTTACAAAACTACGTATCTGCCTCTTTTTTATATAACATCATTGGGTGTAAGTATATAAAAAGGTGGTGTTACTATTAACATACCGTCTAAACTTGATGTTGGAAGACCAGGATCTTATGTCACAAGTATTGCCATATACCTACATACTAGAAGGTCCCAACCTTTTCATAAAACTACTTTTCATTATTCATTTTCTACATTGCCGTGGTTGAGTTGAAGTCGGTATCCTATTTTATTTTATGTCAATAATTTGAGACATTTTAATCTTATCATAAATACCCACGAAGATAATTAAAAGTAAAGGTACAGACATGATCCCATCTATTGACGATGACAACAATATTTTTACATATAAAAATATCCTAACTCTATTTGTAGAGCCGTTAATCGTGTCAGTTATTTTTGCAGAGCAGTCGGCCGTTAATCACTTTACCGTAGGTATCTGATACTATTTGCAGACTATACCAACTTTATTTTACGATCGGGATCATTTCATGAAACTGTAAGTCGTTTTACAAGTTAAAACTGGAAACACAGATTATTCCCGTGTTCATTGTACTTACATTAAAATGGTCTTTAATTTCGCTAGTTGCAAAAAACGTGGTGATTTTCAACGTAAACTAATCATAATTTAGAAATATCTACTGGAAATCTCAAAGGCGGTAGAGATACCGTGACGGCGTTTTGTTGTTAAATCATGTGGTCATTTTTAGTGATAAACGTTATAATTTTATCCTGGATATAATAATTTTGATACTCATGGTATTTTTGGACGCATATAATTTATGTTATTATAAGTACTAAGTAGGTTCAGCATCATATAGTTTGTAGTACCTATCCTAAGCACCAAATACTTCGTCACACATCTTTATTCCCATAGGCATAAATATGTGTTACGAACTATTTGGCGCTTTCGATGTTACAGACTATATGACGCTGACTGTACCTACATATATCTAATTAATTCATGATACATCTAGTTGGAAAGTGTGTCTGTCTGTTACCTCTTCACGCTTTTAAACCGCTGAACCGATTTGGATGAAATTTGGTATACAGATAGTTTGAGTCCCGGGAAAGGACATAGGATAGTTTCTACCTCGGAAATCATTCCCCCAAGGGTGTGACATTTTTATTTAGCTACGATATAAACGAGTTCCACGCGGACGGAGTCGCGGGCAGAAGCTAGCTAATAATTATAAACATTGTTACTAATTAAGTTACAAAACATAACCTCAATAAATAACCAGAAACTATATGGCTGTTTAAATAGTCTAGTCTAGAACAATAATTTACTGATTTTATCACTGAATAAATCAAATATTGCAATAGCTCCTTGCAATACGAGTAACTAGCTAAATTCACACATTACACGCATACACGCGAACACATTACCCTCTTTTTACCGGCAATGTGGAAACGTCAGTTAGTTGACCAACGCGCTGCAATGTATAATGTTGCAACTCCAATGTGTGTTAACCTAAAATTGATAATTTATTGAGGATATCTAAATGGCTTAGTGTAAAAATAGTTTAATATCAACGATGACACGGTTTTAAAATGTGGAAACAAATATCAGATGCGTATTTCACATTATATATATCTTGCGGTCAATCTCAGGCAAACATTTTGCATTCTAGGGCGCAGTGCTAACGTGACAGAAAGAGCGTGCGAAACACGTTAATAATAAAACATTGCGCTAAAGCATTGATTCGATTCGACCACGCCTCCTTTGACAGACACGCTTCTGCCTTCTACGCATGAGAAAAAGAGATGCAACGTCACTCTTCGGGAATGGCTTTTTTGGTCAAATTTCGATTAAGACCTAACTTAGTAAAGTTTTATTTATATTTCATTAAGTGAGATTTTAGATGAGATAAAATACTATAAGTAGTATTAACTTGATTGTGTCGAAAATAATTCTGTTTTTTTTTTATCGAGGAAACTAGGCAATCATGTATCGATTAAATCAGATAAACACTCATATAGCCAAGAATCATATATCTGAAAAGCAGACCTTATTGAGTCTTAATCTATTCAGAACGGCGTTTCAAAGCACGCGATAATTTCCAATGCACCCCTTTACTCTCCTTTTCGTTGGCCAAAAGCAAAATTGCTGTTCATCATTAGCTCATGCTTGATAATATTGGGGATTTTGTCGATCTCACCCCTTAATAAAGCTTTTTCCCGTTTTGTCACAGAATAAACACCGGAAAATTATACAACAATGTCTTTCGAGTAGTATTCAAGGACCAGGTTATTCTATAATTCCTGGTATAATTTCTTTAAAACCTTGTGTGATTATCAACACTTGCATGGCGAGAGGATCTGGCGAAATATTTTGGTTATTTTGAAGACTATGTTTTCACATTCATCTTTTAATGTTTTAATAGATACTATAAAATTACTTCTACATTTTTAGAGTGTAGAGTGAAAACATTTTGATCGGAATTTAGAATTTCGTCAGCAGACGTTAATCCAAGGTTATCACAGGACGGGCCGCGAGCTATGTCGCGGCGACATATACTATCCGTCAGTTCTAATTAGGAACATCGGCCAAGTGCGTGTCGGGCCGCGCACAGTGTAGAGTTCCGTAGTTGCCTGTCTTTCTTAGTTACATCGACGCGCGCGCCAACTAAATGGTTGCGTCGGCCGAATTTGTACAAAAGTTGGCCTTTCTGTACATTTTAAGTTGGTCGACTAATACTCGGTAACAAGTTGTGCCTACGCAGCCGTGATAGTTTTCCTTTTAAATTCATTATATGTACTACTGGCACGATTCTTTTCCCATTCCCAGTATTATCAGCAGCCATTTAGCTCGAACAAAAATTTGGGCTTTAAAGCCCAATATCTAGCAAACGAATCACCAATTTGACAAAATCGTTTTATAAAACCCATAATATTTTTGAAGAAGCTATCCAACGATACCCCACACAATAGGTTTAACGGTTTAAAAAAAGATATCCCCACTTTAAGTGTAGGGGAGGTACCCCAAAAAAAGTTTTTTCAAGATTTTATTCTTTTTCGGTTTTGTCGGCGTGATTGATTTATATACCCATGCCGAGTCACAGTTTTCTAGTAGTCATGGTTACTGAGCTAAGCCGAAGACGGACGGACGGCCAGACGGACATGGCGAAACTATAAGGGTTCCTTGTTGACGACGGAACCCTAAAAAAAGGATAGTTTATATCGCCGCGACATAGCTCGCGGGCCGTCCTGTGAATCCTGTCATAGCAAAGCAGCATAGTAAGCATTTACTGTAGAGTTAGTGTCACTTCGGCGTGCAAAAAAGTATTTCTGCAACAAGGGTACTGCCCTCTACATAGTACTATTACATAAAGCCGAGATATCGCGGGTCGCGCAAAAAGCTCATTGTAAATGCGCGCGTGCGCAGTTTTTGCAGAAAACCCGGCCGAGTGTGGCCATGTGAATACGGTTTTCTTTTCATTACCATTGCTAATCAGTTCCAAATGGTACGGTAATGAGCGTGGTGATTAGGGGTGGTAACGGTATGTCCAGTAATCTATAATCTCGTGTTGTTTTTTCGATGGGTGATGACAATTTAAATGTAAATTGATACTTCATAATTTGTGTTGACAACGAGCTCATAAATCTCATGATTCATCTGGCCCCGTATCATGGTCGGCCGTGTCACGCAATAAGTGACAAGATAGAGCGTCCGTCTCGTTCTATCGAACGGTGACAGCCAATGACGGACGCTCTATCTTGTCACTTATCGTGTGATAAGGCCGACCATGATACGGGGTCTGAAGTCGCCAGCTTCTATAGGTTATGGTGCCTTGCATGCTTACCACCAGGCAGGGTGTATGTGGTCCTGGGTTCGAATCCTGGTACTTATAGGCAAATATTTGTGTCATGAGCATGAATTTGTTTGAGTCCAGGATATTTCCCATTTTTTTTTGTATCATTAAATATATCGTGGTCTATGTAGCTTGTATACCTACTCGTAAAGCCATTAGAATTGAGCTTACTATTACCTATAAGGCTAATTTAATTAATTCATGTAATTGTCCACTAATATTTATATATTAAGGCCAGAGACAACCCTGTTGGTGATTAATAAGCACATTGACGATGATAGCTTAGCGGCAGTAATTCTTCTCAACAACCATATTTCAATTGCTAGCGATAAGTCGGAGATAACACTGATTTGTGTGACTTTGTTCTTATCCTGTTTAATTTAAATGATTTTAAATGGCCGAAACAAATGTCATTGTAATTTTAATCTTCCTGTTTGAATTTTAGGTTGTCATTTCAACAGTTAAATACTGTTTACTTAAGTAGGCGTACCAAGAACTTTTAACATAATAAATATGTTAAAAACCCAGTGTTTTTAACCAAATAATAGCAGAGACAACTAAGTAGCTAGCATGGTAATTTACGCCGGATATGTGTACGACGTAAATTATCATGCTAGCTATAACAAAGCATTCGTCCCTCTCGCACTTGCGTATTTGCTAGAAAGGGACGAATGCTTTACGTCCGACTTCCCGATCATGCATGGTTATAGTATTGTACTAAGTTCAGTTCGTAATTTCGTGTTTTAACGTAGGATAGTGGTGACATAGTGATAAGAGATATGTAGTTTGTGGGGATATTAAGATGATTAATGGGTGATCGCGGATGACAGGGGTCATTTCATTAGTTTAGAGTTACATTGTCATTAAACTCATTAAAAATATTATCTGTATTTTATTGAGCGGTAGTAACTTTCAAGTCGTAGGTACGAATCCAGACTATCATCTACTATTATTTCTTTGTTATTCATAAAAAGATTAACGGCATTTAAGTATGTAATTTCATATACGACTTGGTTTTTGCTGAAGAGCGAACATCAAATTGGGCTGCGACTTACAAACAGCAGGGGACGTCCCTAGGATATCGCTTTTCTTTCATGTCTCTGTCATTCTGATTTGGGTGGTTCTGCAGCAAGTCGATCACGTAACGCATTGTACGTTTGTCAGGCAGATCTAAATGTCATATTTTGTATGAGAAAATGACTGTAGAGTTGCCTAAAGTACGTTCGTTACGTGATCACCTCTCTGGTTTCGAAGCCCGGTAAGAAAAACATTAGTGTGATAAACGTTTCCTTTTCTGAGTCTTGGATGTTTGTATATAATATACTGGACTAGCGACCCGCCCCGGCTTCGCACGGCTACTATATTATAGATATAACCCTTCCTCTTGAATCACTCTATCTGTTAAAAATAACCGTAAACCGTTGCTTAGTTTTAAAGATCTAAGCATACATAGGGACAGACAGCGGGAAGCGACTTTGTTTTATACTATGTATCTAGTGATTTAAGTACATGTGTATATCTATGAAAGGTATCGTCGTCTAGTCCCCATAAAACAAGCCCTATTGAGTTTACTATGGGGCTATTTCGATTGGTACTTATACGATGAATTAATTTTGTATTAAGCAGTTACACTGCTAACGAAATTATACATTTTTTTAAATAAAGGAAAAATTTAAAAATTTAATGCTCCGAGCCGGATTTGAACCGGCGACCACAGGCATTCATGGCCCGTCGCTACTAACCAACTGAGCTATCGGAACAATCCGGTTCGGGCACCAAATTCTTAGGTATACGATACGATACGATATACGTTAGCCCTCTATTATTGATCTAACTAACTAATTTGGCTCAGGGACCCAAACAGGGTCTTGGCCTCCGAAACGAGAGCACGCCATCTGTCCCGATCGTGCGCAACTTCTTGCCAGTTGCCGACTCGAAGATGTCGCAGATCTGCCTGCACACTGTCCTCCCAGCGCAGCGGTACCTGGGTCGCCCAACCGGGCGGCGACCAGTCGGCCGTCCCACGTACGCTCTCTTGGCAGCGCGATCCTCTCCCATTCGGAGTAGGTGACCGAACCAGCGAAGTCTGTGTGATTTGGTTACGCTGATGATGTTGGGTTCGGCCACCAGCTCCTGGATCTCATGTTTTTACGGATCCGCCACGTGCCGTCGTCTCTCTTGACAGGTCCCAGGGACGCAAGACCTTCCTATTATTGATCTAATGTTCTATAAACTATGAATTCATATACGTGTTACATATTGTAATATAAGCGTGAGGGTACACATGGCTCCGATAGGGACCCAGATGCGGCCTAGATTCGATAAGTGGTGTCAACGCTCCACATCACTATATTGATCGTAATAGCTTTTGATCATAGTAACTGCATTTGGACCATATTTTGATGATAGTCCTTGAGATGCAATGTGAGAGCAGGTTCGATAATTATATCGTTTCTTTTGTCGAATTAGTTCGTGGCAATTTTCAAAAAAAAAAAATTACAAATAAAGTTAGACTCGTCTATGTATAGCTCACAAAGGCAATAAGTAGGTTAGTGACAACATAATGTTATGGTATCACCTAGAATTTAGATTAGATCATACATATAAGTCCTAGATGATCTGATTACAACTCTATCAACGAGTAGTCTTTCAAAAGTACAGTCAGCAATAAAAGCTTGTGCCAAATAAGATTTATTTGACAGAAACTACGTAATACTATAATGTTCTAAATACGAAAGTGACCCTCGGCCCTTTCACGCCTAAACCGCTGAACAGATTAAGATTCTCATAGCTGTAGTTAGACAAAGCATATGCGTAATAGGCACCCTCATTACAAATAAGGCAAATTATATCTTTAATAGAATTTCCCCGAACAGTTAAGGGAAAAAACAAGGAAATAGAGGAAGTAATACTATCTGTACCTACTAAGCAAGTCAAGTACTACATTACTATACTATTAAAACACTTATTTATAGTCATAGTCATAGTCATTTATTTTATAAAGCCAATTTACATGTCAAAAAAATATCATTTAGAATTTCAGTTATACATAAAGTAATTAGTCGCATCATAATAATTATAACAAATATTAATAATAGTAAAAGCAAACCAATCTAAGTGTTACATTAACTTAAGTCATAAATAATTCATTTATATTCATTCTTTATACATTATGTACTCATCGAAATTGTAGAACGGGCGCTCAGTAAGCCAGTTTTTTATTTACTATATGGACGTAATAAATAATTAGAATACGTTTTTAATTTTATATTTGTACGTATGTTAGTCTTTAAGGTATTTCTAATTATATATGGGTATCTAAGTACCTGAAATAAATGGTTTATTATTATTATTAATATGCAACTACCGATTTCGTTTCAATTAACAAAATTACATACTTAATAAAAAAAAATAGGATCATTCTTGAGGTAGACGTGGTAATTAGAACATTTTCTATTATCGAAATTGACTGACGATTACCTCACGATTTGTCTAATCTTAAGGAATGTAACTAGGTATACGAAAATGGGAGACAGGCTAGACAGTACGAGTATATGATTATTGCGCGACATTTTCGCGCAAATTCCACACATATGTCAGTGGAATAAATAAAGAACACGTGTTGAAGCCAGATATGCACATACAGACACCGTATCGGGCATGTGCGCGCGCAGCTGTATCATCTTCGTAGATTACAACAGACTGGACGGTAGGTAAAATAATTATTATTATAACATGTTTCACAAAACTGAAAGAACACTGTTGTCCATTGTAGATGTTACATATTCAGCCCCCCTATTCTGCAACTTGTTTTAAGCTCACCTCAACGCTCACCCACAAATATATCTTGACACCGCGATGCGTAGTAACTAAGCGTAGGCAGAGGTCTAGTTTCGTGACGGGTGACCGGCGGGGTGAGCCGCATTAGCGCGTAGCGAATACCAGCCTAGGAAAAAGCAGCCTGACGTGACGGCAACGAGCGTGTGCGAGTTTTTGCAAGTACATTAGGTGTTATTTCCGAATTACTATAATAATCATCATCATTATCCACGCGTTCCCGTTAGTGCCCTAAAAGCCGTAAGGCACTAGTTTTTACGAAAGCTAATGCGATCTGACCTTTCAACCCCGAAGCAAAACTAGACCTTGTTGTTGGGTTAGATCGGTTTCCTTATTAATTTTTACTTCACCGAAAAACGGCTGTTAAAAAATATGAAATTCAATTTCCGTAGGATAAGTTTTCAGAAAAAAACCCAGGTTGTACAGTCAGCATCATAACATGTATACACTACCCCATTACATATATTTTTCTTTTTACTGAAAAATCCGTCTAAGTTTCTTTGTTTATCTAAGAGAAATATTGTACTACTTTTAACAAATTCAAATAGTATTATTAAGTGTTTTCCCAACCAAAACAGTAGGTACTATTTTTTTTTGGGTTATTCTAAATATGGGCAACCCCGGAAAACGGGCAATCCTGCACCGCTCCTTAGCAACTTTTGGAATATAAAAAGGTATCTAACCTAATATGGATTTTTTTGTGATCTGGAATAAATGTTTTTATTTTTATTTTTTTATTTGAGTAGTTTTCTTTGAAATCGCATGACGATCTACGAGCAATTTGCCTATTAATGTTATATATGCCATAGGGTATAGTTACAGCGTTTGAAAGCGAGTGTTATTTCTGTTGTAAGCTGCTACGCAATGACATTCTCAAGGATGACTGTGTCGGCAGTAATGCAGTGTTAATGTTAATACCCATGTTCATTATCTCTTTGAACTGGTGTTCAAGAAAATTTCACTTGTTATGACAATTACGAAGTTACTTTCATAAAAAAATGTACGAACAGGTGAACATGTGTTTAAGCGAAATTATCGCTGTAAGGCATCCATCCAGTCCAGTTAACCTTTGAGTAAAGTGAGGGTAATTGTACGCAACACAACTGTCTTTAATATTCTAGATTCGTCCTCCGTTCATTCTAGAATGTAGATTGAACGGAGAATGACTGGTCAAGTGCAAGGACTCTTGTACAAATGATTCTGTTTTTCGCTGTGATGTTTTTATTGGTCACTAACGTAGTGACCAATAAAAATATCACCATCAGAAAAAAAGTGTACCAAATTTTTTTATTCCATTCCGTTACCATTTCCATACTACGCTTGTTACGATGGTAACGGAACGGAAAACCAAAAATTATATGTAACATTTTGGACATTTTTTTCTCCTATTAGGTTCGAAAGTGCTCTCGATTCTGAGTAGAGAAAACCCGATTACTATATCAAAATAAAAAGAAAAAATGTGTGTACAACTTTCCGTAAAATGGCCCATTTGGATCATACGTGGTCATACTGAGATTTTCCTAAGATACAACCGGGCAAAACGTTAGGAGGATGAGGTTTGACAGAGATTCGCGTGTTTCCTCAGGATCTTGCGATAAAAACATGTATGCGACAAGAGTTATCTAGTACTATTAGGTATTCTAAAATCTCACATATTAATGTATTTGTAGGTGCCTTCAAAACAAGAGTGATAAGGCTATTACTGAACCACTGAGCTTCATCTTAGGTTCTGTCGTCGCTTACAGGTGAGACTAGGGTCAATCACTGGACAGACTTTTATAAAAAAAAATATATATATAGGTATATATAAATTTATCAACGGCAATTTATCGGGCTAGCAACCTATCACTGCAATATCACATTTTGTCGATCTTTTATACCCACATTTATGCTAAAAGTGGCGCTGGAACATAAAAATTTTATGTGCTCTGCCTACCCCTTTTGGGAATAAGGGCGTGAATGTATGTATGTTTATTTTTATGTATGTATATTTTTATGTATGTTTATTTTTCATCGCAGAAGATATTATAAAACGTGTCTCCTACCTTGCCCCTGTATGGTTTAAGTACAAGAATTGAGACATCCCGTAATATTCGGTTTTCGAGTTATGTATATAATGTAGGTTCACTGTAGACTGGGCACGATTCTGCGAAAGGATGTGATACGACGAAGGCGGGCAACACAAATAAAAAGAAAGACTTCGCTCTACAATCTGCACGGGAAATCTTGCATATGGACGATGATATCTGAGTTCCCGGTTCCCGTTTGTCGTGTGACATGTTATATGGTCATAGTGTGTGACATGGTCAATTCGGTAGTTAATTTTGGCTTGTAATTTTTTTGATGATGTGGCTTTCTATTAATAATAACGTACTTATGCCAAATTTCAGCACCCCAGAAACTTTATAGATTTTAGTATAAAAAAAAAAAAAACATTTTTCTTAAAAAAAATTCTAGCCAGCCGTTACAGACGTGCGTCACGTATATCACTTCACTATCACTATCACTACATAGCATTGATTTAGTATATAGAACCTACATAGTATAAAACAAAGTCGCTTCCCGCTGTCTGTCCCTATGTATGCTTAGATCTTTAAAAATACGCAACGGATTTTGATGTGGTTTTTTTTAATAGATAGATTGATTCAAGAGGAAGGTTTATATGTATAATATAGTACCCGCGCGAAGCCGGGGCGGGTCGCTAGTTGTGCATATAGTAAAGACAATTATAAATATGACATCAATTATTGGCGAGTGTTTATTATGAACTTGCACGTTTCTCTAAAGAGTTTTTAATTAATCGATTAGTTTTAATTTAACGAGCGGGTAAAGAAAATGTATAGTGGTGTATTCAATTGAAAAATACACCTTGGTCTACCGCAGATAATTATTGAAAAGAGGTCATCATCGTTTTTTTTTAACAAAAAAATATAAAGTTTGCGGGCTGAAATTTTGCATACTTTGTTACTAATAGAAAGCCAATGTCAAAAAAAATCCAGTAAAAAATCGCCGGGCGCAGATATACTTAGGTTATCCTGGCATGGCATGGCCTTTGGAAATCCATACTAATCCATATCCATACTAATATTATAAATGCGAAAGTGTGTCTGTCTGTCTGTCTGTTACCTCTTCACGCTTAAACCGCTCAACCGATTTGGATGAAATTTGGTATAGAGATAGTTTGAGTCCTAGAGTAGGTAGTAGTAGGATAGTTTTTATCCCGGAAATCATCTCCCAAGGGGATGAAGTGGAGGGTGAAAGTTTGTATGGAGCTACGATATAAACGAGTTCCACGCGGACGGAGTCGCGGGCAGAAGCTAGTAATTTATAATAGTTGTTTTTTCGGTTTTACGGATCATTAAAAAAAATCCTCGAGACAAAATCCAACAAAATATCAACATCAATAAAATTCTTAGGTAGGTACCTATACCTAACGTATTTAGCTCCTGAAAGTAGTTTTTTTTAAATAGACGCTTTCATCTTTATTTTGGTCAATTTGTGTTTTAGTCAAATGTATGATAAAACATACAAAAAAAGACGATGAGGTAAATGCTTTATTTAAATCTATATAATTACTTACCTATACTTCCAGGTGGAAAGTTTGTAGGATTCTTTAATAAAGCATCATAGAATAACGGAAATAAAACGAAATAAACAAAAAACCCGCTATTATCAATTAAATTATTTCAAAAACATATTTCCCTGGAGCATGAAAAGTCTTTAAATTCCACGAAATCTCTATTTCTCTTTTTGAAGTACCTACGTAGAAAAAGCCAGTAGTAGTAGTACATGTGTCTTATTTAATTAGTACCTAATATTTGCACATCAAATTGACATCCTCATTCAAACCCGATAACACTATCAAAAGCACTAAAACCCCGGACACTGTCACTCAGACATTTAGGTCCTACTGTTTAGGAAGCCTATAACGCTAATATAACTCATTTGCATAACACTTATACGACTTAGTATTCAAAAAGGGAATCTAATTGTGAACTTACTCGCGTAGAATCCAAGTAGGCTAACTACAACAATGATATCGTTTTAATTTCAATCTTAACTTGAAGGATTACAGTTGAAATTAGCTTGTAGTTGAGACTTCTTTGTTTGTTAGGCGCGTCAGGTGCGCTCGCGCATGGCCTTATAAAGGTGGTGTAGGGGCTTCTTTTTATGCCTTACAGCTAGTTAGGGCGTCCGTCTGTCTGTCTGGGAGGCTACGTGACTGCTGGCAGATACATTGTGCGTCCTATTATGAATATTATGATACTTATTTATATACTTAATTGTTTTGGCAGCAGAGTTAGGTCTAATGTGAGCATTTCATTTTACTCGTACTAACTAACGTGATAGAGAGTTAGCTTTACTAGTATTCTAATCGCAAATGGCTTGATAAGACAATGTCTATTTTATGTACGTCAAATATACTACTCAAAAGAAAATGTATGGCCACAAGTATGGTGATCGTTACGTGAAGATTATATTAAACACTTTTTTTTTCAGCTATTCGACTACTTAGCATGAAAGAGGTTGTATTCCGAAGGATGCAGGACATCATTAATTAGCCACTTGTCAATTAGTTTATATCCAATAATTAACAATAAAAAAAAATGTAAGTGGCCCTAATTTGGTTTTGAGCGGTATATATCGCATCGAACGGAACGGAACATAAACAAAAGCTTGCATTTTTATCGCAATGCACTACCGAATATCGCCTTAATCGGTTCACACTCCATTTTTGTTACACCCAGTATTATCTGATCGAACGGGGAACTCGGAAATATCTGAACACGATCATATTTTCAAGAAGACGTTAAGCGTGCTACACACTTCGCGGATACGGTAAGATTTTATCTGCGTAGGGGAGGGGAGTTAAACCGTCTCACTCTATAGACTCGTTCGTCTCGCTCTCGCGCCCAGTTATACGCATAGAAAATCTTACCGTATCTGCAAGCAGCAGCGGAGCGCCACACGTGTGAGCGAGAGATCGGAGTGCGGCCTCTCGCTCCCACGAATGGCGCATCGCTGCCGCTCGGCGTCATGGCCAAACCTTTATGTTCACATATATTTATAATCACCTTATCCGTTCAAATATATTTGGTGGTGACTGCATCCTCATTAAGTGATTCCGACATTAATATTCCGAACAATGAAAATGGGTTGACATATAATTATATTATGTTTTTTTATACACAATGTCAAACCGTCTAGCAATTAAACATGAACTACTAAATTATCTACATCTGTGCATGAAACCATTTATCGAACAAATACAAACAAAGATAAAATAATGCAAACACTGCGTTTACCTCTATTTTGTAATTACGCACTTCGTTTCAGAAACTTAATATGTACCTATATGATAATATGAATATAAATAAATAAATATTAGGGGACAATCTTACACAAATCGACCTAGTTTCACACTAAGCAAAGCTTGTACTGTGGGTACTAGACGACGATAAACATAATTACATAGAGAAATCATCCATGAACCAGGAACAAGTATTCGTGCTCATCACACAAATAAATGCCCTTACCGGGATTCGAACCCGGGACCTCTTGCTTCGTAGGCAGGGTCACTACCAACTAGGCTAAAGCGTTCGTCGAATATGACACTAATATCCCAAGTAACAAAAAGTGGCTTGGTAATTGTCCTAGAACCACATATTATCAGGACTATAACGGGATAGTAAGCGCTTATAACCACGGAAAAGGGCCCAATTTATAGGCGTACTTGTCCTAATAAAGCACTCACAGTGGAATTAGTGACCAACCAATTAAGCCAATAGTAGACTTATATTTCGACTTCGCAAAACTATTTCCTCCCGCGTTATAAGCGCCTTACAAAACCAAACAAGATTATAACGTGCTCCATATTTCTGTTACAAGCTTTTCCAAAAACAGTTATGAATTTTGTGTTCCTGTGTTGTGAGTTGTTCCCTACATTGTATAAAAAACTTAAGGTAAGCCATTTTCCTAATAAAAGTATTTATTATTTTAAGTCTTTCATAATAATACGTATAAATATAAGATGTACGTGCATTCTCATGCGAACGTATATTTTCGGTGAAGCTACTGTGTTTTTAATCTATTTTTTACGCGCTTCTTGAAACCAGCTTATTTAATAAGTTGTATTCAAAATAAATTGGGTTGCAATAAGAAATATAATCAAAAGTCACCATGTTTTAGAGCAAGCATTTTGAAGAACCTTACCATCCCTCTATAGGAGCGTATGGTTCTTCACCGGAACTACAATATCGCCATTTTGTTAGGAATTAGGGTTCCACAATCATTTAAATGCACCATAATCAGATTTTTTAAATGTCCTGCCTCAAGAAGCGTTGACGCGTCTTGAGGCAGGACATCTTTTTGATTCCAAAAATGTTATTATATTTTTTCCTAGCACGTATTTTTAATTGGAATAGCCAGAGCCCGTAATTTTCATGCCGATGACATCAATGTGACGTCACGCTGCATATAGAATGATCCCAAATAGTTTTATTGTAATTATTAATCATTAGTCGTTAATCATTTTAATCATGTACAAATTACTTCAAAAGTAATCTATTCACACGTGGAACAATTAATAGGTACCTTTTATTTAGTTTTATGCTCAACATCTCCGTTTAAATGAAGAGCACACTTATGTATGCCGTTGAGGTGTACCAGTCCATCTGATCTGCACTGCGGGACCAGCCTCTGGCTAGATCCTGTCGCCATGTTTTAAGTACTTACTGCGGAGCGAGTCGCTGGCCTGTGATGCTGGAGATGGAGGTTTGAGACACCTCTACCGCCGGTAAATTAATTCCTTATAACTTTAGTAACTGTGTCTACCTTGTCCAAGCAACTCGACTACCCTATATTTCTAATTTTATAAAACACCTAGATAGACTTACCGCTTGTTATCCATTAAGTTTAAGATAGGGAAACTCTTTAATGGTCTTTTATTCCTTGTGATAGAATAGCCTAATTCTAAAGTGTGCTATATTAATAAACAGTTTGTTGAAATTAGTCTTGTGATTTTATTCAGCTAATCCTCAAGTTTGTCGGTGGTTTCATCTGGCGCTCATTAAATATAAATTCTGGTGATACTAACCGCTCTGGTCACAGCCAAACATACGACCCTACATTTAATCTCTCATGTTTACCACAGACTTGCCTAGGTACCTTAATATTATACTGCCAAGTATTACAGTGGCTGGTAAAGCCGTTGTTCTTAATATAATAAGCTACAAAAAACATTAGAAAACTAAGGGATTCAGATCGAAGGACATTGGCGTATGGGAGCCCCTTAAACCTAAACTGAGAAAACAGGTGGTCTTATAAATCGAATTCGTCCGTCTATCTTCGGGTAGTGAAGATGAAAGAAAAAAAGAAAGAATCAAAGAAAGAAGGACGGGCCGCGGGATAAAATATAGCCTATCATCCTTCTGAAGGTCCATTATTAACTATATATACTGATGCAAGAAGGTTGAGGAGTTTCGTAGATTTCCCTCTCCATACAAACTTACATTTCATAGAAAACTTTATTATTGAACGAGCGACGACGAAACGAAGTTCCCCGTTTTAGCCTGGGTGAAAATTCTGTCGGCGTCTGTCCAGCTGTTCTCCTCTACAAGTCGAATTACTCAACCGATTCTCGTGAAATGTTGTGAGCAGGTTCAATGACTTTTTTTTGTCAAATGAAAAATGAAAAAAAAACAGGCTCGCGAGTTCTACAGCTCACACACAGGCCCACTATAGTATACATACCCATGATGCGTTAATACCTACTTACTCTATACTAATCCACATTATCTCCACCTGCGGACCTCTCATGCACAAGAGAAGTACCTACCTATGGCGGCACATCGTTTACCCAGACGAGCGAGGTACAACATATCACCGCCCAAACAATCTGGAATTTCCTGGAGGCAACAGGCCTTAACTGTGAACTCTATAAACGGTGAACTCTAAAAAAAAGGGCTGCCACAAAAGATCACTTGCTGGCCGAAGCGGCGTATTAAGGCCCAAAAATTAACAACAATAACAATAAACGATAAACGATATGATACAGAGAAAGAATATAATGGAAAAATAAACCATCTTCGTCTGTAGCCCCCGACAGGATTCGAACCTGCGACCTTTCTATTAACGCTAGCTAGACTGCTCTACCAACTGAGCTACGAGGACAGTGACGCAAGTTGTATATTTTTCCACTATATTGCCGCTAAGACTAGCGCCCTCTCTGTATCGAGTTATAGGCTTGCTTTCTTGCTTGTTATTGCTTGCTTGTTATATTTAATTAAATTAGTTGTTTCGTAAAAAGGGAACAATAATAATAATAATAATACCCACTCAGTATAACTATATACTTTGTAAGTCCGCATTAATGGATAATAGACTACGTTACGCAACTTTTACACATCTAGAGCTATAAAGGTTTTATAATGCTCTGCTATAGCTAGTTAAAGAGGATCTCTTAAATGCCTATTTATATTTAGTTATACCCGGGCAATAAAAGTACCGTTTGTAGTCGGATTATCAGGGAAAGTATTTTTAGTAACTCACCGTTTATATATGCTCCACAGTATCTACATGTAAAAAACTTAGGAAAGGCCTCTCCAGTGGGCAATTGTGACGAGAGGGGTGAACACGTAACTTTTCAAACGTACGTTAGGACAATTAACCTTCATTTTCCCGTACAAAGAGTATCATTTAGATCTACCTGACGCATGTGCTCGACCATCTGACGGAAGACTGCGAATGCACATTATATGTATATGAAAATACACATGAAATTGGGTGGAGGAAAAAAAAACGAAAGTTGTCTTTCCTATGGTCGATAAGTTACAACAATGCAATATAACAATGTATAATGAGGTGCTTACCTATGTAGCTGTACGTACGAGTAATATATACAGTACATAATTACTAACAGTGTAGGCATCTACACTACCTAACGTGGACACAGACTTTATCACACGAGTTGATTCACCCTATTAACCCCTGACCCAATGAATGAGTCCCATTCACGTTTATTGGACAACGGTCTCGGTCTAACAGATGCAGCGCAAGAGAGAAGGATAATTTCAGCCAATGAATCAATTATGTGTTTTGGATTCTTAAGCAAGACGAAGCTTAGTTTTATTGTGTTGCAATTATAAGTAGAAAAGGTTACGATATCTTTGCTGGTCACTGTGACATCATGACATGACGTCAACTGACGTTAAGTGGGAGGCATACTCAAAGTTTCAAGGCGGAGAACTTAAGAATAGGTAGAGCTTTTAATCATAAAACGCCCATCAAACCCCATCCCATCTCCAAGGGACTTCGATTGAGTACCTCAAGGGGTGCAAATATGCAACCTTAGACGCTGGCTGCTTGCTTGCATGTTTGAATGTTTCGGGGCCATTAGGACGGTACAAAGCACAATACAATACAATACAAATATTCTTTATTGCTCACCAGACATAGTAAAAAATAAAATAGAAAGCACATTCAAGGAGCTGGCGAAACTTCTTGTCGACGCAGGTGACAGGTGACCAGAAAGGCCTCCTACCTTGCTCAACGCATTGGCAATGCCGCTAGTCTTCTGGGCACCTTACGGCGGGGCATCGAGCTGTAGACATTATTTTTTCAAAATTTTATTCGTATAATTCGGTAGTTAGACTAGTCACTTGTTGCACAAAAGATAAACTTATCGTACAAAAGGCGGAGTTAATGCCATAATGCATATTTAGTTTAGTATATAGTTTTTTTTGGTGTAGTTACTTCCATCAGATCTAGATTTGGTCGTATCTGTCACTTTGTCTTTTGTTTGTGGAAAACGGACGAAACACATTTTTAGCCAGCGGTAAATAAAACCGCTGCGGGTTGTCGATTTTCATTTGAATACGAAGCGAATGGCGAGATGTTCCGAAATAAGTTTTTTAACGTGATACCTATAGGGACTTAGTGGGAACAGAACACCCTTCATTCCTCAATAAAAACTTAATAAAAACGGGAAACAAAAATAAACGAGAAGAAAATCATTTGCGAACCTTTTTGGTTGGCAAAATGTGAACACGTACGAAAAATCACCACGCTATATCTTATTCCACATAAGATTAGAAAAATTCATGCGTAAATTTCAAGGAAAACCATTGCGAAACGCACTAAAACTTATCCAAATAAGTAAAACTAGTAGTTGGGGCGGGAAGGTTCTCGAGTGGCGACCACGTACCGGAAGGCGCGGCGTGGGTAGGCCCCCCCACAAGGTGGACTGATGACCTGGTAAAGGTTGCGGGAGTCCGCTGGATGCGGATGGCGCAGGACCGGTCACTTTGGCACTCTTTGGGGGAGGCCAATGTCCAGCAGTGGACGTCTTTCGGCGGATATGATGATGATGATCGTTATTCAAATCAAATCAAATATTTATTCTGCAATGCAGTTATTACATCCGAATCATTATTTATCTCGATAAAAGCTACCTAAAGTCGCGAGTCTAATAATTGATGATGATGATGATGATGATGATGATGATGATGATGAGTACAATAACTCGCTTTAATGCCCTAGATAAACAAAGAAACGTAGACACACATGTTCGTTAAACATCTAATGGAATAGAATGAGGTATGGATGATCGGCAAATCATTACGCAACTCAAAAACCGATTGAATGACAATCGATGACATCCCTCTCAAAACAAAAAGCGAATAACCTCTCGATTGTTTACAAACTTATCATAAGACAGCAAAACGCGATGCATGTTGGGGTTTCATAATTACACGCGTAAAAAAACAACTGTTAGTTACACGGTGTAAACAATTCCAATATACATTCCTTTCTTAACAACAAAAGATGTTTCAGAGGCGATTTTCCTGGCATTCGTGCTGGTGGAAATAATAGCTCACTTTGTAAACACGATATGCCGTACAAGCATTAATTGGTAGTAAAATGCTCTTTATCTGTGGCATTTTGTATCTTATAACATGCTTGAGTTATGTTTGCACCTCGCTCGAATGGAAAAGCGTCGATAGTTAGTGCCAACAAGTTATAATTCTAGATAACGTGATATTTACAAGCATATAAAGATCAACAAACCGACCGAAAAATAACTGACAAAAATATCATAATTACGGATCGATTGACATCTCATTTATCACAATCGGTCCAGTATCTTAAATGCTACGGTGGAACACACGTATACAAACATAGACTACTAAACACATAATGATCACTTCCTTCCGGATCTGCCGTAGGGCAAGAAGTAGGATATACCTATATTAGCTTGGTAAACGTCAGGGCGAAAAAAAAATCGAAACTCGAAGTTCGTATACATGCATCCCTGTCACTCGAGTAATGTGAGTGCAATAGAGATGGAAATAACCGAACTTCGAATCTGGGGCATGGCATTTATTATATTATATTTCTTTTATTTTAATACCGTCAATTCTTCATCATGAGCCTATAGGTACATATTATGTCCTACTACTGCTGGGCACAGACCTGTCATGTGTAGGGCATGCAGCTTTGCAATTCGCAGCAATTGTAATATGTCGGGTAGACGAATAAAGTCAGTTAGTGTCCAGCTTGCGTTTTATTGTACTCTCCATTGGCGCAGTCGGTAGGATGATGAGAGGAAATGTGCTGGCCCAGGTTGGTTTAATCTGTTTCACGTGTAGTGCGGCGAAAAGGTTCAACTTAAAACCATGGAGCGTATTATCCAGCCAGTCCTTTACGTACACTCGTATATGGGACCAGAGAACTTCCTGCGTTTAACACCCGGCGCGGTCGTGTGGCTCTACACCCTGATTGTTTAAAGTTAGGTTTAGTTAGTTTGTAAATGTTCTTTCTGTTTCTTGATTTTTAATTGTTATTCTTGTAAAATAAAACCAAAAAAAATGCCAAATAAAATGGTGGTCAAATGGCAAAATGTCATCAATCAGGACATAGTAGAAAGAGTGGAAAGTAGGTTATCTTCTACAAACGCACCGCGCGCGGTTTGTATAGGTGCGCCATAGTATCTATGCGTCGCCGCACGCACACTCAAACAAAATCTCGACTGGCGCACTGAGAAACGGGTCGAGATTTTGTTTGAGTGTGCGTGCGGTGACGCATAGATACTATGGCGCACACATACAAGCCGCGCGCGGTACGTTTGTATGAAGATAACCTACTTTCCACTCTTTCTACTATGTCCTGATTGATGTCATTTTGCACGCCAAGGGACATTTTGTTCGATCTGACATGCATACCTAATTATAATTACATTTGCCTATTGTAAATCAATGCTATACGAGTACTTAAAATGGTATAAATAATTAATTGATATACTGTGTGTACTTATATTATCTAATTTTAAGTGTGTTTAAGTGAGAAGCAGAAGCATAATTGCAAGTTGCTAATTATAAATAAATGATTCGGTTTACCTGGGCCAAGCATGGCTCGACACAGTCATAACGCACAACTCTAAATTACATTTGTATTGGAATCCATCCATATCTGTCAGTTATGAAGAGCATTGTCCTAAAAGCGGGCGCCGACAATAACACAAACAAACTATGTCATAAACACTCCGGGACGGAAAGGGGCCAGTTGTGGTTAAAATTAAAGTGTGTTACACTGTTGCCAAGCTCATAAACTTCGGGGCAGTATTACCTGCAGTTACCTACCACTGTTTACTGCTACCTATAACATAATATATTATTGTCTACCGGTCTCCCTCGTTTCCGGCAAACTAGTAATACGAGTACCATGTACCATACTAATATTACAAATGCGAAATTGTATCTGCATGTCTGTCTTCACGCTTGAACCGCTGAACCGATCTGGATGAAATTGGGTATAGAGATGGGTTGAGTCCCGGGGAAGGACATAGGATAGTTATTATCACAGAAATCATCTCCTAATGGGTTGAAATGGGGGTGAAAATGTATGGAGCTCTAACGAGTTCCACACGAACGGAGTCGCGGGCAGAAGCTAGTAAATGATACGTTTGCAAGTTTAAACAAACTCTGCAAAATTTAATTCCGGCGTTTCTATTTCTACCTATACACGCGTTGCACTGGCCCTGGTCTCAGCAAGTTCACAACTGACAAACGGGCATAATTATGGGCGCTCTGCACGGCTATCACGCGCCGGCGCGCGAGCTCTCTCGATTTTTCTCGCACTATCCGTCTCTCTCTTATTAGAGCACTTAGAACAAGAGGTATAGTGCGATAAAAATCGAGTATGTCGGGGCCGTCGTGTGCTAATGGACGTGCTGTCTTTTACTTACAAAATACAAACCCTGTGAGAGTTTGGTGTTATAAATTCTACTATAGTAGACGGCAAACTATAAAATATTTTATCTCTTTATTACATTCCAAAGCGAGTAGTTAGTAATTAGTTAAAAATGACACATATACATGGAATCACATAGTAATGTGATTCCATAAAAGCGGGGTCCTTTTTTGATCGTAAGTGTGGGATGCGCAAACCTCTTAACAGACAATACTTCCGATTAAAAAGAAACCACATTCAAATCAGTCCATCCTTTGGGAGCAACAATGCCACAGACAGACAGACAGATACACAACACACCGCCAAACACTCACAGATAAGGCGGGGGTAAAAAAAAAACGATAATTAGGAAAATGAATAACATCATAAGAAAAATAAAATAAATATTTGGGGACAATCTTACGCAAATTAACCTAGTTCCAAACTAAGCAAAGCTCTGCCTATGGCTAATTAGACGACGATATACAGTATACTTATATCCCTATCTCCTTACTAATATTGTAAATGCGAAAGTGTGTGTGTGTGTTTGTATGTTTGTCCTTCTTTCACGTCGCAACGGAGCGTCGTATTGATGTGATTTTTTGTATGGAGATAGTTTAGAAGCTGGAGAGTGACATAGGCTACTTTTTCCAGCGGGAAAACATCTAATTCCCACGGGAAAAATCAATATGTTACATTTTCCTATAACCACGCGGGTGAAGCCGCGGGCATCAGCTAGTAGATAAATAAAGACTTAAATACATAGAAAACATCCATGACTCAGGAACAAATATTCGTGCTCATCACACAAATAAATGCCCTTACCGGGATTTGAACACTTCCTTGGCTTCATAGGCAGGGTCACTATGAGTGTGGGTATGATGACGATACATTACAAAATACCTATCACTGCATTGTCATCACATTCCTATATGAATCAGTAGTGGCTGACGTTGATCAGATAGTTCCGGTTTCCTATAGTTATTGAATCATGCGATATCATTTCATGTTTAATTTGAATGTGATATGCTGGCACCGCGCCGTACATTGCGAAACTATTGATAAGTGTTGGTGTTGCCCCGCACCTATTTCGATGATAGGAGTACTGTCATTACTTCAATTTCTTGGATTAAAATGAAGTGAACAAGTGAAAACAAATAGATTTTTCCAAAAAACCCAACCGTGAAAATTGTTGTTAAGACAACTTTTCTACTTAAAGCCTGAACGGTTTTAAAATACCTATTCAGCGATACCCCACATGACAAAATTAATGACACGAGTAGTTCATCCACTTTGTTTTTTTTTATAAAATACCGCGCCTTGTTGACATATGATTAATTAAAATCGACCCTCCCGTTTGATCTGCGGAGTGCCACAAAGGAACAAACATACATACATACATAGACTGGTAAACACATTACCCTCCTTCGCGCAGTTGGCTAAAAAGTAGCAATTTTACAGACTACCTTCTTGTTGTTGTTGCACTGAAACATTTTATTGGTTGTGCTCTGCGTACACCCTCTGGGCACACGGGCGTGAACGTATGTATACTTGAGATTATTTGAGTTGGCCGAATTGCATCAAAGTTATCTGTTCAAAAAGCAACTCTACCGGCCAAGGCAGAAGATTACAATTCCAATGACAAACATTGAATAATCTCAATCGTACGTATGCGAGTAGAGTAAAACGGTGATTAGTAACAAAACGCTAACACATGAACAGCGTACTCTTGTTTGCGTTTGGTTCGTTCATAACGGTAGAGCTTGTTAGCACTGATAGCGATAACTAAACGCAATGTGCAATCGTTTGTTTACACGTGCCTTTTTAGTATTTATTAGAAAGAACTGTGCATAAGATGGAGGTTTTTAATGGCTTATATGCAATAGTGTTTTTCAACCAATATTTCCAGTTTGCAGCTGAACAAACGCCAACACTGACCAACCTTATTACTCTACTCACATAAAGTGCACGGATGGTCAGCTAGCTATGTTTTCGATAGTACCTAATCTCGAAGTAAAGTAAAAGGTGGTTAATGCTTAGATACTTGTAAAAGTATAGCTTGTGTAATAATAGGGCAGCAGAGGAGAAAAGTATAGCTATCGTGGGGTCCTGAGCGTAGAGAGGGATTCAAACCAGGCGATTTGGCTACCATTTATAGGGAACCGTGTTCCTCTCCTTTTCACTTTTCATAATTATGAGAATATGTATAAAAGGTGATTATTATTAATTTCCATCTGCTAAAAGACGCCGAAAGTATGCTTGTGATATAACTGCTACGTATATCGTTCTCATAACAACAAATTGCATATCTTACCTACATTGCGTAAACAGTAATTGACATTTTAAATCTGCATACCAACATGAACAACAACAATTGTCTTTCATACCACAGATGCCAACTTCAAGTAAGGAGCCGATATTTATATGGAATTCTTTGTGTTCCGTATTTGCCCACCCGCAGTTATAAGTTTGTCGACAATTATGGAGTTCATAAAGGCTACATCACTCGTCATCAGAGTAACTTTGTACATTAGTAAAATATATCGAGTTGACCGATTTATATCTAAGTGCTCCGGCCAAATTTCGACTTCATCATCCATGCTAGAAGACTCGAAATCCAATAACATTTGTATAAAATATCGGCCAACGAAGGCCTGAAGTGAGTTTCAAAAGTATGCTTTGTGAATACCTGCCGTAATGATACGGCCAAGTAAGTGAAAACATGTGATTACTTGCCAAATACTTTCATATGATAGGCTAAAGGTTAGTGGAACTGTTAGTGCTGTGTAGGTAATAGGGTTTTAACGAGCTGTTTTGTGTACCTATATTATATAGTCGTTGAGATTACCACACTTACTCGATTTCGTAATTTCAAGGCGTTACAAAACTATAGTCATCATTTGATCAAGCATGTCGCGGAATTGACATACTTTTTAAACTGAATGGAAGAGGAAAGGGAGATTATGTACTTTTACAATTATGAAAAAGGCATTCCTTACGAGAAATCTAACACACAAAAACTAATAAAATACACTTATTTGGTGTAAAATTGTAAATTTTGATAAGGGCAGAATTAAAGTTTGGGAAAAGGGTGCCTCGCAAGTCATCGCTAACCCTATCAATAGTACCTGCTACTGGCTGGGAGAAAAATGACACACTGCATACGTCGAAATGTATCTCTGCTGCCTCGTATCTACTTACAATAATTTGGCAACACATAAACGCAAACCCTAAAAAAACCCTAGAACACTAGCAAGCTTGCAGACAAACTCAGGAAATTCGTAATTCAAATGAGATAAGCGAAAAGCGACCGTGATTCATTCATCCATTCAGTGAATGATGAACTGTTTCGCAACCGGCTCACCTTGCGCGGGCGTTGACGCTGATCCTTGACCACAACCGTCATCTGATTCCATAACACACTTACAAACTACACATTGCATTCGATTATCAACCTATACCGACGCCGCACAAGGTTCTTAATCGCAGAACAAGTAGCCAAGAATACGATATTTAAAATTTTGTAATCACTTTTTTGTTTTAGTGATTGGCTTTTGGAAATTAGTCTTTATTGCAAAGCGGTAAAGTGTATGCGTATACCCAGGTAGTGTTGGCACAGAGGTGTGGTCGAATGGGGATTTCAAACTTAATGGGTATTTCCGTTCAATCCCATTTTAGTATGACACGTAGTATTTTTACGATGGTTGTGACGTCTTTTGTTTTTAATGTTGCCAACTTATATTGTGATACATAACCGCAAATTGGTTAGTCAGTTTGTCATATACACTGTCGATGTATGTGTATCTATGTATGCCGGGTATCTGTATTTTCATTTGGCAAGAAGGGACATAGAGGGTGCCATTGTACAATGGTGCATTTTGTGTAGGTACCCCTTATACACTCATGGCCGCTCTTGTCGGTGGGGCAATCTCCGTGCATCTCTCCTTTGAGCCTTTTACGTAAGCCTTATACGACTCCTGTCGTAAAAGGTGTCGTGACATCAAGAAATATCGTTTATCATATAAGACAAACTTACAATAGTTAGGTAAAGCGTTCTATACACCTATCAATTTTTCACAACAACTGGGCCCTATTTCACCACCTTGCGAATTGTCACCTGACAATGACAATTCCACGTACATTGCTGGGTCAATAAGCTGTCCAGTAACCAACTTAACCGGTCGACGCAGCCATGTAAAGAGAATTGTCATTGTCAGGCGACAATTGTCGATTTGGTGAAATAGGGGCCTGCCTTCAAAGTGAATGAACTGAATGTTTGCTGTCTCGCTTCATCTTATAGCTGCATCTCTAGGTTGTTGTGACAAATTGCTAGGTATAATGGCCTAACGAAGAGTTGTAGCTACTAAGTAGGCACTAAAGAATAAACAATAAGATTATATGCAAATACTCGTACGCAAGAAAACTCTTTCTACTTTTCTCCCTTAAACACTACTCGCAAAATGCAAAACCACAATTACCCTTTTAAAACTAAGGTATTAATAGCCACAAGCATCTATTATAAGGGAAAGTAACTATTGTCTGTCTGTCAATTGATTCGCAGCAGTACGTCGACC
Source organism: Epinotia ramella (assembly GCA_947578815.1). NCBI lineage: Eukaryota > Metazoa > Arthropoda > Insecta > Lepidoptera > Tortricidae > Epinotia > Epinotia ramella. The sequence continues at coordinate 20,151,853 of OX388216.1, forward strand.
TGCAGGTGCATTGTCTTCAACGAATGGTATTCACGACGCTTATCAACCTTTTTTTTTTTACGATGGCATGGCAATCAAGTTTAAGGCCTGCCTGATGGTAAGCAGGCGCCGTAGCCTACGGACACTTGCGACTCATCCACTCTTCCGTAACTTGTTTTAACCACACCTCACCCACAAATATATGTTGACGCCGCGATTCGTAGTAACAAACTGCAATCAGGGCTGTTATTCGCTACGCGCTAATGCGGCTCACCCCGCCGGTCACCTGGGCATTTTCAATAATTCGTTTACCCAATTAGCGTGAATTGTTAAATAAAAATTAACTCAGTCTCGGTTTTGTGACGAAAGTTAAACATAAAAATGATGTGAAAATGAACTTGTTTCACATTTAAATAACGTGTATATGCATATCATAATAATTGAAAAGAAAAAAGTTATTTTTTATACAAACTGAATGCTGATTGTCGTCACAAAACTGACACAGAGTTAACTTTTATTTAACAACTCACGCTAATTGGGTACACGAATTATTAAAAGTGCCCGCCCGTCACGAAACTATAGCTCTACCTACGCTTAGTTACACGCATCGCGGTGTCAAGATATATTTGTGGATGAGCGTTGAGGTGAGCTTAAAACAAGTTACAGAATAATATTGAAAAGTATTAGCATGCTCTGATATGATTACCTTCCTTTGACACTGAAGCGCAAGCTCTTCGATATGTGTATCCTGCCTATTCTAACGATGCCAGTTTTCCTGATCCGATCGATCCTACGAACTCCAAGTATGCTGCGTTTCATTGCTCGCTGGCAGATCTTGAGTCGGGACTTTTGGGCTTCTGTTAGTGACTGTGTTCTGTTAGGATTCCTAACCTATGGCGCCCAAACTTGGTCAATAAGCAAGCAAGGCGAGCAATGAAACGCAGCATACTTGGAGTTCGTAGGATCGATCGGATCAGGAAAACTGGCATCGTAGATGTGGGTGCTAAGACCGCGAAGCTAAAGTGGGACTGGGCTGGACATGTCTGCCGGATGCACGTGGAGCGATGGGCCAAATTAGCCACCGAAGGCTTCCACAAGATAGCTTCCGAGGTAGAGGCAGACCGAAAAGGAGATGGCGGGACGACCTTGATACGTTTTGTACAGATTGGCGAACACTAGCACAGGACCGAGACGAGTGGCGGAAAAAAGGGGAGGCTTTTGCCCAGCAGTGGGACACACTTTAAGCTAAATTCGGGTCTATTCTTCTACTTTCTCTCTCACGTTCTTATGCTAAAATGGACCGATTTCATTTACTGTGGGGCTAGACAGATTTGTGTAATATTTTCCTCGTCTAAAATAACATACTCAAGTATTTTTATTTATTTATAAATGGCAATTTCTATTGAACACACATACATTACTTATGACACGTACCTATGTATAGTTTTGTAACAAGTGTAAACATGAGGTTATGTCACTCAATAAAGGCATGCATTCCGAAATGTACTCATTCCTATGGGCGGTTATTCGGACCGCGCTAATGCACCCGACCTCACCCTAACGAAATTAGACCTGTATCTACGCTTAGTGACTACGAATCGCATCGTTAAGATATATTTGTGGGGAACAGTGGGGTGAGGTTAAAACCACTATTTACCATCCCATTAGCACGGGAAGGTCAGTTTCGTCACAGAATAAATAATAGTACAAGTACAGAAGACCCTCTGTTTTGATGTTCACGAATGCCGCCTTTTTACGTGCCTATTAATTATTATTAGCAACGGACCGCACGCCAGCCGCGCGTCATTGAGTTCTATTGCCCGGCGCGAAGGTCGACATTACTCCGCACCTTGCCGAAGATAGGGTTGTCACTTTTTTAAACGTCGTCGGTGGCAAACGAGCGTACGGTCCGCCTGATCGTAAGCGGATACGGTAGCTTTGCACTATTATCTATTCTGTGTTAGAACTTGCACCCGACGGCGCCGCGGAGGTGGCAAGTGGCGCGCGTCGACGACAATAAGATATTTAAATGTACCACCTTTAGCAGCTACTTAGGTAACACCGAAAACATAACAGGCGTGTGACCGCGAACCGTAACGAAGATCGTAAAGTCTATCTCCGTCTCTGTCACACTTACTATTCGAGTGACAGAGACGGAGATAGACTTTACGATCTCCGTTACGGTTCGCGGTCGCACGCCAGGTGTAAATGAGTCCAATAAGTACTGATTTATTTAATCACAATTCGGGATTTTCGTTTGATGTATATGTATACATATGTGGATATGCCGTTGACAGATACCTATTTAATTCAAGTATAACACTGTGCTGTTTTACTTGATTCTTGTGTTCGATTTACTATGAAAATATAGGTATAATTGAGCATTTAGTGCTTACTACCTCACCTTTCGGTATCCTTTTCACGCGTCGGAACATAGAAAAACGTGCAATCCGAATTTTGGTCATTGTTTGTGCAACCCGCAGCAATGCAATATACCGTTGCCCTTACTTTATACATCGTGTTTACGCGCTTGCGACGTTGGTATGCGGGAGACACGCGCGCGAGTGTCGCGGGCCACGGCGGGGCAACCACTGAATAAGCCGTACACTGTGCGGCGGCCGGCATGTACTTATAATTTCACGCAGATCGGCGGAGTGACCCCCCCCTGGTTTCGTTTACTGTATGTAGGGCGATGCCCTCAGCTGCTGTAAACTATACTTGAGTCATAGATTAGATAACTCTTGTTTTACAATGATGTGTGCCTTTTTTCATTCATAGTTTACAACTGGGGATTCGTTGAAGTTAACTAAGTACTAATGAATAAACAAGTATGACAAACAAAACATTGTAATGACAAGATTTATTGCACATTTTTAGCACTACCTACTGCCTGGCTAACAGCTTTCTCTGGCACCTTTGCACCGTATTCCATTGTAATAAGGTGAAAAATGTATACATGACTTTGACGTCGACTTGCTACATAGCATAATTGTTATTAATTAAGGGATGAATAGGTACTTTATGTCCGACATAAACACAGTCATACTCGCTAGGCTGGTCAAGACTAAAGGACTTCGGTACGATGGTTTATCATGTATGATTTCGATGTTTCGATATTCATTGTACAGTCAGGGAAATGTATTCACGTACCTTTTTATGCCTTATTGTCATAGTAACAAGAGCTAAAAAGGTACGTGAATACATTTCCCTGACTGTACGTGTTGCCATAGCACCCTGTATAAGTTAAACCTGTTAAATAAAAAAAATACCTATTCAGTTGCGTAAATACATGTGCAGCTCCATTTTACCATACAAAACTTTCAGTGTTGAGCGCACTCATTCTAACGCAGCTCGCGCGAAACACATGTAGCCAAATTGGAATGCATCACATATACTGTGTCAAATCGACCCGTTGGCTAATACATGTGCGCAGGATTGCGAATCGACTTCCTCTGCTCAGGTTTCAGCGCACAGTGCGCATTATGCGCGCGCATCCTGAAACATGGCGCCGCGCACTCGACCGTTTCAGATTCGCGCTAGGTATTACCAATCGGAAAGCAATAGCTGCAGTTAAAGCAACCAACTTTTTTGCTGTGGTTACGTCTCTTAGGTACCTACTTAGCTTTTGATGACATCTTCAACCCCTTTTTTATGTGCCATCTTCTAAGCATGTTGTATTTTTTTTTACATAATATATTAGGGGAAAATCTTACACAAAACAAACCAGCCAATAACGCTTGTGTTAGGGTACTAGACGACGATATATTTAATAGATATAAAACTCAGAAACAAATATGCAAGCATCCAAGACTCAGAAACAAATATTTGCCCTTACCGGGATTCGAACTCAGGACCTTTAGCTTTGTAGGCAACATTTTTTTTTTGGTCATGTTGTCTCTTGGCCGTAGATAGGCTGTTGTCCACGTTGATTCCCTAGCCTGATCCCCCAGGGGGAAAAAACGGTTAGGTTGTTAGGTGAACTGCGACCCTACAGCGCGCGAGCCGAGCGAGCGAAGCGAGCGTGACGCGACAGCGTCTGGCGAAGCGCCATAACCGAACATTATCATTTTTTCCTAGTTGAATATAAAATAATTGCTGCTAATTCCCCTGGGTGATCGGGGTCATGTGATTAACGTGGATAACGTGGTAGATAGAGGATTTCATAAATCTTCATAGATATCGAGTCCTAGCGAATCCCCGAAAGGGTAAATAAACCTGACTAAGTCCGGGTAGTTGGCCATAGTTTTTTTGGAACACTGTTAAAATAAAAGCTTACACATCACGAATACATTTTTTATGTTTTATTAAACTTTGGTTAATTAACTTTGGATTATTAAACAAAAAAAGTATAATATCTGTATAAATCACACCGAAAAAAACTGTAGAAAAAAAATCACGATTGGCCATCTCTCCCAAGGTGTGGGTGTGATGACCATACCTTTACAGGAAAGATGGCCATAACTTTACTCTTTCAGATTGTATGTTATTGTTAAAAAAAAATATTTTTAAGCACGTGTCCTCGAATTCGGTGCAATTCTTAGGTAGCCAAAACTACACTGAAACCAGTCTTCGAAGAAGATAACTTATAATAGGCAATTATCCCCACAGCTGCGGTAGTATCTTTCGTTGACACACCAAGCTGGCAGTTTTGGATATTTTTTTCTTGTTAGCTTCCCTGGATTGTTTTATCCTCTCCTTTTATATACTCTTCTTTGACACACATTCAGCATCATATGGCATACCGACTAAAACTAGCCAGTGGCCATCTCTCCTTTTCTTGCGGGAGAGATGACCACACGTAAAATAAAAACAAGTCGTGACACGACTTGCCAAAATTTGACCTTAGCACAATGAGACACTCGTATTTTTGCAACAAATACAAAAAACAGCATTATTTTGAGAAACTAACATCATAACCTGGTAAAACATGACCTCTCCAAAAAATATTGACACTAGTCCAAACAATCAAAGACGATTTTACTTACTTTGTGCATTTTTTCGCCTAATTGTTAATTGCACCCGTGCTCCCACGCACAAAGCGAAGCGAAATAAACAAAAACTTACGAAATTAAGTCACTGGTTCCATGAAATATTTCGATGGGCCATCTCCCCCTTATGGCCATCTACCCCGGAATTACCCTAAATTGAGAAGTATCAGAAGTCTAATATATTCTTGACGGGTCCTTGATCAGTTTCATTTAGGGGATATCTTCAATTCCTAATTGTTATTTCTTGTTGTTACAGTGGATCAGCCCGGAGGAGTCAGTGGTGTACACCCGGGAAGTCAGGCCGCCGCTGGTGATCCCGCGCATCACGCAGTACCGGGCTCCGAGGAGAGATGCCCGCACCGTCGCTGCTACCTATGAGGTACCTATTTATCTTCGCGTTATTACTATAGCGAATAAGCGAGCCAAGAGGCACAAGCATAGCACCTATGCCCCGCGAGCAAGTTTCACTTGCATGAGTTGCATGACTTGCGGTCGTGCGTCCCGCTCCCGTATCGGCTTAATATACTTGTACCCATAAGAGACGTCGTCTCTTCCCTGAACACGGTTTTTGAAGTGAAAACTTCTTTAGCGGCGCTGAGCACTTTTTGGGATGAGGAAAAATTGTTAAATACGCGACAGTTTTGTGACGTCAGTGTGAAGGAGGTCACTTTTTGCTGCTAGCCGATTCGACTTCATTCAAAACTGAACGCTATTAGTAAGAGTATAAAGCCGTTAAAGACTTTTTGCAATAGCATATTCTGCAAATAAATTTGTAATAATACCAACGCATGCATTTGGGCGTTATCCCTAGAGATAAAGCTTAGAAAAATATTTACCAACGGCAAAAACAAATTGATATCTTGGTCGCCACCGCCGTCTGATGTTGTGCTGTTCTTGCAAATTCGAATAGTTCGAATTTGGGCGTTATTCCTAAAGAGATAAAGCTTAGAAAAATATTTACCAACGGCAAAAACAAATCGATATCTTGGTCGCCACCTCTCATTTCATTCAAATAAATCTACGAATAAATTTGAGAATAATCCACGAATAACATTTAAGAGGCTCCCATACGCCAATGACCTTCGATCTGAATCCCTTAGTTTTCTAATGTTTTTTGTAGCTTATTATATTAACAACAACGGCTTTAAGCAATATAGTATCCCATATTTACTTCAAACTTCATTGTTTTCGAGATATTTGGCATCAAAGTTGAACAATTTTAGGCCAAAAAACTGGTTTTCTGGCCATAACTTTTGTGTTAATTGGTTTAAAATTAAAACCCTCTGCCAGTTTTTAGAGACGTCATAGACGAACCCAAATTTGTAGATTTCGTATATGTTAGATCTTTCACGTCAATAGAGATGCGAAATAAGTGTTTTTTTAGACAATGTTTAAAAAAATCATACAAAATTAAGTATTAATTTGTTTCAAAATCCGGTCTGTCAAAATGGAGATAAAAGATTGAAGAACCGATAGCAGTTTGATTTATGATTCTATCTGTAGTGCAAAAGTAGTAGATACGATTCAAAACTTGTCAAAAATCGATGAAAACCTCGGGTAGCCCCTTAAGAACGCGGTTGTCGTTTATAACACGTACACGATCACTTCAAGTGTACTGATTTTTAAGTATTATACCTTTTTCTAATAATTAACCAATATGTTTGCGAGGTAATTGAGTGTTTAGATGAAAACTAATGGAAATTCTATAACGATTTGGTTATCGGGTGTCTTATCTTTGGCAAGTGTAACTGCTAATCTAAATATAAGGGTACCAAAACTTCTAACTGGAAACTTAACATGACGTAAAACCTGCCTCTTTAAATACAAATTTCTCAAACATGCAATGAAATATTGACGTTGTGTTCTTCATAATGGGCTTCGAAGTGTCACGTTTCGGGCGGAGCGAGACGAGAGACCCGTAATGGCATTTCATACAAAATTGGAGGCCTAGGCCGGCAGGATGGTCTTTTTTAATTTCCATTCCACAATTTGTGGCACAGGATCACGGCGTTCAGCCATGAAAGTTAGTGTGATTTCTTGGAGTTTTTTTAATTTATTTCATTGCATGTTTGAGAAAAGCACTATACATACCTCGGCGTGAAAAGGGGTTGCCAGCCTCATAACTATCCGACCTCGCTACGCTCGGCCGTCTATATGTACTCGGCCGGCAACACCTTACTTCCCGGCCTCTGTAGTAATGTACTATTCCTTATGATTAAGGTTCAAACAAATTTCAGGGCATAGAGGTATTGGGCTTACAAGATCTTCGCGGAGACCAAATTATAATTTAAAAGGTTTAGAAATAGGCATCACTACATAGTGTAAAACAAAGTCGCTTCCCGCTGTCTGTACCTATGTATGTTTAGATCTTTAAAACTACGCAACGGATTTTGATGCGGTTTTTTTTCATAGATAGAGTGATTCAAGATAAAGGTTTATAGTATGTATAATATAGTACCCGTGCGAAGCCGGGGCGGGTCGCTAGTATCATAAATATTAAAATGTATAATTATTATTATAATCACATATAATAATAATTATTATATATTTTATTATTCAAATTAAGTAGTACAACACTTTCAAACAGGTAACTAGAAAAAAAAAAACAAAATGCCCTTTGCGTAATAATAATAAACGCATAACAAAATAAGCACATTTATATCATGCAAAATTGTGCATTGTGTAAATTTAGGGTACAGGAATTGCTCGGGTAGTCAATTAGACAGGTAAGGTTTATAAAATAATGGGAATACCTCTAGTCAATGACTTATCAAGTTATCAGTCAATTACTACCATTACTAGTTATATAGTTTCAACTTGCATTAACCAGTCTGTTGCATTGAACGCTACGGTATACCTATCGCGCCGTGTGTTCTTTATTTTTTGCAAATATAAGTGAAATCAGTGAAGAGGAGAAAACTAGCACAAATAGTTCATTAAATTCCTCAAATTTAAATGAACAAAGTGATACAAGGAAATAATACTGTAGTGATAGTTACATGTGTTCACCTCAAGTCGTCCAAATAAAAGGGCTTTCCCATTCAACCTCGACTTTTATAAGTCACTTAAAGAGAAAACACGGGAAGAAGCTTCGATTACATTTTGCCCATCTCTACTTCGTCCGTTGCCGTCCTTATCTCTCTATCTCTCTCTCCCTCTCCCTCTCTCTCTCTCTCCCAAGTACAATTTATTTATTGGCCAATTTTACACTTAGGTACAGCTAAACCAAATATGTAAGTTATAGGGATATACAGTACAGACCTTTACAATATTGCACTTTTAATAAAACATTCATTCATCTATTTTAGTTTTATGTCTTGTTAGCAGATCTAATGAGGTAACTATGTAATTTAATTGTTTTTCAGATGTACATTTTAGCTCATTACCAAAGCAAATTCATTACCTACTTAAAACCACACCGTTTCCCTATTATTTATTTAATCGTGTGGAATTCATTCTGTATAGGAAAACGCATTATAATTTTGCGATAACCTCCCACTGAAAAGAGAGTTTAAAAAAATAGCAAGTAGAGTGGGAATAAGAAACGTAATCCTAAATGTACGGCCTGACTGCCCGCGCCGCTGTGAGCGGGGCGAGCAGCGTCCATATAAAACAGATGCAACTTATATGGACACTCCACGCCCCGCTCGCAGCGGACTGTTTATTTAATCGTATGGCATACATTACATTTGGCGTTTTAAAGTTTGTCACTCTTTAGTACCACCCATGACCCAGGGGACACGTGCAGGGTTGTGGTAGGTAGCTCCTGCGGACGCGAGTGACAGTTGTCCCCCCTTTGTCAAGTGAGTGGGCAACTCGACTGTTAGAAGTTCTTAAGCCGCCCGAAGGCCTCTAACTCGGCTTAACGACTACCGTCATAGACAGCAGCCGGGATCAACTGCTTAGCGTGCCTTCCAAAGCACGGAAGCGCTCATTTATATTAACCACTCAAACATCAGGCGGTCACCCAACCAAAGACCGCTGCCATCTTTGCTTAACCTTCATTATCGTTGCCGAGTCGCAGGTGCCGCTAGGCTATGAGCGGACCGTGCACTCACGCCATACACTTATTCGAAGTCTCATGTTATTGTCCTCAATAAAGCCAATACTAAGCAGTCACGACAACAGTGGAATGCAGGTAAATCAAACGAATTAATTACTGTGTCCGATTGGCGGCGACCACACCCTTCTTGCGCAAGCGCAAGTGTTTTAGAATTTTAGATAACATTTATTAATTACTGGCTGCGCGCGCGGCTACGCCCGCGTATTACAGAAATGAGAAAACCCAGGCAGAGCTACGGGATTAAATATAACCTAGGTCCATCCTCAAAGTCCATTCCATATACAGGTCAAAGAATTTTTGAAATTGGATAAGTTAGTTCCGGAGATAACCCCCTGCATAACATACAATCTCACAGACTTTTCCTCTTTATAATAGTATCTAAGTCCACTCTATACAGGGTGCTTTTTTAACCGTCTTAGAGCCGAAGCCCAGTTAATGTATACATTACAAATAACATAAAAAATGTTTTTTTTTTATGTATTAATATTGTTTTTTTTGTATTAATTTTAATCATCCAGCCGAGTGACCGCAGTGACCGCTAGCCGCCATTTTATGTAGATAGGTACGAACTCTAACCGGGTGAATGAACTTCGCACCGCGCGCCATACAGGATTTTACAAACTTAATTTACCTTTTATTACTAAAATCTTAACTAATACATTTTTTATTCACGAATGATTAGTACGTTTTGGATACTTTAAGTGGGCTTCGGCTCTAAGACGGTTCAAAAAACATATTTTTATATGTACTTATACATAGTATAGAGTAGACTAAGATAATGTAGCCACGCGACTTTCTATCTGACAGTAACGAGTTCGAACCCCCGTTCGTACAGTTAGCATCATATATCGGAACACGTCTTTATTACTATCGGAATAAGGAAGTGTTACGATATATTTGGCTACTTTGGCTGCTACTAACTATGTGATGCTGACTACCACCGGGTTTAAAAGAAAATTTTGTACGAAATGTCATTTGATATTTAATTTTACTGTAGCTTTATGGGCAAGGAAAACATTGCGAGAAAAACCGGTCTAGTCCCAACAAGTTTTCCTTTTAGGTCAGATGGCAGTCGCTTTCGGAAAAATACTGCCTACGTCTAATCTTGGAATTCGGTGGCAAAGCGGACCCGTGGGTTTAGGATACAACCGGGAAAATGTTAGGATGATGATGAAAGAAACCTCGAGCAAATGCAATACCTATATGTATCATTTTCCTTTCCACCACGGTTTTTACCACACCCGCCGACCAAATTTGCCCACTCGTTTATGGGCGCGTGAGTCAGGGCCGCCATTCAACGGTGAATTTGCATCGAACTTTGTCTTAATGTATGCGCTTGCGCACATAGTATGCGCTGTTAGATTAGGGTTGTCACGCGGCTTGGTAAACTTGTTAGACTTCCGGAATACGAAATGGCTGATAAGAAACTAACTGGTTCATTAAAAATAGGGACTCATCTGTTCGTAAAGGCGCCTTTTATGAATAAATACGGATACAGATTCAAAGTAAGTAAACATTAGGGCTTGTCCATAAATTACGTCATTGTTTTTTGTCGATTTTTGACCCCCCTCCCCCTATCATATATCCTGTTTTTCCCTGAAATGGACAGCCCCAAGTAAGCGTCATTGCTCTTTATAGTCTGATCCGACTAACGCTTCAGAAGAAATTACAGGTGGCTTCAAAGAAGCAAAATACTTACCAGCTATAGTGGGTCTTTTTCCTTTAAAAATGGTTGCAATAATAGTAGATTACTGCAGAGGCCGTGAAGTAAGGGATTGCTGGACGAGATTGGGGTAGACGGCCGAGTCGTAGACGAGGCCGAATACAACGAGTCCAGCAATCCCTGTTCCGGCCGAGGATTGTATAGTACTTTTCTCAAACGATGTGAGGAAATATTAAAATTAAAATAAATACTAGGTAATCAATTAAATAATAGGTAATTTGCGCCTTTTTTATTTTTTAAACATGCCATTTGAACAAGCCGTTCGAGCACCATGTTTAACCGCACATAAAGTATAGATTTTTTTTATTTTTTTTATTAAGCAAGAATGCTTACGGTGTCTAGTGGTGGTTGGCAGTATGTAATTTTTCCTTTGTCAGTTTAATATTAGTAAGCAAATTTAAAAAGTTAGAGTAGCGGACAATAATGGTTTTACTTAGGGTTTTTATACATTACTTCTTGGCGTAAGGCCAAGAAGTAATGTAGGGAGCCATAAACAAGAAACTTCACGTCTTCATTTCGTGATATTAACGCTTATATTTCCGAGCATGTTTGAGAAAAAAATATTATGATTATGATTATGAAAATACTATGGGATAATTAAGCCTGCATCACAATGGAGCGGGCTGCGGTGGCGGTCAAAATTACTGTTGACCGCCACTGCAGGCCGCGCCAGTCTGTGATACTGATAGGCTTTACGTGTCACGTCGATAATAAGCATAAGAAATAATAAAATTACATCTTCTATTTATCGATTTTTCACTTAGCTGGCCAGTCCATAAATGGCCACATGTTTGTAGCCTTATTTTCCACTGGTAACCCTACGAAAAACGAAATGGCCGCCGACCAATACGCATCCGGCGCCCGTTCATCCGTATAATGATTGAACGAGGCAAATCAACAATTTGACTCGCGAATTTGTGAAAGAAGACGTTATGGGAGTGAAACCGCATTATTTAACGCGTGATTGGATAGGTATGACATCCGTTCAGACAGTCTAATGTCACGTTCAAGGATTATTATTTATTTTTTTAGAAAATTAGTCACAGCGGCTAAAGCTGATGTCGAGTCGTATAAGGAAGTCAAGAGGCTGGCAATGGACAAAGAAAAGTGGCGGTTATTCCACCGACAAGAGCAAGGCGCTTAAGTAATGATGATTATGAGGGCATAGCGGAATGTTACCTCGCTTGTAGATAGACCCAGCTGGGGAAGTGCCTCCACCTTGCAGAAGATCCCACGCTATAATAACACTACTATAATTGCTCTGTTGTGTCCTGGATAAGGTCTCCAGAGCAACCAGGTTGCGCTGTGTTTCATGAGACTGAGGGATCTGCGTTGTCTCTAGCCGTCGACACAACGAATCTTTCGTCTAATCAGTATGCCCCAGCTCGCTCGCTACATAGCGCTGAAGGGACCTACAAGCATGGAATCGGCGGAGCGGGGGAATTTCAGTTGCAGATTGCAGACCAAAGCCCAGCCCAAACTTTTTGATGCACAGTTTTTAGTATTATATCTTGCATTTTCATTTAATTCATATTAACTTGAATGAAAGTTTATTTAATATGTATCAATGATGCAAGTAGGTGGCTAGGGATGTGTCAGACTTGTGTTGAGGTGAATTGTTTTCTTCTTGGACTTTTAAGTGGGACTTAGGTTGGCTTGGGCACGTGCATAGGATGGAGCCTTCTCGTTTGCCACGAAAATCTCTCCTGAGTGAAATAGCGTACGCTAAACGACCGGTCGAAATGGGCCATGGTGTCCTTTAGGATCGACCCCACAACTTTTGAACATTCGCATGATCGAGACCAATGGAAGGAGACCCTACGTAATGGAGTGGTGGAACACGATAAAGCTTGGTTCGATCTCTTGCCCTTTAGGCGCGAATTAAGATACCAACGCGGTGCTCTTCCTCTTTCATCTCCGGGCAGCACGTTTACTTGCCAATTATGCGGTCGTGGCTGTCGCTCTAGTATCGGCCTTACGAGCCGCGTACGTAATTGCCGCTGTTTAAATCATCTTTTCATAGATGTATGTAAAGGCCAATGATGATGATGAGGTCAATTACCACATCATCTAGTGAAGTCGTTGATCTATTCCCCTTCTGCTCCTCAAAGCTGAGGTCTTCATACCGCTCCCCAAACCACTGTATTGTCGCCCGTGTAGCATCACGGATGGAATGACCTTCTGTTGGTGCTCTCCCTCTGCTATTCTGTCCTTGAACGCAGCCAACCATATTAACATTTTAAAGGCTAGACAGAGTATGGCGGGCCACGTGAAATTTTAGATAGTAATCCCTATAATTTGCTGTTTATTGGTTAAATTAATAATAGTAAATTACTGCAAAATAGGGATTGCCGGTCAAGTAGATACCTGTATGTTATTGTAACCAAATAAATATGTTTTAATTTTCATTTAATTTTCATATCGCTTTTCACGCTACCTCGGCGTACAGTGCTTTTCTCAAACATGAAATGAAATTAATAACGAACTTCAAAATTTTGTAAATGGCTGAACACCGTGACGTCGTATGACGAATTGATGTTGAAACAAAAGCAGAGGGGTAGTCACGTAACGTTCCGAACGCGCGTTATGACAATTTAACTGTCATTTTTCCATATAAAAAATAATTTATTTATTTATTTTATTGCCACACATACAATTATCATTACAGGCTGAACCCAATGCGATAATGTAGCAAAAAAATCAATATAAAGACAAAAAACAAGTACCAACATCTAACAAATCATTTTTTACCTACGTAAACATAACTATCTATTGAATAACAAAGAGTTATAAAAGCTACTTTTGTGAAATCACTCATCGTACATGAAAAGTGACATTTAGATCTACCTAACGCGCGTACAATGCGTTACGTGATCGACCTGCAGGTTGTTTTGCAGGCCTTGGCCTCCAATTTTGTATGAAATTCCATTACAGATCTCTCGTCTTGTCGCACCCGAAACGTGATACTTCGAAGCCAATAAATATAAATAACACAACGTCAGTATTTCATTGCACGTTTGAGAAAAATGTTACACCTAGGTGCCGCAGGAAATTAAAACCACAAACAAAAACAAGTTTATCTGCAATGCCGGATATGCCTCTTGTCCACTCCAATGATGTCACCACTTATTTTGAACCGAATAATTACAGATTTACCTTAAATATTCAAGGAATATCATTCTGGTAGGTGAAGTATTACTATCACAGTATTACCTACGGGAAAATTTACTTTTAAAATATTTTAAGTAAGTATGAAATGTGTCTCATGTATAATAATTAAGTATATATTTATTGATAAAACTTCAAATGCCTCTGCTAAATAAAATGTGCTTTGTCACTTTCTTACGAACACAAAATGTCAAAGTGCTGTTGAATGTTAACGCCATTTTAGTTTAAACAGGCTTGTAGTACGTTTATGAATACGGCCGTTAATTATTAATTAATTACAATGTTATACTTTTTTAAGAAAGGGATAAGTAAAATTACAACTATTACAAATATATATATATATGATATGAGACACTTTGAGTTGGTCGTATTGTATCAAAGTATTCCAGTCAAAAAGCAAATCTTACCGTCCAATGTAGAAGATTCAAATTCCAATGTCACTTTTATAAAAAGTCTGTCAAATGAAAAAATCTCAATAGGTTAGATATATAATATAATATAGTAGAGAGTCATAATAGAGATAATTTACTTTTAAAACAAAGTTTTAACCGACTTCAATTTAGTAGGTACTCCGCCAAGCCACGAGAACAATTCCACATTTATTTTCCAATTTACCACATTCTGAACTGATTTCCGAGAGCAAATGCGTTGAAATGAGAAAAAAATAACCAAATCGCTTATGTGGGCCGATAATATTTGAGGACTTCCGTCGATTCCCCAAGATCATCATCACCTTTGGCACTTTATTAGGTCCTATTTCAACGGAATCTTCTCAGAATCTGTGATATACTTTTGTACTTTTAAGTACATAGGTAATTGAGGAATTCCATAATTCATCTGTGGTCTTCAGCAACAGCAGGCACAAATTCACTTGATAATATTGTTACCGCTTGTATAACAAATTACAGGGTCAGTTCACACTATGTTCACACTACCAAAAAAATGGGAATATAAGAATAAGAATACATTTATTTAAAAAATACAGGTCTTATATAAATACAGAAAAATATCCGGCAGACCCCGAACGAGGCTGAGCCTGTATCTCGGGACCTAGCAGTACGCTATACAAATGAGATAATCTTGTAATGTAATTAAACAACATAAAAATAAAAATGTGTAAGAATTTTAATTTAGTGTCCAAATACAATTAATCATTATTCTAATTTTCTTGGAGATGTACCGTATACATCTGTATATATTCTGAGCGTGTAAACAAAAAAAGGACCGATAATGAAATATTCTCAGAAATGTGTCAGTCAATAAAAATAAAACCGTTCAAGAACAGGATGACGTCTCCCGTTTCACTTGTAATGTGTCCAGTTTGTTCGGAAGGAAACAACGGAACATCGCGGGGAAACTGGTATTATCCCAATACAGAAGGTAAGGTGGCACTGGCAGTTGCTTTCGTAAATCTTGTGCCGTTTAAGGTCACAGCTCATTAGAGCCACCCGGCGCCCGACCCGCATCGCCTCGCCTCGAGCGGTTAGTATTCTTTATGTGGATTTGTAAGGGCATGCACTCACTACATCAACTCTGCATCAACTCCGTAGTTAGTAGTAGCATTTACGAGGCGAGGCGGTGCGGGTCGGGCGCCGGGTGGCTCTAATGAGCTGTGACCTTTAGAGCACTACGGGGAGAAACGTTATAGGAGGATGATGAGTCTAGTTTGTTCAGGTCAAATCTTCCAAGTCAGACCAACTACCTGAATTCCAATCGAAATAAAATGTTGTACACTAGTGTAATATTAATTAATTATTTTCAAGTACGATTACTTTAGTTGACATACAAATCACGTTTGTTCGTTACAACGCCATCTACTGGACACTCATGTTTCCTCTTGCCCCAACGCGTTAGTAATCGAAGAGACTACCATATAGTCAATAATTAGTCAATCGTATATTACACTAAGCTAATCGAATTAGTAACTCGGGGTCATTCATAGATGGCGCTGGTCGTTCGCTTTGTAAAAGCGACATCTGTGTTCAATTTGTTGCAAGCTCATTAAATTACATAAACTCTTACTTCAATATATAGAAAGCCGTAGGCTGCATATTATGTCTTTCGGGATTTTTGTTAAATGCAGGTGCAGCCGCGGGAACAGCTGGTGTTGTTATAAATACGTATCTGCTAGTATAATTAAAGTCGATTGCCCTAGAAAAATAAAATTAAAATGTGTCCCTTATTGTCGTATCATTTGTATCATAATAATTACCTACTGCCTTATTCATAAATTTAAAAGACCTATGATATATAAAATGTGTTTTTGTCCCTTCCTTACGTTAACAAATGTCAAGGTTTTTTTTTTTAATCTCACATACTCTTGGAGATTTCTCCACTATGTGCGCATGGACGCCGTCGCGTGCGAAGGGACGCGTCGGGGGAGATGTCAAGGTGAGAGACAAACGAATTTTAGCGGAACATTAGCTAAAAAAATAGGTTTGTTGAACGTTTATCCACTCACTAGCTTCTGGCAACCACAGTTGCCAATTTCGCGGACCCCTAAACTAAATGGTGGCGCAACTGTGGTTGCCAATCGAAGTATGGGCTGCTGTAATGAAAAATTAGAAGCAATTTAGGCTACCTTTTTTAAAAAGCCGAAATCAAGTGAACGGAATACGGTCACTAGTAACATTAACTAAAGTATTGTAAGTACCTAGTTACTAAGAATGGCACCCCTGTATAATAATCATAGAGAAAGACCGAATACAGCGGCAGTTAAACCTTTAATGTTTTGTCCACTGTATACAATTATTAATTTTTGTATTACATATTCTTTATACAAAAAAAAATATACAGGGTGATTCAGGAGACGTGAGCAGGATCAACCCTACACATACAGTTAATGTTAATGGATCTTTTACCATCGTAATTAAATTAAACGCCCACAGTTTTTTTTTACATTTTGTGTGAAAGTTTCATTCACAATAAATCATGGTCACCCTACACAACTAAAAAAAAATTAACGTTAATCTTACCAATGCTGGTACGACTGAGTAGCTTATAAACTATTGAATCCGTAGGGTTGATCCTGCTCATGTCTCCTGAATCACCCTGTATACGGAATAAGTATTCTATATTATTCGTAATTAATGACGTAAACATTTTTCTCGTTAACTTACAACAGCCGACTCATTTCATAACGAAGGACTACGTAAGGAAAATTCTCAAAAGCAGTTCTTCTGCATTCTCTAAATGCAGAGGATTATTACAGTATCCCTGCATTATAAGCCCATCATCCGCGTAGTATAAGATTACCAATAAGTATTACTAACACTGATTGATCCAAGTTGGTCTATGAATAAAGAAATTTAATTTAATTTTAATCTTAATTATACATCGTCCTCCTAGCCTTATTCCATATGGGGTCCGCTTGGACACCTAATCCTAAGATTTGGCATAGGCAGCACTAGCTTTACGAAAGCGACTGCCATCTGACCTTCCAACACTGGAAAACTAGACCTTATTGGGATTAGACCGGTTTCCTCACGATGTTTTCCTTCACTTCTTTCTTCAAAAGCTAACGGTAAATATTCCCGGATTATACAAATTATACAATATCACATGGCCAGTTTTAATGTGGTATCGGACTGTTTCCATACGAAAATGTTATCTAAATCGGTATCGCATAGACAGACAGATAAACCGAGTTACTTTCTCATCCTATCCTAGTAATATTATAAATGCGAATGTTTAGATGTTTGGATGTTTGTTACTCAATCACGCTTAAACAGCTCAACCGATTTGGATGAAATTTTGCACGAAGATAGTTTATAGCCAGGATTAAAATATAGGATAGTTTTTATGCCGGGTATACGCAGACGAAGTCGCGAGCGGAAGCTAGTTTATAATATTGCTACGGTAGCCCCCAGGTCCAGGGTGACTGGGCAGTAATCTGCGTATGTGACACGACTCTGCGCTCAAATAATTATATCCTACACCGACACTCTAGCCCATCATTCACACGGCGCATTCCTCCGCTGATTTGTCGCTGGCAACAGGTCCATAGACAAATCCGCGTGTCTATGCGCTACTCCAACCGCTCGCGACACGACACGCGGACAAATCGGCGAACCCTATTGTGGTCATGGGTGCGAGAGATCGCTCGTGTGTCTCTCTGTCTATGTATTTGTCGATAAGTATTGTGCGACTTTTTTTTTTCGTGTTTAGTAGCTTTTTACTACTAAGGTATTTGCGACTTAAGGGGATGCCTTATGCCTTCCGCGCACGAGAAAAAGAGATGCTACACTCTTCGGGAATGGCGTTTTTGGACAAATTTCGATGAATAACTAACTTAGTGAAGTTTTATTTATATTTCATTAAGTGAGATTTTAGATAAGATAAAATACTATAGTATTACCTTGATTGTGTCGTAAAATAATGTATATTGTTTGAGTAGGCTGAGTAAAAAAAGAAAAATAAAGACCCAACTTGGGATTTTTTTTCTATCCTGGAAATTTTAGGCAATCATGTACCTAACGATTAAATCAGAAAAACAATCATAATAATCAAGACGCATATTTATATCTGAAAATTAGACCTTATTGTGTCTTAATCTAGTCAGAACGGCGCGGCGTTTCAAAGCACGCGATAATTTCCAATGCACAGCCTTAACGACTCTACGCAAAATGAATAGAGTTTGTGATGCAATAAGTATATAGTAATACATGCAAATACATATTAAATTAACACATTATTGGTAGTCATTATAATTATTTTTACAGATATTTTTTTTTGTCTATTACGATATTTTTGAGCGTCTGATTCTTTCATATAAGTAATATTGCGACTGTACTGCAGATATCAACTTCAATGTCTTGAAAAGCCCGTTTTTAAATTTCCTATAGCAAAGCTTCTAAAAAAACGATGTAAAAGTACAATATTCAGCACATTTCTCTTTAATTTTCGTACATTTCGAGTTGAGGAGCTTAGAGAGCAAATTTAATGTACATGCCTACTTATTACAAGCGAGATAACATTCGCGTTCTGTCGGAGCGGAGCTGATAAGGCCTTAGAGTTGAGCGAGAGTCGAAGTTCAGCGATGAATGTGTCGATAGAAATGCTTCCACTCTCTGCATAAGCTTGATGCTGTAAATTTATAGTTTACTAGCTTCTGCCCGCGACATCGTCCGCGTGGAACTCGTTTATATCGTAGCTCCATATAAACTTTCACCCCCCATTTTAGGGAAGTGGGGGGTTAGAAAGAGACAAAAGGTAGCCTATGTCACTCTCCATCCTTTCAACTATATCCACTTAAAAAATCTCGTCAATTCGTGGCTCCGTTTTGCCGTGAAAGACGGACAAACAAACACACACATACATTTTCCCATTTATAATATTAGTTTATGGATTTCGTAACAACGATAATAAGTTATGGTAATGTCAAATTAGTAACTCGAACATGTTTGAAATCTTAAGGTATTGTCTTTATTCGTTTTCATTTTATCAATATTTCAACGGTAGTATAGAAAGCGAGGAAAAAATTAAATGTTTTATAGTGAGCATAAAAAAAGGGTATGGCTGTATACAGTCTACAAATATACACTACATAACACTAAATAAATAAATATAAAATAACTATTAAGGGACAATCTTACACAAATCGACCTAGTCCCACAGTAAGCTCAGTAAGGCCTATATATATAATAGATATAAATACTTAAATACATAGAAAAACTTACACTATCCCTAATAGAATACAGATTAGTTTTTTTTAATACTGAAATCGATCTAGTTAGGTTGTAAAGTGCAGTTTACACATGCAAGAAATTTAACTACATTGCGGGGTTTGATAGATCAATAATTGAACTCAATAATATATATATAACTAGCTTCTGCCCGCGACTCCGTCCGCGTGGAAATCGTTTATATCGCAGCTCCATACAAACTTCAACCCCCCATTTCATCCCCTTAGGAGGTGATTTCCAGGATGAAAACTATCCTATGTCCTTCCCCGGGCTTCAAACTATCTCCATACCAAATTTCATCGCAATCGGTTCAGCGGTTTAAGCGTGAAGAGGTAACAGACAGACAGACAGACAGACAGACAGACAGACACACTTTCGCATTTATAATATTAGTATGGATTATAACGACTAACTAACTAACTACGATGACCCAAAACGTAATGAAACTTGCATACAATTTCTTACATGTGTGAATTGCACTTTACAACCTGTTAAAGATGGATCATCATCATCATCATCATATCAGCCGAAAGACGTCCACTGCTGGACATAGGCCTCCCCCAAAGAGTGCCAAAGTGGCCGGTCCTGCGCCAGCCGCATCCAGCGGACTCCCGCAACCTTTACCAGGTCATCAGTCCACCTTGTCGGGGGCCTACCCACGCCGCGCCTTCCGGTACGTGGTCGCCACTCGAGAATCTTTCCGCCCCAACGGCCATCGGTTCTACGTGCTATGTGCCCCGCCCACTGCCACATAAGTTTAGCGATCCGGAGGTCTATATCAGTTACCTTGGTTCTGATGCGATCACGCAGAGAAACTCCCAACATGGCCCTCTCCTCTCCATTGCCCTTTGGGTGACTTTGAGCCTTTTTATGTGGCCCATAGTAAGCGACCACGTTTCAGTGCCACATGTCATCACTGGCAACACACACTGGTCAAAGACTCTCGTCTTGAGACGCTGCGGAATATTGGACGAAAAGATGTGCCGTAGCTTCCCGAACGCTGCCCAGCCGAGTCTGATTCGACGATTGATCTCTTTCTCGAAGCCAACCTACCTAACTGGATAGTCTGTCCTAGGTATACATAAAGATGAATTCCAGTAACAAATTAATCTAATCTAAGTATGTGCTACCCTTTTTAAAGAACCTCCCTTTCCATAGTTAGTTGAAGCACATCTCACAATTATTGTCAATTGTGAGGTTAGGTTCATGGCCGTATGACGCATCGTTGCTATATGGCGGCTTTGCATATTAATGATATTTTGCTCACAGTCTATTGACAGCTTATACGGCGCGGTTTATCGTCAATGCCCTCTCATCATTTTATCGATATTTTCAGCTAGTTTATCGTCAAAACACCCTCACTATAATAATGTAGTTGTTACCGATATTACTCCATCGTTGTAGCTTGAAGCGGTTTGTCATTCGTGATACATTCAATCAATTTCCTCTCTATTTTACCTTATAGCTGTGTACTGAAGTTAATTTGTAGTGTTCGAACTGTTACGAATAATGGGTGGTTTAACATGAATAAGTGAAGTGTTGTGAATATGTTTAGGTTTAAAAGAGAAAAGACGTGGTATGCCGGGGTATGCGCTTTTAAATATTTATTGTAACGTAATTTAATATCCTATATGTTATGCATTTCATAGTTTCTGTGGAAAAAGTCTGACATACAGATAAACGGAGAGACGTCGAAACTGTAAGAGTTCCGTTTGGAGCATTTCCGATACGTAATAATGAGGTCGCTATTAATATTATATTTTGTTATCAAATAATACATGATATTGCCTCCTTATAAATCTTATAATCTAAACGGTGTGTTTCTATACTCATATGATAAATTTCGTATTATTTACTATAAGACAAGGTTCTATCATAATTATTTATTAACAAAGATTTACATCTAATCATTGTCCAATAGGCTACGCTACAACATTGACTTGCCTACCGATCCGGATATACCATGTTCGATTCAGTTATTTTTATTATCTACACTCAGAGGCAATGAAAACGGGTCACTTTGTAAAAGTAATCCATGGGAAGTGACCCGTTTTCATTGCCTCTGAGTGTATTTGAAATGAATGAAGTGTTATAGGTAGGTATCTATTTACACAATACAATTTGAACCTTCCTGCATAGACAATAATGTAGGTATTAAAAATAGTTATACTATGACGGTGGTCATATGCGGTAAACCAAATCAAATATATCTAATTCTGCTTTCATGAACCATACAACACCGAGTTCAGGCCATTGTCTGAACTTATGGAAATGGGTTATTCCTGCTCGCAAATCTAAAGGGAGTTTTTATAAAAGGAAACCTAGCACAAAAGTCACTTTACGTTAAAATTTATAATTCGAGTCTCTTGCTATTGTATAGACCTCAACATTCTGCACCGACAAAACATACAAAAGGATGACCCTAACAGGTGGTAATTTTTGCCATGTAATTTAGTTGGCGCCCTATAGAGTTAAATATAGTGTATAATATTTCAAACAATACCTGGATACATTGTAAAGTGGAGAGGATAATGCCTTATTTATTAAGAGGGTAGGTAACCAAAGTACTGAGTAATATACTGACAGTAGCTATAGATGGCGTTTTATTCAACATTGCGTTCCATAGTTAGATACATTTTGTTTTTTATCCATCTCAGTTAAATAAATAAAATAGGAATTACCTAATTGTCCTTACCGAGATCCGAACCCAGGACCTCTAGCTTCGTAGGCAGGGTGCCCAGGGGTTTTAATGTCCTGTATTTGATTCATGTTATGAGTACTAGGCCAAACCGGTCCTCTCCCGGGCAATTTTTTTTTTGTTCGCAACTCCATACTAAATCTTGACCCACATATGGGTCAGCGGGAAAGGAGCGGTAAGCTATTCATTTCGCACATTCAATTTGAAGGAATAACAAGATCGTGTGTCTGTCCGATATATAACGTTCGCTCTTTCTAGCAAGTTCGTAGGTGCGACAGGGACTAATGTTTTAAGTGTCAGCGATTTTCCTACCTGCGGGCGTAGCATGGTTGCCATGTTATCAGTATATCACTGTGGATAAGACATCCGTCCGTCTCGTTCTGACAAGTATGCGATGCGAGTGCGTAAGGGATAAGTCGCTATTGTAACATGCCTCGTGAGCAGAGATGTACAAAATACTTTAAAAAAAGTATTTAAATACAAAATGCAAATGCTTTTGTAACTTAATATTTCAAATGCGAAATACAAAATACTTTTGCTTTTTGTATTTAAATACTAAATACAAAATAGGTATTTTCAAAATACTTTATTCAAATAAAATACTTTCAAAAAGTAATCGAAACAAAATCGAAGTCAATCTCGTTAAAAAGCGAAGCGCAACGTCATGTTTCACAGATAATAAATAATAACGTTCATTTGGTTTTAACTGTCATTTTGCACATAGACTTTCAAAGTTGCAGCGCCTCTAGTGGCCATTTGCCGAATCGCTGACCCATTCACTTGAAAATTTGAGTGGTAAATACTTTCGAAACTTAGCAGTAAAAAAGTATTTTATATATGTCAAATATAAAATACATTTCGAAAAGTATTTCAAACAAAATACCAAAATATTTAAAAAAAAATATTTAAGTAAGTACAAAATATAAAATACGTATTTTGTATTTGCATTTTAAATACAAGTATTTCAAATAAGTCACAACTCTGCTCGCGAGGCCCACCACACAATACAAAATGTCAGTGAGATTTCAATCATCCTAACTACCACCTCCACTCATTTTACTTCCTCAGGAAAAAACCGGGTAAATTATGCTATGTACGACCTGTTAGCCTGGTGATTGGTGACGCTGCCTACGAGGCTGAAGGTCCTGGGATCGGATCCCGGTAAAAGCAAATATTTGTGTGATGAGCATGGATATCTGTTTCGGAGATTTGTTTCATCTTGGATGTTTTCTATGAATTCGTCTATAACGCAAACCATATTAAGCTTACTGTGGGACTAGTTCGGATTGTGTAAGAAGTGGGGACTTAATATTTATTTTTGTCCGCGGGACTCCAACCCTCAATACCAATTTAATTTGGTAAAAGCGGTCAGTTTCTCAAAGAACTTATCCCGGCGACCGTTGCTCAACCTCACTTACCAGCAGCCTTGCGCAGACGCCGCTAGGTCATGTATGCTACTTGGGAAAAGTATATTATAGATATATTAGACATATATTATTATCATCATGACCTGGAGTGGACGTCTTTCGGCTTATAAGATGATGATCATGATGAGACAAACTCTTCAATTATTCGTTAAATATTTGGCAGTTGAACAACCGATTGTGCCGAATACCGAGTGAGCACCGAATATTCGGGGCATCTCAACACAGTAAGATATAATAATAATAATAATAAATCAGCCTATATACGTCCCACTGCTGGGCACAGGCCTCCTCTCATGGATGAGAGGGAACGGGCAGTAGTGACCACGCTGGCCCAGTGCGGGTTGGGGACTTCACATACCCCTTTGAATTTCTTCGTGGATGTATGCAGGTTTCCTCACGATGTTTTTCCTTCACCGAAAAGCTAACGGTAAATATCAAATGATATTTCGTACATAAGTTCCGAAAAATCATCATTATCATTGGTGCGAGCCGGGTTTCGAACCCACGACCGCCGTTTGACAGCCGCATGCCTGAACCGCTAGGCTAACGTAGCGTACTTACGTATTATTTTATTTTATTTTATACTAGCTTCTGCCCGCGACTCCGTTCGCTTGGAACTCTCTTTTATTGCAGCTCCATACAAACTTTCAACCCCATTTCACTCCCTTAGGGAGTGATTTCCGGGATAAAAACTATCCTATGTCCTTCCCCAGGACTCAAACTATCGCTATACCAAATTTCATCCAAATCGGTTCAGCGGTTTATAGTAAGATAAGATAAGATTTATTTTATTTTATTCGCAACCAAGTACTTAAAACTAAGATACATGGACCCTGGAAGGGTGTAGCAACAATCAGATAACTTATACTAGGTACATATAGTTCATAATTATAATATGTATAAAAATATCACCCGAAAGACGTCTACTGATGGAATAAGCCGGCCAAAGAGTGAAAAAGTGACCGACAAAACCATAATGTTTCTACCTAATCATTACTCAATAAAATCATCATAAATAATATATATTAGGTACTGAAGTCATAATACAATTTTATAACTGATGTCAGTAGACAAGTGTTTATTTTTCCTTATTAACAAGCGTTTATTTTAATAGTCACGGAAACAGCATCGAACCAATCTTAAAATAGGAACTTTGCGCTGAATTTCAGCGTTGAGTTTCCTTAAATACCTGAATGTGAATTTTATTGAATTAACATAGGTATTAAAACCGAACATGGCGGTGCATTGGAAATTATCGCATGCTTTGAAACGCCGTTCTGACTAGATTAAGAAACAATAAGGTCTGATTTTCAGATATATGATTCTTGACTATATGATTGTTCATCTGATTTTATCGATACATGATTGCTTAAAATTTCCTAAATCCAAAGTTGGTGGTTGGTGGGCTTTTGCCCTGCAGTGGGACGCTTATGTTATCATTCATGTGTGAGGACATGAACATCTGTAAAATCCATCCGCCATCCCCATCGCATCTCCCTGATGGACCCATCATAATGAATGACCAAAAGTGGGCTGTTCTCAACTACCTCTAACCTTAATATGTTGTTAATGGGTACCGCCCGTTCTTAAAACTGACGGTGCCCACTCTCTGAATGATAAATATCGTAATATTAACCAGTGGTAAACGGTGTGGGCCACACATACTGTAAACATTTTATTTAAAACTTATTTTAAGTATTCATTGTAGTGGCTGTTTGTTTACCCAAATAAACTAAAAAAAAAAAAAAAAAAATATATTCTCTCTTTCCAGGAGTGCGAGTCAAAGCCGATAGTCAAGTCATCTGTGCGCCAGTATGAGCGGCTGCAGGACTGGAACTTCCCCGAGGGTCGAAGGCTTGATGAGCGGTATGCCGCCTCCGGCAGTCCGCCCATACAGAGGATACATAAAAAGACGAGTGAGTACGCCAAGTTTGATACTGCCAGTATTTTCATTGACATGTTTTCGTTATAATGGATCCAATGATGTAATATAAAAAACCGGCCAAGTGCGAGTCGGACTCGCGCACGAAGGGTTCCCTACCATTATCTATAAAAACAGTAAAATAAAAGTTAGTTGTATGGGAGGCCCGTTAAATATTTATTTTATTTTGTTTTTAGTATTTGTTGTTATAGCGGCAACAGAAATACATCATTTGTGAAAATTTCAACTATCATACCTACAGCCTGAAAAAAAGAAGTTTGTTGTATGGGAGCCCCCCTTAAATATTTATTTTATTTTGTTTTTAGTATTTGTTGTTATAGCGGCAACAAAAATACATGATCTGTAAAAATTTCAACTCTAGACCGTTGAAATATCTATCGCGGTTCTTGAGTTACAGCCTGGCGACAGACAAAACGGCAAAAAAAACACGTTTGTTGTATGGGAACCTCCCTTAAATATTTATTTTATTTTATTTTTAGTATTTGTTGTTATAGCGGCAACAGAAATACATCATCTGTGAAAATTTCAACTGTCTAGCTATCGCGGTTCTTGAGATACAGCCTGAAAAAAAAGTTTGTTGCATGGGAGCCCCCCTTAAATATTTATTTTATGTTGTTTTTAGTATTTGTTGTTATAGCGGCAACAAAAATACATAATCTGGTAAAATTTCAACTGTCTAGCTATCGCGGTTCTTGAGTTACAGCCTGGCGACAGACAAAACGGCAAAAAAAACACGTTGGTTGTATGGGAGCCCCCTTAAATATTTATTTTATTTTGTTTTTCGTATTTGTTGTTATAGCGGCAACAGAAATACATCATCTGTGAACATTTCAACTGTCTAGCTATCGCGGTTCTTCAGATACAACAACAGGTTATACGCGCTCCGAAACGAGCACATTAAAACTGGTTCAATTGACCAACCTCACCATATAATTGTCTCTGTTTCGCTCCCTGAAATTAGCATTCCCTCCTGCTTTCACTTGTGATTTATAATTAGCGTAAGCCTGGCCATTTTTACACATGGAAATTCA
Organism: Epinotia ramella; assembly: GCA_947578815.1. Lineage (NCBI taxonomy): Eukaryota > Metazoa > Arthropoda > Insecta > Lepidoptera > Tortricidae > Epinotia > Epinotia ramella. The sequence continues at coordinate 20,178,556 of OX388216.1, forward strand.
TATAGGTAGGCATATCTTCCTCTTTTCTATATTAAATCATTGAATGGAACGATCAACTTTTTCTTAATGTTATTCGGTCAGGAGACGATAGTACAGTAACAGTGACAGTTTCTTAGAAAAACCATTATACTATGGACCCTTAGCATTTTTAGGAGATGCCCCAACATAAAATGAGTTAACCATTGTCACAAAATCAGATGTTTTGTGGAATACGGGCGTAGACTCAATAAAATAATCAATAATGTCATATTTTCTCGAAAAAGGATAAAAAGTCTAGTCAAATGGAGAAAAAATCAACGCAAAAGGTTAAATAATCACGAAGTTATAAGTGTCCAAAGTTTTAAGAAGGGGTATGTTCTGTCCCTTTTTCGCAAAACGCAACTTCATATGTAACGATGAAGCTGGAAGAATGTGACGTCACAGGAGACGGCAACGTGCCGCGCCCATCGTGGTCGGCGTCGGCGTCGACGCTGCCCCACGGCAGCATCCTGTAATGTGACGTCACACACCGTTTGCGTTTTCTCTCTCTAACAAGCAATATTAAAACGGTTGTAGCTTCGTAATTCTTTGAGATATCTGAAAGGGATTTTCGTCACTAGGTATATTTTTTTGCCTTCTTTCTTTTGGAGTACCTAATAATAATTTTCGAGCCTACACCCGTATTAGACCCAACGAAATCATAGTTTTAAAGAGTCTTTCAGTGGGCATAAGATGGTTGCCGTATTACTTATCGTTGTGGATAAGACATCCGTGTCGTTCTGACAAGTCTGGATGTCTTATCCACAAAGGTAAGTTATAACATGGCAACTATGCTGTTGTTTTTTTGGGGAATTTCGATAATTATGGTTACTTTTTAACTTTAGTTTTCTCACTGCCTTTTTTGTAATATGCATGTGGTGTTTACCTGTCAGTGATTGTTACATCTAGCATAAAACTGTTATTGCAAGCTATTCATGTAATATATGATGTAAACAATTGTTGATAAACCTAATAAATAAATAAATGCTGCGCGCGCTGCACGCTGGAGACGGAGACAGGAAAGAAGAGAGAAGCTAGCTGTGAAGCTATTGCCGACCGCTGGGACAGACCCCTAACTGTAATAATGGGCTGGGGGTTCCCATACGCCAATGACCTTCGATCTGAATCCCTTAGTTTTCGAATGTTTTTTGTAGCTTATTATATTAACAACAACAGCTTTAAGCAATATAGTATCCCATATTTACTTCAAAGTTCATTGTTTGCGTGATATTTGGCATCAAATTTGAACAATTTTAGACCAAATAACTGGTTTTCTGGCCATAACTTTTGTGTTAATTAAATTAGTTTTAAATGAAAACCCTAGACACGTTTTTAGAGACGTCATAGACGAACCCAAATATGTAGCTTTCGTATATGTTAGATCTTTCACGTCAATAGAGATACGAAATAAGTGTTTTTTTTAGACAATGTTTAAAAAAAACATACAAAATGAAGTATTCATTTCTCTCAAAATCCGGTAGACAAAATGGAGATAAAAGATTGAAGAACCGATAGCCGTTTGACTTATACTTCTATCTGTAGTGCAAAAGTAGGAAATACGGTTCAAAACTTGTCAAAAATCGATGAAAACCTCGGGTAGCCCCTTAAGGTCAAAAATTGTAATATTCATAATCCGAGCCACAAGTATGTGCATTCGCGGGACTCGGCAAAAAATCAGATTGGTAAATCATTTATTCGGCTTCAACGACGGGCAGCTCTACCCAACATCACCCCCTAACCCCCCTCTTCATACAACTGTCCGTTCCTTTTATACTTGTTATAAATATTTATCTGGTTTTTAAGTAGGTATATAGGTATAATAAGGAAAGGAGAGAGAAGTAACTAAGTATGGCAACGAGCATGAAATATACTTGATTGACCCTAATGCCATAGTTTCTTATACCTTTAACCATCCCTGCATTTACTCGTACAGATGAGTTACAAGACCTGCGTCATTGAGCCCGGGTCCGCTTTAACACCTAATCCCAAGTTTTTCCATAGGCACTAGTGCGGGGTGTAGTGGGGTACGTACCGATGGCCGTTGGGGCGGAAAGGTTCTCGAGTGGCGACCACGTAGGTAACTAGGTACCGGAAGGCGCAGCGTGGGTAGGCCCCCCACAAGGTGGAGTGATGACCTGGTAAAGGTCGCGGTAGTCCGCTGGATGCGGGTGGCGCAGGACCGGTCATAGTGGCACTCTTCGGGGGTGGCCTATGTCCAGCAGTGGACGTCTTTCGGCTGATATGATGATGATGACTAGTTTTACGAAAGCGACTGCCATCTGACCATCCAACCCAGAGGGAAAACTAGACCATATGAGGATTAGAACCGGTTTCCTCACGATGTTTTCCTTCGCCGATAAGCTTACGGTAAATATTCCGTACATAAGTTCCAAAGTACGAGCCGGGATTCGAACCCATGACCGCCGCTTGCCTGAACCACTAGGCTACCGTAGCTTCACCGTTCGTTGCTCAGTAAATAAGTAATATAAATGAAAACACCATTTTACTTAAGCACTTTATTTGCAGTCAATGAAACCACTGCGCATGGCTCAACACGGTGAAAGTTGAAATTTAATGTTGACTACATTCGTCACGTGCATTTGTCATACTTGTATTTAAGTTTTATTAGATACTTAATTAATTGCCTGTATTAAATATAATGTCATACCTACGATTAAATAAAATTAAACCAATCCAAATCTTTACTCTTCCTCCTGTATCCAACATGTTAAATTAGTTAATTACAGCCATTAAGGTGGATGTCACACTGCGCCGCATCTCCGGACGGAGGTGCGTTTCTCGTTATGCAAGTAACTCAGTTTGTATATAAATTCCGTGTGGTACGGCACACTGCACCGCACCTCCGTCCGGCGAAATTTGTATGCAGCTCCGCACCTCCGTCCGTTGATGCGGCGCAGTGTGACGACCGCCTTACTTAGGGTTTACCAAATCTGCGCCAATGCCTACTTAGTATTTGAGACTTCCTGTTACAATATTTACAAGGAAAATGACGAGGTTTCAGTCGAGTGATATACGTTGCAGAGCAAGGTTTTAGTGTTTAGTGCTCGTTTTAATTAGTATTTGCACAATGGGGATCATTTTGCGTCTAATTAAGTTTTTCAAAGTGTCTACCTGTGATCAAAATTACGAGAATGAACTTATACGTACGTATTTTTAAGATGTTTTTTTTATTTTACTTGTAATGTTTCGTCCATCGAAACTACGTCTTAAATTGCTTGTATGTATGTTATGTGCATGTCTGTTCAAATGGTTTGGTTAACAGAACTTAAAATTTCTACTTTTTGTCAAGCCTCGTGAATTAGTTTCAAATATTTTTTGTTTAAACACCTACTAAGTAGACCTCAAGGTACACTGAAACTTTCGCGTTTTAAATTTCGTGCATCAAAATAGCGCTTCAGAAAAAAATTGGCATGTTCTCTTTTTTTCCAATTTGGCAATTTGCACCTGAGAATAACAATTCCTTGTAAATTTCTGGACCGACAACGTAACGATAGTCGCTGTTACTACTTGCTCGCGGCCTTTATTTGTCAACACAGTAATGTAATGGATATTTCAAAAGTCAGATGACGTTGTTCAACATATATTAATATTGTCAGACCTGTATAGTACTTGCTAGTAGAAAACTAAATGATACCCAAATCAAGTATCCAATTTTAGAAAAAGAGGCCTATGCAATTGTTTTTGGTGTCACAAAATTTTATGAATACCTATTTGGACAGAAATTTACCTCACAAACAGATAACGAAGCAACTACCACGATATAACAAATTGGCGAAAATACGGCTGACCATAGAGCTGGCTACTTCGGCCAACGGATTGGAATTGCAATCAAACGAGGAAATGTGGCCAGCCTTATGGGCACCCTTCCGAGGGGCAGCGACCTCGGAGAGTGCATATATACTAGTAGTAGTTTTGATTTGTATGTAATAAAGATCCCAATAACAGTGTTAATAAAGCAAGAACAACTAACATATAAATCCTGCTCTTTCCAGGCGGCTCCACGGAGAATCTCCTGGCCGCTCGCCGCCCAGTCCACCTGGCCTTACCAGCGTCCTCCGCCTCCTCCGGGGACAGCCTGGACGTGGAAGTCCGCAGCTCAGGGGGCTACAACCGCTCCCGCAAGTCGCAGAGCCTGTTGCCGACGAAGCGGGGGCTGCGGTCTCCGGTGCCGGCGCCGAGGACCGTGAGGCCGGAGAACAATGTGGTATATGAGGGGGTAAGATTGCCATATTATTTTTAAATATGGGCTCCCCCATTCCGTTACTCTTTGAATCTAGTGTAATGTTGGGAAGCATTACGTAGGTACGAGAACGTAATAAGAGGTTTGGGATGGGTTGCACAAAACTGTCTGTATCTAATCGTAAGCGGTGTTCGTTAAAATCTGAATGTATGGAAAGTTTGCCAAGTTTCTGTGGAATGACAGCTGCCGACGCTACATTTAACGTTCATCAGTCTATAATCGTAGGTTGGTGCAACTCGCGCTTATTTCCTGCAGTTGTCCATAAAATATTTTTCGATTTAAGAATCGAACAAAATCCAAGTTATTTTGGTATATCATTACTTTTAGTAGCAGTTATTTTATACCTACTGGCTACCCTTTTGTAACTCGATGAAGTAAAGCACTGAACAGCCATTATCATCATCATTACTTAAGAGCCTTGCTCTTGTCGATGGACTAACCGCCACTTTTCTCTGTCCATTGCCAGCCTCTTGGCTTCCTCATATGACTCGACATCAGCTTTATCTTTTATTTGGCTAAAATATGTTAGCCTGAACAGCCATGCAGTCAATATAAGCATGCTTTGATGCAGTCAAATCAAATGTATACAATTAACTCTAACCGACTGGGTTCCACTAGTGATCCAATCATCATCATATTTGCAAAAATATTATTTTATCTATGTACCAAAAACATAACCTCCCTATTTCCATATGTGCAGCTCACCATAGTCCACGAAGGCGCATTAAAGCGCACGAAGTACTTCGAGAACGGCAAAAAGAGCAAAAAGCACTGGGTGGACTGCTACATGGTGCTGACCACGTCGGCGCTGCTCGGCTACAAGGATCTGCGGACGTATCAAGCTTCGGTGAGTGACACACGAGACAGACAGTTGAAGAGAACTTTTATTTCATCATCGTCATCATATCAGCCGAAACCACTGTTGGACATAGGCCTCCCCCAAAGAAGAGGACTCTCGAGTGGCGACCACGTTCCGGAAGACGCAGCGTGGGTAGACCTTCCAGGTGGATTGATGACCTGGTAAAGCTGGATGCGGGTGACGCAGGACCAGTCACTTTGGCATTCATTTGGGGAAGACGCGTTTGTTAGTACATTATTATGGCGTGAGCCATGTCAGAGCCCACAAAAGGAAAAAAACCGTAATTACTAGGATCACTACTCTCGCGCTTTATGCACATATTTATATTATTATTATTTTACACGGGTTTTTTACTGTGAGTATCGTGTGCCGTGCCCTAGACAATTAGTAAAAAAAAGGTGGGTAGTGGACTTTTTTCGGTTCTATCCTCTACACTTTTTATCGACTTTTATAGCGTAGTGAAATAGTGTGCACCCATATATCCGTTGACAACTTGCGGGGACGACAGTCATCTGCGACCATGGTGCAACCCGTGTCGAAACGTCAGAAACAAAGTTAAATAAATATCGCCTTAGACCCGTTTAAAATAATAATATAAATCTTACTAGAATCGCAGTCATCGAAATCGATGAGGACTATACCTTTCTATATATAACGTTACTACAAAAGCCAGAAAGTATTATACGGGACAGGCAATCCCTAGTTCCGGCCGAGGCTTGTAACCTCAAAACAATGCAAGGAAATATGAAAGTTACCAGTTAAATTGATAATACTGCTGCAGCACCCAGTGTAACCGTGCCCTGCGCCGCGGGAGCTATATTTCGTATGAAATTATATTTCGCGGCTCCTCTCCCTTGAATATTCACTTAATAATGACATTGACGCTGATGTTGAATGACTTTTGCCCACAGAAATATATAAAGCCGCCGGGCACACCGCCGAGTCCAACGTCGCCGCGGCCCGACATCATCCTGCCTCTCAAGAATGCACACGTCATACAATGTGTCCAGAGTCAGACAAGGAGGTGAGGCGGTATTTATGTTGACGGAACAAACCCAGAAGAGAGCACCTTTTATATGGCATCATAAGTGTGCCTACTTACAAAACATCCGTGCCTACTTTGAGCTCCGACAATCCGAGTTTGATTCAGCTTCTGATCAACTGGAAGTATTAACTTATTGATGGACAGTCTTCTTCCTCAACTTGGCTTTATCCCGGCCTTTGCCAGGGTCCGCTTTCCTACTCGCTTTCCTCCACTTTGTGAGCCCCTTTTCGCTCATATCGGCCTTCACGACACCCAGTTAGGCTTCTTAGGTCTGGATTATTAACATTAACTAAATGTTGGTTAAGCGTAAATTTGCCCACGCCTATAGGTGCTGTGTCCTTCAACAGGATAACTCCCATCGACTCTAACTCACTATTTTATCGACATTTCAGGTACTTGAAATCCCTAGAGCTGACAGTCAGCCATGACCGCTTCCTGCTACAAGACGACAGCGAAGAAGGCCTCCACCGGTGGCTCAGGGAGATACAGAACGTCATATACAATCTTGTAAGTTGTTCAATACTACAACGGTGGCAACCAAGCATACATACTGCTTGATAGTAAGCAGACCGCAGCCTATGCACGCTTTGCGAGGACAGAATAATGACAAGCGCGTTGCTGACCCTTTATTTGAGGATTCGTTGTGTTGACCGCTAGAGTAAAATGCAGGTACCTCACCCTTAACCAGCGCACCCTTGGGAGCTCTGGCGACCGTAATCACCACCAGGAACAAGACACCACATATCTTCAGAGCAAGTAGTGGTGTTATCATGGCTGCGGTGTCCTGTAGTTGGAAGTGGCACATACCCCTCGAAAAGTCTTATCAAAAGCCTTTTAGTTTATAAAGGTACTTATAATACTGCTAAGGAGAGAGACAACATCTCTTAAGGCTATACAATCGATACGGGAGCGGCAGTTAGTTAGCTATGAGAAACTTGCTCGCGGAGAACAAGTGTTATGCAGGTGCCTCTTGGCTCGATTAATCGCTTGTATTCACCAGGCTTTATCACTCCGAGCCGCGTCACCACTTTACCAGTGCCCGAAGCCTAGACCGACATCATGAAGGAGTTACTTTAGAGCGTATGTAGGTTACTGTAACAACACGAATGCAATAAAATACTAAGATAAGCACTTGAACCATTCTGGTAAACTGGTTATACTTATAATAGAGTCAACGCCAAAGATACCACCAGACATACCAGCTTTCATCCTAACCTTTCGACATTTTTGACATCAATTTGACTATTCTTCCCTCCAGGGCCCTCCCACTGGTGACGACCTCTCAATCATGAACCAGAGCAGCAACACTGACCTTGAGAGCCTCGGTCGTACGCCGCCCGCCTCCAGACACTCCAACCGGAGCAAACAGAAAGGTACCTTGATCTCTACGTATTTAGGTTTAAATTAGAATGAGGGTTTAATGTGTGAGCTTGGGCAAGCGCTGGGCGTTAGGACATTTGATGATGTCACAGGACTGGCCCCTGGATCACGGTTGAAGCAGCCTTGTCTCCCTTTCCATCCCTGTAGTGTACGGGCAATAAACAGTTTCGAACCTCCTTGGTATTGGAGCTGACGCCTCGTTCCTATCTGGTTACATCATTTCAGAAACACCCTCTTAGGGCACAATAGACACGTGACTGCTAGAAATTCATGCACAAACAATCAGTGCACGCTTTTATGTACGCTTATACGTGAATGTATAATCTTGTGCGTTTGTATACACGCCAGTCGCGAATAACGTTTGGAACGTTCGGGTCTAAAGTAATTCTCGGCTTACGATTATCTACTCAAAGTTAGAACAAAACACCTCTGCCAAAAGTCATCCGACGGCAACATCAAGGGTCTGGTAGCTCGGTAGAACTGAGTTGACAGGAGTATTGGTAACACAACACAGCATGCAAAAGGCGCACCTTAAGTCGCCCTGCGGAAATGTATACCTATACCCTAAAGGTAGAACAAACTGCGAGAACTTTGATAAAACAAGCCAGTTAGTGTCAAATAATACAGTTGCAGAACTACTTAAATAGGTACACTTTTGAATATCTACTTAATTCCGTTGTTCTTAAGGGGGACTCAAGTCGACTCTACATGCAAACGTGGTTCGGTTCTCATTTTGAAACGGCGTACGCAGGTCGATCACGTAACGCATTGATATACATACGTAACGTTAGGTAGATCTAACTAAATGACAATTTTTATATGGAAAAATGACAGTTGGATCTAACTAACGCGCGTTCAAAAATAAAAAACAAAGTTACGTGGTTACCCCACAGGTATAACATGGTTTAGGCTGGAACAAGTTTGTGTTGCTATAAATTATAATTGAAAAAAAATAAGCGATTACAGATTATGAAAATCGTTCTAGCCACAGAAACTACCTAGTTTCCGAAGGCGTACCCCATTGATTACCTATGCTAAGTTTTATGTTATTTTAAAATGAGAGCCAAACTACGTTTGTATGGAGAGTTGAGCGTCCTGGCAACGCTTAAGACGCTGTCAACACGAAAATGCCCTTGAGGATTCGGGATACGGTGCTGTGTCTATTTGTATCGGAGTAAACGAGCGAGTGTTAATATATAAATAAATAAATGTTGAAATAAAAAAAGTGTGGATATTTGTGAAATACGACTCGTTAGCGGTTTAGGTATGAATATGTTGACTCCATGTTTTTAATTGCAGACCCATACGTCAAAAAAATAAAGACATAGAACCGTTTAATGATGATTTTAAGACCAATCTTTGCAATTATTTTCTATCGAGCCGATTTCGTCCAATTATGTATCGAGTCCGTTGACGGTCTTTGAAATATAATGAATATTAACATATATTTTTTTGGATGTGCTAGAACAAAATAGTTTTTCTAAAAAAACTGCTTAAATAACATCAATTTCAACAAAATTTGGTCTTGTCAGCCTCTTAATTAACTTTAAATTTGCACTAGCCGTTCGTTAATAAACTACTTTCAAAGCTTCAGATAAAAGCATTATTTTCCTCAATTAATCTCCGTGGCATACCGGAAAACGATATTAATCAACAAGCCGAGTTCGTTCAATTGGTGCATACCGTACATGTTCCGAACGTTTGAATTGCTCAGTGATCGAGTGATTCAACGTTTTTCCTCATTGAATGAACAGTTCTCGTTTAATTGACATATTTAGTCATTTTGTTCTGTTGTTATTGGTCTAATTCCTGTGAATAACTTTAGTTCGTGAATTTCCTAGTTCAGTACGTCCAGTACCTAGTAGACAAGTCTTTGTGCCATGTGATTGTATTTAATTGTGAAACTAAATTCAAACCAGACATTCACGTCGTTTGCAATACCTCTTGAAATGTGGTTCTTTGTGGCAAAATCCTATTTTCGACCGATTTAGTTCATATCTCATCTATTGACGTCAATCTTAACCAATGCCTACCGATATATGTAATATGTTTTCCTGTATAGAGAGATGTTGTTTAACAGTGTTGTCATATTAAACTCGATGTGCTGTTAACATGTGCAGTTGTATACCTACAGATGGATTCCTGCGGACTGATTCGTGTAAGAATGTCACAATCACGTGATAATATTTTATATTTGTAGCTTTGTTATTTTACTTTTAATGCCATTGACAGTTTTAGGGGTGTTTCGTAAAGATGATTCGACGGAAGCACATTTATTTTTTGCAGCTTTTCAAGTGTTTAAAGTTAGTTTTGCTTGAGTACCCAAACTGCAATATTTTTAGTCATTCCGTTGTCATCAGCTTCAATATCCCTGATTTTAATAGTATTCATTTGCATACACTCATGGAAATTCGAGTCCAGAAATTAAAGTACTTCTTTAATTAATCCTAAATTACATACAATACGTGAGACTGCCAAACCATATCAATTCGCTTATCAGTTCATTGATATACATGTTACGAATCAATTACCTTTATCTGTGTCCTTATCTACTCTTATCAATCAGATAATGACCAGATCCTACTGTAGACCTGCTGTTGGCAGTATTTTATTAACGCCTTAGCAATTAATTTTAAAAACAAATCTAAAAGTATTATTTTTGTTTAGTTCCGTATAGTCAAGTGCAGTGGGGTTCTTGTTTTTAATCCAACAATTACGGATGATGCGAACTGAACGAGTTAGTGAATTTAAATTGTAGCTGTGAAGTGAAATATAGATGCTAGTGACGTTCAACTTGAGACTTCGATATCGTTTGCAATGTTACAGATCTAGCGATCTGATGTTTGAATTCATCATACAAGTGCGCCTAGCTGCAGTTAAAACTGTGTAGTTATATTAAATTGTTACTGTAGTTTAGAATTACAGACTACATGATCTTCAATTCGATTGATTGATTATTATGTTACCTCCATAACACAAATTGAGTGTACGCTATTTTATAATATTGTATTTACCGATTATGCAATGGAGTGCGAAGTTTTAATAGCAGTAGCCTACAATACTGACAGTGGTACAAATGTAGTCATGAGTACAGCTAAGACGAGTCCCACAGATAAAAGCCCAACAGAAAAGCATCAAGATAGTATACAGAATATGGACAAAACGAGTCCAACGGAAAAATACCAAAATAGTCTAACAGAAAAGTATAAAAAGAACATAACGGAAAAGGACCTAAAAAGCCTGACGCATAAGAAACAAAAGAGTTCGACGGAGAAAAGCCAAAAAAGCCCAACGGAAAAAAGCCCCAAGAATTCAGGGGAGAAAAGCATTTCCAAATTTAAAGATTTCTTCGGGTCGTCACATAATTTGGTTGAGAAACATGATAAACACGAGAAAACAGAAAAGAAGAACAAAGACAGCAAAAGCCATAGCAGCAAACGTTCATCGCGTAGGTGTTATCAGCAATTATTGCGTTTTATTATGATTCGAATATTATTGATGGAGGTAGTAATTAATAGGAGAAATAGGTATTTGACAACAGAGGAATCGGTTTGTTCTCGAAATTACTAACAGCATTTCTTCGCTGGATCGTAATTATGTGGTTCGTTTCATCCCTTCCTCCATCACCAGGTTTTTGTTTTAAAACTCTTTGGATGAAAGTCGCCGAGAGGAGAAGCAAATTTATTTTGCAATAGATGTTCGCGTACTCGAGATATTCTTATCGTCAATCAGTATTTTATCAATAGCTACGCAATCTTCAAAGACAGCCTGTTACGTTTTACCAATTCACATTATTTTAGGTTAACTGTAGATCCAGTTTTATTTAAACAATGTTTAAATAATGTTAAGTTTATTTTTTGACTCTATTTGATGATGCTATAGCCCACATCGTGAATCATAAATAATATTTGTATAAATTTACCTTATGCTGGTTACCTAGCATAAATTAGTAACGAAGTTTTCTGTACAGTTCGGATAGTGTTTTCAGGATTTTTAAGGTAAATAAAATACAGTTATTTTTGGATACTGTGTACGTCCAAAATAAAATCAATATGTGTTTGTTTCTAATGTATCTTGTTCGTCAATATCTTCAAATGCTGTGTTGTATCTCGTTCCAATGTTGTTCCGTTTCCCCTCTTTCTTGGTGGTGGTTTCTATATTTTACTTGCTGACTTCAATTTATGTCTAGGTTATCATTTATCTTTACTTCAATGCTAAGATTAAGTGAAGGCTATTTCCTCGTTTCCAACCATTACTTATTTTTAATAAATGTTATAAGTAATTAATCATTTTCATGATATACAGCTATTTTGTTGAAACATAAGTCCTTAAAATGTCTGCTTTAACCAAAATTCACTCTTCATTTAAGAATGATTGAGTTCATTTATGCGCGTAAAATTTAAATCAGTTAGGTGATGACTCTATATTTTTTTATTGCCTTGCATTTTTGCAGGTTTTTTCTCAAATTACTAAGAGTCTACACAGACTGCCTTCCTACACTCTAGCAATTGTAGCGTACATAATGGTGGGACTCAATATGTCAAAATGTTCTTATATCAGTATAAGTAATAAAGGCGTCCGCACATGTTTCTGAGAAAATGTTTTCATATTTTTACTTATACGCACCTCTTCGTTCTTACGTGTAATATTGACCTACCTCCTTTATAAACTTGTGTCTTCAATACCTTATGCTAATTAGGTAGGTGATTATGAACATCCTTACACTGGGCTCTGTCTAATACATCTTCCGCATCTTCATACATCAGCTTCAAGTTAATATTCTTGCCATTTTGCTCTAACATTTCTGTCTATGCATTTAACCTATAATCTAGCGTGAACAGAAATGTCAATTTTTCCGCCATGTTTGTCTATGCTTCTTTTGTTTCCTTTACACGGCATCGACTGTTTGTTTTCAGCCGGAGGCAGCAGCAACGAAGATCTTAGCGACTGCACTGAGCCTACAAACAAGAGTTACGTTAGAAGCAGACTAAAGAAGTTTTTCCTGAAACGGCCTTCGATGGAGCAACTGATCAAAAAAGGGATCTACAAAGGTTGGGACCAGAATTATTAATTGGTGTGAGGCGCTTGCACTTTGACATTAATTTGCACTTGAACGCTTTGTGTAGCTAAGTGGATTTGTTTTATCACTAAGTATCCACTGAGGTGCATTAGAGAAGATTTAGGTTAGTGTATATTTTGCTGGTTTTATTGGTAGTAAATAACGTTTGTAGACATCCAAATCAAAAAAGGGGCTCAGTTCAATAAAAACCTGGATTGAAATAAAAGGCTTCAGATTTTTTCTACATTAAAAAGCATTTTTTTATTTGGATGCTACATGTAGGTAGTTGGTGTTGTAGTGCTGTATATATATTTATAAAAGTGTAGAGACGATTAGAAATATGAAGGAGTCAGTTAACAATTATATTGTTTTAATATTTTGAATTTTTCGAGGCATCTAGAGTTACATTTAATATTATGTATATTATGGTTCCATAGCTTCTTCATATTTATTTAATTTACTTATAGTAATATGTTTTAATGTATAATACACGAAATAGTCCTCATTTTATCGTCTATACATGCCTTTGGTAGAGCTTTAATTAAAAAAAAACAGTTTTCGGTGTATTTTATAACATTTTTGGTTTTTATTGTAATATAAGTTGAATTGTAAAGAATAGCATTTAACGGTACCTGTGTTTTATTTTTTATCCAAACCTAATTTGTACGAAGGATTAATCGTCCTTTGTGCTGCGGTGAGTGGTTTTTGATAAATTTCTAACATCATAACCAATAATTGTTCGCCTTGTTTAAGAACTAAATGTAAATATTATGTATTTTCACTTTTTTTAGGCCTTGGCATGGATGGGTTTTACTGTCTCATTTCTTATATCTGTTGATAATTTCCTTCAACATGCTATCATAATATTTACTCAGTTACTAGATAATATAAATAATTGATCCAACAGAAATCAACTCACGTAGGTACACAACTCTTGTAGTTGGTTTTTCCGAAAACGTAGAGCTTGTGCGGTGAAATGAAGGTTGCGTGATTAAGGTTTTTTTGCCATACCAAAGTACAGGTACATAGCTGACGACCGCTTTAGCCTAGTTGGTAGTGACTCTGCCTACGAAGCAAGAGGTCCTGGGTTCGAATCCCGGTAAGAGCATTTTTTTGTGTGATGAGCACGAGTATTTGTTCCTGAGTCATGGATGTTTTCTGTGTATTTAAGTATTTATTTATCTATATAAGTATGTATATCGTCGTCTAGTACCAGTACAAGCTTTGCTTAGTTTGGGACTAGGTCGATTTGTGTAAGATTAGTTGTCCCCTAATATTTATAGCTTACCATACGATATACATCTATTTAGATAATCAGTTCCCAACCTGGTGGCGATTCTTTAAGGTTAAAAAGATGGTGTCTAAAATGAACTAATAGAGGCGGTATTAGCGATAATTCAAATTGGAGGCGAAATCGGTTTCCCTAATAGGTCACGGGAGTAACAATATTGAAAAGTTTAGGAACCACAGACAATAGAGCTACACTAGTGTGTGTGTGGGTCTAGACCCAGGCATCTGCAGGTCAATGACTTAACGCATTGTACGTTACGGTAGGTACATCTAAATGTCAATTTTATATGGAAAAATGTCAGACTGTCCTAACGCGCGTTGGAAGCGTTACGTGACTGCCCCCCTGATCTACTTCTATTCGTCAATGGAAATAAACAGGCAAATTACATACACGGCCTCCTCAGCAGTTACATTCAACTTCGTTTTTTTTTAAATTATAAATATAGCATTTGGACACCAAATATGTACATTATTCTCTCAACGTAAATGCAAATAAAAAGTTAATTAGATATAACATTACAAAAGCATGTTTAGTGTACGAACATGATTAAAATAACCTGTAAATTAAATATTATGGCATCATCACAAGTGTATCGGGGTACAATCAAGCTGACCTGAACCTTTTCTTCCAGACGAGCCTGTATTCGGCAGGAACCTGTCCGAAGTGGTCCCGGCGGACTCCGGCCTCCGGGTGCCCCCGTTCGTGGTCGCCTGCATCAAGGAGATCGAGAGCAATGAAGAGAACATGTGCACAGACGGCCTCTACAGGGCTAGTGGAAACTTGAGCCAGGTGCAGAAGATTCGGCTGGACGTAAGTATTCTTCTATTTTGTCACTCTTTAGCACCACCCAGGGGACACGTGCAGGGTTGTGGTAGGTAGCTCCTGTGGACGCGAGTAACAGTTGTCCCCGCTTTGTCAAGTGAGTGGGCAACCCGACTTTAAGCCGCCCGAAGGCCTCTGCGTAACGACTACTGTCATAGACAGCAGCCGGGATCAACTGCTTAGCGTGCCTTCCAAAGCACGGAAGCGCTCATTTATATTAACCACTCAAACATAAAGCGGTCACCCATCCAAAGACTGACCGCTGCCATCTTTGCTTAACCTGCGTTATCGTTTCCGACTCGCAGGCGCCGCTAGGCTATGAGCGCTTCAGTATTCTTCTATGACTCAGAGCAGAAATCTGTAGAAGCAAAGAGAACGATAGGTCGCGACAGGTGTCTGCTGAAGTGACCCAAGCCTTTCCTGGAAAGGCTTGGGTCATTTCTGGGTTTGACTAGCTCTGGACTAGAAGTCGGACGATAGGCCGATTGGCATGCTTAGAAGGGGCTATCCTCAGCAGTGTGTATAAACAGTCTGAAAATTATAAAGGGGAAAGGACAACATACGCTGTGAGTACAGGGTTAGTAGCAACATATGCTACCTAGATTCAAACAAAATAGGTGGATGTTAGTTTCTAAGATTTGGCACCATAGATTCTATTTAACATTAGGTATATGAAACAGTGATGAGAGCAAAAGATGCGTATACATGAAAGTGTTATTACTGGTTTCTATGAGTTTGTTGTAGCGTTCATCAGGGTTTGTTTGTGCAGAGGGGTGATCACATAACGTTTCGAACCTACGTTAGGACAACTCAACTACCATTTTTCCACACCAAAAGTGACATTTAGATTTACCTGACCCCGTATAATGGTCGGCCTTATCACGCGATAAGTGATAAGATAGGAACGTCGTCTCGTTCTATCGCACGGTGTCAGCCAGTGACGGACGCTCTATCCTGTCACTTATCGTGTGATAAGGCCGTCCATGCTACGGGGTCTGACACGCGTACAATGCGTAGCGTGATCGACCTGCGGACCTGCATCAGATTCACTTCTACCATAGCTCATTCCATATTACAATTCGTCTACGTTTCTTCGTAAATCAAGGGAAATATTGGCCTAGTTTTGCTTATTTCGAACATTAAGTGTCAAAAAAAGTTATGTAAATAATTTTGCGTTTCAAAATAGTTTTCCTTGAAATCGCATGACAATTAACAGTGAAGAAGATTTTTCTAAAAGTGGCAGAACAGTCTTAAAAAGGTTGGAACATTCTGATTCTTTCTTCTGGAAACTTTCACGAGAACCTAAGTCAAGTTTCCGTTTAGGATGTTTCCTGAAGGGACCATTCAATTTTCTAAGAATACTAGAAAGTTTATGTCCAGCATTGGACGCCTTCGGCTGATATGATCATGATAATGACTAGATTTTTTTTTTAATTTCTTGTCGCTGCATTGCAGATTGACCAGAATAAGCTGCAATCGATCGAGGACAACGCAGACATCCACGTGCTGACCGGCTCGCTGAAGCTGTTCTTCAGGGAGCTGAAGGAACCTCTCATACCCTGCAGCTTGTTCGACCGGGTGCTCGCCGCGTGTTGTAAGTGTTGGGATGGTTTCTTAAATGTACAAAAAAATCTAGATTCTCCCGTAGACAGTTTGCTAGATAATCTACGTTCAGTCGAGATGTGTTTTTGTTTTTACTTAACAAAGATATTGTTTCTACTCTTATGCATTTTTTATGCCCTGGCTAAAATCATAGTTTATTATATGTTTTATTATTCATTACAGCAATAAAACCTCGGGAGGCGAAGATTAAGGAGTTCCGTGAGATAGTGAATTCGCTGCCGCCGTGCAATCGCGACACACTGAAATACCTACTGGAACATCTATTAAGGTACTTATTACATCATACATTGATCTATTTAACTTTCACTGTTCATATGTAAGTAGGTGCTTCCAAATTAAATCTTCTAAATTCTGTGACAACGCAATCTTATAACATCACCGACCTGTTCTGATGATGGAGACAGAAGTAGCCATAGCACCTCCTAAACCACTCAAAATATCACCTCGTGAATGGGCTCGTGGAACCCTCTCATCGAGAATTTAGTTGCCAATTATGAATTACAAAAAATGTACGCGATTTAGTGGTTCCTCCGATGAGAAAAGTGGTTCTACTCATGATAAAAAGTGTACAAGACGATTGTGCTGATTGGGGTGACACCCTGTATAAGGTCAGTTCGGGTATGTGCGCCACCGGGGAAAGTGCGCATCATTCAGTCATTTAAATCAATATAGGCAGTTACCCCGGGGGCGCACTTTCCCCGGTGGCGCACATACCCGAACGCACCCTACATAATATTAACGTTCCTAAAAACTCGGCTGTAGCCTAACGAATGTGTTTTGTTTCAGGGTGACACAATACAGTGAGCGAAACCGCATGCACACAGCCAACCTCGCTATCGTATTCGGCCCCACCTTACTCTGGGCACCCGCAGAGCAAGCCCACAACATCGCTATAGACTGCATCCAACAGAACAACGTCGTCGACACACTGCTCACGGAATTCCATGAGATATTCGCAGAAGAAGGCAAGGGAAGGAGAAAATCGTGACTATTTTACGGTAGAAAAGAAAAAAGAGTCTGAGGAAGGCTCGATTTGAAAGACATTGCTTGTAGATCAGCCAAACTACGCAACTGCGAAGAGTCTTGAAGGATTCTCGAACAGCTAAATCATCATCCTCCTCCCCATTTTCCCGATTTTGGGTGGGGTGGGTCTTGCATCCCGGGGTTGACTTTGACACCTAGTGTCAAGATTTGGCATAGGAACAACGGCTAAAATGTCTGCTGTCGGTTAAAATGTGTAGGGTCTTAAAGATCGGGTCGGAAACGAGACTCTTTCAAGAAAAGTACCAGGCTCACAGAAACGGGAGGATGTGGTGTCGCCCATTACTTAGGCGAGGTGGTCCGAAAGTCTACTCCATTCGTTCGAAAAGGTTTACAGCTTTTGGTCGACATCGTGCCAAATTGTTGTCAGATGACCAAAGCGTTTGATCAAAGTGGCGTTATGGCTAATTTGTGATATTTGCTTCGTTAGTTCTATTTGAACCCGTCCGAAACTAAATTATGGATTTCGATAAGTTTAGAAATATTGCAAATAATGTGGAATATAAGTTATAGTGACATTAAGTCTAATTATTGGATGAAACTATATATACACAGACCTAAATACATATACCTTCATGCATTAGCCATAGCGACACAATTATTTATGAATAAAATATATCTAGTTGATGTAACATCAATAGTTTGGACTTATGACATATTTAATACATGTAGATCACTACGTAGTTAAACGTGTATACGGATTGTGATATGTACCTAAATACTGACCACTAGTTGGTCTTGATACTATACTATAAATAGTTACAAGTCAAAATCAATATCAACTTTAGGTTTGAGTATCAAGTCCAAACAACCTTGATGGAAAATTCTTTAGATCTCCGCTTGATTTCGATAATAACAGGGATAACAAATATGCATCTTTCTCTTTTTCCCTAGAACATTTGGAAACAGATAAAATCTAATAATCACCTCCGTGATCATCACATACAATGCAGCAATTGAGTGAAAATGAGAGATGAACTGAAGAAATGTATATTCTTATGAAACGTTAATTGGTTAAATATAGATTTAAAAATAACGTAATAGAAAGTTTATATTCCTGTGAAATGCTGTGGCAAGATCAATAATGTTTGCGATGCAGTGTTGTGAGCAAAGCATTTTTTTAAAGACTGCTGAGGAGCTCTTGAAAGGTAATATATAGAACAAAGTAGTTAAGCAGATTGATATATTTTTCTGGCCAATATTGTAAATAGCCCTCATTATTAGATTACAGAGCTAGTGGTAAACAACAAATAATGATTCTAAAATATATGATAGACTTCATTTGCGTTGCTTGTAAATTCTTTTTTTTTATTTGTCCATCTTCATAGGTACTTTCAACCAAAAAAGTGGTCTGCCAGTTTTTGACTCTATTATTTGTGCATTAAGATTCAAAAGTGATATACTACTTTCATGAATTTAAATATACAAGCATAAATAAAGTGTTACAAATAGTATCTTCTATACATTACGGTATTTTGAGAATAAATAATATGTTTTTATCGCTAGTTCTAGATGTACTAGTTTAGGCTTGAAGCCAATCTGTATCGTGTGCCTTATGCATATGTAAATAATCATCCTGGATGATATGTTTATGTGATAATCGGTGTGTTGTTTAGTTATTTCGGGACTGTCCAGAAAAGTCATGTTTAACCCTCTAGAGCCCTAACCTAACCTGTCCACGGACGGGGCAGAAGTGTTAACTAGTCTAAGATATCGGAAAAGTAGTAAAAGTATACTCTGTTTCAAATATAATTTAAAAATGTTTCTCCGCCCCAGTGGTACAGAATTATTATTTTATTTGACGTCTTTTCAATATTTTATTAATAGTATAAATATCAAGATAAAAGACGAAATCGATCAACAAACAAATCTTTTGCACCTTATTGCCTTGTAATAAGGTGCAAAAGTGTAAACATATTTATGACCTCGACTGTACGATTAGCTTTTTTTCATGTAATATTTTATGTCTAGTATTTTATTAATTGGTACTAAGGTCAGAGGTCAGAGACCATTGACCTAAGTTTACAAGTATTTTGAACAGAGTTTATATTACGTAAAATAGCCTTCTTCAAACGTATTTTCTACGTACGTTGCAAAATCATTCGTCTCTAAGAGAATTATTTAGTTGGGAGTTTTCGTTCATAATCCATCGGTAATATTAATTAAACACGAAAGTTAATAATTATGCACTGTAAACTTTTATTAGATTAGATTTTACGTTTTTTTAATATCAGATTCCATCCTTTTTATTGTATTCAATGTATTTTTTCAAATTTCATTTTCAAATTCATCATATTTATTTGTTATTGAAGCTAAGGATCAGACAAATTGTAAAAAGAGAAAATTATATTTTGACAGTTTTACAGATAGTCTGATTCACTGAGGACTGAAGCGGTCATGTATATATGAGTATATTATATATTTAAGGTTATTTGTCTAGTGATTGTATATCTGAAATACTCAGAAATGTAACACCAATGTAGATTGAATAATGTAAGCTAGGTACCAAAGTTTTATATTTTCGGCCGATAGGTAATATATGAATATTAGGAAGCCAATGCTTAAAATAGAGAATGAAGTTACATAAAATAAAATTCACCTATTTTATTCATTTTGTTTTATTCCACATATAACCTTAACCTTAATAATTCATGAATGATTTCTTTATTCGTATTTCGACAAAAAAAAACTTGAGTTCTTCTTGAGTGAGATCGCGATAATGGTCTAAAATTATCGCTTCAGTTTTCGGTACGATGTCGCTTACATTACATCCAGTATATATGTTTATTCGTCAATAATTTCATGAATTCGACTGTGTAACAAAACTAACCAAAAAAAACTCAATAACATTGTAACAGTTTTTCGATCAGGTCACGTGACATCTTACGGTGTCACCCTAAAAATGAATTTGCCGCAAATTTATAAACAATTATCAATTAGGTACCTACTATAAAAACCAGGGTATATAATAAACAGCGGACGGCGGCGGCGAACAAAATACCAACTTGATTTTGCCGGCTCCCCCTGTTTTGGCATATTTTTTTAGTAAGAATTCTATTTGGCATAATCTATGTAGGCATAATTGACTTTGCGCATAAACTGTTTTGGCAGAATCAAGATTCGCATAGTTCGATATTACGCCGAATTTCAATAGTCCGAATATTATTTGTGCATAATTTTGATGCTTTTTTTTCTAACACCTCCTCGATATATATAAGTAGGGATTGGTTGTTTTTTTTTTTTTTTTTAACAAATGCCAATTATTTTAACCTAACCGCCAGCGTGTCGACGGCACCCCGCTTCGCGGGGTGCCTATTTCCGCTCCAAGGGACACAAGCAGACCCTAACCTAACCTACTTTTGATACCATTGTTACGATTATTAGGTTTTTTTTACTGCGGGGGGCCTTGCCCCCCGAGCCCCCCTTGTAGAGGGCTTTGCCCCCCTACCCCCCTTTTTCTAGCTGCCCTAACCTAATCTACTATATTATAATCCAATTATATTGTTGTTATATCTCGTGAGACGCACCCCGTTTTAGTATGCTTAGTAAGTATCGGACAATCGATAATATGCCGAATAAAATTATGCTAAACCAAATTATGCGTAAATATAATCGGCCATAGCAATAGTATGCAAATTTAAATTCGGCCAAACACATTTTCTGAATTTTAGAAATTCTATTAATTAAACTTTCTGCCACATTAACATTCGGCGAAAACCGAATATGCCAAGTCTGTTATGCGAAAAACGTTTCGGACAATCAAAGTTATGCTAAACAGAGGGAACCCGTTTTTGCCATTGCCAAATATTTTCCAAAACTTTATCTCTTTAGGAATAACGTCCAAATTCAAACTATTCGAATTTGCAAGAACAGCGGACGGTGGCGGCGAACAAAATACCAATTTGTTTTTGCCGTTGCCAAATATTTTTCAAAGCTTCATCTCTTTAGGAATAACGTCCAAATTCGAACGATTCGAATTTGCTCAATAGCAAAACGGTGAAGGACGCGTGGACAAAATTACAAATTCAGTTGCAGAATATGCTATTGCAAAAAGTGTTTAACGGCTTTATACTCTTACGAATAGCGTTCAGTTTTGAATGAAGTCGAATCGGCTAGCAGCAAAATATAAAAGTTTGTGACCTTCACATCTGACGTCACAAAAATCTGTCGCGTATTTAGCAATTTTTCCCCATCCCAAAAAGTGCTCAGCGCCGCTAAAGAAGTTTTCACTTCAAAAATTCATCTTTTCGTTACAAAGTGGAATCAGTTAAGGGGCTACCCGAGGTTTTCATCGATTTTTGACAAGTTTTGAATCGTATCTCCTCCTTATGCACTACAGATAGAATTATAAATCAAACGGCTATCGGTTTTTCAATCTTTTATCTCCAATTTGGTAGACCGGATTTTGAAACAAATGAATACTTAATTTTGTATGATTTTTTTAAACATTGTTTAAAAAAACACTTATTTCGTATCTCTATTATCGTTAAAGATATACGAAATCTACATATTTGGGTTCGTCTGTGACGTCTCTAAAAACTAGTCCAGGGTTTTCATTTTAAACCAATTAACACAAAAGTTATGGCCAGAAAACCAGTTTTTTGGCCTAAAATTGTTTAACTTTGATGCCAAATATCTCGGAAACAATGAACTTTGAAGTAAATATGGGATACTATATTGCTTAAAGCCATTGTTGTTAATATAATAAGCTACAAAAAACTTTAGAAAACTAAGGGATCGTTGATTCAGATCGAAGGTCATTGGCGTGTGGGAGCCCCTTAGTACGCCCGTCCATATTCACATTTTACCTAGCCTTGTAAAATTCTGTCAGACAATGATGTACTCAATATAAAAATGAGTAGATACGTTGTCTATATGAAATTCCGTGTTTAATAATAGCCACCAAATCTGACAGCTGAGACACGTTTATAATACGTACCATTGACGACGCGACACTGAGGCAGAGTTTTAGTGTGCCACTTTTGGAGCGCTTATAACATCTAGGTACCTCTTTTAGGGTTCCGTAGTCGACTAGGAACCCTTATAGTTTCGCTTTGTCTGTCCGTCCGTCCGTGGATAATCTCAGTTAGCACTAGAAAGCTGAAATTTGGTACTAATATGTATATCAATCACGCCGACAAATTGGTAAAATAAAAAGTGTTTTTATTTTATTTTATTAGGGTATCTCCCCTATACGTAACGTGGGGTGTTTTTTTTTATTATTTCAACCCTAAAGTTTGATATATTGTTGGATAGGTATTTAAAAATGAATAGGGGTTTGCTAAAATCATTTTTTGATAATGTTAATATTTTCGGAGGTAAAAAAAAATGTTTCCCCCCCCCTCTAACTTTTGAACCATAAGTTTTAAAAATATGAAAAAAATCTCAAAAGTAGAACTTTATAAAAACTTTCTAGGAATATTATTTTGAATTTGATAGGTTGAATAGTTTTTGAAAAAAATTACAAAATAATTTCTGGACGAAAAACTACGGAACCCTACACTGAGCGTGGCCCGACACGCTCTTGGCCGGTTTATTTTTATTTTTATATTACATCATTGGTGTCAGATATGATTTCTCGCTTTACGCTTAGAGCCCTGGAGGCTGCGTTAGTTTTCACTGTTTTATTTTTAATACCAAACGCAAACAAGCTTACGGCCCACCAGATGGATGTTGCAGCCCCAGTGGGTACCCATAAACATAAACATTGAGTTGTTAAGAACAACAGTGTTATTGATGACGACTTGACGAGTAAGTACCTACTTTAAAGTTAATAGGTACTTATAATTATTTGCAATTTCCTCGCAGTAGGCGTGAAAAGCACTATGTAATGTCTCGGCCAAAAGTGCAATAGCTCACCTAGCGGCTCGGACCTCGAACCCACTCGTCCATCTATTGCCTACTTTCTAGCCTTTACAACAACGTACTATATAAGTACTTATATCTATATGTCAAGGGAGTAATCAAGTTGCCCTAGAACCGGAAGGCAATTTTTATATAATCCATTACCTGTATAGGTACAATACAATACCATTATCGTTCAGGGCGCGGCGGTCAATTCCGCTTGCTATTATGATGGTGTATATGTCGGCGGCCGATCGTAAAATCCGCCAGATCACGAAATTCCTAGGCATATCGTGAAACGCCGCCATTTCATGATTTGGCTAAAGGACATCCGCCATATCGTTCAAAACTTAACGTTTAACGATTTGTCTAATGACGTTTAGGCAGATCATGAAATTCCTAGGCATATCATGAAACGCCGGCATTTCATGATTTGGCCAAGCCAGTGACGTTTAGGCTGATCATGAAATTCCTAGGCATATCATGAAACGCCGGCATATTGTTCAATACTCACCGTTATACGTAAGTAGGGTGTCCAAAATTGAATTATGTAAATTAAAAAAAATAAGAAGTGCGGACTGATAATCTCCAGCGAGTCGACGCCACCCCGCTGCGCGGGGTGTCTATTTCTGGTCTGAGGGACACAAGTGAACCCTAACCTAACCGACCTAAGACAGAGTTCGCTTATGACAAACCATTTTTGTCCGCCCTGATTATTAGCCCCCAACAAAAACGGCCGCCATCGCATGTGCAGCGCCACCAGTGGCCAAGAAAGAAACTATTTTACGATGTGCCCGGTATAGAGCTAGGAATATCGACGAATGCGTTGCTCTAATCGATCTGCCGTATTGTTTATCAGGCACATCGTGATAAGCCTAGCCGACTTTTAGGCATATCATGAAATGGCGCCGTTTCACGATATGCCTAGGAATTTCGTGATCTGGCGTATTTAACGATCTGCCGCCGACATATATACAGTGTGTCTCTGACTTAGGGGCTTTAAATGCAAATGTCCATTACGGTCCTGAAACTAAACCACTTTTGTTCCGCAACTTTGTAAAATAACTATTATTTCTATCATTTATTCGTGTTTGAACTTTAACTGTACCATCAATGTATTGCAAACACGGCCTCATTATTTGACATCCATGACACTGACAAGTATGAAAACTAACTAATGGATGATGTACATTGAACATTTTATTTTATTTGTATGGAATAATGAAAATATAAAAAGAACGTATTTTTGAAAAGTTGTAGAGCAAAAGTAGTTCCGTTTAAGGAGCATAATTGACATTTGCATTTATAGCCCCAAAGTCAGAGACACGCTGTATATACATATACACGGTAAACATGTATCTATGATTCAGGCATCGACTTCACAGATGTGATATAAGCAGTACCTTGACATTACCCATTATATTTAGCACACACACTCCGGTCCCGTGGATTTCTGCTAAGTAGCGGAAAGCACCTACGGCGTAGGCGCTCTAGCCGGGTTCTTGGCAGTCAAAGTGTTACATATCATGTATCTATATATAAGTAAGTATCATACTTACATAAATATGGTGGTCCTCACTTAATTTATAAATAAAAAAACTGAAAACTAGTTTAAAGTCCCATTATTAAAAATTAGTAATCTTGACACCGAAGAAACTTGCAACGCTCGCAGGCTGCTATGCCCTAAGGTTGATTGGTAGAGAAACTGGTGCAACGACAAACGTATGGCATTGCCAAGGAATTAAGCAAGGCTTAAGCCTGAACCATTAGTAGTAAACTTGGCAGTTATAGTCAAGTTTATTATTGACCGCCACCACAGGCCGCGCCAGTGTGATCCAGGCCTTATTGGTCAAGCGTGTCGGTGTCGCCAGTAAAATAAAAATTGAAGTCGCGAAAGCCTTTGCACAAACTTTATCATGAAATCGATTCACTGTTCTCGGAATCAAAGTACTGATTTTATACCTATTGTGAAAATCGGGGCAGGAAATTAGAATCACATCACACTGTGTCACACAACACTGTGCTTTATTTATTTATTTATATTCATTTATTTAATATATATATATTTATTTATGGTCAGAGAGACATAATAAGGGTAGTCCGAAGGAAATTGTATTTATACAACATACATTAAAAACTTCAATAGCTCGATGCAGACCATCACGAATTTCCAGGCATATTCTAGCCGTAAAAGGTTATTCTCCAGATTTTGGTCGGTGCCTAATAAACTCCGTCAAGCCATATGAAACGTATGAAAAATTTTTATGGAGTTAAGGTGACCCGTAGACCACATTTGAGAACAACCGATTGGATAAAGTCGTGTATAAGTACGTACGCGCCATTTTTGCTGTCAAGTGGACGCCGCGTGGCGGCGATAACAACCAGTATATTTTTGGTGGCAAACGTTAGCAAAAACGACTGAACCGAATTTGATGAAAATTTGTAAGGAGAGTTAATTCTGTTTTGAGCTAGGGACTTGAAATTTCGTAAAATAGTTCCATATTACACGAAAAACAATTTCAGCGTTTTTTACAATTCATTTTAGAAGATGAATTTGCTTGAATTTGTATGTAGAAATCCAGAATGAAGAACTCCATAGTAAATGGCGCCACCGGTCTTATCCGATAATTTTAGAATAATAAAACCCATTTAATACTGTTTGGTATATTATTTTTATAAGTAAATAAAATCAAACTGTAAGTAAGTGAGTAAAGCTGATTTTTCACCGGAGGGGCGAGACGAGACGAGGCGAGGCGAGAATCGAAATTTGTATGGCAAATTTTCAATTCTCGCCTCGCGCGCGCTTGGTGGACTAGAATAAGTATGTACCATGAAAAATATCGCATGATGTTTTTTTTTAACATTAACATTATTTTAGAAACAAAATGTAAATCATTATTATTTAAGTTGACATGTAAAATACAATATTTTATCAAGAAATAAATGAAATGAAATGAAATGAAATAGACAACCAAAAATGTACCTTCAGGACCAAATCAGTTATTCAGCGCGTAGCCGTAGCACGTCGTAGCTCGTAGTTCACTTGACCCATTCAGTGCTAATCACGAGTATCACGCACGATAGGCATGCGTCAGAGCAGTACAGCCCTTTTTCGCTACATAACAGATGGGTATTCGAGCCCAAGCAATGCTACGCGTGCTACGGGAACACAGAAAATTCCGGAGTAATTTATCCGAAACCATTACATTTACGAGTACACTAAACGGAAATTTGAACGCAGGTAATTAAATGGCATATAAAAAAAGGTTAGGTTAGTATTATGTCCTGAAAAATCTAACATTCCTTCAGCACTATTATGAAATTCGGTAAAATATGCTTTCGGACACATGACCCTTCGGAATTTTGTGAGTGTGTGTGTGCTACGCCGCGTGTAGCAGCATTTTTCCCTTGTAGGGGAAATCGCTCGAAGAGGCATGACTCATATCTTAGTAATAGCCATTCAATGGATTAACCCATTATAGTACATTCAGGGATCGGAACCGGTTTAAAAAAATCGTTAAATTTTGTTCGTGAACCGTTCAAATTTCCGTTCATTTGTAAACCCGTATACTACAGCAACGTTTTCATAGAGAACGAACTAGGGCGGTGAATTCGTAAATGGCCCAGACCGCAGGTGTTTGATGTGGCCCGAACCGAAGGTGAGGGCCAGAAATATGCGATCTGGGGCTTTATGAATTACCGCCCGTGGTGAGTACCCAATTTTACGTCTTCATCTGGCCACAATGCGAGTTTTACCGTACGCGCAGCGTGCGGTATAACTCGCATTATGGCCAGATGTGACGTAAAGGTAAGTTAGTTACGCACGTAGCACTACGCCGTAGGAGAAAATCTAAAAGTATGCGTGTCGTTATGAGCGCTGTATGGTACTATGGCGTAACGTTAGGAGCATATATTAGCAGTGAACGAGTTATGATACTTACGTCATAAGAAGCGGGATTTCTTTCGTAGCACCGTGACGCAAATGTGAGTCATGGGGTTGAATGAAACTTCAACATGCCAGTACTAAGAAACATCGTTTATTTCCACGGAACATATAAAATTGTCGTCAGCCATTTTAAACTTTCGCAGTCTTTTTTCATTAGATATATATTTTTGTACAAAAACAATAGGAATGTATTACAATTAACTTAATAGAAGTTACGATATTGTTAATCATCCTAAAATATGCCGACATATTATTCAGTTAATAAAAATAAGAGGTCACATTGAGATTAACATTCAAAAGTTGGTAGGTATAAAACTATTATTAATATTACACAATAATCAATGTAACGAAAGAACATGTATAATTCAACTTATGTAACGTAACGTATGTACTATATTGCTTATAAAATAATATCTACGTGATTATTATTATTTTAACACAGTTCATTAAAAATATTTGACGTTACACAGTGGACTCTTAGGGCTCGGCTAAGACTTACAGCAGCGGCAGCGGTAGCGGCAGCGCCATATATGGGAGCGAGAGGCCGCACTCCGATCTCTCGCCCTCACGCGTGACCCCATCGCTGCCGCTAACGCCGTAGCCGGCGAGCCGTTAGGCCGCACTTATGCGGCGGCGCGAGCGTCAATAATCGCCCTTAGGAGTGTTTATCTACAGGCCTTGTTAACTTCCATAGTCGCCTGACAGTACGCCAGTCGCGCCGCCTGAGGCGACGGCCGTCCATAAGGTTTGAGTACCGGTAGCGCAACGTAAGTCTTTTAGTGGTTTCCAATACTTCAGGAAGTTAATTGTTTGTGAAAATATATTACATGTACATGCCTTTTTACTAGAATAGCTCAAGATTTATGATCATTATCACCGTGTAAGTTACAGAGGTAGCGTTACGCAGGGGACACGTTTTTTTTGTAGAATTTATTTTACGTTACGCTTTGTCCCTCAGCCCACTTAAAGTGTATTAATAACTATTAAAAAGTTTATTTTATACGTCGTATGCTCCTAATACCTACTGATAGGACTTATTCTCTTAGACGAATTTATTTAATCAATTTCCGTTGGAACAGAGTTGCATTTGTTTCGTTTCAGTCGTTATTTGAGACAAAATAAATTCAACTCTATCTTTAACGCTAGTTGATTCAAATTTCAATGCCATGTTTTGTGGCCTTAGGAGGAATTAACAAAATTATCAGAAAACTTATGTGTTTAGTCCAAATTATAAATATTTACGCCATGGCGTGTGCGTTCATTGTCCACTGTGTAACGTCACTTGCGGTCATTCACTTTTAATGTGAACGGACACATTTCACATATATGAGACAACGAAAAATATAAATTCTAAAGCAAAATAAAGATACTGTGACATAAAAAAGATTAGTAAATTCATTTAACAAGTGTAACCTAGTTGATGTTTAATTTGCAAACATTTATAATTATATTATGACATTTATTTCCATTTTCTATTTAAAAATTCGTAGCTTTTTATTCATATTTTTACAATGGCGTTGATTTTTATTGATCAAAATAGCTGAATAGAATCGAATGCTTATAAAACTAAATGAATGCTTAAAATAAAATCTAAGTAGGTAACTATTGTTATAAAAAGCTATCTATACAATAATATTACGAAGCTCATGTTTCATATGTTTTATACATAAAATGGTTTACTTTTAGTATCTACTTCACAACAGCACGTTTTTTATAATAACCTTTGGATGTACAAATATATAAAAGTGCATAAAATGTTCCAAAACGTGTCTCAACAATCCACTGCTCCGCCTAATATCTACTTTTATAATTTCTTTTTAAATGAATGTAGTCATTAATCGACTAAAGTAATCAAACTCTGATTATTCTAGTTAAGTTATGACTACCTTCATGTAAGGGTGTGTCCACACATTTACATGTATTCCCAAATAACATTTTCAAAAATACCATCAACGGAAATTTTGTGAATGTTCTTTAATACGGGGTTGTAGTATTTACTTAAGTAAATGCGAGGACACTTCACAGTAATCCGCAAAGTAATAAAAAATGCCGACTACTTAAGCTCACTATTCGATTTGCCGAAGCATTACTTTCCTAAAGGAAGTATTGTATAACCATACCAAATATTAGATATATACATAACAGCTTTACATACGAATGTATACCACATCAAAAACTCCTTCTAAAACCTGTTTTTGTAATAATTTGAAAGTCGGAGGTGCATATAACTTGCTTTTTACAAGTAAAACAACCTGTTTGACGGAATATGTTTCAATTATAATAGCTGTATACTTGAAAGCGTAATTAGAGACCAAAAAAATTACCTTGAAATTGCCATTAAAATTAAAAAATAACCGACACCGGCTAACTTACACTCTTCCAAATGATGGACATGACCAGTTATTTTTTCATATCATTTTTTTTTGGTCTCTTATTACGTTTTCAAGTATAGCTGTGGATAAAGTGAGAAAAGTTATGACATTGACCCGTTTCTCGAAGCTTAAATTTAAGTAAAGAACCGGCCAATGTCAGTAGGTACAGTCACCAGCATAAACGTTCAATAACAAAGCAGGCTGAAACATCTGATTCGTCCTAATGGCTCTAGAGATAGAGTCGTGTTTGATATTAGAGCGCGCTTTTTTGTAGCAGATTTTAATGCTGGTGACAGTACTCACATTTTCATCATTATTCACATCTGAAGTGTGTTAGGAATAGGTTACATCCACCTGATCCTGCATAGCAGTTCTGCAAGATAGGATGCTCTCGGTTGTATCGCTTACTTATTAGCTTGTGATACTGCCATATAGCTAGGACTGTGTGGATGTAATTCTTTTTATTTTTCTATTTATTTAATTTTATCTGTTTGCACTATAAGTTTACCTCTCTACTACAAGGATTAACTTTTTGTGACACTTTAAAGTAACAATGCCAATTTTATAAAGTAATCTACGGTACCGACCGTAAAAAGATTCAACAAGGTATGCCTTTCCCATTTGTTATTCACAATTCTTAGTCTATATTGTACTTGTAAAAATATACTGAGTGAGCCCTTTGTTTAAATTACACGAGAGCCAATGATTGGCAAATAAATACATTTTCGTTACACAAAGGAAAGCCAATAACTTTTAATAATATTAGAGACCTCGAAATGTACATTATTTAAAACGACTCCGGGCAGAGCCGAGTAACCCTAGCAAAGCAAAACAAAGCAAATGAAGTGTTAATGCCAAAACCACATCCCATCGCGTGTCAAGGTTAAAACTTCGCCTTTCACCCTCACTTATGAACCGCTAAAGTGTTTTTCGTTAAACTGCAAATAAGCTGCCTATAATCCACCAACTTTACCTAAAAACCCAGTTTAGTATTTTGATTTTATTATTCCATTGTGTAACGAAAGTTTCGAAACGAAGTTTGTGAATAATTTTCGTTGTACATTTGAAAGCAATTAAATTATGGAAAAATAGTGTTCTTAACCAAGTACATTCATTAAAACCTTAACATTATTACCTTATTGAACTGAGACTACATGGTGTATATTTTGTGTATCAGTCATGGTGTAGGTATAAGTTGGTGTTATATCTCAGCGGAATGTAGAAGCAATTGCAAGTACGAATAAGCTTTCTTTATACTGTTTTATTATATTTGTAAGCGTACTGTTTCCAACATTTGAAACCTCTGCATTTGTTACTGTTTGGCTCTTCTATATACGGGTCTATAAACAGCAGACCGGTGCAACGTTTGTCAATTGTAATACTAACGACATTTTTGCGTGCAATCCCCTTGATGACTGTAAATATCGAGATTGCACGGCTGTACAAATCGTGTGGACATGTGACAGTCGCGTGTTGACATGACATGAGATGACAAGACATGTGAGACATGTCAAGTTTCGCCTGTTTTTTTGCGGATTGCGTGTGCCACGCATGTTTAGAATCCTTGCCGAAATGTTTTAGGTACTTTATTGCTGCAAAAGTTTAGTAAGCTACTTGCAAATAACGTCAACAAATATCATATTATAATAATAACTTTTGAATGTGCACGTTACAGTATATTTTTCTAAGGCTAACAGCCAGCGTCTGTTGCAACAAAAAAAAGTAACAACGAATTTATGTAACCGTGTATAAAACAACTCAGATAAGTGCGATGGTCGTGCATAGAAGAATAAATTTGAAATTAAAGGCATAATTGAAAAAAAATAATGCTCCGAGCCGGATTCGAACCGGCGCCCACAGGCATTCATTGCCCGTCGCTACTAACCAACTGAGCTATCGGAACAACCTGTCTCGGCCACTAAATCTTTCAATCAGTTCCTTCCTACAACAACTCAGGGAGGTGCTTAGCGTAGATCTACCAGAAGACTTAGGCTTCTTAACGGCACCAAAACGTGTCAAATTATATTGAGAAATCGTCAGTAACGATGCGCAACCCTATACTAAATTATTTTTTTAATTTAAATTAATTTAATTTTCCTCGGAGCATATTTTTTTTTAATTTTTCCTTTAATTTAAAATTAATAATTTCGTTAGCATTAACATAGAAGAATACTGCAAAAAGTATGTTGTTCTTTAAAATAAAGTCGTGTTCGCCGTGTATTTAATTTCAATAGCCAGTAAATAAGTAGTTCATAGTTCCTAGTAAATAATGAGATACGTATAGAACCGGCTTTAAATATCTCTCCTTTCATCTCGATAGGATACACAATTGAAGAAAAATGTAGAGTTTCCTGTAACAAGGTTAGAACATTGATGTACGGTCACGGACTTTAATTGTTGAGCCATTTAGAGCTCACTTTATACTGGACACTTCAAAGTTTGACTATTAAAATACCAAAATTAGTTGACACCTAAATGGCTCAACAATTAAAGTCCTTGACTGTACGAGGCTTAGTACGTTGGTGTAGTAAATAATACTTCAGGCGCAATGTTACTTTAAATTTTCAACGTATAGAAGGCATTTAAACTTGTGCAACGATTTATGAGGCTTCTTAGAAAACAAACCGCACAGAAACTTCTCGAAGCACCTCCGAACCTTAATCATGCACTATTTCACAAAGTATCATGGCTGCTCATTAGGCAATATAATAATTCAGTCCATCAAAGGCAAAATAAACCCCTTCTTATAACAATCCTAACGATTCCAAGCTGGATCATAAGAAACCAACAAATAATTAGGAACATTTTAATACAAAATAAAATTCTTATAAAGTATCCTATCAACATTAGTAACTCCAATCGTTATATAAGCGTTCTATCAGTCCGTGGCACCAATGTTCACTAGTCTACGGTCACTACTGGTGCTATATCTCGTCCGAATCGGACCTGATAGAGTCATAATTGGACGTTTTACTTTTAAGCATCCTGAGGAAGGAGCCGACGGCGAATATCGTCCTTCTGTGTCTGTGGAAGATACCCTGGTACAGTGCCTCTCTCAGGGCCTTGCGGTCGTCCGACATAGACGGCTGGGTGCTGAGCGTGACGTCCGAATGTGCCACGATTGATTTTTGATGCCGGAGACTGCCGTGTTTATTTTCTAAGCTCTTCTGATTTGGCAGACTCATCGTCGACTCCAACGACGCATTTT
The DNA here is from genome assembly GCA_947578815.1 of Epinotia ramella. Classification (NCBI taxonomy): domain Eukaryota; kingdom Metazoa; phylum Arthropoda; class Insecta; order Lepidoptera; family Tortricidae; genus Epinotia; species Epinotia ramella. The sequence goes on from OX388216.1 coordinate 20,211,325, forward strand.
TAGTTTTCCGTAGGTTAAGGATCTTTTTGCCGGAAGACTGCGTCTCGGATGTGGACCGCTGCGGCGCGAGCTTAGACCTGTGCAGAGGATTATTGGATCCCTCAGGATGCACCACGATTTCCACGGATTTCTGGCTGACGGCGCTCGATCGTGTCAACGTTTTATGCGTGCCCGTCGACTCGGGTTTCGGCACTTCTTTGATCGGTTGTTCAGCCTCTATCGCAATCATGGCTAATAGAAACGCGCGGCTAGCGCGAGCGTCGGCTACGATTTAATCAAACGGCCCGCAGGCTAAGGTCACAACATCGGCGGGCGCGTCTCATCAATGCAATCAACGGAGGGCACGGCCAGATGAATGACGACGTCCTTATTGTTAGGCAGCTCGCTCCTTGATCCGTCGGAACAGTTGCTGAACGTTATCGCTGGTACTTTAGCATCGCCTAGTTTCACGCCTTTTAAGTTTTGTGCTAGATAATCGACTGAGGTGGTCTCCTGTTGGTCATCGGTTGCGTTCATAATCGGTGCGAGCCATTCCTCCTCGTCGTCGGTCTCCCCGGGGCGGTCTGCCGCATCCGGCGACGGATCGAGCTCGTGCGCTGGCACCGGCGAGCACCCTTCTCCTCTCACGTGAAGATCGATCAGGCCAGCTAAATTGACGTTGAAATTCTTCTGTCGCTTGCCACGCGGCGCCTCCTGTATCTCCTCTGTGATAAATTGGTCAGTCGCAGTCTCGATCTCCTTTTTCAAGGAGTGATCGTCCTCGTAGAACTCTTGCAAGTCGTTAAGATTGTCCAAGTTGTTCCCCTGTATGTCGTTGTCGGCGACGAGGGTTTGCCGGTAGTGGTCGATGAGGGGCTGGAGCGAGTCCTCGTGCTGCTTGAAGAGGTAGTGGTAGGCCTGGCTCACAGCGCACAGGGAGTAAGAGGAGCGCGGCCGGAGGGCTGAGGCTGCCGGCGTCTGCGCGGCACTGCGCCACACGTGTCCGCGGGCTCGCTCACACAATATTGCATTAGAATTAAGAATCCTTTCAAAGTCCGACACTTGCTCGGCTTCGCTGATCTGCACCAGTAGCTTGTTCTCCGTCTCTTTCCCGCCGACCGTTTGGCACAGCCTCTGCTCGCCGACCTGTTTAGGAGGATTAGAAGACTTAGTTTTGTTTGTATCGATTCTATTTTGCGTGGAAGTTGAATGGGTGTCGGCGTATTTCATTGGAATAGAGAGGTTTTGAACGGATATCGCGCACGGGATTTTCTCTATGATTTTTCGTTTTTGTTGTTTGACGAGGACTTTGGTTGGTTTCGGTTGCTTTTTGTCGACGGATGGGGGTCGGTGGGGGAAGAATTGTTTGGCGGAGCGGAGGCGGGTAGGGTCCGCGCTGCGAATGATGCGGGCATAGTTGGACCTCGGGCGCTCCGAGAGGCTGACACTCTTAGCTCGGAAGAGTACGTCAGACCTTTCTCTAGGGATCGCCGCCAGTTTGAGTTTGGCTAGGAGCTGGTCGACCCGAGCGCGCCGTACGAGCAACCTCGTTGGACTGCTGTACCGTTTTCGGATCGGTAAAAAGTTAATTTATCGTTGTGGCATGTTGAGGCACTGAGCCGGATACGAACGACGTATGGCCCGTGTAGTGGAGTGGTACTTAAGCTCTTGTAAAACACCGGGGGGGTTGCGGATCGATTCCGCCTAAATAAAGATGCGCATAAAATTTGCCAAATGTCCTTGGCTGCACGTGAGTATGACAATGCTATGAATTTTTCTGGTTTGTGAATGTTAGATAGGTACCACCTGGGTACGAAGGTACCTGGACATAAAACTACATTTTTTGCTTATAAAAGTTTTAGTTGAACACGCCATAGTCTGTCAACTCCTAGAAATACTACGATCATAATTTGCATACAGTCGCCATCAGATATATTGGAGCGGCCAAAGTGCTCACAACTATCTGAACACGCCTCTATTGTCGAGGCATTAAGGACGTGTTCAGATATTTGTGAGCACTTTGGCCGCTCCGATATATCTGATGGCGACTGTACTATCAGGGACTCTTAATACAGTAATCATTCTATGTAATAACAACTCTCTTACACATTCTTTTAAATTCTGAATATAGGTCACGTAGGTACTTATAATGATTATCAAAAAAAATAGCAGAAAAGACTTGACTCGCAAGTCAGTCAAGTCCATCGGAGGCCCGATTCAATTGGTTTTAATGACAGCTCGTGTCATAAACATCCTTGTCACCAAAACTGAGCTATCAAAAAGCGCTGTTGAAATATTATACCTGAGACTGTTGGGTACTGAATCTACAAAGCGTTTAATTGGGTGCAAACTACGAAACCCACTCATTTGCGATTCTATTTGTCAAACTCCGCGTTTCACGCTTACGGAATAGTAGTATCCAACATCCGAAACCTCGAAGCAAATTCGACTTTATACTATATGATATTAAAGGTTACATTCAAAGGTATGGTAATTGGGAATAGGAGGTTGTAACAGTTGGCACGATGTGCGTGTTCAATATTAATCAGACATTAGGTATGAACTTGAGTTTCGTGTTTAATTTGATTTTAATTTGCAGTGTTGGTTCAAAGCTACGGTACCCTAGTGGTTCAGGCATCCGGCTGTCAAGGGGTGGTCGTGGGTTCAAATCCCGGCTCGTACCAATGAGTTTTTCGGAACTTATGGACGGAATATTTACCGTTAGATTTTCGGCGAAGGAAAACATCGTGAGGAAACCGGTATAATCCCAATAAGGTCTAGTTTTCCCTCTGTGTTGGAAGGTCAGATGGCAGTCGCTTTCTTAAAACTATGCCTATGCTAAATCTTGGGATTAGGTGTCAAAGCGGACCCCGCGCTTCTTTAGGGGCACTACCGGGAATAACGCTGGGACAGAGGCACTGTTACAAAAGATCGGGGCGCCAAACAGGCATATCTGGGCCATCCAGCCGGGCGACGTCCGGTTGCACGTCCCTGGGTATCGTTGGAACGACGTCGTCGAATCAGACCTGCGTGATTTTCAAGCCATGAACTGGCGAGATATAGCACGGGATCGGGACAATTGGCAACTCGTGTCGGAGGCCAAGACTCGCTTTGGGTCGCTAAGCCATTATAGTTAGTTAGTTATAAACGGCTTTAAACTCGTGAAACACGTTTAAAAATCAAATTGAATTACGGTACAATTACGTCGCAGATAGTGCCTCGGTTTCGGCCTATCTACTCGAAATGTATTGATTAGATAAGGTAAGGTGTTTACTCAATTGGATTACAATTACTAGGTAATCCGTTAGATAATCTTGGGATGATTTACCCTGAAAGCCTTCCGATTAATGAAACGGATTATTCGACTAGGTAGAAATCGGACTAGGATTTGGTTTAGGCTATATATCGAAGTTATCATTAGTAGTAGTTATTATTAGGTGGACTGATGACCTGGTAAAGGTTGCGGGAGTCCCCTGGATGCGGGTGGCGCAGGACCGGTCGCTTTGGCACTCTTTGGGGGAGGCCTATGTCCAGCAGTGGACGTCTTTCGGCGGATATGATGATGATGATGATCTAAGTTATTAATAACACGAGTATCCATCTGCGTAGAACTCATTGAGGGTCGACATGACACTCGTCTCTCCATACAAAAGTAGTTTGATTCTCATATTAAAACGACATGCTGCGGAATAACATAAAGCATTGTATACACAATGGTATGCCATATCTAGGTCGGAAACTAATTTATGTTGCTAGAAAATAAAATAGAGCGAGTAGGACGTTTTTCATACAAAGTCTCTAATCTCTTATCTTTCTTCAATTATATTTCTACTGGCTTCCGCCCGCGACTTCGTCTGCGTGGACTCGGGATAAAAATGATCCTATATTTTAATCTAGGCTATCTGTCTTCGTGCGAAATTTCATCCAAATCGGTTGAGCCGTTTAAGCGTGTTTAAGTAACAAACATCCAAACATCTAAACTTTCGCATTTATAATATTAGTAGGATTATAATTTTGAGCAATAGTTTCCAATCTCGATTTGGTGAATCCCATTGTGTGAAAAAGTTTCATGTTATTCCAATACGGTTTTTAAGTGAGAAACAACGTTTGTATGGAGAGTCGGTTCCAGTGGACCGTGCTGAGCGATTTTAATCGCATTCCTAGATAAACATCCGAATCCCCGATTCACTCCCCTATTAAATATAGGAATGACCCTATAATAGGTGTTTCCATCATAAAAAGTATCGTTATCTCCTTCTTCGGGACTCACTATTTCCATGCTAAATTTCATCTAAACGGGTTCAGTAGTTTAAGCGTATACAATCGTCTATCGTACACACTTATGTGTTATCCGAAGGTTTCTTTTTCAGCTACTTATTAATTTTAATATAGAAAAAACCATTTTTAGGGTTCCGTAGTCGACAAGGAACCCTTACAGTTTCGCCATGTCCGTCTGTCCGTCCGTCCGTCCGTCCTCGGCTTAGCTCAGTAACCATTACTACTAGAAAACTGTAATTCGGCATGGGTATATAAATCAATCACGCCGACAAAACAGTACAATAAAATCTTGAAAAAAATATTTTTTTAGGGTACCTCCCCTACACCTAAAGCGGGGATGTATTTTTTTTTCTCGTTAAACCCATGGTGTGGGGGTATCGTTCGATAGCTCGTTTAAAAATATTATGGGTTTTTTAAAACCATTTTTCAAATCAGTGATTAGTTTGCGAGATATTGGGCTTTAAAGCCCTAATTTTTGTTCATGTGTCCCCCCCCCCTGCCGGCTAAATGGCTACTACTGGGGATGTGAAAAAATTCGTGCTAGTAGTACATATAATGAATTTAAAAGGAAAACTATCACGGACAAGTAGACATAAGTAGTTACCGAGTAATAGTCGACCAACTTAATGTGTACTTGGAAAGGCCAATTTTCGTACAAATTAATAAATTAATGAAATAAATAAATATTAGGAGACAATCTTACACAAATCGACCTAGTACCATAGTAAGCTCAATAAGGCATGTGTTATGGGTACTAGACGACGATATATTTAATAGATAGAAATACTTAAATACATAGAAAACATCCATGGCTCAGAAACAAATATTCATGCTCATCACACAAATATTTGCCCTTACCGGGATTCGAACCCAGGACCTTTAGCTTCGTAGGCAGCGTCACTACCCACTAGACTAACTGGTCGTCTATGTGACGGATAATGCAAAATGTATGAATAGCCTATTAGCATACCTTATACACGGTGAATTTGAGTAACCCGACAGATTTTAACCATAAATTCCTGATGATATTACGAGTAAATAATGTTATATGAACATAGGGCAAATACGGCAAAAAAAAAAAAAAAAAACTATTACCGATGCTACTCTCTTGTAAACAAATCTTTAGTTAAAGGAGTGAAAGAGAAAATTTAAAAAATAAATAAAAATAAAAAAATAAAAAAATTAAATACCTAAGCTCACTGATTTGTTAACAGACTGGCCGGAAATCAGCAGGTAGTAGTCTTGGGTATGAATGTGTCAGATCCATCTGGCTACGTCACGTCCTTAGGGTGTGTTATACTTGTCAATTTTTTATGTGTACTTTTTTTTTAATAATTAATATCTCGAAAACTAGGCCGTTTTAGACCATTAGTTATACTACTTTTTTTACTCCTATTAGGCTCTGGAAGCGATGGTTAAAATCTGTCGGGTTACTCAAATTCACCGTGTATAAGCTATTTTTATTAATAGTGCTCGTGATTCGGAGTAAACAAATCCAAGTTTTACAACTTATGAGAGAAAACGAAATAGACGTATACATTTTTGAATGCGATTCCACTCAAGCTCTGCTAAAAGTATCTCCGCTCAAAGGCCAATTAAGAGGCTGACAAGACCTAATTTGGTGAAATTGATGTTATTTAAGCAGTATTTTAGAAAAAAAAAAATTATTTACATCAAAAAAAATATATGATAATATTCACCATATTTCAAAGACCGTGGACGGGCTCGATACATAATTGGACGAAATCGGCTCGATAGAAAATAATTGCAAAGATTGGTCTTAAAATCATCTTAAACGGTTCTATATTATGTCTATATTTTTTCGACGTATGGGTCTGCAATTAAAAACATAAAGTCAACATATTCATACCTAAACCGCTAACGAGTCACATTTCACAAATAACTCACACTTTTTTTTATTTCAATATTTATGTAGGTACCTACTTATTATCTTCAAAAACCGGGCCCCCCAGTGAGATCGCTCTCGTTTACTCCGATACAAATTAGACAGTGTGCGCGCTATCCCAAATCCTCAAGGGCATTTTGGTGTTGACAGCGTCTTAAAAAGTATCCTCCTCTTCAATTCGATAAATTGGAATAAACTTGCACTGCTTTTGTTTCGTTCTATTTTAAAACTCTACTCTATTGTCCATTATACATGGCTCTAATTCAACTGCCGAATTGCCTTGTATGGCGAACACTGTCACCGCATCCCGCTTCGCGGTGTGCGGAGCAGCGTACAAACACCGGCCGGAGGTGCGGTGCAGTGAAGTACCGTGCGGAATTTATATAGGTACAAATGAGGCACTGGCATACGTTGCGAAACAACAGGCGGGTGCGGAGACAGTGTAACGACCATGTTGCGCGTCTACTTGGTAGCTATAGCAACAACTGGTTTGAGCATTATCATTACCGTATCATTAATGCATGGTTGACGTACAGTTTCCTCCTATACGTGTAGTTATGAAGCCAATCCAGCATATTGATTGGTCGTAGCTTGAAAATTTAATGCTAAGTAGATCGAATAATAGTGTAGAGCTAACCATGAGTTTTAAACTAGGATTTTAGTGTGGCAAGCGAAAGTTGAACTCGCTAGATTCATTTCGCCAACGGTCAAAATGTTTTGAATGAATTTTTATTCTTGCGCGAGTTGGTTTGTGTGCGAGCGAATAGCAGAGTATATCGAGCTAAAGGTGCACCTAAACGCTATGATAATCATCGAGCAATCGAGGCAAAATTGGAGAGGCTTCAGTCGACATGGTTTGGGTTGGGAACTTATGACAGTCAAGTTCTCACTCACTTCGCAAAGCCAATCCATTCCATAAGGTTTATTTCTCCCACTTGAGTGGAAGATCGGATTGGAGAGGACCGTTGCTGCAAAAACTAGAGTTTACACCAATTGGGATTGGATATAAGGCCTACAATGTGCAACCAAGCATAGAGTGCCCATATTTAGGTGACAAACATGTAAATTTCATTTGAAATTGGGTTCACGCTCTGAGTCTAACATATTCAACGCCAGTCACAACACATGTGCGTCAGAGCGCAGCAGTCGCTTTTTTCTACATATAGAGTTAAAACTGGTACGGACTAAAGCGTAGCGTAGTAGCGTCAGCGTAGCGGTGACTGAGCGAACCTAACACGTTCGTCAAGCCATGAATTAGCTGCGTCTATAGGTTGCTGTGACAGATTGCTAGGTGTATAATACCCTTAACGGTTAAGGCTCAACTTAACCACCCCCCTCCATAAATAATAAATAACGCGATCGCTTGAATGAATAGTTTTTATTTATTCAGTAGTAAAATAATTACAAATAGCCTGTCAGACGAAAGTGTTGAATAAAAGATGGCGTTCTAAATATAGCTTGTTTGTCCGTTGTCATCGATCTGAGCCATTTTACATTTCAATGATTGTATTGAAAGCCCTTTAACAGACAGTTCTCTCTTTCTGACACGTCAGCTCTGCATGCGTGGAAGCAACTATAAAAATAGACCTCCTAGTATATTTACGTCACACTTGGCCATAATGTGGCGATTACCGCCCGCTACGCGGAAAAATCTACTTCCTGGCCCGGGGGAGACGTTAAATTTTATACTTACCACGGTCGGTAATAAAGAAAGCCTCAGATATATTTATCGCCCTTGCCTGCGGCTCGTCAAATACCTTCAATCTGAGAAATTCATTGTTTTGACGACCAGTTAGCCTAGTGGGTAGTGACGCTGCCTACGAAGCTGAAGGTCCTGGGTTCGAGTCCCGGTAAGGGCAAATAGTTGCGTGATGAGAGAGCTACGGTAGCCTAGCGGTTCAGGCATGCGGCTGACAAGCGGCGGGGTCGTGGGTTCGAATCCCGGCTCGTACCAATGAGTTTTTCGGAACTTATGTACGGAATATTTACCGTTAGCTTTTCGGTGAAGGAAAACATCGTGAGGAAACCGGTCTAATCCCAATAAGGTCTAGTTTTCCCTCTGGGTTGGAAGGTCAGATGGCAGTCGGTTTCGTAAAACTAGCGCCTATGCCAAATCTTGGGATTATGTGTCAAAGCGGACCCCGGGCTCCTTTAGGGGCACTACCGGGAATAACGCTAGGAGGATGATGATATCTATTATACGAGTATATATCGTCGTCTAGTACCCATAATACAAGTCTTATTGTGCTTACTTACTACGAGTAGGTATGGGACTAGTTCAATGTCTGTAAGATTAATGTTTTTAACCGTCTTCAAAAAATAGGAGGAGGTTCTCAATTCGTTTTTTTTTTTTTTAATCTTTTTTTTTTTTCAATGTTTGTTACCTCAGAACTCCGTCATTGATGAGCCGATTCGTAAATTTATTTTTTTGTTGGCAAGTATATGCTTCCAGGTGGGTCCCATTTATTTAAAAAAATCAGTTGGATGATGGGATCCACGAGGAATTGAGGGAACTCCTCAATTATAGTAGGCACGCGTGTAGTGATTTTGGTATTTTCTATTATAACTCGTGTATGGAAATCATAAATTTGGTGGAGTGGAATTGATGATGAAGACCACAGATGACTTATGGAATTCTTCAATTATGTACTTAAAAGTACAAAAGTATAACACAGATTCTGATAAGATTCCGTTGAAATAGCAACTAAGGAAGTGCCAAAGGTGATCCCCTTGTGGAATCGACGGAAGTCCTCAAATATTATCAGCCAAGATACAGCGATTCGGTTTTTTTCTCTAATAATCAGCGCATTTGCTCTCGGAAATCAGATCATGTGGTAAATTGGAAAAGAAATATGGAAATGTCCTCGTGGCTTGGCGGAGTACTAAATTGAAGTCGGTTAAAACTTTGTTTTTAAAGTAAATTATTTAATAGGTTATAGTTACTAATGTAGGTACTATTATTATTGTAAAAGCTTTAGCAAATTTATATAACGTGTTAAACATTGATAAATAACTAGCTTATGGTTTGACAACACTGGAACTCGCTATAATAAGAATATTGCGTCACGTTGGTACGAAATGATTTTATTGCCGGCACTCGAGCAAACAACGGTGTGTTTACTACCAATACACTAGTTTCGCTAATTCCCATTAAATGTACTGAAAATACTATTATACCTACATATTTCATGGCTAGAGTAAAAACAATCTTAAAATGATCGCCATCGACATATTTCAAAGTGTGGGACAAAAAATATGGAATCTCTTTAGGTGTATATTTGAAAGAGAATATTCTAAGCTATCATATATTATCCTATACTATTGAATGAGCAATATTTGTATGTATACATATATGTGTATTCACGTTCTCAAAAACGGCTCTAACGATTTCGATGAAATCTGGAATAAGTATAGGGGTTTACGCGGGCAACAAATCGATCAAGTATCGTATTGGGAAAATTAGTTTTCTCCGTATTATTTCCATTTTCACTCGAGCAGAGGTCGGTTTCTCAGGTTCTTATTTCTCAAACATGCATCGAAATCACGTAATGTCAATCACGTTATATCCTTTATAATAGGCTGCCAATATCACCTTTTGGGTGGACGAGAGGTCTAAAATGAAATTTCTTACAAAAATGCCCTTATTTTGTTTCATCAAATGAAGGAAAAAGTAAACGTCACGTCGCATCTGTATGTCAAAGAACAGTCTCAAGAAAGAGATTCACGGAGATTGCTCTACTGACAAAAGCCTACTTCTTAAATATATGATGATATACTGGCACAATGCACATAGAACCGATGGCCATTGGGGGGGAAAGGTTCTCCAGTGGCGCCCACGTACCGGAAGACGCAGCGTGGATAAACCGAAGGTGGAGAGATGACCTAGTAAAGGTCGCGGGAGTCCGCTGAATGCGGGTGGCACAGGACCGGTCACTTTGGCACTTTTTGGGGGACGCCTATGTCCAGCAGTGGACTTCTTTCGGCTGATATGATGATGATGTATTTTTTGTTATATTATGAATTAATGATTATAATTGTAATAGCCTAATCATAATGTTTAAAAAGTATTTCGTAATTACCAAGTGCGCTCGTTTTTTCATATTTTTTATTAATTAACTAGTGACCCGCCCCGGCTTCGCACGGATACTATATTACATATAAACCTTCCTCTTGAATCACTCTATCTATTAAAAAAACTGCATCAAAATCCGTTGCGTAGTTTTAAAGATCTAAGCATACATAGGGACAGACAGCGGGAAGCGACTTTGATTTATACTATGTAGTGAAGCTTAACTTCATACTGCAATAATAATCTGCATGCTATTTATATTTGTACGCCTACACTAGTGGATAAAACATATACAGAGTGTTTTTTTTTAAATGGGACAGTATGGGGAAATCCGAATCTAAAGGAGATAGAGGAAAAGTGTCCAAGGAGACATTAGGTGTTTTTTTATGTAAACAAATTTGGCTCATTAAAATTTTTGGTCAAGCGTGAGTTGTTCTTAAAAAATTATAAAGTTGGTCAATTTTTTTTTGACTCGGGTCGGCTCTGTTTCGTGTAAGGATTATTTCATTGTATGGAAAGAAAAAAATCTGAACAGCAGAAGTTGGTCAAATTTAATGAAAACTAATCTTCATACAATTGCAGTATTCACCTTTTAATATTGTTACAAGTGCCTAGGCGTGTAAAAAAATATTTAAAATTATTCCATTTTTAAATTTCGATAATCGATAAGAGCTCCAGATGATTCAAGAGAAGAACATTTTTTTAAGGAACTTTGGTAAGATAATCTACCAACAAGATGGTGCACCAGCCCACAACAGTAGGGCAAGTAAACTGTGTTTGGACGAGCAGTTTCCAAACCGTTGGATGGGTACGAGTACATATGGGCCGATAAAGTGGCCCCCACGATCGCCCGACTTAACGCCATTAGATTTTTTCTTATGGGGTTACCTTAAGGGTCGAATTTATGAATCCCGATACAACTCCGTACAAGAATTAAAAGATGCTGTTTACAACACTTTAAACACAATTCACCATAAGTCTCTGTTAAATGCAACTAGAAGTGTCTTGAAGCGTGCTCGTACCTGCATAAGACAAGACGGCGGCCACATCGAACATTTACTCAAGTAATAAACCAACTGTATGAAGATTAGTTTTCATTAAATTTGACCAACTTCTGCTGATCAGATTTTTTTCTTTCCATACAATGAAATAATCCTTACATGAAACAGAGCCGACCCGCGTCAAAAAAAAATTGACCAACTTTATAATTTTTTAAGAACAACTCACGCTTGACCAAAAATTTTAACGAGCCAAATTTGTTTATATCAAAAAACACCTAATGTCTCCTTGGACACTTTTCCTCTATCTCCTTTAGATTCGGATTTCCCCATACTGTCCCATTAACAAAAAACACTCGGTATACTCGTAATATACCAGCTTACTTGTACCTATGTTTCACAAATAAAATTTCTGATTCTGATGATTCTGGTAGCATAAGTGAGATACAGTCTCCTTATTGCCAGATTGCAATATCCTATTTTGGGGGCGATATTTTGCGCAGTTGTCTGGCAAGTTTATACCATCAATAAACGAGTTCGGTAACGCAATCCCCGTCAGCGAAAATAAATATCCTTCGAATCGATTCCGATTCCAGCAGGCGTTAACATTTTTATGAGTGCTTCTCATAACAGTTGGAGATGACTTCCGTTATTTTTGTACGGCGAAGGTTACTGTGGGTTTGCAAAATCGGATCAGTACCTACGCCGTTTTACTAGGCCATCTGTCACCTAAGGGAAACGTCCCAGTGCTTGACACTGAGCTCTGACCTAATATTTGACACTCGTTATCTGAATTGGTAACATTCGGTGGACGATCATCATCATCATAATTGGCTTAGTAAATTCTACGTTAAGGGGCTCTGTGAGCTGTAGAACTAGCGAACCTGCATTTATTTTCTTTCTTAATTTCCAAAAACTGAATCAACAAAAATAACTATAAACGATATGATACAGAGAAAAAATATAGGTAATGGAAAAACCATAATCGTCGGAAACCCAGAGCAAGACACGAAACAGAAATCCATATCCATATCCATACTAATCCATACTAATATACTAATATTATACTAATACTAATATACTAATACTAATATACTGTTACCTCTTCACGCTTAAACCGCTGAACCGATTTGGATGAAATTTGGTATAGAGATAGTTTGAGTCCTGGGGAAGGACATAGGATAGTTTTTATCCCGGTAATCATCCCCAAGGGGATGAAGTGGGGGGTGAATGTTTGTATGGAGCTACGATATAAACGAGTTCCACGCGGACGGAGTCGCGGGCAGAAGCTAGTAATATTATAAATGCGAAAGTGTGTCTGTCTGTCTGTCTGTCTGTTACCTCTTCACGCTTAAACCGCTGAACCGATTTGGATGAAATTTAGTATAGAGATAGTTTGAGTCCTGGGGAAGGACATAGGATACTTTTTATCCCGGAAATCATCCCTCAAGAGGATGAAGTGGGGGGGTGAAATTTGTATGGAGCTACGATATAAACGAGTTCCACGCGGACGGAGTCGCGGCAGAAGCTAGTATTTAATAAAATTAGTTGTTTCGTTAAGTAAAAATAACTATATAATTTTGGAATCTGTTCACAAAATTTCACGAGAATCGCTTGAGAAATGCAACCCAGACCCCGTATCTCAGACGATAAGTGACAAGATAGGAGCGTCGTCTCGTTCTATCGAACGGTGTCAGCCAGTGACGGACGCTCTATCTTGTCACTTATCGCGTGATAAGGCCGACCATGATACGGGGTCTGTAGAGGAGAGCAGCCGAGCGGGACAGCCAAACATACGAAAGAATGTAGTCCCAAGCTGAAACAGAGATCTTCACGGTCGTTCAAAAAAGATTATTTAAGCAGCGTCTATGTAATGGCGGTGCAGCACTGACGTACATGACTCGCAAGGCCGATACGGGAGCGACAGCTGCAATTGGATTGGAGTTTGTAAACGTTGTGCACTGTAATGTAGGACGCACAGCAGTGCCGGTAGTTTTCATCAGAGGACAATGGGTGTCAGTGTCATTAGGCAGTCAGTTGTCAATCATTGGGACGTTAATCTTATAATTTAATTTAAGAACAAAGTTTTAACCGACTTCAATTTAGTACTCCGCCAAGCCACGAGAACATTTCCACATTTATTTTCCAATTCACCACATGAACTGATTTCCGAGAGCGAATGCGTTGATTATTAGAGAAAAAAACCCAGTCGCTGTACCTATGTGGCCCGATAATATTTGAGGACTTCCGTCGATTCCACAAGGATCACCTTTGGCACTATATTAGTTGCTATTACAACGGAATTTTATCAGAATCTGTGACGTACTTTTGTACTTTTAAGTACATAAAATTGAGGAATTCCATAAGTCACCTGTGGTCTTCATCATCAATTCCACTCCACCAAATTTATGATTTCCGGGTGTAAATACACGAGTTATAATAGAAAATACCAAAATCACTACACGCGTGCCTAATATAATTGAGGAGTTCTCTCAATTCCTCATGGATCCCATCATCCAACTGATTTTTTGAATAAAATGGGACCCACCTGGAAACATACACTTACAAACAAAAAAAAAATACGAATCGGCTCATCAATGACGGAGTTCTGAGGTAACAAACATTGAAAAAAAAATTATTAAAAAGATAAAAAAAAAAATTTTTTTTAATTGCAACTGAATTGAGGACCTCCTCCTTTTTTTTGAAGTCGATTAAAAATAGTAAATAATCGCGTCGGAATCCGAGTAAAGGATTTGATTATTTATTTATTTATGATGACGATGATGACCCGATTAAAAGTGTTCTTCCCTGTCACATCACCTATTATTAATATTTATTGATGTTGTTAGCTACGCAATATTGACGAGTGACGCCGACGAATGTAGGAAAATTCGGAACCGCATGCCGGGCGCATAATCGGAATTATTAATTATTTGTTGTTTCAATATCATGTACTTTTATCACAACAATGCCCAAATTCATTATAAAAGATGTACACATGAACTAAATGGAATCAACAAATGGAAATTGTTGTCACGTGATTATAGTGTTAGCATTTTCCCAGCTGAAAGCTATTGAAGCTTTTATTTGTAATCGGTAAGCAATAAACATTTACGATTTCGAAAAAGAAACAAAATTTTATTATTCATCTCGGAAATCTAACATTTATAATTTTTACTATGGTTATTTGAAATAAATAAATTAAAAAAATTAAAATTATAATTTGGTCTCAATTAATTCCAACATAATTTAAGAACGGATTTGCAACGTGAACTAAATATTATTTAAAGAACCTTTAATATCCTAAACAATTTAATTTATTCCATCGTGTAAAGAAAGTTATTTACCCGTATAAATTCAAATAAATGGTAACTTTTTTCTCCACCGTGTAATTATTTTTTTATTTCTTATTTATCTTTGTAATTATATTAAATATTTATAAATAAAAATCTACATTAAATGTGATTAACACATGTGATTGTTCACGGAATTAATCTTCTTTCAATCCGACAACGAATGGTTAGATACGCTTTAATCCACCCAGCAAATGGCAATATTTATGTAACGGAATCAGCTGCAATCGATCTCTGTGATCTTGAACTACCATAGATATGCGTAAGCGCTATAAAAATAACGGTATACGCATCACAATATTTCGATGGCATGTTTACATTATGCGCGTATCGCTGCGGTAAACATGTTTTGGTTATTTGACCAGCACGTCTATCATGAGACGGGCGCGACATACTCTCGATTTTTCTCGCACTAAGGTCAGTTCGGGTATGTGCGCCACCGGGGAAAGTGCGCCTCATTCATCATTCAGTCATTTAAATCAATATCAGCACTTACCCCGGGGGCGCACTTTCCCCTGTGGCGCACATACCCGAACTGACCTTATACCTCTTGTTCTAAGTGTTGTAATAAGAGAGAGACGGATAGTGCGAGAAAAATCGAGAGTATGTCGCGGCCGTCTCATGATAGACGTGCTGAAGGTCACCAGAGATATCATAAACTATACAAAACTAAGAAACAAAAGCTAATTAATCTCTCGTATACTTGAGATTATTTGAGTTGGCCGAATTGCATCGAAGTAGTCCATTCTATAAGCAACCCACGCAATTGATAAAAAATCGGCCATATCAAATAATCTCAACCATAGTTAATTTCATATTAGCTCAGGGGTATTGTAGTATTTTCTCGAACACGATTAAAAATGTAGTCAAATGGAGAAAAAAGCAACGCAAGAGGTAAAATAATCACAAAGTTATGTGTCCAAAGCTATAAGAAAGGGTATATTTTGTCCCTTTTCAGCAAAACGATTGTCATTTACTATGACGCTCGCAGATGGTGACGTCACTAACTGCGAGCGTTTTCTCTCTCAAACAAGCAATATTAAAACGATTGTGTAGCTTCGTAATTCTTTGAGATATCTGAATGGGATTTTGGTCACTAGGCATATTTTTTTACCTTCTTTCTTTTGGAGTAATAACAATTTTCGAGTTTACACCCGTATTTGATTAATCTAAAGTAAACGTCCCAGTGCTCAACACTGGCGCAATGCTTGACACTTTCAATCTTCACTACATAGTATAAAACAAAGTCGCTTCCCGGTGTCTGTCCCTATCTATGCTTAGATCTTTAAAACTACGCAACGGATTTTGATGCGGTTTTAATAGATAGAGTGATTCAAGAGGAAGGTTTATATGTATAATATTCATAAATTCATAATAATAGAGAGGTGAATTGTACAATAGAATTACAGACGAGTTTAATACTTAACTACGTAAGTTTTTCAGTCCACCGTTTTCCTAATGAGTTTTAAGCGAGCGGAGCCGGGAGCAAATCTAGTATATTTTTCTTTTGATGATGATTTAAACGTTATTTAAAACCATTACAAAACAAATGAAACCATTAGGAAACCAATTACGTTATTTAAATTAAACAGTTTCTAACAATTTAAAAGCTAAATACATTTTAAATGTGTTTTCCATTATTCAGTGAGCATGTTTAAAACGAGAAAATAATTTATACGTATGTTAATAAGCGAGCGCGGGGTTTGAAGGCCGACTTTAGCGTCTAGAAGTTACAGTAATATTTTATTCGCAATCAGAAAAAGTTGCATGTTCATTTTGAAATTATTAAGTAGGAATACGAAATTGAAGTTTTTTTAAGGAATTATAATTATTTACTTTGTTGTGTTTTTTTATTTTTTTCAGGCCTTTTACTGTGAAACTTCATGGTCTTCATGACGCCTATTCGTGATTTAAGATAGAAATATAATAGTAAACATTTAATATACAGCTGCTTTTTGTTTTATTTTATATTTATGATTATTATGATGCATAAAAGCATAAGCTTAGTTGTAAGTACATTGATATAATTCACAGATTATTTGCATTTGTGTAAACAGTTGAAGTAAACAACACTCAACCATCATGACATATCTATAAGGAAAAGGAAAAAGCTGTCAATTACTGTGATTTTGACAAAGACTACGGAAGCGTAGCTGCGTAGCACCGCCGTAGGGGCAACGGCGTAGTATGTCAATAATATATCATGTATTTATGGTTTCCCTAGTAACTACCTACACCTTTGTTGAAAACAGGTTTATCCACTTTGCGAGTCAAATGACCTCCTCGATTAGTCAAACGACTAATTTAATTAAACTGGAATGTTTATTGCCGTAGATTTATACGAAATGCGTACATTTAACCAGAATCGTAATAGGAAAAAGCTGATGCAACTGGCAACGTTAATAAATGGTATATCACGGTGCCTGGCACCGATTTGCCGGGAATCAATAGCCTTTTCTGTAAACAAAAACATTTCACCCATTCAACTTCCACATAAAATCGTTTAACAAAAGAAAAACACGCCGCACAAACGCTTTAGAAAAAAAAGAAAAGATACTCTATGAAAAATCGTTCCTAATTTAAAACGATACGCTGTAAATGGAAAAAGGTTATCAATGAACTGACCTAGTTTACTCACCTTTATGTTTCGGCGTAAAAACTATTTCACTGGACAAAGGCACTGTTTTTACTAACAATATTATAATTTGTAAACCCACAACACGTATTAACGTGGCGAATGGTAGTTCTGTACAAAATGAAGACACTGTTGCGTTACAAAATCAATAGACGGCCATAGAACAAGCCCGTCCGCTCCTCCATTCAATACTGAGGAGACATGCGTAGCGCAGACTCGGAAATCGCGGGAAATCTGACAGTTTGTTTTTTTAAAGATGACCGCGGATGACATCTGCGTCAGATAAGTTAATAAAACAAAGCGGCTTGATGTTTTATTTTGTACATTTATCGCACCATTTACTTTGTTTTAAAATTAAATGGGCTATGATAATGTCGTTAAGGTAAATAGATATAAGGAGACATATTTGTTAAAATATGTCGCTTATAAACACACTTTTGACGAAGAAACGTCTATTTACTTATCATCAAATATTAGTGCAGAAGAGTACGCCTAATATTTGGATGACGAAAAGTCTGTAAGGTTGTATGTCGTATGTCTGTAGGTAGGGGGACTTTTCGTATGGGCAAAGGCTATATATCTGTTGGTCATAACTTGATACTAAGTTACTGATTCAGAAAACCCATATAACACCATCGATGATTATTCTCGATCTGTATGACCTAAAGTAGGGTCATTTCGCCGGTTAGCGACCACTTAATTTCATTGGCCGGTGGGCGACCACTTAAGCCGAGTTGGTGAACTGAAAGGACATTTTCTCGGTTTTTTAGTAGATAAGTAATTGTCTCAATAGGGTGTGTAGAATTGATGTTATCTTCAATAGAAAAAAACCTTCTCCTTCAGGTGGTCGCTAACCGAACGTGGTCGCGTAACACCCTATGTCTGGTTGAAAATGCCTTATTTATATTTATATTTATTTATATATTTTGAATTTTTATAACATCGTAATATAATACGGTACCAAAGTTAAAAATCGCATTTTTTTCTAAGTACTTATATATTTTTTGAATGATTTTAAACAATTGATATTTAATACAATTTGGTCACTCTATACCACACGACGTTTTGCCTTCCCCCGTACAGCGTGTGTCAAACAAAACAAAAGTGATAGGGTGACCATGATTTAAGTACCTATTCAGTTTTTTCTCTCTCTCATTTAATGTCTCTCACACTATGTACCTATGTAACTCACACCCTATAGAGCGTTATTCCCGGTTGTGCCCTAAAGGAGCCCGGGGTCCGCTTTGACATCTAATCCCAAGATTTGGCGTAGGCACCAGTTTACGAAAGCGACTGCCGTCTGACCTTTCAACCCAGAAGGAGAACTAGAACTTATTGGGATTAGACCGATTTCCTCACGATGATGTTTTCCTTCACCGAAAAACTGCCTGTAAAAAAACCCGTAGATATGTAAGTTCCGAAAAACTCCAAAACTCCACAACATTTCGGGAGCTCATATACCGCGAGCAGTTGCCTCTTAGACACTGCACGCGTCATTGCTCTGAATCAGGGTTGCCGCGAATTTATGCGACTTTTTAGACATCCGCGGATGTTTCGAGGCTCACATCCGCGGATGCGGATTTTAAAGCCAAACACTCAAAAACATAAATACTCAACGTATTTAGGGTCACGCAGTACTTGAACACGTTGCCACTGATTTACAATCGTTGCAAACCTAACGCATCACCAATAGCGAACACGGCGAATCGTCAGATTACAGAAACGAAATGAAGATTATTATTCCCTTATCACGAAACAAATTATTTAATTAATTATTTTTGTTTCGTGTTATTTTTAACGAGGAAGTTACCCCAGACACAGACGAAGATGGTTTATTTTTCCATTATATTCTTTCTCTGTATCATATCGTTTAAGATTATTATTGACTAATCACGCGCCGTGTTGGCCGCTATCTGGGGACCGATTTTTGACTTTCGAGCGCTCGACTCTTTCACTCGAAAACTGACAATAATTATGAAATGCTATTTTGAAATAGCGATAGAAAATTGAAAAACGAGTGGTATAGACCACTCGTATTAAATTATATTGGTAGAAAGTAAGTGCCCGCCATTTTGACACTACAAACGTATTTACTTTTATTTGATTTTCGAGCGCTCGAAAGTCAAAAAGCGGTCCCCTGGTCGCGAACTACTACATCCACATCCGCAAAAAACCCATTCTTCCTCTATCGTACTTATTATATTCGGGGAGAGCGAGACGGAGGTATCCGAACTTCGAGATTTGATTTTCTTTGCGCGCTTCGAAAGAGAAGGGACCTCATTCCGTATAACATTATATTTTTAACGGAAAAATTCGTGGACAATAAAGAAATAACTTTTCTTGGTTTATCCTAATCGTACTTAATATTAAGCTAGCAATATTTGTATATAAATATATATTTGTAAACACGTTCTCAAAAACGGCACTAACGATTTCGATTAAATTTGGAATATTGCGTTTACGGGGGCGAACCATCGAACTAGCAAGGTCTCATGTCTGGGAACATTAGTTTTCTCCGTATTATCTCCATTTGCACCCGAGCAGAGCTCGGTCGCCCCGGCACTATATCCATTTTAATATTATATCCATACTTCCATACTCCATACTAATATTATAAATGCGAAAGTGTGTGTGTTTGTTCGTTTGTGTGTCCGTCTTTCACGGCAAAACGGAGCGACGAATTTACGTGATTTTTTAAGTGGAGATAGTTGAAGAGATGGAGAGTGACATAGGCTACTTTTTGTCTCTTTCTAACCCCCCACTTCCCTAAAATGGGGGGTAAACGTTTGTATGGAGCTACGATATAAACGAGTTCCACGCGGACGGAGTCGCGGGCAGAAGCTAGTATCTATTAATTGCTTTTCGAATATAACAATACGATTTTTGAAGTGAAAACTTCTTTAGCGACGCTGAGCACTTTTTGGGATGGGGAAAAACTGTTAAATACGCGACAGAGTTTTGTGACGTCAGATGTGAAGGAGGTCACTTTTTGCTGCTAGCCGATTCGACTTCATTCAAAACTGAACGCTATTCGTAAGAGTATAAAGTCGTTAAACACTTTTTGCAATAGCATATTCTGCAAATAAATTTTATAATAATACCAACGAGTCCTTCACCGTTTTGCTATTGCGAAAATTCGAATAGTTTGAATTTGGGCGTTATCCCTAAAGAGATAAAGCTTAGAAAAATATTTACCAACGGCAAAAACAAATTGATATTTTGGTCGCCTGCTGGTCTGCGTCGGTCTGCTGTTCTTGCAATTTCGAATAGTTCGAATTTAGACCTTATTCCTAAAGAGATAGCTTTGAAAAATATTTGGCAATGGCAAAAACAAATTGGTATCGTGTTTGCCGCCGCCCGTCGGCGCGCCGACGGGCCCGTCCGCCTAAGTAATTGATAATTGTTTATAAATTTGCGTCAAATTCATTGTTAGGGTGACACCGTAAGATGTCACGTGACCTGATCGAAAAACTGTTACAATGTTATTGAGTTTTCACTTCTGCCGGCACTCCCGGAGTGCAACCCGGTCTTTTTTTTTTGCATTTCACGCATGATTTGTGTGATATCAGATATCATAGGGTACACTTAGTAACTATTAACGGGAATGATGCCAGACAGTAGATTTGTCGTCAAATATTCATGAACATTGACAAGGGTCATTACGATTAGAAACACTGTATGATTGTATCAGTAAAGGACAAAGATATTATCAACCCTGTATTCCGCTAATTGTTTCGAGGTTCCGTCCTCTGAACTTGTCCGCAACTTTTTCCATCAGCCGGCCATGTTGTTTCATTCCCAAACAAACATCGACTGAGCAAGATGGAAAAATGTTGTTCGAAAAGTTAGTCGATCTGTCTATTTTTTTTTTTTACTTGTTGGTGAATATAAATAGCTGGTTCATGCCGTGCCGTGAGGATTAATTAATATCATCATCACTGCAGGACATAGGCCTCCCCCAAAGAGTGCCAAAGCGGCCGGTCCTGCGCCACCCGCATTCAGCGGACTCCCGCAACCTTTACCAGGTCATCAGTCCACCTTGTCGGGGGCCTCTACCCACGCCGCGCCTTCCGGTACGTGGTCGCCACTCGAGAACCTTTCTGCCCCAACGGCCATCGGTTCTACGTGCTATGTGCCCCGCCCACTGCCACTTAAGTTTAGCGATCCGGAGGGCCACAGGGCGAGGGATAATTAATATACTAAAGGGGAACAATTAAGGTAAAGCGTCCTCGTCACTAATATGACATGGGCATTTACGTCAAAGCAATATGGGTTATACTTGTGTACCTACGAGGTAAGACATTTTTTCTTCATTCGAATTTAAGGTCACTTTGACCCTGTCATACACTAGTGCAAGGTCGACGGCTAGCACGTTTGCGTTAATCTCATAGGTACCTAGTTTGAAGTATTTATTCCATTTAGTTTAAATCAATGAATGTCAAAAAAACTTGTAACCTCTGGGGAGTTTCTGTTCATGCACTCAAATCCATTATAGAAATCGTTTCGCCTGAGTTGGCAGTTATATTTAACAACAGTGTCGATTGCGGTGAGTTTCCTGATCTCATGAAACATAGTAAAATCACTCCGTTATTCAAATCAGGTAGCACTACTGACCCCACTAACTTCAGACCAATATCTGTGCTCCCAACATTTACCAAACTTTTTGAAAAATTAGTTTTGTCGCAATTAATAAAACATTTTAATATAATCAACTTAATGCATAACATGCAATTTGGATTTACCCGGGGTCGCTCGACAACCGACGCTGGTGTCGAGCTAATTAAACACATTTTCGATGCCTGGCAGGAATCACGAGATGCTTTAGGTATCTTCTGTGATTTATCCAAGGCCTTCGACTGCGTTTGTCATGAAACATTGATCAAGAAACTCGACTACTATGGAGTCAGAGGATCATCACTGAATTTACTTAAGTCTTACTTACATGGTAGAATACAAAGGGTCGAAGTGAATGGACAGCGATCACCGGGGTCATTGGTCTCGATGGGTGTACCGCAGGGATCAATATTGGGGCCTTTCCTGTTCCTTATCTACATAAATGACTTGCCATACCTAGTAAAGACCCACCATGATATAGTATTGTTTGCAGATGACACCTCACTTATTTTCAAACTCATAAGACAGCAACAAGCTTGCAATGATGTAAACAATGCTATTTCTAAAGTAGTAAATTGGTTTAATGTTAATAATTTATTGTTAAATGAGAAAAAGACTAAATGTATTAAATTTGTCACGAATCACGTTACGCACGAGCAAGGAAATGTCTTTGTAAAAGATGAGGAATTAGAACTAGTTGATAGTACAGTTTTTCTTGGTTTAACGTTAGATTCTAAGCTGCAATGGGGTCCCCATATTGCTAATCTCTCGAATAGACTGAGTTCTGCAGCATTTGCAGTGAGCAAGATCCGTCAATTAACAGACGTGAAAACAGCTCGATTAGTATATTTTAGTTACTTCTATAGCATTGTGTCATATGGCATTTTATTGTGGGGCAGTGCCTGGGACATTCATTCGATTTTTGTTTTGCAGAAACGGGCTATCGGGCGATATATAGATTGAAGCATAGAGACTCACTTAGACATAAGTTTAAAAATATTAATATAATATGTACATAAAAACAGTCAATTTTAGGAAAAACTGTGACATACATAATATTAATACTAGAAATAAGCATAAGCTCGCGGTGCCCACCACTCGGCTCCAAAAAAAAAAAAAAAAAAATTCATGAGTAATTGTGTAAGGTTTTATAACAAACTTCCAGGAAACGTAACTGAGTTATATATTAATAAATTCAAGAACTATGTGAAGCGTAAACTTATTTCGAAAGCTTATTATAGCACACAAGCCTACATGAATGATAAAACTCCATGGAACTAATTGTGACTGAATTTTTAATCAATAGATTAATTATTTAATTCTCGTTATATTTTGTTTTTTGACATTAGATTGTTTTTCTAGAAACATTCCCTAGTATTTTCTATACAATTTTTACTTCATATAAATTATTTTTTACTTTTTTATGTTTCATAAAATACTTTAAAAAAATAACTGACGATTTGAAAGTGCTTGTTACTAGAGGCCTACTTGAATAAAGATCATTTTGAGTTTGAGTTTAAACTATGTGACTCTACGTTTACTCCGTGTTTATACGTGTACGGAATATCATTTGATATCTACCGTTAGCTTTTCGGTGAAGGAAAAACATCGTGAGGAAACCTGCATACATCCACGAAGAAATTCAAAGGTGTATGTGAAGTCCCCAACCCGCACTGGGCCAGCGTGGGGACCACTGCCCGTTCCCTCTCATCCATGAGAGGAGGCCTGTGCCCAGCAGTGGGACGTATATAGGCTGATTTATTATTATTATTATTATTACTCCGTGTTTATAATGTCTACAATTTTTTAGGGTAGGTATATGTTAGGTATTGTACTAGCTTCCGCCCGCGACTTCGTCTGCGTGGCCCCGCGATAAAAACTACCCTATATTTTAATCCAGGCTATAATCTATCTCCGTGCAAAATTTCGTCCAAATCGGTTGAGCCGTTTAAGTGTGATTGAGTAACAAACATCTAAACATCCAAACATCTAAACGTCCAAACATTCAAACTTTGTATTTATAATATTAGTAGGATTTATACCATCCAATCCTGACGAAAAATTCAATTTCAATCCACGTCGCGTCCCATTCCTTCTCTTTGCGTAGGTACTAGTTTGTGTTTAGTCCATAGATTGGGTTGAAGCTCGAGTCTTCGGGACTGAAGGATATATACGCGGCCTAGCGCTAACCGTATCCTACCTTACCGTACACACGCGACATTAAAACGGTAGTAGCTTCGTATTATTTTGTCTTTAGTCATATTTGTTTGCCTTCTTACTTTTGAAGTAACATGATAAAGTCTACCCCTATTCCTCGCTACTGCCACTTCAGTTTAACAGTATATAAAATGGTTATCAAGGTAGAGAATCTCCGTCACTATGCGACCCAGTAATCCTACTTAGACTCGCATTACGTAACACACAATCCATTATTTACCCATTCTTTGCAAGACAGCCCACTGACCTCTTTACCCGGGTTATCAACCCTGTTCACCCGACCAAATGCAATATCACCAACCTAATAAAAACACCCAGAGGGTCTCGGGAAACGTCTCGATTTGGCCGGGTTATCGCGCCAGACAAGCTATGGTGCCAACAATATTACTTCCTGGATTTACTGATTTTTATGTCGTAGGTTTATTCTCCTATTTGCCTCTACAGGGTGGCTCATTCAGAGCGGTCAGTATGGGAAAGTCTGAAACTATAAGATATACGAAGATCTGTTCTTAGGAACCATGTCATCGATTTTAGTAACAAGAAAAACTGCATTCATACATTTAAAAAAAACTTTTACTCAGCTCGGGAATCGAACCCGGTCGTTTTGAAAAAAAAAAACTTACACTATTTCTATAGATATCGATTGTGTAGGTCTTCAGCAGTAAATGTTTATATAGAACATGATGTCTAAAATGAATAAAAGCCATTGTTTTCACATACTTTAATTTATTTTAGTAGGTGTTCGAAGTGACCACCGTTTTTCTCAATACAATATTCAACACGTATAGGTAACGATCTTACTATTGCATATTGCATCTTCATGTTGTGAATTTGCGTTAAAATTGACTCTATGGCTGCTTTTAAGTCTTCAACGGTGTCATAGCTTGTTTTGTACACTTCATCCTTAACATAACCCCACAAGAAATAATCTAGAGGCGTTAAATTTATGATGGACATTTGGATAGATTCAAGTACCTTGCAATCTTAGAAGATCTTTTAGAGGCCCTAGGAGAAATGTCAGCAGAAGTAAGAGAACAACTTTATTTTCAGCAGGATGGAGTACCGGCTCACAATAGTCACATAGCTAGAGACTTTTTAACTGAGCACTTTTCCCAGAAATGGATTGGTACGAACGGCCCTATCAAATGGCCCGCAAGGTCGCCCGATTTAACGCCTCTAGACTATTTCTTGTGTTGTGGGGTTATGTTAAGGATGAAGTGTACAAAACAAGCTATGACACCGTTGAAGACTTAAAAGCAGCCATAGAGTCAATTTTAACGCAAATTCACCACATGAAGATACAAAATGCAATAGTAAGATCGTTACCTAAACGTGTTGAATAAGTATTGTATTGAGAAAAACGGTGGTCACTTCGAACACCTACTAAAATAAATTAAAGTATGTGAAAACAATGGCTTTTATTCATTTTAGACATCATGTTCCATAGAAACATTTACTGCTGAAGACCTACACAATCGATATCTAAATAGAAATAGTGTAAGTTTTTTTTTTTTCAAAACGACCGGGTTCGATTCTCGAGCTGAGTACAAGTTTTTTTTAAATGTATGAATGCAGTTTTTCTTGTTACTAAAATCGATGACATGGTTCCTAAGAACAGATCTTCGTATATCTTATAGTTTCAGACTTTCCCATACTGACCGCTCTGAATGAGCCACCCTGTATATTAGACCTAAGTGAAGATTCGAGACAGAATGCTGGTTCGCTTAGTCTAACCTGACTAAGTTCGTAGATTAACCGTGTTTACTTTTGGAAAATAATAGTCTACTTTTAAGCATTAAATAAACGCTTGCTTAGCTTTCAAGCTACGGTAGCCTAGTGGTTCAGGCAAACGGCGGTCGTGGGTTCGAATCCCGGCTCGTACCAATGGGCTTTTCGGAACGTATGTACGGAATGTCATTTGAAATTTACCGTTAGCTTTTCGGTGAAGGAAACATCGTGAGGAAACCTGCATACATTTGCGAAGAAATTCAACGGTGTATGTGAAGTCCCCAACCCGCACTGGGCCAGCGTGGGCACTACTGCCCGTTCCCTCTCATCCATGAGAGGAGGCCTGTGCCCAGCAGTGGGACGTATATAGGCTGATTTATTTATTATTGAGCATTAAGTATTCTTTGAAATTAAGTAGTTTTAATCAGCACGGCACGCGAGCTGGGGACCGATTTTTGAATTTCGAGCGCTCAAATCTTTCACTCGAAAACTGACAAAAATAATGAAATGCTATTTTGAAATAGCGATAGAAAATTGAAAAACAAGTGGTATTGGTCACTCATATTCAATTCTATTGGTAGAAAGTAAGTGCCTGCCATTTTGACACTACAAGCATATTTACTTTTATTTGATTTTCGAGCGCTCGAAAGTCAAAAATCGGTCCCCTGTTCGCGAGGACTGTCCTAGGGGATGCCTTGATTTGAGTCGTACACGCCCCCTAGACAGAGACACGCTGATGCCTTCCGCCCACGAGAAAAAGAGATGTAACTTCGGGAATCGCTGTTTTGGACAAATTTCGATAAATACCTAACTTAGTGAAGGTTTATTAAAATTTCATAAAGTGAGATTTTAGATGAGATAAAATACTATAGTATTTACTTGATTGTGTCGTAAAATAATGTATCGTTTGAGTAGGCTGAGTAAAAAAAGGAAAATACAGACCCAACGTTGGATTTTTTTTCAATCGAGGAAATTTTAAGCAATCATGTATCCATAAAATCAGATGAACAATCATATAGTCAAGAATAATATATCAGAAAATCAGACCTTATTGTTTCTTAATCTAGTCAGAACGGCGTTTCAAAGCAAGCGATAATTTCCAATGCACCGCCTTAAGTGAAGGAGACGGTTAGTCTATCTCGCCGCGACACAGCTCGCGGGCGGTCCACTGATAGCCTTGCAGGTAAACAGTGAGATAGTATACAAACACTATATTCATTGCCACAGGCCACGCGATCAATCGTGTAGTAAAAATCTGTTTTAATCAGAGTTCATTTTGTTTAAGGCGCCGTAGGTTCATGGTCTTCTCTCCCTCTCACTCAGCATAAGCGTGAGCGAGATGGAAGTGCGTGCTCGGAAGCGCGGATATCATGTTTTTTAATTTTAATTTTTTGGCCGTTTAAATAAATAAAAATGTAAACACTGATTTCTCTCAAACATGATATTGCCGATTTTTAGAAGCAATTTTATTATTTATAGCTTTTGTGCATAATTTGTTACGAATATTTTAAGTGTATTTTTGTGTGTTTTAAACCTATGTTCGTAATTTTTTTCTATCGAGCGAAATTTGCTTAATCATGTTTCGAAGCACTGATCCCTGCAGAAAAGCCTCAAGATTGCTATTCGTATTTTTTTGAAACCATATTATTATAAACAGACGCATTATATTGTTTCAAAAACTCTTGTTCGCTTAACTTCGCTGAACCTACGGTGCCTTAAAGTTTCTAATCAGCACAGTGCGAGGTAGGGTAGGCAGCCAGTTGTGCTGACTAACCTGATAAGATATGTGAAAAGTGAATGAAGTTAGAGGTGTAAAGGTAATACAGAAACAAGGTAAGCCACAGCCCAGTGCTTGACACAAACCCATACTTGACACTTTCGTCAGAATGTTATGTGGTGACCAATACGTGTTTAACTATTAGGCATTAAGGTGTCAAACATTGACACATTTAGGTACCCTTAATATTGAACATGTTGAGGAATACAGATTTAGAATTTTCGAAATGAAAACTACAAGAAACGCACGAATAATAGATTCGGAAAGTAGTAATGGCTACTTGCCTGGCTGACATTTCAACAAAGCCTCGAATACCATATCCATACTAATAGGTATTATAAATGCGAAAGTGTAATGTGTTTGACCTGGCGCAGGACCGGTCACTTTGGCACTCTTTGGGGGAGGCCTATGTCCAGCAGTAGACGTCTTTCGGCTGATATGATGATGATGATGATGTGTTTGTTTGTTTGTATATTTGTCCGTCTTTCACGGCAAAACGGAGCGACGAATTGACGTGATTTTTTAAGTGGAGATAGTTGAAGGGATGGAGAGTAACATAGGATAGTTTTTATCCCCGTAATCATCCCCTAAGGGGGTGAAATGAGGGGGTAAAAGTTTGTATGGAGCTGCGATATAAACGAGTTCCACGCGGACGGAGTCGCGGGCAGAAGCTAGTAACATATAAAAATGTCGCCGTTGTCCGCTGGATGCGGGTGACGTAGGACCGGTCATTGTGACACTCTTTGGGGGAGGCCTAAGTCCTGGGCTGTTATTCTTTACGCGCTGATGCGCCTCACCCCACCGGTCATACCTAACGAAACTAGACCTCTACCTACGCTTGGTTACTACGAGTCGCAGTGTCAAGATATATTTGTGTGTGAGCGTTGAGGTGAGCTTAAAACAAGTTACAGGATAGCGGGGCAGCAGTCGACGTCTTTCGGTTGATATTATAATGAACTAGCGGCTTGGCACGGGTACTATATTATACTTAAAAACCTTCCTCTTGAATCACTTTATCTATTAAAAAAACCGCATCAAAATTCGTTGCGTAGTTTTAAAGATCTAAATACAGACAGCGGGAAGCGACTTTGTTTTATACTATGTAGTGATTTGACTAAAATGTTATAGAAAAAAATGTGTATCACTTTATACAAAAAAATATAATATGTAGGTATACAACATATTGTACCTAACTGTTCACTCTATTTCCCTTAAACATATGCACTATTTAAAATTCCTCGTTGTGGGAGCTTAAAACACCCGATTGCCTCCCAAAAGCTCGGTAGCTATTCAGCCTTGAAAGCTTAAAGCTCTTCGTGTAATGGAACCAAAGCGTTTGAATAATTCATTCCTCCTGAAATGCTGTATCAGACAGATTCACATTACTGTTTGCTTAGTATGTTGTCTATTACCTAAAGGTATCTAAAACACAGATATAGATATACAGGTAACTTATACACCTCAATCTGTATGAAAACCGACCGTGTCACTTTTTTCTACCTACTTTGACGTCACACGGGCGAATTAGTGATCCGAATTCCCCGTTGTCCGCGGAAAATCGATTCTGCAATAAGGTATTTTCTTAATATTCACGGACAACCGGCTACCACAACAGACGCGCGCGGAATGTAAGTCGGAGTGCCAACTCGGAGTGCGAATTCTGACACGCGAAGTACATGCATTTGCGTGATCTATGTATATCTATAACTGTGATCTAAACTTCGCCTCTTTGGGCGATATGCATTAGTTAACATAGAACAGCGCGTTCTCTGCGTAATCGCATCGGAAATTAGGCTCTCCGCAGAAGAACTATGAAAAAAACTAAGGTAACCGATATAGCCCTACGAATAGCTAAACTTAAGTGGCAGTGGGCGGGGCACATTGCACACAGAACCGATGGCCGGGCGGAAAGGTTCTCGAGTAGCAACCACGTGTCAAACAATGTCATGTCGCATCTGTATATCAAAGAACAGTCTCAAGAGAAAGGTTCACGGAGATTGTTCTGCTAACAACAGCATTCTTAATGATTATATGTTTTTTTTTAATACAACGGCGGTGGCAAACAAGCGTACGGCCCGCCTGATGGTAAGCGGACAGCGCAGCCTATAGACGCATGCAACTCCAAAGGAGTAACATGGGCTTGATATGTTTGAGGATTCGCCGTAGTTGACAGCTAAAGGAACAAATTCCCTCGCTCTCAACACAACGCATCCTCGGGATCTCTGGCGACCTTGCTCACCTCCAGGAACACAACACTACTACAGAGCAAGTAGTAGTGTTATTATGGCTGTGGTCTTCTGCAAGGCGGAGGTACTTCCTCGGTTGGGCTGCTCCACATTCGAGCGGGATGACATTTCGCTGTGCCCTACCCACCGATATATGATGGTATACTGGCACGTAGTGCCGACTACGAATTGGAAGACGCGCCGTGGCGTGGGTAGACCCCCGAAAAGGTGGACTGCCGCTGGAGCAGCATCGATCACTCTGTCACTCTTTGGGAGAGGCTTTCGGCTGATAGGATGAACATGGAATAGTGAGACTGTGCTCATGTCAGATAGATATGGCCAGTGACACTGGCCGCTTCGGATAAACTGGGCTCTCGCGCAGGTCCGAGCAAACAATTCACCTAGAGATGCAACGGATAGTGGTTTGGCCGGATACCGGATACCGAATATGCGGCAGTGCAGCTGGCCGGATATCCGCTATCCGGCCGCCGGATATTCGGCCTAAAGTTACATGCCTAAAATGAAACAAATTCGACCGCACCCGTGCGCGGCGCTCTGTGTAGGTTGTAACTTGTCACTCGCTATGGCAGGCTATGATAGAATAGAAACGTTCGTTATTTATTCAACTTTATTTTACCTACTCTAGTTCTCTTTTTACCATTGTAATATTCCAGGCCTATAAATTACATTTAATACCGAAAAAAATATATATTTTCGGTATAAAATACTATCCGGTATCCGGCCGGATACTATGCCACTATTCGGTATTCGGCCGGATACTAAAATTGAGGCCGGATAGGCCGGATACCGGATAGTGAGCGGATATCCGTTGCATCTCTAAATTCACCTGACCGCTGCTGTATGAGCGAGATAACATTTTGCAAAGCCTAAGGTATAAAATAATTTTCTTAGTAGCTGTCAGGTTCTGAGTATATCATGTTCATCACGATACTTTATGATATGTTGCAACAACGTTTAAACAATACAGTGCCAGCTGCAAATAAGGGTAATATACAGGGTGGAAATCTGCACCATCTGCGTCATATTACTATTAATGTATTACAAAAATAAGTCGATTTATAAATAAATATAGGTACTTATCGTTAAAAACGTACCTACCTACTAAACTAATTTTATAATAACGGCTAACCCTGGGATTGAAATAGATGTCGACACGAATATTCCTCTTCGACCTCCGTCGTTATCATTAAATACGTTTTATGACTACATTTATTATTTTTATTAGAAATAACAAACTACAAATCAAACCACAACACATTACACTAACCACTAACATAGCTCCTAAGTTAATAATGTAGCTAAAACTAACAAATATGGAGTATTATTATTACATTGCTACTCTCGGTCTTCTGCCTTCATCATCATCATCATATCAGTGCTGGACATAGGCCTCCCCCAAACAGTGCTAAAATGTCCGGTCCTGCGCCACCCGCATCCAGCGGACTCCCGCGACCTTTACCAGGTCATCAGTCCACCTTGTGGGGTGTCTACCCACGCCGCGCCTTCCGGTACGTGGTCGCCACTCGGGAACCTTTCCGCCCCAACGGCCATTGGTTCTACGTGCTATGTGTTATATATTGTATGGTCTTCTGCCTTATACAATTTTAATTATTTAAATAAGGCAACACAGGCCCATATTACAAATACCTTAATAACCAACATACATATCAATACTATGCATGTTACCATCAATTTCTTCAACCCGCTTTAACACATTCACTGTCAACATTCGAACGCGCTATGCTCGTAGCCGATCCCGTGGGTTTCCGTAGCGGAAAGCGCCTACGCCGTAGGCCCCCGCGAGGCAGGTTCCTGGGTGTTTATGAGTAAATTTTCCACCCTGTATAGTCTGTTTTTCCAGGGCATTGACTTGAGTGTAGACATATGTAAATGCACTCGTTATTTACTTTCAGTTTCCCTTTCTGTAGATTACAACTCGGCAAAGTTGCCGCGTTTACTTTGCAAATTGAGGTCTATTGTAGGCTGATGGCAAATAGGTACAACTGATTGTTATTTGAAATGCGTAACTAATTATTAGGTATAATCCCGTTTTATTTAAGACTAGCTGCCCACGCGGTTTCGCCTGTGTATTGCAAAAGCCGCGGGATATATTGTAGTAGCCGATAACCACACAGAAAGTTCATTCTACACGCGGTTCCGGAGATTAACCATTACATACAAAACTTACAAAGTCACAATCTCACAGACTTTTCCTCTTTATAATATTAGTATAGACAATGGTAGCCGGCATCTTTCTTTTTTTAATGATTTTTTTTCCTATTATTTTCGTCGCTTTAGTGAGGTGAAAAGATTTGTTACACACGGGTGCAGTTATTTTGGCGTGTGTTGTCTCGCTACGCTCAGGATTCTATTTTTGAACCACTCACTTCGCTCACGATTAAATTTTCGAACCACTCGCTTCGCTCTTGGTACCAACCATACAATCCGTTCGCTAGCTCGTGTTTAAATTCCACACTCGCGGTTGAAATACAACTTTGCACCCTTGTATAACAAATAACTGTTATTACAGACTCAATAATATATATATTAAAACACACAATAAATATTAAATAAAAAATATAAACTAAGACTAAACACTGAGAGAATAATAAGCAAAACTAAATTAAAACTACAAAATAAAACTTAAAAAAAAATAAAAAAAAAAAAGTAAGTTTTATAAATTCTAGTTTAAGTGTTTCCTGCTGTACAAAGGTTGTCTGGAAGAGATCGCTTTAAAGCGATAAGACCGCCTGTTGTTACCATTATTTATTAAGCAAATTTTTTTGTAAGATGTTCTCTCTTGTAGTGGTGCAATAAAGAGTATTTATTATTATTAATATTTTTTTTATGTCCGGCTCCCATCTGGCCCAATGGCGCCATAAATACTGGCTGCATTGCCCCGCTGAACTGCCCCCGATATTTGTTGGACCAGGTAAGAGCCGGAACGAGGGGCTGTCCTTGTCTCTTAGATGCCGACCCAGCTCCCAAACAAGTCTCCTGCCCTCCGAACACCAGCCGTCTCGATTGCGACCGGAACAAAGTCGTATGGGCGTATTTTCCATGTTTTAGTTGAGCCGCATTTTCGGCGGTCGCACCTGCTGCCCTCATGGTGTGGTAAAGGTGAGTGGGTGCAAATGTGCTCACACAAGTTGCATCCCATAGCAGGCAGCGGCCTTTTGCCCAGGGAATCAGCGTAAGACCGCCCGGTCTCTTACTCGATACCGATGTACGACATAGCCCTTGGGGCTCCAGAACGCAAATAACGTTTGTCGAGATGAAACGGTCATTATATTATTCTTACATTACCAATAAACCGAACTCACAAAAACACTCGGAAAACGCGTCTACTTAGGTACCTACTTATTATTGCCATATTAAATATTTTCAAACAGTTAGGTACTTAAAGATCAAAAAATGCTCACTGTTTGATCATAGTAAAATCCTGATGTCACATTCTCCTACAAACAAATGCTGATTTGACTATTAGTCTATATCAGACTGACTATTGGCTGGTTCCAATAATCAATCCACCGATAGTTTTCCTTACCAACAGTTACATTTTGACACATTTTCTACGGGTAATCTGTCAAAATGTAACTACCGGTAAGGAAAATCGGTGGATTGATTATTGGAACCGGCCATATGTCAGTCAACGTCCCTATTGCGATATCTTCTAATTGACTGCTTTTGATTCGATGTTGACATATTTCAACAGTAAGGAAATACAATCATCCTATCACCATTTCCTGTAATAGCCCACTGCTGTGCATAACCCAATAAAACAGTTGTTTGCAAAAGCTTTACAGCAATCTGATAAAACAATCTTCCAACAATAGGTATACTCAACAACCAACCTTCTAGTATCGACGGTAAAGTTCAGATTGGAATGGTGAAAAATCATAGCTTGCAAATTTGATTTCATTTACTGTAACTATGTTTTGACGAATTAAAGTTTCTCTCTAATTAAATAAAGTAACAGTTATATTGCAGTATAATACTTGCTGGGTACATTACATACATTTATTGAATAGGTTTAAGAAGCGTGCCTATTTATTCTGTAATTCACGTACAACCTATCTACTTATTTAGTAAGTAAAATTCGTCTTTGCATGTGTGATGTCCCTGTATGTGTGTGTGCGCTTATGAAACTACGTAATAGGTAGTTCTTTCACTCGATGGGATTGAAAATAGTTATTTACGATACAAAGTGCCGAAAATAGGATATTCGCAACGAGTGGTGATAAATTAAAACACGACCGAAGGGAGTGTTTTAAATCGACACGAGTTGCGAATTACCTATTCGCACGTGTATCGTACAACGTTTTACTGTACATATGGCTCTTTAAAGTTTCGACATATGCACGAAAAGTGCTCTTTTCCGCACTAGTGTGGGAAAGTAGCACCATGTGTACTGTAAACATATTTTTCTGCAGTTCCCACATAATGGAGTTTATAATTTGCCATATTGTTATATTGTGACGTCACATCTTAATATCTCACCCGGGGTGACGTAAGGATTATAACCATAATGTCGATACCTCAGTCATCTAAAGATAGAGCATGATTCAGAACATACGTGAATCCCCCATCCTGTATAAGTTAAATGGACTTAATATACACACACAAACACAAAGCAGTAAACCATACAGCAAAGTTTTTGCTAAACGACCTGTGTTCAATCAAACATGCTGACAGATGAATTTACTTACCCTAAACTTATCCGTTTGAACAGTTCAGCGAGTTTCGAATAGTTCTGCCTGAGAGTTACTGAGGGATGAACGACTTCAAAGAGTTGTAACAACGCCAGAATGTAGGTACTTACTAGCGTGCTACTTGAATAGTTCAGTTTTCAGACATCGTTAATTGAAAAGACTTTCTGACCTTTGATCACTGAACCAAAGAGAATATAACCACTACGTTCTAAGAGACGGGACTTCGAACTAAGTTTTGGATGACAGTGACATTGTCATTTGAATTTGACTTGATAACTCAATCGAGTTTAGCTACTTTGCCATACCACATTAAAAAGTTCAATACGGAAGTAAGTCGTACCAACATAATGGCACGAAATCCCTTTAGGGATGTAGTAATTAATATTATCGATGTCGATAATATTAGTACGCAACGTTATCGATATAAATATATAAATTATGATGGTCAGGTCTACTGCATGAAGAGCAAATTATTGCACTAAGTATATCGACACCAACCAAGTAATAAAAGGATAATAAATGTTTTGTCAGTTTATTTATTTCACACCAATTTATTAATTACGAGTATAAAAAATATTTAGGAGTACGTATATTTATGTTTACAAAATTTCACCAATTTGTCCATAGTGTCTCTTTTTCGTTCGCAAACAGTCCAATGTATTTCCATAATTCTTCTTGTTATAAGACAGCTCTCGCTTGTATTATCCAAGTGCCGTAGATTTTCAAAAGTAAATCAATGTTTACGCTCGATATTTCGTTATAACATTATAGGTTAAACAAACTTGTATGTACTTAGGTAGTTACCTAAAGTTCTTGGTATCTATTATGCTGGCTTTAAACTGGTTGATGACGAGACTCTTATACATATGTTTATATATTTGAAAATAACTAAGATCGTGTTCTACTTATTCGTCAAAAGCATTGGTTGTTTGACACACATGTTTTCTCCTGAAGTTACAATATCCATGGTTACCATCCAAATGCCACAATGACAGAAAGAGAAAGAACGGAAGTAAGAGATAGCATGTGTCCGCCATGGTAGAAGCACAGATAGAAAACTTGTCACTTGTTCTGACACTTGTCAGATTTGATGCTGAATTTGAGCAAATGGATGTCATTCTTCTATTTGTTCCTAGTTGCGTGACACTGCACTGAACTATAGTTTGTAAAACACCGAAAACCCATCACTAAAGCCCGTCAAATTAAGGATGGTATAATGTACGGCCAAATAATTCGCGTTCACGCATCATTCTGTTCTCTCTCTATGAATGGGTTTAAAAAACAGAGACAAAGTGAACCCTTCCCCCCTTCACCCCGTGGATGTCGTAAAAGTCGACCAAGGGAGCAGGGTTGAAGTTTGTTGTGGGCGATGGGCTAGCAACCATCACTGCGATATCACATTTTGTCGATCTCATACCCACATTTATGCTAAAATTGGCACTGGAACATAAGTTTCATGTGCTCTGCCAATCCCTTTAGGGAATAAAGGCGTGAATCTATGAATGGATTAATGAATATAAGTGGACGCGGATTATTGAGCATCGTGGCACATATCCTGTTTATGTCAGGAAGTATTCGTGTCCTGTTCATATCAGAAAATATGACAGGTCTATTGATAGTTAGTTAACAGTGGAGTGGCAATTACTTTATATTATGATCAAATCGTTCCAGTAGTTTCGGAGCCTATTCAGCGAGCCGTTTAAGCGTATCAGTAACAAACATCTAAACATCCAAACGTCCAAAATGTCGCATTTATAATATAAGTAGGATAATAATAATTCTAGTGAACACTTAGGTACCTATTGTGCAAGTGTGTACAAACAAGTTTTGATCGCGACCAATAAAAAACCTATTCAAACAATAAATAACTTTTAATGTCAGATGTAAGATGAATTTTAGAATCGGCGATATTTTTTTAATTCATGACAATGGCAAACGAGCATACGGCCTGTCCGATGGCAAAGACACAACGTAGCCTATGGGCGCACGCGACCCCATTCCTTGTGCAGACAGAGAAAATTGCAGGTCTTCACTCTCAACACAGCGCATGTTCGGCCGCTATAACGACCTTACGGTCAGTTCGGGTATGTGCGCCACCGGGAAAAGTGCGATTCATCATTCAGTCATATAAATCAATATCACCACTTACCCCGGGGGCGCACTTTCCCCTGTGGCGCACATACCCGCACTGACCCTACCTACTCACTGCCATTATCACAACTTCACGTATATACATATGTATTTCAACCATCATCATATTAGCCGAAAGACGTACATTGCTGGACATAGGGCCCACAGACGCGTTCCGTAGGAGATCCCAGAGCCGTCCGAAATGCTTCGAGGACCATCGGGGGGGTTTTTAGTCGGTGAGAGTCCGACATAACCTCCGCGCTATCCCCGTAGCGTATGAAGCTGATTTTCCACCGGAAGGGCGAGACGAGGCGAGGCGAGGCGAGAATTGAAATTTGTATGGCACTTACTATTTCCAGCGAGCGCGCGCGAGGAGAGAATTGAAAATTTGCCATACGAATTTCAATTCTCGCCTCGCCTCGTCTCGTCTCGCCCCTCCGGTGGAAAATCAGCTTAAGGCTGGTTTTAGTGTCATGCGGACCGTCAGTACGGGTCTCTCCGCGCGGACCAATATGTGTGGTGGAGCTGTCCGTGCGGACGGTCGCCCGTACGCATCCGTCCGCATTACTCTAAAACGCTCCCTTAAGCAGGGTTCGAAAGGATAATTATCGTGATATTAACAGATGGATAATTATCGATTGATAAATAACAAAAAATTGCGCTCGTGAAAGTGAACTGTATTCGAAGTATTCGAACGTGTATTTCCGCACTTGCGTCTATCCGAACGCACGAAGTGTCAACGTGACGTGCCGCGCCGTGGAGATTCCCCTTACAAGAAAAAAACAGTTCGGATTATGCAATGTTGACCGAACTCGGGTGTCATTGGCTCTTATACTGGTGATAATTATACGATAATTATCAAGAAGCGTAATTATCTTGATAATTTCGAACCCTGCCCTTAAGCTTAATACATATTGGTCCGTGCAGAGCGTTCCGTACTGGCGGTCCGCATGACACTAAAACTAGCCTAAAGGAATTCCCTCCCTTTAAAAGAAATAGATCTCTCCCAAAGATTGCCAAAGTGAGCGGACTCCCACGTCCTTTACCAGTTCTTCAGTCCTTCTTGTCGGGGGTCTACCCACGCTGCGTCTTCTGGTAAGTGGTCGCCACGCGAGACCTTCCCGCCCCAACGGCCATCGGTTCTGCGTGCCATGTGTAAATTATGAGCAATTTTTTTTATCGTACTTGCAAGAGATAACACTTAGGTATTAAACTGTTTTATATAGGTCATTACGACACTGATGCATGTCGATTAGAAGTGGTTGTTCATTTTAAGTTTGGTTTTCCTCTGCAGGTGAGGTTAATATACTTAAATGCTGGTAAATATTGAAGTTCCTTGTCTAACTTTAACGGCATCTACCTAAATGTCGCAAGCACTCGGCTTGAATGTCTCTATTGGAATCGCGGTATTCTTAAACTGAAACGTAAGTATGTCAATAGGAATGCTACCAATGAAAATGCCATTCCATTCATCAATGCAATCACGGCCGCGGTTCCGTCTCTTATTTGTTAGATTACGAGTATCAGATGGGTATATAGGTATATATTATGTACTAAAGTAGTTATCGCTTTTGTTTGCGTCTCTGTCAGTAGTGGTTCTTTCTTTTTCAATTTCGTAAAACTCGAATCAACTATAAACTCCATACTAATATTATAAATGCGAAAGTGTGTCTGTCTGTCTGTCTGTATGTCTGTCTGTTACCTCTTCACGCTTAAACCGCTGAACCGATTGCGATGAAATTTGATATGGAGATAGTTTGAATCCCGGGGAAGGACATAGAATAGTTTTCATCCCGGAAATCACCCCCTAAGGGGATGAAATGGGGGGTTAAAGTTTGTATGGAGCTACGATATAAACGATTTCCACGCGGACGGAGTCGCGGGCAGAAGCTAGTTCTATATAATTATTGAACCTGTTCACAAAATCATATGCTATTTTGCCCAAGCTAAACCGGAAAACTTCGTTCGCTTCGGTCGCTCGTTCAATTATGATTTGAAAGATGGATATGAAAGTTCCCTATGATGTGACAGAGACATGTCATTTTGAAAGCGCAATCGACGCGTTGTTGAATACTGAGAATTGAATAGTGCGCTACTTCGACTTTGTGAGCGTAGCGTAAGGCGTAGTACTCTTTATTATACTGTGGTAAGGCGCACGTGCCAGGACGAGTGCAAATCACTTTCGTAGCTAATAAGGAAATCAAATCACTTTCGTAGCAATGCAAAATGTTGGTTTTTGAAGTGCCATTAGAGAAAAAAAAAATGTTTTTATGGTTTAAATCCGATTCTCATTCTGAATGCTCACGGGCTGTAGTGCCATTGATCCCGTGTATTTCAGGCTCACTGCAAGAGGCACTCGGATACCTGAAAATAGGAGTGGCAACATCGGATTCTATAGAAACCTTCGACATTACCTAGCTAGAGGAACGGTAGTCGTTGCGGATAGTCGCACGACTGGTGACAAGCAAACAGGGTGATTAGTGCGACGTGGGAACATCGGCTGCGTACGGGGCGCACAGTGGAACGAATGTATCAGTACACAACTTGATAAATTAAAAATAATTATAGGGCTTACCCTACCCTATTCGTCGAGCAGTATAGAAAAACGAAAAGCAGTATAGAATCGGACTCGCGCACGAAGGGTTCCGTACCATTATCTATAAAAACAGTTTTAAAAAAAAGTTTGTTGTATGGGAGGCCCCCTTTAATATTTATTTTATTTTGTTTTTAGTGTTTGTTGTTATAGCGGCAACAGAAATACATAATTTGTGAAAATTTCAACTGTCTAGCTATCGCGGTTCTTGAG
This sequence comes from Epinotia ramella, assembly GCA_947578815.1. Taxonomy (NCBI): domain Eukaryota; kingdom Metazoa; phylum Arthropoda; class Insecta; order Lepidoptera; family Tortricidae; genus Epinotia; species Epinotia ramella. The sequence continues at coordinate 20,250,773 of OX388216.1, forward strand.
ATACAGCCTGACGACAGACAAAACGGCAAAAAAAAAAACGTTTGTTGTATGGGAGCCCCCCTTAAATATTTATTTTATTTGTTTTTAGTATTTGTTGTTATAGCGGCAACAGAAATACTTAATCTGTAAAAAATTCAACTGTCTAGCTATCGCCGTTCTTGAGATACGGACGGACAGCGAAGTCTTAGTAATAGGGTCGAAATAATTTAGTATAGGTACCTAGTACTAAATAATTTCGAACCGAAAGAGGACCTTCTTTATTCTGCGACGTTTTTTAAGAGGAGACGGGTGTCTTAAATATTCGCCGACTGTGACTGTGTAGATAAATAACCTACTTATTAAGTTTTATTGATGTATTATTTTTTATTTTAATCTTAATGTCTTTTTGTTGTACATATCATGTGTTGGACTAGTCTGTAAGTGATATGTATATTTTTTTGCTAATACAAAAAACAGAAAAAAAATGTGCACATTTTCTTGTAGGTACCTATAATTTATCCATTGCATCCTTTAAAAACAATATTAAATTATGTCTTATCAACCTACAAATATCGAATGCATAAGCAGACAATCCACAAAGCTCTTAATTGAACAAAAAAAAGACCGGGTTGCACTCCGGGAGTGCCGGCAGAAGTAAAAACTCAATATCATTGTAACAGTTTTTCGATCAGGTCATGTGACATCTTACGGTGTCACCCTAAAAATTAATTTGGCGCAAATTTATAAACAATTATCAATTATTTAGGCGGACGGGCCGCGGGCGCGTTGGGTGCGACGGGTCGGCTCGCCCGCCGCCGGCAGAGAACAAAATACCAACTTGTTTCTGCCATTGCCAAATATTTTTCAAAGCTTTATCTCTTTAGGAATAACGTCCAAATTCGAACTATTCGAATTTGCAAGAACAGCAGACGGCAGCGGTGAACAAAATATCAATTTGTTTTTGCCGTTGGTAAATATTTTTCAAAGCTTTATCTCTTTAGGAATAACGTCCAAATTCGAACTATTCGAATTTGCTCAATAGCAAGACGGTGAAGGACGCGTGAACAAAATTACAAATTTATTTGCAGAATATGCTATTGCAAAAAGTGGTTAACTGCTTTATACGCCTACAAATAGCGTTTAGTTTTGAATGAAGTCGAATCGGCTAGCAGCCAAATATAAAAGTTAGTGACCTCCTTCACATCTGACGTCACAAAAATCTGTCGCGTATTTAACAATTTTTCCCCATCCCAAAAAGTGCTCAGCGCCGCTAAAGAAGTTTTCACTTTAAAAAACAATAAGTACTTGTAAATGACATCACACCTACACATGCATTTCATCATGCTTATCTTAGACCTGATTTGTACTTACTTAGCTTTGAATAAATTAATTGACCATTGACCTCTCCTTCTCATTTACTAAGTTCTGTTACGTTTAAGTTATAATTATAAGTTATATTGGGTGCCCTGAAAACCAGCACCTTTAGCATGTAGTGCTGGTGGCATATGCTGAGTGGCATCCATTTTGGTGCATTTCAATTGTAAAAACATAAGTAAGTATGTCATGTTTATTTTATTTTTTATTTTATTTATTTATTAAGAAACAAACAGTCTCATATAGGTACATTGATACATTAAAAAGTAGTAAATTATGGACTTACAGTTTCCTTAATGAGAATATTTAAACCTGAACATTAAAACCATAAAAAAAAAAAAAATTAAGTTGTTGAGATGCATGTTAATAGTAATTGTTAATAGTTAATAGTATAAACATAAACATTGCCAGAAAACTTAAAGTTATGATTTTGAATTACAGTTGTTGAATACATTGTAAAGATAATCGTTTGAAGCTACAAAATGTCTCATGGAGAATATCCAACGACTGAAATTTTTCATCATAAAGCCTGCACGCTCTTCTAATGAAACCGTTTTTTGCATAAGAAGTACGGCTACGGGGGATATGAAAGAGGGTTTTTTCTCTACAAGCTCGCTCGCAACGCCGGGGTACTCTAAAAGAAAGCGTATATATTAACGAAGGGGCATCGATGATGTTATTAATAATTTTGTACAGGATCAAGACATCAATCCGTTCACGACGAGAACTTAATAAAGTAGTACTTTGTATTTTCAAGGAAGTGGGATAGTCTATATATTTATGTCCAGTGCGATACTCAATTGCCTTGACAAACTTTCTCTGTACTTTCTCTATTTTATCACTGTGTATTTTATAATGTGGATTCCAAACAGCGCTAGCAAATTCTAATCTACTACGTACATAACTGTTAAATAATACCTTGTAAGTTGACAGTCTACTAAAGGGTTTTCCTACACGCAATATAAATCCCAATTGTTTAAAAGATTTAGCCACTATGTTGTCTATGTGAGGAACGAAGGTAAGTTTTGAGTCCATGATAACGCCAAGGTCACGAATCTGGTTTACTCGCGTCAGTTCTTTATTTGACAGTGTGTACTTAAAGTTTATAGATGTTCGCTTTCTACCGAAACTAATAATGAAGCATTTGTCTGTATTTAGAAATAAGTTATTTGAGGTACAAAAGGCCTGAAAATTATTTAAGTCATTCTGCAAGACAGTACAGTCGTCCATATTTTTGATGAGTCTGAATATTTTAGTGTCGTCGGCGTATAATAGCATTTTTGAATTTTTTATACAGTCTGTGATATCATTAATATACAGCACGAACAACAAAGGGCCTAAATGTGAACCCTGCGGTACACCGGAAGTAATAGGTCTATAATGAGAAGTGTGTCCTTGCACAGCCACCGCCTGTGAACGATTCTCAACATAAGATTTTATCCAGCGGAACAGGTCGCCGTGTATACCAAAATGCCAGAGTTTCAAAAGTAAGCGCTCATGATCAACCTTATCGAATGCCTTGGCAAAATCAGTATACACTGCGTCCACTTGATAGTTGTTATCTAATGCATCTAATATGAATTCTGTGTAAGATAAAAGATTCGAGTCAACACTCCGACCCCTGAGAAAACCATGTTGGTTTGGAATGACATGACGACGCATTGCAGAAGAGAGTTGATCACTAACTATTTTCTCAAGGATCTTACCTAGTTGACACAATTTCGATATTGGGCGATAATTTTCTATCTCGGTGCTAACCTCTCCTTTTGGTATCGGTGTAACTAGTGTATGTTTCCATAAAGTTGGTACGCACCCCTCCCTAATGGATTTTTCGAATAGTAAAGTGATAGGTACTGTTAAGCCTGAAGAACAGTTTTTAATTAAGACTGGAGGAATACCATCAGGACCAGAACCTTTATTAATGTTAATGCTGTTAAGATATTTAAAGACAAGATTTTTAGATATGTAAATGGTATCCATGTCGAAAACAGTGTTATTTACGGGAGTGAGATTATTTAGGTCTACAGAACTATCGCTAGGTGTTTCAAACACGGATTGGAAATGTTCATTAAATAAATCACAAATGTGTACACCGTTAGAGGCTGTTAATCCTTTATAATGCATAACCTGCGGAAGGCCACTTTTAGCAAATACTGATTTGATGTATGTCCAGAAGAATTTAGGGTGAGTGTTGATTCTAGCTTCAGTATGGTTAATATAATTTCTGTAACATATAGGTTCCAATTTAGAGATTCTCTTTTTTAACAATTTATAAGTATCTAGGTCCAGTGGATTACCATAAGTCTTCCACAGCTTATGATATTTCTTTTTTTCATTTAATAGTCTTCTAAGGGGTCTAGTATACCACGGAGGCTTAGAACAAGACGTACGTTTAGGGACTTTCGGAACAAATTCGACGATTAAGTCATTTAATATGTCATAGAAAATTAGTACACAGTCCTCCATTGGGCGGCCTGAAAAAAGTTCAATCCAGTTGATTTTAAGTAATTTAGTATTTATTTCGTTAAAATTCGCGTCATAGTAACGGTATACAAAGGTAGGAGCCGGTTTGAGGGGACGTGTGTAAACTATGTGTAATTCAATTTGAAGGGCCTTATGGTGCAAATCTTCAGGTGTTAAGAGGTCATTACTAGCTATTACTGTGCAATTTTTGTTGCAGAAAACAAGATCTAATAAACGTTGATTAATATTACGGCAATTGTTGTATTGGTCTAAGCCTGAATAAGATAAAAATTCACCAAGCAACTGTACAGGTAAAGTATTAGCAGTACCAAGGCTCACCTTTGAACAATCAGCTTCAACCCATTGTGCGTCAGATATATTAAAATCGCCTGTTATAAATAAGAAAGGTGTCATTAGAATTGTCAATTATTAATTGACTACAAATTTCAAAAAAGTTTTCTAATGCGTCCCTATAAAGGGGTCCGTGCGGAATATAAACACAACAAACATTCAGAAACGTTTGGCCTTGAACGCCCCGTTTCGATAACGGTAATGATATCCATATGCAGTCGGAGGATGCACGAGAGGGACAGGGCCAATCCCGCTGCGTCGGCAGGTACTCTCGGCGCACGGCGATCGCCACTCCCCCGCCCCGCTCCGCGCCGCTCTCGCCAGCTGATCTATCGCAACGATAAACAATGTACCTGTTATCGAATATTTCCCTATCATAGAAGTTTGCATTTAACCAACTTTCGGTAATGCAGATAAAATCATAATTTGATAATGCGACGTGTGAATAAAAACTGTGTGTCTTTGTACGAAGACCCCTTACGTTTTGGTAATAACCTAAAAATTTATTAGCTGAAACAGACATTAAATAAGTTTAAAAATACAAGACTTTATAGTTGTCACACCAAATAAATATATTTCTTTCTTTATTTATTTCATGTATTTATCTTTCAACATAACCGTGAATAACAGAGACACCAAAGTGGATATTTCCCCATTCGGTTTAATATCTCAGATAGAATACCGGCCCCGCTGCCACGAGTCTGTGCGCTGCGCCGGCGATCATCCAATAATCCCGCAGCCGCATGCAATTGCAACCAAGGCTGCGCAGGAGTCTACAAATAGACCGACTACTGCAGCTAAACGTCACTAACATGCACTCAAATGCCTGCAGGGGTCAATTCGATTTCGAAATGTGACAGTGTGTCTAGGTGTCAACACAGCGAACCAGCCATACTCAACCTTTTTAGGGTTCCGTACCAAAAAAGGTAAAAAAGAAACCCTTATGGTGCGACTCCGTCCGCAGTCACAAAGTGAAATATCTCACGAACTACTTAAGCTATCAATTTGAAATTTGGAATGGTTTTAAATGAGAGTTATCCACGTGCATGGAAAATGAGAAATTTGAATATACATTTTAATTTTCTATGAGAAAACTTCTTGTAATGGGGAAAAATTGTTAAACTCGCCACAGGTCACGTGACCGTACTTAAGATTCGTAAGACGTGACATTCGAGATAGGTCACGTGACCGTAAGATGTCACCTGAGGGGCTCTACCGCTCGAGAGCCTTTCCGACCCGACGGCCATCGGTTCTACTTGTGTGCAATGTGCCCCGCCCACTGCCACTTAAGTTTAGCGATTCGGAGGGATATATCGGCGACCTGGTTCTGCTGCGGATAGCCAAGACTGACAAGAATAAAAAAACAATAATCTTGAATCATTTATTTGGCATGATACCGCTAATAATTTAAGTTATTAAATAAATTACAACCTTATAAACGTGTGCATCCTGGTCTAAGTTCAAGTCGATCATAAAAATACTAATAAATAATGATAAAAATACTGCTAGGTATATTTTTCATCAGATACTAAATAGTACCTAATACCAATGTGCTTATATCATATGCTTATTCCATTACTTAAAGTAATAATCATTCATTAATATGCTTTTGGCAGATATTATGACTATGTAGAAGCTGCAAAAATATATACACGACTTATACAAATAATACCTTGACTCTTACTCTGATTCAATAAACAGAAGAGTTTTATATTTAATAACATATTATACAACCTTAAACTATCTTATATTGTAAAAACTTCTGAATAAAATAAACTTACCTAAATAAAATAAATAGGTATTTTGTAAATACAAGTGGGTGATTAATTATTAAAATTAGAATAAATTAGAACGAAACACTTTAGATTTTACGTTGCTTTGGCAAGTCATCGTATTTTGGAAATTTATAGAATATTGTCTTGTTATTTATAAGTTATAACTTGATTTATATAAACTAAAACTTATGTATAAAAATATTATAGCTACTCTCCTAATTAAATATAGGCTATCGATTTTTAATTCATTTCACATAGTGCAAGATGTATCCTATTGATTTGATTGATTTGATTTGATTTGAATTGATTCAGCCTCTTTTGGGACTGATAAATTATAAGTAATTCATAGAAAAAACTCTAACCCCCTAATTTCATAAAACATAAGAAATCTCTGTTAACTAAAATGTGTTTTATCCCATTCTCAGAAACACTTGACAAATGTCAGTGATAGAGGCGAAGTTTTTTGTTATTCCCATTAAGAATCGCAAGCTTTTTCGATCCTGATAGGACAAAAAATTGTCCTTAAGCTATTTTGCCAATTGTGTTACCATTTTCCATATTTATATTTTGTATTGTATAACACAAGAAAGTTAAAAAATGTATGGACATTTTGGGACACATTTTTTCTCCTATTGGGATCCTCCCAAGCAGAAATATCATAAAAGTTGCAGGAAATATCATAAAAAGATTAGCTGCAATTTTTGTAGCTAAAGAAATCCTCATTTAAGTATTTATTCACGTCACTTATCACTACAGCTTCACATATTCTGTTGCAAAAACTTTCTCTCATTAATACAATTCTCCAATTCATCATGATACTTATCAATCTTAGCATCAAACCCCGGACTTTGTATATCACAATCAAAGCTATTCCCTGTTATTACCTTTTCCTGATTCAGTGTTGAATCAAAACGGACCTTCTTGCCAGGGGTATTGGTTCTATTATGGGATGTCTCAGCCTCACAATTCCTTTCCCTAAGTGGAGTCACATTCATATTCAACCTAGTGTTCCGAAGAGTCTTTATAGTTTCATACGTATGCTCCACTCCATCTATTTCCTCAATCTCAATATCATCAGAGATGTCTAAATTCAGAGCTGGATTCTCGAAACCAGTGTCTTTAATCACAGATTTACCTTTCGGCGGTTTTCTAGGTACTTCATAAGGATTTAAAGTCATGTTTGGTTCAGGTTTATCACCTTTGAAAGTCCTTTTCAAAGTGTTGAACACTTTCTTGGATAGTTTATTACTGGCCTTTAAGATTTGATGTTTGAAATATTTTTTACTTTCATGTGATTCGTTGGAGCTGTTTGCCTGACTGATTTTATTTAGATTCATAATGTCAATGGCACTGAAGTGAGACACATCGCAACCAAGTATTTTGCTCTGTTTATTTAGTATTTCATCTGTATTTTCATAGACGGGGCTCTCTGATCGATATCCATCAATATTTTCATACTGGTTTTCAGCAGTAGATTCATTTACTGTAGATATTGTGCTGTTAGTGTCACAGTCAAATAATCTTCTTGGCATTATTTCATTAGTTTGTATATTATCCTGTAAAATATTAGCTTCAGCATTGTATTCAGATTCTGCCTTCGTTTCATTTACATCCAGAAATGGATTGTTTGCAGGTATGATTACGTCGTTACTAATCTTAGGATTCAGAAATGGGTTTGTGCTGTTTTTATCTGGAATCTTTTTCTTTTTAGTTATTATCGTAATTGTTTTTATCTCCATTATGTTGCTTTCATTTAAATCATCATCAAAGTAGAGGGACTGATTTGATGCATTTGGTGAATCTAGAGCCAGTCTGTCTATGAAACTCAGACTGAAGTTACTAGGATTATTTGCAAACAGCTGGTTCGTTATGTTTGTTTGTATATTAGTAATGTTACTGATAGATGAAATGTCTTGCATTTCACTGTTAAGAGCAGTCAAAGACTTGTGTTCCATGTCTGATACGCCAGAATCAACTACATCATCTTTCATTTCCGACACATCAAAAGTTTCATTGGTATCTTTCAAATTTGGTTGGAAATTCAAAAAAGATTCTTTGTTAAATGTTTCTTGCAATATCCGTGGCTTCTTCAATTCGTTAGAAAATGTTCCGTCTATATTAGATGGAACATCCGAAAAAGTATCATCGACTTGAGGTATATTTAACATGCCTTTCGTGAATTCTCTTAAATTCGCTGACATATGTGATACCTCTTCAGCGACCGTGACTCCTAGATTTGCTGGCAAACTAGCAGCAACATTAGTATAAGCATTTCGTACATTTGATGTCACATTCATTAATGTATCATCGTTAAGACTGCCATGTAATTTCTGTGGTACGCTAAACATCTCACATTGACTTCGTTGAGAATGTGGCATATTCAAATGTAAGTCTGTTGCATTAGCATAAACAGGCTCTTCAGTAGGTCCAGATGGCTTACTAATATCATAATTCCTTGCATTCCTCTTAACATTTTCTAGTTCTCTAGCCAAGAACTCGTTTACAGCAGCTTTACTAATGCCTAGGTCTAAAGCCGTGTTCTCAAAAGCGGTGATGTCGCAGCTCTTAGTTCTTTTCCGTTTCTTCGGGACAATCTCCATGGCTGTGTTGCACATGGGGTCGTCATTAGCGAGGAGGTCCAATGCTGGGTTGAGGTAGACATTGCTGCTCGGTGTGGTGATCTTCCGTTTTGCTTTTGTGTTTGGAATCACTTCAAACTGATTGTTGTTGACGGAGTCCATTGCGCTGAAATATAAGTTGATTCATTAAGAAATATGCTTTTGTTTAGTTTTTTACTTTGGCCGCAGTTCATCTCTAATAGTGGCCCAGGCTCAATTGGGTAGTTTCCTCGAGTTAAAATGTATAAATTATTTTGCTATACATAAGTATGGTAAAAAAAACCTTTAAATTATTGTAGTAAAGCATAAATTACAAAATATTTTTGTAAGCACAGTTCTGAGAGGAAACTACCATAGCCGACTACTACTATTGTTGTGCGTTCTAACTTAGGCTATTATCACTAGGTTTTTCAAAAACTTATGTACAAAATCATTTGATATTTAACAGTGGCTTTTTGGTGAAGGAAATCTCATCACATCTTTAGGAAACCGATCTAATCCCAATAAGGTCTAGTTTGCCCTCTGGATTAGAAGGTCAGACGGCAGTCGCTTTCGTAAAACTAGTGCCTATGACAAATCTTGAGATTAGGTGCCAAAGCGGACCCCGGGGTCCTTTAGAGTATAACTGGGAATAACGCTAGGAGGATGATGAGTCCGAGTTGGTACCATGCAAAGAGAAGAGAAGAGGCTATAATAAAATAAAAAAGTCTTTTACACATCTTCAAAAACTGGTTCGAGTGGCAATTCTGGAAACTAACATATTGACCAAGATTTTGTGTATTGATTAAAATGTTCAAATAAACTACTACATGTCATAGGTAATATCAAATGGCTTGAAAAACGCAATATCTATGTAACCTAAAGAGTTTCGCCTATTCATCTATTAAGACTTCATCAGATTGGTAAGAATATTGATTGATAAGTGATAACCACTCTAAAAATTGAGTATCGATTACAAGGTACTTCGTTAAATATACATCTACAAGGAGCAGATAAACACAAAGAAGATTTTTTCTGATAAATCTGAACAAAGTTCATTCATCAATTGAGTATTATCATCAGTGAACATACGAATATTTTTTTATCTAAACTTACCTTTATACAAGAGCGTTTCTAGTCCCAATAACTAAACACAATCACAGTATCACTTCTCGGTTACTTCCCATGCGATTTGCATTCACAATTTGTATTAAAACAATGAGTTTCATTCATAACTTTCCGTTTGAAATATGTAAACAAAAAATCGGCAGGTGTTATTTAGTGCGTACATGGCGGTTATTTTTTTTGACAGCTGTCTCGGGTTGCCAGCGCACAATTTCATATTTCTACCAAATTACTATGCAGTTACTTTCACTACGCGGCCATAGATGGCGCTCATAGTAGGAGTTATTATTAGATGCCCTAGTCTGAAATCAATAGGAAGCGTTCGAATTAATGCATAAATTGCATTTAGGTATATTCTATTTTCATTTGAAAAAAGGATATATAATAAAACGATTACAAACGCTTCGTAAATTATATATTTCTAATAAATCACGACATTGGTGACGGTAACCAACGAAAATTATCACAAACCATGTCCAATCAATGGAACATCGAAATACAAGCACTAAACTAAATAATATCTAATTAAGTACATAAAACCACCACCTCCTGACGCTTACGGACGAACAACGTTGATATATTACAGGTACACAAAGAGAGACAAATTCTGAATTAGAGAGATAGTAGGTAAACAATTAAATAATGACCACAATTATGCAGAAAGTATTTTTTTTTTCTATGCGAGTTCACAGACCGTCCCGAGGGTAGAGCGAAGGGAGAAGCCGCTCTATGCGCCAGATGTCAGAGCGCAAAAAGCGGAAAAAAATCAAGCGAAAAAAGTATTTTGTAGTGAGAGGGGATGGCGCAGGACCGGTCATTGTGCCACTCTATGGGGGAGGGCTATGTCCAGTGGACGACTACAGGCTGAGGAGGAGGATGATGATGATGATAAAGTGAGAGCGCCCTTTGGTTGACCATCTCGTTCCACCCGGATTGAGGGCTAGGTCCGGCAGCGAGTTCAATGTTAAGTTCGGCTAAGTACTTTTTGTACAATTAGAAAAAAACTTCACTTTCTGACAAACTGTGGAGACATATACTTCTCAGACGATTTTATAAGTATGAATTGTTCACCTGATACATTTTGAAACACCAAATTAGCAATTACCTGTTCTAGTTAATCTATTTAACTGAAACCCCTTCAAAAACCGATAGTTACTTAAATGCTTATTTACATTCAATTCATATAAAATACAGAATTGGAAGTATTCCCGATACTCTTTCTATTTAAACATAGGCACATACTTGTTTAACTATAAAAATAGGTAGGTAATTAAAAATATCCAAACATCCCACCACTAATTAGAAACTAACTAAGAATAAAGACATTTTTTTCCTATATAAATATACTTACATGACATTTTGGTCGTTTTTCTTTAACCAAATAAAAAAAAACTAGATAGCACAACTTGCTGTGACGGACGAGAAAATCTACCCTCCTCTATCTTATTTGCGCAGTGCGAATGAGACTGGACGCTGAGTCGCGGGCGATGCGACTAAGCAGCATCATAATTTGACGAAGGTTGAAACTTGACATAGGCAACAGTTTCTGGTTGAAGCTATCTTAATCCGCATAGATATTTACATCAAAAATATATTTTTAATGAATAAGTACAGTGTTAGATTCAGTCGACATAGCCCAAGCCACATGCCATACTTAGTATTTTGCTAATTTCTCTTTTGCCGTGAATGGAATACCAACAACATAATATGTTAAGTACCTATACAACTAACAACCTCATTTATACAATATTGTTATGGGTGACTGGTAGAGAATGGCTTATGGAATTGAATTCGCCTTTTGTACATGTAACTTGTTACTGTGCAATGAATTTTTTTTATATATATTTTTCGATGAATTGGCAAAAACTACCATGTGCGGCAACTTTGCCCACCCGTGAAGGAGTGCCATATTTTCCCTAAGTGTCACAATAATCGATTGATAGGGCCGTGTTGGATACTTTCACACGCCAATTAAGCATTTATTATTCAAAATGTATTTAGTTTCAATTCACAGTTGACAGTATCACATTTTACACCCGTAGTAACTACGGGTATAAAATGTAACTACGGCGTAGTTACATTTGAGATTATTTGAGTTGGCCGAATTGCATCAAATTAGCCATTCAAAAAGCAACTTTACTGTCCAGGGTAAAGGATTCCAGTTTCAGTGACAGTTTTATAAAAAGCCTGCCACATTAAATAATCTCACCGACAGTCTGTCGTCAATTCCATTGAACTACAAATGCCAATTCACAAACAGGCATAAACTTTATAATTATATATATATATTCCTATAAGGAAGATGACATTTATTTTTAATTTCATATACAATTCTCTACTTATAGGTTTGAAAAATATATCTATATTTTCTTTGATTTGATAATTGATAAACGATTTGTACTGGCGAGATACATTGTACAAGATACAGTGTGCTATATAGTTTGAATTCATTTAAACTACCTTGATAAGGAAATCGGGTGACCTCATATTTTACAGGAAAACTGTAGCATGGATAAAGTTAAAATATTAATTCAATTCACAGGCATTCCAGATTAATATTAGATTCGAGATTATGTTCTGTATTAGTTTCATGCACGTTTCATGTATTGAGGTGTACAATAAAGAGGGGATTTGTATTGTATTATTTGAATCATACATCCCCCATGTGACTTCATCTTAAGGGTACCGCCGTACTTTGCCCTATATGGCAAATGTTCCCACTGACCATCTGATCAAACACCCACTAAGGCAAAAACTACATGGTTAAAACCATTATTAATTGGTTATCTAACCTTAAATGAGTAAGTACGATCCATTATTTTTCGATGGGCAAATTTACGCTCTAAGGCAAAGTTGGAAGGTTAATGGCAGAATTGATGGGCAGTCATATGAAATGAAATGAAATGATTTATTTTGCAAAACATACACAGGTGTTATAAATGTACATGTCAGTAGAATGAATTTACATGAGGGCATGTTCCGCCATAGTTTGGCATGCAAAATATAAATTATATCTTGGTACTATCGACAACACAGCTAACTGACCATCCATGCACTTTATGTGCATTGTAATAAGAGGATGGTCAGTTAACTGTGTTGGCGTTATTACCAACACACATATTATTTTACGAGACGAAAATCCTTCATTTGACGGCATAATTCATATCAAGCTGTCAGTGTGGTATCCGTGTCAGTCAGAGAAGCTGAAAACATACACTCGCCCCTTTTTTTGCGATTATAACTCGCTTAGGAAAAAGATACCTCTTTCGGTCCCACAGAATATTATCTATAGTAATATTATAAAGAGGAAGGGTCGGTGAGATGGAACCGATTATCCGATTTCAAAAATTCTTTCACCTGCGTGTAGAATGGACTTTCTGGTGGGCTATGTTTCCCTGCGCTCTTTGCAATACGCGAGTGAAGCCGACCGGGTAACTAATTAAGTATAATAATAATTGAGATATTGAAGAACTACATGGATTTCTTTTAAACCTGTCATTAATGATCACCCGAATCAATATCAAGATATCCTACTTATACTCAAGCTTGGTGCAAAAGGTATAACATACCTACCTATTGATGGTCTGACCATCGTACTGAGCGAATATTAGGTACTTAAGGATTTTTTTTAAATTTTCTTTTAAATATAAAACCTACCTAGCAAATACAATTGACATACAATTGGAATAAAACACATTTTGTACTACATAACACTACAAAATACCTAATTGTTGAATATTATAAGTATTAAAAAAAACATAATATATGATAACAAGTAAAAAAAAGGTAAAGTGGACGTTAATCCCTACTTATTGGAAGGTAAAGTGTAAAGTTTATGGTCAGTCATAATAATAAAAAAAACCTTGCAAAATGCGCCATGAAATATTACATGCGTATAAATGCCACTATTATTCGAGTCCCAAAATTACTAAATAGATAAAATTATATTAAAAGATGGCAAAAAATCATATACAGCCAATTCAAATGGCCAAAATCGTTAGTGACTGAAATACGTCCGGTTTCCGGTAAGAAAAACGGCGGGAAATTATTAACATTTTCATTCAGCCACCAAATGTAATATCTATTTCTTTCCATTTTCAAGAAGAGCTCTTCATTAGCTAGAACAGCTATTGCCGGCTTCATATTAATTAAACAGATTCGCAAGCCCACCCTTTAAGCAATACTCAGCCTACAATTGGCTACTTCCATGCCTTGAAAATAATGTACCATTACACAATCAAGGCATTAACAATGCTCAGAATAGGAAAGTACTTGTTTAAAATGAGCGCTTACGCCGCATATACCACTTATATATACTGCTCAAAACAAAATAAGATTTTTCTATTATTAACCCCCGACGCAAAGAGAGGGGTGTTATATCGTTAATTATTGGACATAAACTAATTGATAAGTGGCTAGTTAATGATGTCCCGCATCCATCAGAATCCAACCTCTTTCATGCTGGTGTTCAAGTCTGATAGCTGGAGATATTGATTACTGTTTAATATAATTTTCACGTAACAATCACCATACTTGTGGGCCCTATTTTCTTTTGAGTAGTATACATGTACCAGCATAAATATAATATAATAATGATAAATCCCACAGCTGGGCACAACCCAAGGCCTTCTCATGGGTGAGTTGACGGGCTGTAGTCCCCACAGTGCGGGTTGCTGACTATATCTGCCACAAAAAAGCGAGCATATCTGACAACTCTCTTTCTAGGCCCGTGTCAGATATTGCCAGCCTTGTTATATCATATATTAATGCTGATTGTACATAAGCCACCACAGATATAAAAGAAACCATCCTAGAATCCAAGCTAACCTAATCTATGTCCAACTTCTTGAAATTCTTATTCAGCGCTTTGTCCCTTTTCTTATCAGGGTACGCTCTAGCCCTCTGTTCCTCTTCGGCTATGAAGTAGGGCTCCAGGGCTTGGAGTTGCTGCATGCACTTCTTGTGGAGGGTCTGCACTTCGGGTAAAGTGCCTCCATAGTCAGGAGGGAGGGCTGACCGAGGGATGACTGTCTCGTAGAACTTTTCTAGGTCCTCGTTCTTGCTGTGGAATTTTATCTGGAATAGAGGAGGAATGGGTTATTGTTGGTAGCTATGAATTTGTATCGACGTCGTCCTGTTTCGAATCGTTCTAGTTCTGTGCTTTTTAGTGGCACTGAAATGATAGTACCTACTTTTAGGTAACCTCGTAGGTTCTAAATTGATTTTTGATATGACTGTTCATTTCTTTCGAAACTAGATTGAATTTGTACTTATATGTATTAATCAAGTACTTCGGTACGTACTTGATACGGGGACTTGTAAAAGGGTAAGTGTAATTTTGACCACCGATGGACCTATAAGTGTATAGTGTAAAGGGTAAAATTATAATTGATAATAATAAAACCGCAACATACAGATTGAAGCTTCTTTTATAACAACTTTTCCGCAAAAATCATTTAATGAAATTATCATCTCGAAATAAGATTATTCTTGCGAACCTTAGTTACTAAGGTAAAATCTTGGCTTGATTCAATAATATTTACCTCGAATTAGGTTTTTTTTACCCGACTGCGCGACACAAATGAGGGTAATGTATTTACTAGTCTATGCATGTATGTATGTTTGTTCCGGAATGCGTGAGTCGATTTTAATGAATTATTCGATTCGTTTTAATTTTGCGAGTGTCACTGAAGGCAAGATAGTAATCAAAATTCAAAATGGCGGCCACCCTGCACGGCTATCACAAGACGGCGCGCAATATTTTCGATTTTTCTCGCACTATCCGTCTCTCTCTTATTAGAAAACAATTAGAACAAGAGGTATAGTGCGAGAAAAATCGAGAGTATGTCGCGGCCGTCTCATGATAGACGTGCTGACCCCATATTGTATACAGGGTGAAATAGTGTTGACCGTTCACATTTTGGGAGGTGATTCGGTGGGTCATCTCAATCAAAATTGATCACTAAGTTTTATCCAAATCGCGAAAAAGAAACCAGCTGTTCCATACAAACGGCGTGAGCTCAGCCGCCAAAATGTATGCAACAGCTGTTTTATTTTTCAAGATTTGGATAAAACTTAGTGATCAATTTTGATCGAGATGACCCACCGAATCACCTCCCAAAATTTGAACGGTGAATACTATTTCATTCTGTATAAAAAAAAAAAAAAACTCGACTAGGGTGACGGCACCAATCATGGACATGTTAAGCGCACTAAATTAGAATTTCGTTTAAAAATGGGATGTTTTTTGACGATACAAAAATGGTGATTTTTTTTTCGGCACTCAAATACATGAGGAACATTTAAACAAAACCAAAAATCCTGTATGTTTAATATTTAATTAATAAAAAATATATAAATTGAAATTTACGAAATCACCATTGATCGACATCAAAAATTCAGTAATGGACACCCAGTCATGGACATGGACCCAATTATGAACATCCATTAATGGACACTTTTGTATTGAACACATAAATGAAACAAATGACGTCACAAATCAACTTTTATTAACGCTATTTGAACTTTCAACATGATCAGTCTGATTTCCAAGTTATACTATCAGATTTTCAATCAACCATCTGGTTTTCAGTCATTTATTAAACATTAATGGAGGCTTTGCCAGCAGCTGCAGCTTAGAATTGCTTACATAATAATCAACTGAGATCTATCAGGTAAGAAATTAGAATCTTAGCAATACAACAATCATAAAGCACAATAATATAAAATATATAATATAAAAAAACGATCAAAAAAGTTTACTTTTTCTCCTAGTATAACTATAACTTTAACTAAAAAAAGATTTATTCTTCAATGAAGAAAGATTATATAAGTATCAAAATACAGGAATTACGTTGTTTATAAAAGTCAGTTATTTAGCTTAATATCTTGTTGGGTATTCCATTGTACAGTCGAGGAAATTGAATGTTTAGCACTTTTGGACCTTAACGTCATTCAAATAGAGTTGACATGTGCCAAACTTTCATTTTCCTCCACTATACCTACGGACGTTTGACAATATAATCAAAAGTAAGATTTATTATCACATTTTCACAATTATATCTATAATCAATATTATCAATATATCTATCCAGTGGGAAAGTGCTTTTTACTCATTGCGATCAACCAATTTACCAGAATGTCCTCTTCCTGTGCCGTGAGGATAGTTTGAGGCCCCATAGCACAAACTGCAGGACTTTTGCCTGTCACCTTGTTGTGCAAGGTTATTCGAGGAACCCCAAACCGGAGGGAAGCTGTGCTTATCTTTTCTCCCATCCTTACAGCATCCAATGCTCTCCCCATTTGTTCGGGGGTGTAATTTTTCTTTGGTGCCATCTAAGAAAAAACAAAGAACCCAATTGTGGACAACTAAAAATAACCAGTTATAGACATCGTCCATTATTGGAAAATAAAGAGCAATCACAAAGTCAACTCAACCCAAATGTTTAGTGCAACAAATTAAATAATTTAATACAATAAACTAAAAAAGTAATAAAAAACTTAAGCATGGACACTTGTCCATTACTGAATTTCATAAAATATCGAATCCAGTAATGAACAAACCCCACAAAAAACTTATTGCTGTGATTGGACATATTCAACTTAGCTCAATTTACTTGCAATATAGTATTATTCAGTAAAAATAACATCAAAGCTTATTACAACACAACACAAGATAACACCATGCACAAATATGTACTCACCTCCTTAACGATTTCAACAATAAAAACGGATTTTTATGACCACCGCGCGCAACGAGATTTCACTTCGCAGCCATCTTAGAACAAAATGGCTGATTTTGGTGACGTGTGTCAAAATGATAGCTCAAACGTCTATTGGTTATGCTTTAGTGTTGCCAGTTGAAAAATGTTGGGAAAGTTGCTTAATAAATTCGATTAACGAAAAAAATGTCCATAATTGGGACCGTGTCCATTACTGGTGCCATCACCCTAACTATGTCATGTGGGGTATCGTTAAGTAGGTATTTTAAAATCATTATTACTTTTTAGTTCTTCTATCTTATCTAGAACAATATTCTTTTGCTATTCATCTCAGGAGGGCCCGCGAGCTGTGCCGCGGCGAGATGGACTACCCATCTCTTTCTAACTTTTCTAATTAGAAAGAGACGGATAGTCCATGTCGCCGCGACACAGCTCGCGGGCCCTCCTGTGATGGCCATGCAAGTCTATTATGCTGGATTTACACGCTAAATTTTAACTTAGCGATTGTGAGATGCAACTATTTGCATATTTTTGCTTGCAACGAATGCTCCCACCGGCCTCCCTGCGCACGCGCAAACGTGCAAAATTGAGAAAAAATTGAAACTGCAGTGACAGCTGCTAGGCTGCTAGCCTATCGCTCAGAACACATTTCAACCCTATTCCTACAGGACTCTTCCGACATCCATGAGAAGAAAGGGGGTAAGTAATGCTACTGTTTTTTTATACCACGTCGGTGGCAAACACGCTTACGGGCCACCTGGTGGGAAGTTGTCACCGTAGGCTATGGACGCTTGCAACACTATTGTAGCCTAAATCCACAAGGGGATTTAAAAAAATAGTTGAACATAAATTTTGGGTGGGTACCTGAGGACAAGGTTCCGCCGTCTGTCCTCCTTTCGTCTGTTCGTTCGTAAATTTCAAACCATAATATATAATTCAAACACTTGGAAATTTATATTGACTTAAACTTTCACGATTCTGACACACTATTTTTACTAAAGGGGACTTAATCGCGTACAAGTAAATGCCAGCGTCAAAAAACATCGTTCGTTATTATCACCGGACATTATTAGTGTTGTGTCATGTGTGTCGGCCGGGTGACAACCCTAGTGTATGTACAAGTGATTAATAAAGACACTCACAGGACTTAACCGTGTATAATAAATTTATTTTGACGAACTCTGTTAGTGACCAACTAGGCTTGGTAGTGACCCTGCCTACGAAGCCGGAGGTCCCGGGTTCGAATCCCGGTAAGGGCGTTTATTTGTGTGATGAGCATGGATATTTTGTTCCTGAGTCATGGATGTTTTCTATGTATTTAAGTATTTATTTATCTATATAATATAAGTATGTATATCGTCGTCTAGTACCCATATTACAAGCTTTGCTTAGTTTGGGACTAGGTTGATTTACCGTGTAAGAGTGTCTCCAAATATTTATTGAATATTTATTTATTTACCTCTCTGAGATCTTCCGACGTTTCGAATGTGTCGCAAAATCCATGTTCACGGGACAACTGGCTTGAGCGGGTATCAACATCTTCTCGCTGCGCGGGTTTTCCGAACTACCCGCACTTGGTCTTTACCACTTGTACACTAGGGTTGTCACCCGGCCGACACAGAACACAATCGTGAAAGTTTAAATCAATATAAGTACACGTACGTTTAATGCTCTCGCAACCATATTCAGCAGAGTGAAACTATCGCGCATATTGTATAGATGATCAAATTGTGCCAATGCTTTATGACCTAGTTAAGACATCAGTTATACTAGGGGGTCGATTGGATACCTACGTGTTGCATTCCATAACATAATTGTATACTTACAGAATTACTAATGTAATAAATACAAAAGTAACTCTACCTGGCCGTCTGTCTGTCTGTTATTTTTCACGTTTAAATCACTGAACCGATTTAGATGAACATTTGGTGTGGAGATTACCACACTAAGGAGGGGTCGTCCCTGTCTGATAACCGTATTTAAGCTTAAATATATATTCTGAATAAAAACTATTAATCAATCAATCAATATCAATCAATCATATTTGCCAGAATACAGTAGGTTGTATATAATATAGATGTCAATAAGATTTCTCTGCACAGTGTATTTATTCAGCCCACACGCAGGCATGCAAATGTCTCGAGTTTCATTACATAGTTACATAAATAATCAATTAATTACAAAAAGTCAAAAATTCACAACACAAAATATAACAATATCAAAATAATAATAATAATAACGTAAATGTAGGAAATCCCATAGCAAAACGTGGTATTTAAAATCGACTATTTTTACATTTGCGTTTATGAATTCTTTATTAATTATATTCATAGCCGTCTGCTGATGGGTTATTATAAAAAGTATTTAGAAATAAGGTGTGCGTTTAAATGACACATCCATACTAATATTATAAATGCGAAAGTGTGTGTGTTTGTTTGTCCGTCTTTCACAGCAAAACGGAGCGACGAATTTACGTGATTTTTTAAGTGGAGATAGTTGAAGGGATGGAGAGTGACATAGGCTACTTTTTGTCTCTTTCTAACCCCCCACTTCCCTAAAATGGGGGGTGAAAGTTTGTATGGAGCTACGATATAAAAGAGTTCCACGCGGACGGAGTCGCGGGCAGAAGCTAGTAGGTTTATAATTAGATCCTTGCCCTTTAATTTGGCCGGTTACTATTAGGGGACTAGTAAATAATCATCTGTATACGTTTAAATTTTGTATTATCTACTTCAACTACACATATTTTTTGCAAATATCGCATAATCGGAAACATAGGTATGTACCTATAATATTCGTAGAAATCAGAAATTTATAGAATTACAATAGCATTGATTATGTAGAAATACTGCATCCATAGGTTTAATAATAAACTTCAATTTTTCAAAAAAAAAAATACTTTGCGTTAAAATAATTGGCATTGGGTTTGTTATAAAAACACCTAATTTGAATAAAATGTCACGAATTACAAACAAACCGTCCCTACACAAACGTAATTAGACCTCAATTGACTTACACTTAACTTTTCATCTCTCATACTCTGAAAGTAGGTCATTGTTTATCTAAACAGCGGGTTGAAAGTGAGGCATGTCGCCCCTAAGGCTGAAAAGTATTAAAAAATAAAAAAGCAATGGCAGAAACCTGTACAGCCACACAGACACAGTCTTAAGTTTTTATTTAGGAACTTGTTGACAATCGTGCGTTATTTTTTAAAATAATGATAATAAATTAATTGTTGGATGACTATTATTGCTATTTGAAGACTATAGAATATTTTTCAAATCATAAAAAACCTATACTGCCACACTTCCATAAAATTGTGTTGATTTCTGACGCTTGTTGATAGTTATGATGGCACTATTAAAATTAGTTTTTCGATATAACCACTTCAAAAGCGCTTCCTGGAAATGATCCACACACTAACATTATTAAAATCTGTCAACAGTTCCCGCCCTAATGCAAATGGTCCATACACAAACGCTTTTAAAGTGGGTTCTATGGGATCTGACTGATTTAGAAAATATTTAAGTTTTTGACGTTCAATTCATTTCCTCGTATTCGAAATGCAAAGTAGAGTGTTTAACTCGAGGAAAGGCACCCATTTCAGCCTCGAACTATTGGCGCTCTCACTTCGTTCGAGCGCCTAAATATCTCGTCAAGAATGGGTAGCTTTCAACCCTCGGTTAACAATCTACAATTTTCTTTTGCAAAAAGACAGAGAGAAAGATAGACGTGGATTATCGGGCCGTACATTAACCGGCACCAACAAGGGCACGAAGTCTAATGATAAATATTACCAAGTGAGCCTCGAATTCTGTTGCTCAGTTGGCTTAGTAGCGACGGGCCATGAATGCCTGTGGTCGCCGCTTCGAACCCGGCTCGGAGCATTACATTTTTCCTTTAATCTAAATTTATAATTTCGTTAGCAGCGGCAGCGTTACTGCTTATGCTTAATGCAAAATTAATTATTTACCTGTTTGAAATCTTGGCATAATATTATATTTATCGCACTTGCTCGTAAAGGGCTTCATCAAATAATCATATATTACGCCCATCGGCGTAGATATTGGTCATTTAGTTAGATATCATCATATCAGCCGCAAGACCTCCACTGGGGGCCTAGGCCTCCCCCTAAGAGTACCACTACGACCGGTCCTGCGCAACCCGCATCCAGCGGACTACCTACTGTAAGTCAGTTATAAAGCAAGATAATTTAAATTCAAATACGGTGTCTGAAAACCTATTTATAAGCAAATCTAAATGTAAGAAAAACCCTTTTCCCAAGAGTAACCGGTACTGCGCCACCCGCATCCAGTGGACTCCCGCGACCTTTACCAGGTCATCAGTCCACCTTGTGGGGGGTTCTACCCACGCTGCACCTCACGGTACGTGGTCGCCACTTGAGAAACTTTCCAAGGAGAGGACTGTTCCCTCTCAACTCACCATATCATAGAACCTCTTCTCCATAAACGGCCGGATCAGGATCAGGAGTTTGTCCACGATCGGCTCAGAGTTGAGCACACGGATGCCTTTTAACTAGGGGGCATCGCCCCTCGGGTAAAGGCTGTCTCCTCCGAACTCACCATGTCATAGAACTTCTTCTCCATAAACGGCCGGATCAGGATCAGGAGTTTGTCGACGACCGGCTCCGAGTTGAGGACATGTATGCCCTTCATCCGGATTGGCTGCGCCTCCTGGATATACTGGAAAAACTTCCGGAGAGACCTGGAATGAACGCCCAGATATTTTAGCTTAGCTATTAGCAGCATGGAATACTACAAATGTGAAATTATTGCTGTAATGGTACAGTCATCAGCGATAATATCTGTCAATACTACACAGAAAAAAAAACTACTTGATGCGAGGTAAGTATTCTTGAACCAAGAATTTAATTAGGAAGATGGTAAATTATTTCGAAAGATGCGAAGTTATCATGAGCTAAGATTTTTAGAACAGAGAGAATCATCTTAATTCAGGATATCTGTTTAATTCAAGATATTGACGGTCTTCCTAATTTATTTCTTGATTCAAGTAATATTTTTTCTGTGTGCAAGAGCGCATAAATATCAGACACGACTCTATTTCTCCCTATAAATGACTCTTTAGCGCATGTCAGATATTTTTTCCCGCTTTGTTATGGTTGATTTTTATGCTGGTGACTGTACTTTTCCACCAAAATGTCAAAGCGGATTGAATTTATTATCATTATCCGCCGGCGGAAAAGCACTTTACTCATAAATACAATTCCCAGTGTTATCCGGTTAATATTTCCGGTTCCAATTATATATCTATCAGACGTGGCAGAAGGCATTACAAAAACGTGCCTACACACACACGGAACATAAGTAACCTTTTATTATAACGGAAAAGAATCAGATCAGTAGTTTCGAATAAAACTCCTCACGTACTAAGCATTAATTATAATCCATACTAATATTATAAATGCAAAACTGTGTCAGTCTGACCAAGAGTGGTATAGAGATAAGATAAGTTGAGTCCCGGGGAAGGACATAATGACAGTTTTGACCCCAGAAAACATCCCCTAAGGGAGTGAATTGGGGGTGAACGTTTGTATGGAGCTATGATATACACCAGTTCCACGTGTACGGAGTCGCGGGTAGAAGCTAGTATTCGTATAAAGCAGGGGTATTCAAACTTTTTGACTCAAGGGCCAAACTGCACTTAATATAAATTCGTGCGGGCCAAGACTTTAGTTTCATGGCAGGTCATGACATGACTCATACCCCATCGCTATCGCGGGCCGGACTTGGCCCGCGAACCGTAGTTTGGCGACCCATGGTATAAAGGACAGTTCATTCATGGTTCTAACACCATATTTGTGTCGTGTCGTGAATAAACCAAACTACTTTAGTGTGTAGATGCTGTCTTGATTGCTTCTAGGAAAACAGCGTGCGTCATATGTGTGAGGTTCGTAATTAAACTGGTTTCATCAAATGCGTTGATTTACGTTAATTAACATTTTCTAACATACCTACATAGGTTCACGTTAACGCACGTTCTTTATAAGCAGGCGTAGAAAGAACACATGATATTGAATTTTCAGCAGTTGTAACTAATAAATAAATATTTTTCGGACAATCTTACACAAGCCTATTAAAGAGTTGAAGTTTATGAGCTTTGTTGAAAACAACCGATTTTCAAGAATCATTTTGTCACGATATCTATATACTCCAGGCAAAATACGGTTTTGAAAAACATTAATTTATAATAGCGTTTTTTTTGTTGATTTCATTTTAAAATGTTATTCTAAGATGATTAATTCAAGAATCCGACAAACTTTAAACCCGGAAGTAATTATGTAGATTTAAATGAAGCATGCATTGTCTTTTTTTGTACGATTTATCTTGAATATTATAGAGCAAATGTAAATGAACCAAAATAAAGACAAAAATATTTGTTAATATTTTTTCTGACTTTTCAGAAGCTAGTTAGTTTATCGTTTTTTTGATGTCGGAAATTTTGTCGGATTTTGTCGCTGGGTAACTATTTAATTGATAATATATCCGTTACACATTAAAAATAAGCTATTATAAATTATTTCCAAATTAGACTTTTTTTTTTCTACGAGTCAACTGAACTAATTAAACAAACCTGGTATGTATTGAAAACGAAGTGCAACCAACGGCTTTTTCTTTTTTGTGCGTTGATGTCTAATACCTTTTGACTTTCTCATGACGGCGTCCTATTGGTCAAATACATTATAGTTCAGTAAAGGCGCCACATGATTGATCGATTTCATTTTAGTTGTCTCAACAGTTATGAAATGTTGAGTTGGGAGCTCCATAGTAAAAAGTATGTGATTTTAGTTTGGTGTACGAAGTCTTAATTCAAACATTAAGGTCGGCGAGTATAAAAAGGTACTTATTGTTTTTGTTATCTTTTGGATTAGGTACATTCAGCGTCATATAATATTTTAGTACACATTTGTCTACTTTGGCTGCTACTAACTATACGATGGTTATTGGTCTACTGAATATGAATATACATGTTTGCCGCTACGCAACAGAAACTCACAAAGCATTGATATAAAAGTACCTACATGGGAAACAACGTACACGGAAAATGCCGCTGTTATCAAACGCATTAAAATCTAATCAAAAACGTCAAGGGTTCGAAATAATTCAATAATAGAAATACATAATGGCCCCTATTGTTAGATACCAGGAAAAACCGTTGACCACTAATGGCCAAGATACGTTTGAGCTGATATTGTCGTATTTGTTTTGAGTTTTTTGGAACTTATGTTCGGAATATTTGCCGTTAGCTTTTCGCTGATGGAAAACATCGTGAGGAAACCGGTCTAATCCCATTAAGGGGCTCCCATACGCCAATGACCTTTGATCTGAATCCCTTAGTTTTCTAATGTTTTTTGTAGCTTATTATATTAACAACAACGACTTTACGCAATATAGTATCCCATATTTACTTCATAGTTCATTGTTTTCGAGATATTTGGCATCAAAGTTGAACAACTTTAGGCCAACAAACTGGTTTTCTGCCCATAACTTTTGTGTTAATTGGTTTAAAATGTAAACCCTGGACCAGTTTTTAGCGACGTAACCGACGAACCCAAATATGTAGATTTCGTACATGTTAGATCTTTCACGTCAATAGAGATACGAAATAAGTGTTTATTTAGACAATGTTTAAAAAAATCATACAAAATTAGGTATTCATTTGTTTCAAAATCCGGTGGAACAAAATGGAGATAAAAGATTGAAGAACGGATAGCCGTTTGATTTATAATTCTATCTGTAGTGCAAAAGTAGGAGATACGATTCAAAACTTGTCAAAAATCGATGAAAACCTCGGGTAGCCCCTTAAGTTGTTTTCCCTCTAGGTTGGAAGGTCAGATGGCAGTCGCTTTCGTAATCTTGGAATTAGGTGTCAAAGCGGACCCCGGGCTCCTTTAGGCCACAACCGGGAAGAACGCTTTAAGGAATTATCTTTGTCGTATGTGTTTTCCACTTCTTCAGGCAAATGAATGAATGTTTAAACTCGTTAATATAGTAGCTACATACAAATTCTCACCCCCCATTTCACCCCCTTAGGGTAGGATGTCCGGGATAAAAACTATCCTATGTCCTTCCCCGGGACTCGAACCATCTCTATACGAAATTTAATCTAAATCGGTTCAGCTAAACCGTGAAATCACATCTATCAGCATCGAATCGCATTTTGTAATACAGAAACGTAATTTTGTATGAAGATGCGTCCGTATGCGGAAGGGTGAATTGATGCGGACGCACCTTCATACAGAGTTGCGTTTTTGTGTTGCGGAATGCGATTCGATGCTGATAGATGTGACTTTTTTTTTTTTTTTTTTTTTTTTAATCTTTATTTGTAAAAAGAAGGCCTTCGTCGCTGAGCGATGATGCCGGCCTTATAGGTACATTCGTATAACTACTTACTATCTACACTTAACTAATTTAATAATTAAGTTGTACAGTTTAATCGCTAGCTTAGATGTGGGGTTAGATAACAAGATATTGCATGAGCCTACGTCTGTGAGCCTAAGATGGGACTGCTCTTCAAATGCCCTGCGTTCGGCTCCGATCCGAGCACACTCCACCAATGCGTGGTAGGTATCTTCCCTCACATGACAAATGCAACAGTCTGGAGAGTCCACCACCCTCATCAAATGCCCGAACACATTGAGTGGCATGTGCCCGGAGCGCAGTCGCATGCTTGTAACTACAAGTGGTCTATTTAGCCGAGCGTCACAAAACCAAGGTATCTTTGGCGGTTCGTTGACAATTGTTTTGTACCATATGCCTTTCACTTTCGACCTCTCATTAAAATACTCTTTCCAAATTTTAAAGCAGTTTTCCTTAACTTCTCTGAGTAGGTCTGTAAAGAAAGGCATATGGTTTACACTTATCCCTTCGTCAACCCCCATTTTGGCCAGCTTGTCCACTTCTTCGTTGCCAGTGAGGTTAATGTGAGATGGGACCCATTGAAATTTAATATTTTTGCCGCTACTTTGTAGTTGTAAATATAAATTCAAAATAATATAAGCTACGGGATGACCTCTGTTACCAGAGGTGCATCGAGCTAAATGCTGTAGTGCGCTCTTGGAGTCACTCAGCACTACAAAGTTGGTCCCAACGCATGACTTTACATACGACAAGCATTCGGCAATAGCGTACAATTCTGCTGCCATAACAGACGTCTTGTCATTTAGTTTAAAGGCTGCCTTGACCTCAGAATAAGGGTCGTAAAACGCTGCTCCAACAGCTTCTCCAACCTTAGACCCGTCAGTGTACACATGACAGAACCCGCTGTACTTTTTGTCCAAGGTTTTTATACATTCCTGCAGCAAACTTTCTACGCTATAAGCTTTTTTAGGTCCTTCGACATTATCTATGTTTAAATTTATTTGTCTTTTAATGTTTATATTGGTCATCCATGTTGACAATGAGAACATTTCCAAACTACGAGATTGATAGATCGATATATTGAATAGTTCAAGGTGTACTAAAACTAGCAATGGTTTCTTTTTGTTTCTCCAATATGCACTATTGTTACACAGAGAAGTAAGCTCAGCAATTTCGGAGATGACCTCACTGCCAGCAATCGACCTAGCCTTCAACCAAAACTTTGAAGCCAGATATTTCCTTCTTACAAATAACGGTGGGAGGCTTAGCTCTGATTCCATTACTTGTATTGGACTAGTCTTTATAAAACCGCCGACCACTCTCATAGCTTGGTTTTGGAGCTTATCTAGCTTTTCTATATTCGTTTTAGCACTGTTATCAAACAAAAAACATGCAAAATCTAATCTGCTTCGGATAATCGAAATATATAACCTTCTTAAATGTATAGGATGAACTCCCCAAGAAGAGCCTGCTAATACATGAAATATATTTAACAACTTTCTCGATTTCTGACAAATTTCATTAATTTGCTTGTTCCACCTCAACCCTTGATCCAAGCATACTCCCAAGTATTTAACCGTAGGAACATTTTCAAGCGCAGCATTCCCCAAGCTGACTTTGACTTTTTGCAGTACCCTTCCTCGTGAAAAAATACAAATTTTGCTTTTGTTCGGTGAAAGCTCCAAGCCTAACTCTCTTAATAGTATTGACATGTGATCTAAGGCGCTTTGGAGTGTTACCGATATAAATCTTAGGTTTTGGCCTGACACATACATAACGAAATCGTCTGCATATTGCGATATGTAAACATTTTGTATCCTCTTACAAATATCGGTGGTTACTATATTAAACAATATCGGGGACATCGGATCTCCCTGCGCTAATCCGACAGCTGTCCATCGCATGATCTGTCTGTTTTGACTTGATTCTATTACAGATATATACCTTTGTTTCAGAAATTCCCATATATATTTACATATTGAGGACCCCACACCTTCTTTATCTAATTTTCTCACAACTGCTAAAATATTAACATTATTATAGGCATTGTCTATATCAACGAAGCAACCTAATGTTTTTTGTTTATTAGTAAAGCCTATCTGAATTTGAGTAACAAGCCTAACCAGATTATCGAGACATGACTGTGTTCTACGAAATCCTACAGTATTTATAGAAAACAAACCTTTAGCTTCAAAATACCATTCTAGCCGCCTAGTTAAAATCGTATGAAGAGTTTTACATAAGCAAGATATCAGAGATATGGGTCTTAGTGATGATATGTCTTTCGGATCCCGGCCTGGTTTCGGTATTGCGACTATTTTAATATTTCTCCACTGCTCTGGTACACGCCCCTGTGCTAAGATCATATTAAACATATCCACTAATATTTGTTTATCGGGGAAATTATAAATCATCGAATATGAAATGTCGTCAATTCCGGGTGCTGTGTCTTTTTCCTTAATAATGTTCTCAAGCTCTTGTCTAGAAATTGGAGCTTCAAGATGTGAATTTTTGGAGTAAAAAGTCGGGTCCTGGGGTAAGACATAGTCCGGGGTTAACCGAGTAAGAAATTCCTCCGTTCTTTCGTAATCTAGACAGTTTCTGACAGTCCTGTAACCCTTTAGCCATCTCATTTTGCTCCATAGATCACTGCTAGAAACTGTGTTATCAATACTGTCACAAAACTGCCTAAACGACGCCGTTGCTGCTTTTCTAATTAAGCACTGTGCTTCGGCAGTTTTTTTTTTAAATATGCTCAAATTAACCGGAGTGGGATTTCTTCTAAGCTGAGCTAGTGCTTGCCTACGCAACGCCACAACTCTCGACAAATCTGGAGACCAATATGGTTTTGGGCTAAACTTTCTAGTCGGGTCAGTACAAGGTCTAATCACCGGAATAGATTCCTTAGCGGCCAATTCCATCCAACCTATTATCATGTCATACATTAGCTGGGGATCCGTACAAAGGTTTTTGCTTTTAATTAATTCTGTCAAAGTTTCCCTATACTTGGCCCAGTCCGCCTTTTTAAAGTTTCTTTTTTGCATTATAGAACGAATACTTTCTATTTCTGTCGACATCAATATCATTAAATGGTCACTACCCAAATTTTCATTGATAACAGCCCAGGAAAACCGAAGCGCGACATCTGATGACATAAATGAAATGTCAGGTGAACTTTTTTGCCAGTTATCTAAAACCATTTTACATCTGGTCGCTTCGCCGTTATTAAGTGACACGTAGTTATATTCGGAAGCGGCGTTATATATTTTTAAGCCCCTACCATTACTTTTACTCGACCAGTTTGGGTGGTGACCAGTTCAGTCAGTTTGTGACTTGACCCTTAAGCGTGAATAGGTAACTGACTGACAAATAGACAGACAGACAGACAGACAGGCACACTTTCGCATTTATAATATTAGTATGGAAGTATGGATTAGGGACATGTTGATTTTTAAATAAGGAGGTACAATCAGTACAATGTAGTTAGGAGCAGTCAAAGTAGCGAAATATTTCGATACACGTCTTTTTTACTGTAAGAGTAAGGATGTGTTACGATACAAATATTTGGCTACTTTGGCTGCTACTAACTTACGATGCCGACTGTACTTACGTTAAGAATTTTTAATATCAATGATTTTTAGATTAATAAATGACCAATCAATGATTCTGCAACATTTAGAGGACGTTGCAATGATAAGGAAACCAAGATGAGTTCGAATGAGATCTTTTTTGCACTTAAAATGATTTAATGCTTAAAGGTTCGCAAATGGCGTCCAGTTGCTATGGTACCACACCTCGGACACTGGCGATCAAATGTATGAAACAAATGCGTTCCTACGCACACAGTCTAAGCTCGTGTAGGTGAACGCGTACCATGCTTGTGTGAGTGCGATAAGACATGCTAGGGTTGCCGCCATTTTAGTGCTTTCGCGAATCGGGAACGCAATATGAGATGACCTTGCAATAGCGGCGTCGAATTATTTAGTGTGCTTGTAATTAATTATAAACAAAATCGTTTTCAACTCTATTTTCTCAGATTATTATTGACCGAAGCGTTAGCGAAGGTATAGGTTTAGACTCGAGCAATTTGCTTTTGTATGTTTAAAATCGGTTAAGAATTGCGACCTGTAGAGGAGATGGATGATCGCAATTCTTAACCGATTTTCATGAGTTGTGACCAGATTCTATGATTAAATGGAATTTTTTTGGCGATCCAGTTTTTTAATTGTCTTTAAAACGCGGAAGTTGGTATGAAGGACTTAAGCGCCAATAAGGGCTAATTGTGAGTTTACTGTGATAACGAATCAATGAACTAAGTATTTTTCAGAGCCACTAGTTATAATTATAAGGGTGCTTAATAGGTGCTGGTCTTATTTTTAATAAGTAGCATTATTTACCTAATTTATATAATAAATTGTATGATATTTAAATATTTTACGTGGCCTCCGCTCTGCGCACCGCGTCGTCGCGTCCTTGCCAGCCAGTAACTGTGAGGTAACCGAGAGCGGGTGGGCGGCACTTTCAACGGGAGGCAGGAAGTGGCCATACTGTACGGCAGTACTCTTTATTATACTGTGATGGTACAGTCGAGTTCTCCAATATCTATACAGACAACCATTCAAAAATATCTACACATGTGTCTTATGTCCGTAACAAAAGTCTCTGTATAGATATTTTTGAAAGGTTGTCTGTGTAGATATTGGAGAACTCGACTGTACAATATAAATATTATCAACAGTATAATGATTCGAAGGACGAGAATTGGTTTTGTATAACCCGTATATATGTATATAGGTATTCGAATTTAACACTAGGCTACCGTTGCTTTTGAAGATGAAATAGTGACTTTAATTTATTCAGGTGCCACATACTTCGTAGTTCGTATTACGTGAGTATGGAGTTTCATTATATTCAGTTGCCATCCTAATCGATTAATGGTCGTTCGATGCGCATATCGACTTCAAACCATCATCTATCGATATTCTGTTTGACAGATTCGATTTGGTGTCGGCCGCAACCTATTATTATGGTTGACTTTTTTTAATTTAACCAACTTTTTATAAAGCTGTCATTAAAATTGGAATATTCTCCCTTAGACGGTAAAGATGCTTCTTGAGTGGACTACTTTGATGCAATCCGGCCAACTCAAATCATCTCATCAAGTAGATATACAATATTTATCGATTTGCTCAACTCAAATTATTAAAACACCATACAGCTAAACGTAGCTGGCCAATTGTATACCTTGTCGTTTGATAATTACAGTTACAAAAGTCCAACAGGGCATCCGGTTTTAGCCGTTTAAAAAAAAACAAATCTATATCACTTTTATCTTTAAACCGAACGCAACAGAATATAATGGTTGCCGGTATTGTCCGTTTTTAGAAACGAAAGCAATACAGCAAGCGACAGGTACTAAAATGATCAACTACGTATTTTTACAGGTCTTGTTATTTATTGCTTTTATAAATACCAAACGTAACGTATTATCTCGCATAGAGATTCGCAAAATATGTCATTAAGTAAGTACTTTTTATCTGAAATAAATAGTTTTTTTTTTAACCTACTCTGAATGATGGCCTCTATATCACGAGAGCCGTTGTTTCCCTTCTTGCCACTGTTTATACAACGTGTTAAGGGGCTACCCGAGGTTTTCATCGATTTTTGACAAGTTTTGAATCGTATCTACTACTTTTGCACTACAGATAGAATCATAAATCAAACGGCTATCGGTTCTTCAATCTTTTATCTCCATTTTGACTGACCGGATTTTGAAACAAATTAATACTTAATTTTGTATGATTTTTTTAAACATTGTCTAAAAAAACACTTATTTCGCATCTCTATTGACGTGAAAGATCTAACATATACGAAATCTACAAATTTGGGTTCGTCTATGACGTCTCTAAAAACTGGCAGAGGGTTTTAATTTTAAACCAATTAACACAAAAGTTATGGCCAGAAAACCAGTTTTTTGGCCTAAAATTGTTCAACTTTGATGCCAAATATCTCGAAAACAATGAAGTTTGAAGTAAATATGGGATACTATATTGCTTAAAGCCGTTGTTGTTAATATAATAAGCTACAAAAAACATTAGAAAACTAAGGGATTCAGATCGAAGGTCATTGGCGTATGGGAGCCTCTTAAGTAAGTACTTTTTATCTGAAATAAATAGTTTTTTTTTTTTTAACCTACTCTGAATGATGGCCTCTATATCACGAGAGCCGTTGTTTCCCTTCTTGCCACTGTTTATACAACGTGTTAATAAAATAACGCAAAACCTGAAAACTTTTTGTTCAGAATCGAGAGTAGAATGCGAAAAAAATAAAAAATAAAATTTTTGACTAGATTTATTTTTTACATTTGTATGGAGCGTTGGCCGACTGGGGCGACCTGCTCCATACAAATGTAAAAAATAAATCGCGTCAAAAAATTTATTTTTTATTTTTTTCGCATTCTACTCTCGATTCTGAACAAACTGTTTTCAGGTTTTGCGTTATTTTATTAACACGTTGTATAATCATAGTCTAATAGAACAGCATTCATCATGTACTGTTTATAAAATAGATAATCCAACAGTTATCGTACTTATCATCTTTGCTCTTCAATACAAATCGATAAAGGCGTTAAATCATGTGGCGCGTGCCTTACGTCTGTATTGTTGAGATTATTTAATATGGCTGACTTTTTTATAAATTTGTCATTGGAATTGGAATCATCTACCTTTGACGGTAGAGTCGAGTTTTGAATGAACTACTTTGATGCAATTCGGCCAACTAAAATAATCGCAAGTTATCTCCCTCCCTCTCGCACTTGCCAAGTTATGTAAACTTGCACGATGTTGATGGGTAATGGGTCTGGAAAACTGGGAGATTTACCAGTGATACAACCTTGTCACATCGACTGGTTTATTAGCCAGTTAAGGGGATGCCTTGATTCGAATCGAACACGCTCCCTAGACAGAGACACGCTTATGCCTTCCGCGCACGAGAAAAAGAGATGTAACACTCTTCGGGATTGCTTTTTTGGACAAATTTCGATAAATACCTAACTTAGTGAAGTTTTATTTAAATTTCATAAGTGAGATTTTAGATGAGATAAAATACTATACCTAGTATTAACTTGATCGTGTCGTAAAATAATGTATCGTTTAAGTAGGCTGAGTAAAAAAAGGAAAATACAGACCCAACTTTGGATTTTTTTCTATCGAGGAAATATTAGGCAATCATGTATCGATCAAATCAGATAAACAATCATATAGTCAAGAAACATATATCTGAGAATCAGACCTTATTTTTTCTTAATCTAGTCAGAACGGCGTTTCAAAGCACGCGATAATTTCCAATGCACCGCCCAAAGTATCGCTGACCCATGATACGTTGTGGAAGTTATAGGTAGTTCGCAAGACGACTTGACTGACTTGACCCAATTGCCAATATACAATGTACATCTACTAATAATAAAACTTCAGTTTATTTTATGGCTCTGAGCTGGTGTCTGATCTGCAACTGATGTAATTGTCATGACTTTTGTATCTGAAGTAAATTGAATGAAATTAAAATAAAATACGTTTAAGTTGTAAATTAAACTAGGGGCTCCCATACGCCAATGACCTTCGATCTGAATCCCTTAGTTTTCTAATGTTTTTTGTAGCTTATTATATTAACAACAACGACTTTAAGCAATATGGTATCCCATATTTACTTCAAAGTTCATTGTTTTCGAGATATTTGGCATCAAAGTTGAACAATTTTAGGCCAAAAAACTGGTTTTCTGGCCATAACTTTTGTGTTAATTGGTTTAAAATGAAAACTCTGGACCAGTTTTTAGAGACGTCACAGACAAACCCAAATATGTAGACTTCATACATCTTAGATCTTTCACGTCAATAGAGATACGAAATAAGTGTTTTTTTAGACAATGTTTAAAAACATCATACAAAATAAAGTATTCATTTGTTTCAAAATCCGGTGGACCAAAATGGAGATAAAAGATTGAAGAACATTATTTAATGTAATTCAATGGATGACTGTTATAGGCCTTATTTTATGGAAGCATAGTTTTAGTTATATTTACGGCTATTGTTATCCTGAATACCAATCAAATAAAATTAAAATAAAAAATATTACGACTTACGCAATGTGTGTGCTCAAAAATTTCAAAGGTTAAGAACGTATTGCAATAAGTAGTAGTAATAAACTTAAGCAAGGTCCCTCTTGTATGTATTTTTGACCAGTTCGCATAGACATTACATAGTTAAGATATTGTATAAATGCCCCCACACAGACTGACACCAAGAACCAAGATACATGTAATGAATCATGCCACATATCACTAACACATGCATGAGCAACTAGATGATATGGAAGACATCTTTCGAATGACACATGATCATGAGGATGATATCTCATGGCTTTTACCTTTGCTTATCCTTTTGAAAGCTAGAACATTTCAAAAGTTCAAACTTCAAAAAACTTCAAAATTCTTTATTGTACATAAAAAACCAACACATACAATGGGAGAGCAAACAAAAAGAGATTATACATTAAGAATTGGTAACATTCATGTACCTTAACACCTGTCTCGTAGGTAACCAAAAGTTAAAACATAACATAGTATTTTATAGCTCCTCGTGTGACATAAAGCAGTGTCCTTCAGAGTAATAACCGAATGCCAACATAATGGCAGTTATGGTTATTACTATACAAACAGGAAAACTATTAGGTTACCTATTACCTAGTTGTATCGCGTCGCGCAATTCGTGATGGGTCGATTTGAACCGCTTTCAGAGGTTTGGTTTGACAGTGATATAATAACCTTGTCATAACATTTTTCTAATACCACGTCGGTGTCCTCGAACTCGTTTCCCACCAGCTTGCTTTAGAGCATGTGGACTTAAGACTGGTACTTAAAAGGGAAATCGGCCAAGTTCGTGTCGGGCCACGCGCAGTGTAGGGTTCCGTAGTTGCCTGTCTTTCTTAGTTACATCGACACGCGCGCGCCAACTAAATGGTTGCGTCGGCCAAATTTGTACGAAAGTTGGCCTTTCTAAGTACATTTTAAGTTGTTCGACTGTTACTCGGTAACTAGTTATGCCTACATAGCCGTGATAGTTTTCTTTTTAAATTCATTATATGTACTGTAGTACAGCCACGATTTTTTTCACATTCCCAGTAGCAGCCATTTAGCCGGCAGGGGGGGAGACATATGACATGAACATAAATTTGGGCTTTAAAGCCCAATATCTTCAAACGAATCACTAATATGAAAAATCGTTATGGGTTTAACGAGAAAAAAAAATTACATCCCCACTATAGGTGTACACAAAAAAAAAATCTTGATTTTAATCTTCTGAATTGTCGACGTGATTGATTTATATACCCATGCCGAATTACAGTTTTCTAGTAGTAATGGTTACTGAGCTAAGCCGAAGACGGACGGCCAGACCGACATGGCAAAACTATAAGGGTTCCTTGTTGACTACGGAACCCTAAAAACGGGCTCGCGCGCGGTCCACAGTCCACACAAATACTTGAACTTCTAACCGCGATATTCCCTATTTCCTCCGCCATATTTAAAGCTGTGTATTTTTTTTCTCACATCGATTAACAAAGTTTTAATGTGTCCGAACTCATTAGTCAATCAGATATTTTTGAGCAGA
This sequence comes from Epinotia ramella, assembly GCA_947578815.1. Taxonomy (NCBI): domain Eukaryota; kingdom Metazoa; phylum Arthropoda; class Insecta; order Lepidoptera; family Tortricidae; genus Epinotia; species Epinotia ramella. Next base: position 20,286,219 of record OX388216.1, read on the forward strand.
GTACGTGAAGGAATAACTACCGACAATTCGATTTTTTATGGCCTCTCTTAGCTACATATGTTTTGTGTCGATATTGAAAATAACAATACGAATATTAAAATTGTGTCTAAAGACTTCTTATTGACGACGGGGACTTGCGTCCGCCTTAATAAGGCGGATGCCGAAGGACATAGACTCGTACAAACATAAACTAAATTATACATATGAAGCTGATTAGTCTAGTACCTTGTCACTTTAGCAATTACCACTACGCCATATTGACTCATGCCAATATTTTGCATATTCGCTATTTGAATGGAGTATTTTGTTACTTATATCCATTCTAAACATGCTAAACTTAATTCCCAGGCGTGGGGATTTTTTCAAGATAATAGCGTATGTTAATCGTAAGTTACGTCTGTTAAAATCTGTTTGTATGGGAAGTTTGACAGTTTTCTATGGGATGACAGCTGCCGGCGCCATATTTCATGTTTACTGGTGGCAGGAAAGTAATCTACAATAGCTACATAGCCGCTCTATACCTCCTTAATCTTGTCTTAAGTAAGTTTCTGTCAAAAATTACATTTGATTGTTACGAATAAATAACTTTCATTTAATTTAATTTCAAACTACTTATACCTTTACCCATAATTTCAGCTGACTCGGTTGAAGATATTACATACATTGCAAGTTAAATAAAAGCTTGTAATAAAAGAAACTTTCTTTTTATATGTAACCAAAATACTCACGACAAACTGACGCGTGTTAGATGGCCGAGCCGAACGCCCCTCATGTCGAAGAGGAATATGTAGCCGGGAGTGGGCCCCCGTTTGTTCAGACACGCATCTGTGAACAGAGGGCGAGTTAATATACTTGTATGATATTTATACTGTGTAAAATACAAAAATATGAAGGCGGTAAAAATAAAGATGGCAAAGTTGGAAATATCACGACCGAGAGGGGTTGCACTGTGACATATAAGAAGTGCGTTTTTTTATCAAGAAAAAAAAAGTTACATTTACATCACACATGCTCTTTCCACATTCCCGGGGGTATTGTTTTATACCACACTTACCAAACAAGCATACCGCCTTCCTGATGGTAAACACCGTAATAGCCAATGGACGCTATAGCTACTCCAGAGTATGTGATATATGGAAATTCATAGTTTGACAAGTGCGCAGAAAATACGCCTGGTGTAAACACTTTAATTAACCGACTTCAAACAAAAGGAGGAGGTTCTCAATTCGGTTGTAGTTTTTTTTTTTTTTTTTTTAATGTTTGTTACCTCAGAACTCTGTCATTGAAGAGCCGATTCGTAATTTTTTTTTTGTTTGTTTGTATATGCTTCCAGGTGGGTCCCATTTTTTAAAAAAATCTTTGGGATGATGGGATCCATGAGTATCTCCTCAATTATATTAGGCACGTGTGTAGTGATTTAGGTATTTTCTAATTATAACTCGTTTATTTACACCCGGAAATCATAAATTTGGTGGAGTGGAATTGATGATGAAGACCACAGATGACTTATGGAATTCCACAATTATGTACTTAAAAGTACTAAAGTATAACACAGATTCTGATAAGATTCCGTTGAAATAGCAACTAATGAAGTGCCAAAGGTTATCCTTGTGGAATCGATGGAAGTCCTCAAATATTATCAGCCCACATAGGTTATAGGTTATAGGTGTACGCGGGCTTGGTTTCCGCAACTCGACGTCATAATAGCGCCTATTTTGCGTATGGAAAACATACAGCGATTTGGTTTTTTTCTCTAATAATCAACGCATTTGCTCTCGGAAATCTGTTCATGTGGTAAATTGGAAAATAAATGTGGAAATGTCCTCGTGGCTTGGCGGAGTAATAAATAGAAGTCGGTTAAAACTTGGTTTTTAAAGTAAATTATTTGTAATATGGACATATATTTAAATATGTCTTTGACGTCGTCTGTAGGTACTCATATTGCTCTTGAGTATAATATGAAAAGTGTGAAGAAATATAGTCGAATATTCAGAGCAATGGCGCGTAGTTGCAGTGTCCGAGAGGCAACCGGATGGCTCGCGGTATTTGAGCTCCCGAAGTGTTGTGGAACCCCCCTGTGCAACCCGAACTAAGCCGACTTGGACTGGGGCCATCCGGTTGCCTCTCGGACACTGAAACTACGCGTCATTGGTTTAACTAAAATATTAAAAAAAAAAAAAAAAATTATTGTCCAAGAGTAAATTAAAAGCTACCAATAGAATCCTTACGCTTTTCTAGAAACAAAATTGTATGACAACTATGTACTTAAAAGCAGTATTTCGCGACCGAAACAACAATTTACCTGATTTTCCATACTACGATTAGAACAAATATACAAATGTGACGTCACACTTCTATAGACACACAGTATGAAGCGTTTCGCGCTGCCGCCAGCGAGGTCAATCTTTATTTCAAATTTTTAGGTATTTATGTTATTTAATTGTAGTTGCTCCCATACAAACATTTGTTCCTCTCCAAAAACTGGTTCGAATGACGTCACAAAAAAATCTTACTCATCATCCCTATTGGCAGCAGTCCCCACGCTGGGCCAGAGTGGACAGTTAGATAGACACACACACATAGTGTATATTTTAATGGAATTTATCATAATCTCAGATACAGCCGGTTTTCAATCACGTGTCGTTTAATATTCATCGATTCATCACATCGCGTCATTAGTTGAATTAATGTCAGGTTCTAATTCGGATACAATACATTATTTGTCATAAACACGGGTTTATAACATATGCCCTTCAAATAATGTAATCCATCCATACTAATCCATACTTCCATACTAATATTATAGATGCGAAAGTGTGTCTGTCTGTCTGTTACCTTTTCACGCTTAAACAGCTGGACCGATTATGATGAAATTTGGTATAGAGATAGTTTGAGTCCCGGGGAAGAACATGGGATAGCTTTATCTCCGAAGTAGTAGTTTTTATCGTCCATATAAGAAGGTGAAATGGGGGATGAGCGTTTGGAGTTCCACGCGGAGGGAGTCGCGGGCAGAAGCTAATAGTTACTAATAATATCAGGTATAAGGTCTATCATCCACCACAGCAGATTGCGAGGCGGCAATCGAGGAAAAACACCACCATGCAATATCGTAGCTGCTTCGCTTCCTATTGGCCCATTTTTCCTCGCTTACCGCCTCGCTGCCTCGCAGAGCTCTTGTAGATACTCACCCTAACGGCCCGGCCACAACATTGCGCGAACTGCGGCGCGGCAAGCGTTTTATCTGCGTTTATTGCGCGGTCGGGACTGTGGTTAGTTGGGATCACACGCAATGAATCAGAAAAACCGCTGCCGCTGCCGCTGCCGAGCAATGTCGTGGCCGGGTCGTAAAGGCAATGGTTAGCCGCACACACGCAATAATATTGTCAATAATGGGGGTATTGTCAATAATATTGCGTGTGTTCGGGGCGTATTGTCATTGATCAATATTTTTGCAAAATTCCGGAAATTTTTAATTTTATTTTCAATATGATATGGCCAATATTATTTTGTGTTTGCGAGTGGTATTGCCATATTTTGAGCCTGTTTTTGTTAGTAAATATTGGCCACAATATTGTGCAGTATGCGGGGCCTTATATTGATCAATAATATTGTCAATTTTAGTCTGCCTATAATGTTGCGTGTGCAACTAGCCTATCAAATCGTAGCCGCAGGCTAGGCTAAAGGTAGTTTACCTCAAAAGCGCATTTAACTGCAACCTGCCCGAGCCAACGGCCTTGGGCACACAATCTAATAATATGTATACATTTACATACTTATGCGCGGGGAATAAAATTCAAATTTGTGTACATATTATTGGCACTTGACAGAGAGGGGTTCGTGTCGCAATGTTGGCTAGACTGGCCCGGTTTGTATTCTCATCTAGATAGATACCCCATTCCATATAACATTAGAATTTTAACGTACAAATTCGTCTACGTTTCGCTACGTTTAGCTAGTTACGGTAGATAGTGTTTCAGGCTGTCAAGCGGCGGTCGCGGGTTCGAATCCCAGCTCGTACCAATGAGTTTTCGGAACTTATGTACGGAATGTAGCACCGTTAGCTTTCCGGTGAAGGAAAACATCGTGAGGAAACCGGTCTAATCCCAATAATGTCTAGTTTTCCCTCTGGGTTGGAAGATCAGAAGGCAGTCGCTTTCGTAAAACTAGTGCCTATATGCCATATCTTGGGATTAGGGTGTCAAAGCGGACCCTGGGCACCTGTAGGGCACAACCGGGAATAATGCTATGGGGATTATGGAAATTCGTCTACTTAGATTTTTTCATTTACGTAGGATATCAAAGGAAAATATTGGTCTAGTTTTACTTATTTCGATCATTAAGTGCGTGTGTAAAGTGTAGTTTTTGCATTCCCAAATAGTTTTTCTTGAAATCGCATGACGATCGCACGATTTTTTAATCTTATTTTTTTTCAAGAAAAGGTACCTATTACCTAACACATTCAATTTCAAAACTCGCCAAACTGACTATATGGAATACGGGGCCAATTTAAGAGGAAACACTAAGGGCGAGATAATTGAAAAATAGGTATTTGTAAAATGTATTGCTGTCGCGCCAACCTCAAGCCTCCCCGCAGAGTTCGATAGAGACAACTGCAGCTTGGACCGAAAATACCTATTAGAAGTAGGTACAAAAAATCAACGTTTCGTAGTCCCCTGATTTCTTCTCCAAAACTGGACCTATTTAACTATTTTTTTTTATTTTAAATCAAAGAAAGGCTATGGCCGTGTTCCTGTTTTCCTTTTTTTAAATAATCTAGTCAAAATTGTTTTCTGGAAAAGCTGGCATTTTTCTTAGGTTTTTGAAGGTTAAGACGCTGTCAACACCAAAATGCCCTTGAGGACTTTGGATAGCGCGCACACTGTATTTTTGTATCGGAGTAAACGAGAGCGAGTGTTACTGGGCGGCCCGGTTTTTTAAGATAATAGTACATAAATATTGAAATAAAAAAAAGGGTGATTTATTTGTGAAATATGACTCGTTAGCGGTTTAGGTATGTATTATGTTGACTTCATGTTTTTAATTGCAGACCCATACGTCAAAAAAATAAAGACATAGAACCGTTTAATGTGATTTTAAGACTAATTTTTGTAATTATTTTCTATTAGCCGATTTCGTCCAATTATATATCGAGCCCGTCCACGGTCTTTGAAATATGGTGAATATTAACATTTATTTTATTTGATGCGCTAGAACAAATAGTTTTTCTTAAAAAACTGCTTAAATAACATCAATTTCACCAAATTAGGTCTTGTCAGCCTCTTAATATCTCTTTTAAGAATAAATTTATGAAAAAAAGGAAAACATATGAACATGTTAATAGTAGCCATAGATTTATGGAAAAAAAATATTGCTCTACTGCCATTATCCAGGGAGAAAAAGGGGACTACGTTTGTATGGAAAAACGGCCTTTGTGTTTCCTTTTAACGTTAAAATAGTTATGTACTGTTCATGTGTACTGACACATACATTGTTTGCTATGTTTTTGTATTTGTACGTTCATAGCATTGCTTCATACACCGTGTGTGTTTAGGTGTCTGACAAATATCACCGAAAGTATGCGGCAAAAAATTTAAAGCTTTTTTTTACATTGTTATGTTTTGTCATTAAATGTGGATAATCCACCAAAATGTATGGTACCTACCACAGATACAAGGACCAACACAAAGAAAAAAATTACCCTTTTTTAACATTATGTTTAGTCATTAAATGTGGAAAATCCACCACAATTTAAGGTACCACAGATATCAACACAAAGAAAAATTTTATCGAATTCGGTGTCTTTGGATCATACTCAAGATCCAAAGACACCGAATTCATTCTCGGTCTGCTAGTGCATAGTTAGTGCTTGGACCAATGGTATTTTAATTTTTGACATTTTCGGATTTGTTTCAGTACCTATTCATGAATATGAATTACATTGACTTCTGTTTGAAAAGTTTGTGTTTCATTAGCAGAGTTTGTTTCGAAATGAGAACAGGTTTCGCGAGTGCCCTTTGCAGTTTTGTCATCGGTTACTAATAACGTCTTGTCTTGGCTACATAGTTGCAACATCGCTCGAAATCGTTAGAGAAAAACATATAAAACAAGATCGAATTTTAGTCATAGAATACACGTGCCTCAGGATCACGGCGTATAAAAAGCTTACACATTTCCTCCGTTTCAACCCCTTATACAGGATGTACTATTCAAACGGGGCAGTGACAGATTTGACCGAGTTCGAATTGAATGGCCGGGAATTAGGGTTATCTGTAAATATTTCAAAGTAGTTTGTTATTTTTTCTAAAATCTGTATTGTGACTCCTAAGATCTCATTTCCTTATCTCTTCCAGTTTTAGATTTTCCCTCACTGGACAGGGTTTGAATAATAGGTACACCCTGTATAATATTCACGAATATTTTTTCACGACGTCATAAAAATGCTTGTGCCTGAATATAAATCCTAACGAAGACGCAAAATGCGGTTCAAGGCAAAGGGATGCCATGAATTTTAGAAACCTTTTGCATATTAAGTTAAGTTTTTAGTTTTTTTAGTTAAGTCTCTCATATATATATATTTTTGTAAAACTCAATTGTGGCAATAAACTTTATTTATTTATATTCAGTACAAGGATAACATTCTCGAACAGATGTGGCTGGTGTATTCCCAAAACATACCTACTAGAATATAGGCTCGCATCTAGTATGATTTGACCTTTGGATTCGTAGCATTTAAGCGTAATTGGAGATCAGATTTATACTGTTTTTAACACCCGACGCAGAGGTGTTATAAGTTTAACGTGTCTGTCCGTGTATCTGCCTGTGGTATCGTAGCTCCCACACGGATGAACCGATTTTCGTTTAGTTTTTTTGTGTCATAGATAATTCAATCCCGAGTGTTCTTAGCCATGTTTCATGAAAATCTGTTCAGCCGTTTTTGAGATATTGGACTTCGAAATGAAAATGTCGGGGGTTTCTCAACCTTTCTAAGTTGTAGTTATTAATCAATCAAATCGTCGGAATCCTCTATTTTTTATGTATGTTCCCTGATTAGCGATTAGAAGACGCCTGAACCGATTTGGACAATAGGGGTGTCGATATTAAATAAAGTTATCAATAATACAATATTTTTTCGAAAACGTATAAAAAAGGTTATCTAATGGAGAAAAAAACTAATTAATTAAGGTTAAATAAAAGTTATAAGTGTCCTAAGTAAGGGGGTATATTCCGTCCCTTTTCCGCGAAACGCGCCTTCATTTAAAGATTGACTATGACGCCCGCAGGTTGTAACGTCACTAACTGCGAGCGTTTTATCTCTAACAAAGCAATATTAAAACAACCGTTTTAATAATAAAATAGGTAAGTACAAAAACATCGACACTCTTTAGAGGTCGATCGACAATACAAACTTAAAAGGATTTTGCTTTAGAAAAAAACGTCTGGCTTTAAGCACGGATCAATGAGGGGGAAAACGGTTCAGTACAGTGGAAGGGGGTGGGAGACCTACCCACATATACTGGTGATCATTTGCGTTGGCCAAATTGCATCAAAGTAGTCCATTCAAAAAGCAACTGCCGCCCAAGTAAGAAGATTCCAATTCCAATGACAGATTTAGAAACAGTCGGCCGCATTCACTAATCTCAACCGTACGTAATGCTTACATTTGTAGGTCTTCATCGAGTGTATTAGTTTGATGTACTGTAATGAAAGGTCATATTTTGCAGTGCGCTATATTGTACAGTCAGCGTCATATAGTTAGTAGCAGCCAAGGTAGCCAAATATTTCGGTACACGTCGTTATTACTGTAAGAATAAGGGTGTGTTACGAAATATTGGTTTACTCTGGCTGCTAGGTACTAACTATATGACGCTGACTGTATGTTTATGTTAGTTTAATATTGATTAAATCGCGCCGAAATAGTACTATTGGAGATATATTCCAAGTTTAGGTGTTTCGAATATCAACGAAATTACGAGTACACACAGCAACACACCTAACTAACCATACCGTGAAAACCTAGAACCTTATTACAATGCACTTAAGGTCAGATTAGATTTCCGATGGTCACTTAGCTGTGTTGTCGACTGTACATTATCTTCTGTGACCTCTAAAGATATTTAGTCTGACAAGTGGTATTCAGAGTAAGGACTCGTAGTTGCAGTGTCCAAGAGACTAGCGGATGGCTCGCGGTATGTGAGCTCCCAAAGTGTTGTGGAACCGCCCCGTGCAACCCGAACTGAGTCAACTTGTACTGGGGCGGAAATATAAAAAAATGTATATATATTTTTTTTCGCGATCCAGTCGATTGAAACAGCGGTTGCCTGAAAGTGTGTACGCTGTTTATATAATGAAATGCAGTTTCAATCGAATACCTGGCGACAATATTATTTTTCACCCCTCCTCCAATTTCCACCCCAGTCCAAGTTGGCTCAGTTCGGGTTGCACAGGGAGGTTCCACAACGTTTCGGGAGCTCAAATACCGCGAGCCATCCGGTTGCCTCCCGGACACTGAAACTACGCGTCATTGCTTTAACTATAGGACAGTAATTGACATTGAAAATGTGCGTAGTGAAATTCTAAATATTTATTGTAACACTTCAAATAGAATATTGTGAGAGAACATGTAGGTATACATATAGCAACACTTTAGAAAGCGTCTAATGTAATAGTAAAGTTGCAAAAAACATTTTGACAACTGCTAATCAGGAAAGTTATTGTTTTTCTTCTTTTGGTTGCCCCCAAATGAGGGATTTCACTTTTTCTCATAGAAGGTATGAATTTTTTTTTCATCTTGGGCGTATACACTTGAATCCCTCGCTACGCTCAGGATTATATTGCAGAATATTTCGTTTCACTCAGGGTTCCGCCATCGCTGTAAATATATAATTTTGCTTCCTTGAGACAGAATCACAGTGACCGCGGTCCTGCGCCACCCGCATCCAGCGGACTCCCGCGACCTTTACCAGGTCATCAGTCCACCTGCGCACTCTGCGCGCTGCTTTGTAGCACTCTTGGGGGAGGCCTATGTCCAGCAGGAGACGTCTTTCGGCTGATATGATGATGATAATGAGACACAATCTACCATGTCCGTTAGAGGAAGGCGTCCATTTTAATAATTTCCATTTTGCTCAAGCACTGCATGCTTATCGACGTTAGATAAAATAGTTGCTAAATAAAAGACCGTAGTTACTCTAACATTTGTAATTAATTCTCTCAACAAATGGAGGAACCTTTGCACCTATTAAGTTGCTAAAATATGCAGGTATACTCATATTGTTTCGAATACCGTACCCGGTTTAGTTATTAACTTAATTTTACATAACCCGTTTCAGTTTCGATTGTACCTCAGCATAGAGGGAACGACTATTATGTTGAGGCGAATGTAGCCCTATAATATGCTGTAGGTATAGTTTGTTTTAGTATACCCCCATTACTGACATCTATTGTTTAGTTGTTATCTTCAAGTAGGGTTGTAAAACAAGCTTCATCATCATTATCATGATATCAGCCGAAACACATCCAGTGCTGGACATAGGCCTCCCCAAAGAGTGCAACAAGCTTACCTGGACCGATTTTTATAGTCAAATAATTTACTGTAAAAACGAAGTTTCAATTCAGTAATTCGCCTTATTTGAAGAGTTCCCCCGATTTCTCTAGGATCCCATAAACAGATCCGAAAATGATATTTCTAGATCTATCCAGGCGTCTTCTAGTAATCGGGGAACATAGATAAAAAATTAAACATTCCGACGAATTGAGAACCTCTTCCTATCTCACCTTCGTTCTGGCGGAAAATATCAGTCAAGAACCAATAGGTTGTAAAAACACGGAGTATACAATAGTCTCAATGAATGGTCGTTAGAGCGCAAGGCTCTATCGACTCAGGCGCATTGCAGGCATTGCAGCACCGTTCGATGGTTGCGTCACTGCCCCGTGCAATATTTGCCGAGATAAATGTTATGACACAGTATATGCATAGTCTGGCCTAGACACCCAATTGCATACGAACAGAAATTAATGTCATGTTTTTTGGGTACCACGAAGGCGGGAAACCGGCATACGGCCGGCCTGGGGACCGATTTTTGACTTTCGAACGCTGGAAAATCAAATAAAAGTAAATACGTTTGTAGTGTCAAAATGGCAGGCACTTACTTTCTACCAATAGAATTTTATACGAGTGGTCAATACCACTCGTTTTTAAATTTTCTATCGCTATTTCAAAATAGCATTTCATAATTTTTGATAGTTTTCGAGTGAAAGAGTCGAGCGCTCGAAAGTCAAAAATCGGTCCCCTGATCGGAAACAGACCTTACCCGAAAGGCCTATAAGGCCCCCAGAGAGGTTTATCAAGAACCATATCTGTAACTGGCTGCTCTGCAGAAACAGTAAAAAAATAACAGACAAAACCTATGGATGCTTAACTAGAGATAAAATGTAGAACAGATAATCTGCTCGGAGGTGCGCTAGAGACGAGTTAAGGAAGGGGCGAGTGGGACAAGCCTGGCCGTTTTCCATGACCATTGGCAAACATACACTTAGTTGTGTTACCGTCTGAAGCTATGGATATTGTGTTGTGCCTGTTTACAAACTTGTTGCAATCGCTTGGTACTTGCACTTTAAACACTATAGGAACGTTAGATAAACCTATTTGAATAAATTAATGTAATGGAAACGTCGAGGAACTAATAATCGCGCAAATAGCCGTATTTTCTTAGAGCCGATACTTTGCTGTACAGTACAAGCTACCGAATAGAACGAATATTGAAAAGCGAATAATATTCATCAACCACGACAGCTAAGTAAAGTATTCATAGAAACTGTTAGGTATTCTCACCTCAAGGTATTGTATATGTCGGCGGCCGATCGTAAAATCCGCCAGATCACGAAATTCCTAGGCATATCGTGAAACGCCGCCATTTCATGATTTGGCTAAAGGACATCCGCCATATCGTTCAAAACTTAACGTTTAACGATTTGTCTAATGACGTTTAGGCAGATCATGAAATTCCTAGGCATATCATGAAACGCCGGCATTTCATGATTTGGCCAAGCCAGTGACGTTTAGGCTGATCATGAAATTCCTAGGCATATCATGAAACGCCGGCATATCGTTCAATACTCACCGTTATACGTAAGTAGGGTGTCCAAAATTGAATTAGGTAAATTAAAAAAAATAAGAAGTGCGGACTGATAATCTCCAGCGAGTCGACGCCACCCCGCTGCGCGGGGTGTCTATTTCTGGTCTGAGGGACACAAGTGAACCCTAACCTAACCGACCTAAGACAGAGTTCGCTTATGACAAACCATTTTTGTCCGCCCTGATTATTAGCCCCCAACAAAAACGGCCGCCATCGCATGTGCAGCGCCACCAGTGGCCAAGAAAGAAACTATTTTACGATGTGCCCGGTATAGAGCTAGGAATATCGACGAATGCGTTGCTCTAATCGATCTGCCGTATTGTTTATCAGGCACATCGTGATAAGCCTAGCCGACTTTTAGGCATATCATGAAATGGCGCCGTTTCACGATATGCCTAGGAATTTCGTGATCTGGCGTATTTAACGATCTGCCGCCGACATATATACAACGTGTAACAAAAACAACACAAAACCGTTTAAGGGCATAACAGGTATCTATCGTGTTCTCAATTTTCTTTTAGTTTTTTCTTATCATACATAACACGATACCTTTTATGCCCTTAAACGGTTTTGCGTTATTTTTGTTACACGTTTTATACAACTCCCCATTTAGTGATGTTCCATTCCCGGGAATATTTCCAACTTGGGAATATGTTCCAATGTTCCCGATTCAAATTGGGGATTTTGGGGAAGATTCCCGGCAACGTTACCTACATCACTAGGTACTTACTTAAATAAGTACTACCTATATACACTACTACAGATACCAATTTTTGTATATAATTGGTTTATTGGTTATCTTTAAAAATGGGTACAGTCCGTAACTAGTCCACGCTGCCATTTTACAACTGTAAACTGGCAACACAAAGGCGCCTGACCAATGACGAGTATCCTTTTTGACCAGTGTTACCATTTACTCCAGGCAAAATACGGTTTTGAAAAACATTAATTTATAATAGCGTTTTTTTTGTTGATTTCATTTGAAAATGTTATTCTAAGATGATTTAGTCAAGAATCCGACAAACTTTCCACCCGGAAGTAATTATGTAGATTTAAATGAAGCATGCATTATCTTTTATTGTACGATTTATCTTGAATATTATAGATCAAATGTAAATGAACCAAAATGAAGACAAAAACATTTATAACTTATAATTTTTTCGATGTCTGAAATTTTGCCGGATTTTGTCGCTGGGTAACTATTTAATTGATAATATATCCGTTACACATAAAAAATAAGCTATTATAAATTATTTCCAAAATTGACATTTTTTCCATACAAGTTGTCAGTTCATTGCCTGGACTAATTATAGACCAGAAAATTGACACTTGAAGTTTCGTAAAGAGCCACGCGACGGCGCGCGAGCTGTCTCGATTTTTCTCGCACTATCCGGCACTCTCTTATTAGAACACTTAGAACAAGAGGAATATTCCCATGATAGCCGTGCTGCAATGAGTATGACTTACCAACAGTCATGAAGAGCAGCTTGCAGCCGGGCTCCAAGTGGTATTTCGAGGGCTCCGTGTAGCGCAGCCGGTGGTAGATGATGTCGTACCCCTCCACAGACTTCTCCGGGAGGAACGAGAATTCTCTGCAAGATGATTTTTTTATTACTAACAATCCATACTAATAGGCATGATGTCTCATGTTCAAATTGATAACGTAGTCATGCTAAATGGATAGTAAACCATCCAATTATCGTAATAAAGTATACATTATAAAATATAATTAAAATCATAAAAAGATATGAACCTTGAAAGTTTAGAAAAATTATGCATTTTTATTGTCCAAGAGTAAATTTTAAGCTGCCAATAGAATCCTTACGCTTTTATAGAAACAAAATTGTATTATAACTACGTACTTAAACGCAGTGTTTCGCGACCGAAACAACAATTTACCGGATTTTCCATACAACGATACAACTACTTTGTACAATTGTGACGTCATACTTGTGTGTCTATCAGTATGAAGCGTTTTGCGCTGCCGCCAGCGACGTCAATCTTTGTCTCAAATTTTTGGGTATTCATGTTCTTTAATTGTAGTTGCTCCCATACAAACATTTGTTCCTCTACAAAAACTGGTTCGAATGACATCATAAAAAAGTCTTAGCCATCATCCCTATTATACATGCGGAAGCAACAGTTTGTATTGTCAGTTCCGATTTCACGCTCTATCAATGTCGAATGGTCAAATTGTGGTCTGAGATCAAATTGACATGGTACGGAACGCATCCTGTCGTTTTTGCCACTTTCTAGTGTAGTTAGCGTTATCCTACTATCCTACTAATATTATAAATGCGAAGTTTAGATGTTTGGATGTTTGTTACTCAATCACGCTTAAACGGCTTAACCGATTTGGATGAAATTTTGCACGAAGAAAGTTTATGGCCTGGATTAAAATATACGATAGTTTTTATCCCGGGTCCACGCAGACGAAGTCGCGGGCGGAAGCTAGTACAAATATATGTACGTTCCGAAAGGCTCAAAATACTATGCAACCTTATGGCTTTAACAATAAAGTCGTTTTCACATATTTGTGGTCGCTTCTCCGTGCACATGTTTTCGAACTCGACTGTATCTGTTTGTGACAACAAACATTTTCTTTCTTTCTTCTTTCTTTCTTTTTTTAAACCGCTGAACCGATTTAGATGAAATTTGGTATAGAGATAGCTTGAGTCCCGGGGAGGACATCGAATAGTTTTTATCCCGGAAATCATCCCATAAGGGGTGAAAGTTTGTATGGAGTTAAGTAGGTCTAGCACAACTTGCTGCTCTGTCGCTTCCCGCGCGACTGAGCGTCTCTTTATCTCACTCGCACCGTGCTAATTAGAAAGAGAAGGGTAGATTTTTCTCGACTCGCTTCGCGGTTCGGCGTCAGTCGTGCTAGCCCCGAAGATATAATATCAATCGCGCGCGACTTAGCGTCTCGTGTCTCACTCGCAACGTACAAATTAGAAAAAGGAGGGTAGATCTTTCTCGACTCGCGTCGCGGCGCGCCGTCAGTTGTGCTACTTGTGCTGGCCCCGCTGGTCGATCACGTAACTCATTGTACGCGCGTCAGGTTGTGTCAAATGTCACTTTTTATACGGAAAAATGTCATTTAAATTGTCCTAACGCGCGTTCGAAACGTTACGTGATTACCCCTCTATTCCATGGACCTACGATACTCAGAACATGCTATACGTGATGCCACAACGAGGGACGGAAAAGCTCCTATGCAGCTAAATTAACCCATTCAGGGCCCATGACGACACATATGCGTCAGACCGCCGTAGTCGCTTTCCGCTACATACGAGGAAAACCACGGGATCGGCTACGAGCGTAGCGCGTAGCGATTCTGGGCAATGAATGTGTAAAACGGTCTTAAAATGGCTGATGACTTGCCATAAACAACCTACTCAGTTTGGACGGGTAATGGTTTATGTGCCACAACTTCATACTAAAATCAGTTGTGGCAAATAAAAAAAGTGGAACAATGAGAAGGACAACGAATGATATTTCCCTATCTGTCACACTTATCGAGATTTGTATGCTACCAGCTCGCTCGCACGTGGTATTATACATGATCAAACGAACTTCAAAGTGAAGTTCGATCAGTATTATATTTCTTAAGCTTCATTCTTCAGATATAAAAACCAGGTAGTCCTTTAATCTACTAGGCAACTCATCGCATGTTTAAAGTAGGTAGTAAAAACCTTAGCTCAAACAGTTCCATCCCTACTACCAAACCAACCCTAGGTGGGCACTATGACTTACCGCCATTGCTCATTCTTTTTAGAGATAAATGCTGTAATTTTTTAAGCAAAACTTTATTTCGGGTTTTAAGGGTGGGAGGGAAATTATATCTTCGAATGAAGCTTACTCATATAATACTGATCGAACTTCACTTTGAAGTTCGTTTGATCATGTATTATATTTCTTAAGCTTCATTGTTCAGATATAAAAACCAGGTAGATGTTAAGAGTTGAAAGTTTTGCTGCATCTCACATGCAATAAAAAAAAACTATAAATTATCAAGTTATCATCGTATATTTATAATTGATTCATGTATATAGGAACAATAAAATTATATGGTAGGTACAATCATACACTTTCATTATTTACTCATCCGGAAGGCAGATGGCTCTGGCAAAATTCCCTTCATTGCTTAATTGGCGGTGGTAAAATCTAGCAAACGCTTCTGACGTTTGTGTCCATCCTGCAGCCTTGCGGATGGCATCGAGCGAAATGCCCGCGCGGTGTGCGGCTGATGTCGCGGCGTGACGGGTGCTGTGTGCGCTAAACACCGCTACATCAATGCCGCTCTCGCCAAGCACTTGCTTAATCCACCGGCTAATGGATTGAGCAGATGCATTCTTGTGAGGTCGTTTAAATGTTAATAAAAGATTTTTGGAGTTATGTGAGTTTGTTCTTAAATTTGAAGTTACATAAATATAATCTTCTAAAACAATCGCTGGACAGATGTTTCTGTTATCATTGAAATATGGAAGAAACAAAATTGGTTGGTCACGCCCTGCGGCTGATGTTTTAATTATATCGTAAATCATTATCTTAACACCATTTGGGCTTACCATAATATTTTCTATTTTAATTAATGATAATGTCTGCACTCTATGTGCAGTACATATAGCTAACAAAATCGTCAATTTTTTAGTTAACTTTTCAAGAGAGATTTCTCTATTAGGGATCCAAGTTACAATATGATTTAAGACTACTTGAGGGTCCCATGTATTGCTGTATTTAGGAATCATCGGTTTTAATTTATAAGCACCTTTTAACAATCTTTTGATTTGATAATTTAAGCAGATACTACTTCCAAGTAGGAGCGACAGTGCTGATCTATGACTATTCAATGACCCGTACGATGATCCTTTATTAAATTCCTCCGTTAAAAATGAAAGAACAGTGGGAATCGAGCCCTTATACAAATTCATAGTATTATTTACGCAAAATCTCCACCATAATTTGTAAGAGACATTATATTGACGCAATGTATTTTCCGAAATAGAGGCTAGCATAAGGGTCAGTGCCGAGACCGGAGTTCCTCGGCTTAAAAATGCGCTCCGCAGAGCTTCGCGGCCGCCAGGGTAAACTGGTTCAATTTCTGATTCCGGGTTCTGGAACAACGAAATTGTTCAATGTGGCAATTTGGATCAAAATATATTATGTCGGAAATTAATAATCTTAGTAATAGCGGGAACCACGGTTGAGACGGCCAATAGGGAAATACTAGTATACCCGTGGCGTTGTCGTATATTATTTTATGTAAGCACTTGAGAACAAGTGCGAATGGTGGGAACGCGTAGAAAAAAGTATTGTGCCAGCTGACAGTAAACGCGTCTACAGTAACAGCGTCTGGATCTGGCTTCCACGATACATATGTTTGGCATTTGGCCGAAGTGCGAGAAGCGAAGAGGTCAATTTGCGGCAAGCCATATTGTAAAGTTATCATTTCGAAAGCTTTTATACTCAGAGTCCATTCAATGTCTGGATTTTGTCTTCTAGATTCCCTATCTGCTTCCACATTGTCTTTTGTGTTGATGTAAGAGGTAAAAAGCCATATCTTCCGCTCTTCGCACCACTGCCAAATAGACCTAGTTAGACTATTTAAGTGGGGAAACTGAATTCCTCCCATCCGATTAATGTAACTAATCGCAGTGGTATTGTCGACGCGCAACAACAAGGCACAATTATACTTATGTCGCGCAAAGCACTTCAAGCCTAGAAAGACTGCCAGTAACTCCAAATAGTTTATGTGAAATACTAGTTCTTCGTCTTTCCATGATCCGTTTGCACAAACGCCGTCACAAAATGCACCCCAATCAGTACGCGACGCGTCTGTAAATATTTCTAAGTCGAATTTCTGGTTTTCTAGATGACAAGAAATTTCGTAAATATTATTAGACCACCAAATCAAATCCGGTAAAATTTCCGAAGGAAGTTTTACTTTTTTGTCATAATCCTGATGTTCTTGAATAGCAAGAAATTTATACCTCTCCAGCAGCTTAGTGTACAACCAGCCGTATTTAGCTGCTGGGCATGCGGCAGTAAGTACACCTAACAATTGGGCATAAACTCTTATTGTGCAAGTGGGCAATTGAATAAAATTTTTCAATAGCTGTGCTATGTTGTTACGCTTCTCTACAGGAAGGGATATTAACATTTCCACCGAATTGTAAACAAATCCTAAAAATTTACAGCACTGTTGTGGTTCTAAGGAGCTTTTGTTATAATTTACGACAAATCCTAAACATTCGAGTAGTCGTAAGGTTTCTTTTACATTTTGTTTACATTCTCGATAGTTCCTCCCAATACATAAAATATCATCCAAATATATAGTCGAAGTAAATCCTTGTTCCCTTAAGTACGTAACTACTGCTTTCATAATTTTGGTAAATGTTCTAGGTGCCACTGAAAGTCCCTGAGGTAAAGCTGTAAATTCGTATGTAACGTTGTTGTATTCAAATCGCAAGTATTTTCGATGAGCGTTAGCTATTGGTACAAGTAGGTATGCATCCTTTAAATCGATGGTAGCCATAAACCCATTTTCTGGAATTAATTTTGAAGCTGTTCTATAATCTTCCATTTTAAAATGAGATTTACAAACAAATTTGTTTAAATTTTTTAGGTTAAGAATGAACCTATAACCACCATTCGATTTAGTGGTAAGAAAAACCTTTGAAATAAACTGATCATCGATTTGTTGACATTCAGTGATAGCACCTAAATCAATTAAATTTTGAACAGCTAATTTCATTTCATTGTGCTCTTGGCCTGAAAATGAATTGACAGGTTTGACGGATTGAGTAACAGGTCCGGTAAAGGGAATGGGAAATCCATTTTTTATCCAACGTAATATGGTGCTATTATTAGTAACATTGAGCCAACACTTATAAAAAGCTCTAAGGCGTCCGGCGTGTACCTGTGTTACTACCGAGCCGGTGCACGTGGCTTGCTGTAGGCCGTCTTGGGCTGCGTCTGCGCGGAGGTCGACGCCGTCGGCCTGCGCGCTGCCGGCGCATTCCAGCGTGGCCCGCCGCGCCCCCGTCGACTCGCCGGCTGAAAGCGAGCGGGCCTCGTCCAGTTTCCCTGATACCGAGAATATGATGGACCTGCAGTCTGAAATGTGCTCGAACTGGCTGGCGTCGCAACTGCCTTCTTAATCTGTGAGCTTTGTTTTTCGATCGCTTTTGATGCCTTGATCTTATCTGACAGCTTACTGCCAAAAAGGGTCTCGTCTCTCTCGACATCCTGTATGAGGTTGAGAAACGACTTGTCCAATCCTGGAGTTACTAGTTTTACTCTAGACTGCGATTTTAAATTATGTAGGTCGGACAAAATACGACACCCATCAGATAGTATTTTTATCGCTTGTACCTTACTTTGTTTGTCGTCGGTTGTTAAAAGTAAGGTCATGGCTTTGTTCAAAGCAGATATTCCAACACCTAACTGCTGTTGTTCTACCTCAATTTTCTTGTCGCGACCTCTTGCTATATCTGTAATTGCCGCAGCAATCTCGGCGTTCAAGGACGGTGCTCTTAACAATTTACAATTTTCTGGTATAGCATACTCTTTTACGAGTTTATCCTTGACTTCTTTGTCTATACCTTTTCGTAATAAAGGTAACCACCTTTGCGCCAAGTCAGGGTGAATATTTTCGCCATATTTTGGAGCATCGTCCGTGGCCTCCCCAAGAGCGGTTAATAACTCAGCGTCAATTGCCGGGGCTGTTTCCACATTGCCTGCCTCCGCCTGAGATGTCGATAGCGTATGTCCTTCATTTGAATGTGGTATAGGCATATCCATTACCTCATCCCCCTCATTTTCAATCGCCGGGGCATCTTGATTTACATTTTCGTGGTCTAAAAATAAATAATTAATATTTTTAATTTGAGGGTAGATTACAAAATATTGACTAATAAAACGCATAAGGTATTTTAAATGCGTGCGGTTTTATAACCACATTTAAGACAGGAGGTCTTTAAATTGCTATCGTGTTGACTCACGGCCAACCCCCAAGCATGATTTACCTTCGTGACGACTCTCGGCCGCCCCCCAGGTTTATAGTTACCATACGTGGACTCACGGCCCACGCGGTACTAAAGTTAAGCATTTCACCACAAATTGTAACTTTTTATTAAAGTAATTACGCTCACCTGATTTATCTTCAGAATCTGACGAATCTGACAAAACCCTCATAACGCGGCGACGACGATTGAACTTCTTTTCTTGTAATTTTCGTATTTTTGACGAAAAATATTCTATTCGTTCTTCTGCACTACGCTTAGGCATGATGATTGACGAAGAACTTGTAATTATTATAAATTAATAATCCTCAAATGACTTCGTGCGTTCGTTGCCTCGCAAAATTAAAGAATGAGCAATGGCGGTAAGTCATAGTGCCCACCTAGGGTTGGTTTGGTAGTAGGGATGGAACTGTTTGAGCTAAGGTTTTTACTACCTACTTTAAACATGCGATGAGTTGCCTAGTAGATTAAAGGACTACCTGGTTTTTATATCTGAAGAATGAAGCTTAAGAAATATAATTATTACCATAGCCTGTCCTGAGTATCATAGGTCCATGCTCTATTCCCAATCTTACGTTGGCATATACTTCAGGCAAAATACGGTTTTCAAAAACATTAATTTATAATAGCGTTTTTTCTTTGTTGATTTCATTTTAAAATGTTATTCTAAGATGCTGTATTCAAGAATCCGACAAAGTTTCCACCCGGAAGTAATTATGTAGATTTAAATGAAGCATGCATTGTCTTTTTTTGTATGATATTTAACTTGAATATTATAAAGCAAATGTAAATGGACCAAAAGAAAGACAAAAATATTTATTAATATTTTTTCTGACTTTTTAAAAGCTAGTTAATTTATCATTTTTTTGACGTCTGAAATTTTGTCGGATTCTGTCGCTGGGTAACTATTTAATTGATAGTATATCCGTTACACAGAAGAGATAAGCTAACATAAATTATTTCCAAAATTGTTTTTTTTTTCCATACAAGTTGTCAGTTCATTGACTGGACTGGAATGTAGGTATAGGTAACATATATTATTGTAATACATATAAGGAGAGTCATGCATTATGACTCTCCTCCATATTATTAGGTTAGGAATGTAGTCTATATACCTACGGAGAGTAATGTAAGAGGACTCTCCTCTTGAATTTAAGGTCAAGTCAATGGACACCTTCCACGTTTAAGCCTCCCCCACGTGTAACCTAAATTCCTAAGTTCTATATATCTAGGTTTTTAATGAATAAATGTTCAGTCGTTGTTCAGTCGTTGTGCAGTCCTGTGTTTTACTACGGTCCTGGGTCCCATCCTTACAGGACTATACAGACACTTTGACGTAAAATGTATCTGGTAAAATGTCACCTCCAATTCAGTAGCTGCTCCAGTCCCATTGTAATCGCGGCTAGACAATAACGTCATCGTAATTAGCTACGATTGATGTTATAGACGCCATTGTTAAGGCAACATGCATGAACAATCGATGTTTATTCGACGAGCAAGCGAAGCGATGCCACTAGTGTTGTTAGAAGACTGGTCTTGAAGACTTTCGAACCTTAAAGACTCGCAAACCTTGACGGTTCAAGCTTTGAAGAAGGTTTGAGCTCAAAAACGGTTCAGAACCTTAACGACTTTTTATGAGCTCTTAAGAGTAAGTCTTTAAGACTCAGCCTTCATACAGCCAACATTTATTGAACGCTCAAGCCTCCCGAACCTCGAAGGCCTTAGTCAAGCGTTAAGAGCTCAAACACTGAGCGCTCTAGGCAGAAAAAATGAACGGACATGAATGAAAAAGTGAAGTAATTACAATGACAGTATGATTTTATCTCAAGTACCTAGGTGTGATGTTTGATAGATAGTAACAAGAGGTTTTACTAAGATTGCAAATACAACTACTTGACCGCAGTTCTTTCCCGTCCCGGTTGACTTAAATTTCGTTCAACTAGTAACAATTTCGTGAATTTTAAGTAATTATAATCATATTTTGAGGGGATCCCCTTCATTGGCATAATTTTTTTTAGACTAATATAGTTACGCATAATTGATTTGGCATAATTTTTATTGGCATAATAATACTGTCGCATATTAATACTTTGGCCTACTACTTTGTTTGGCATACTACGCTAATAGCATAATTTCAGTTGAACTAATCTGTATTGGCCGAATACATATTACGCATACTATTGTTTGGGCTAATAATTATTTGGTATATCTGTTTTGAAGCATAATTTCTGTTTTCTAAATACATTACATAGCATGCATTTACACTTTTCGTGGACGCGGATTATTGGGTCGTGCATTATCAGGGCGGATAAAAATGGCTTGTCATAAGCGAACTCTGTCTTAGGTCGGTTAGGTTAGGGTTCACTTGTGTTCCTCAGACCAGAAATAGACACCCCGCGCAGCGGGGTGGCGTCGACTCGCTGGAGATTATTAGTCCGCACAGATGACCGTCTCAATGTACATGGATTATCAGGCTGTACATTATTGGGCCGTGCATTATGCTTTCATTGCTTTGTGTACTTATGCGTTTTGTAATGATGCCAAGTAATTATTATGTCTTTTTGTATTTATGCTATCTGATGTTAGTCTTTGTGATGATTATGCTATTTTCGTTTATTATTTTTAATTTTATGCCTAAAAATGTATGCCATAACATGATTAGGCTTAACGCTAATTCGGCTATAAAAAAATATGCGTTATTATATTATTCCAAATGATTTTATGCGATCCAATAGAGAACCTATTTTGAGTACAGTAGAATTACCACTGACAGATAGTTTGCCTTCATTTAATTTTCAACTTTAACCTCATACAAATTAACCCTTCCACTGTGGCGGCCATTTTGCGCGAATCTGCGCATCTGTGTCGCTACTTCTGTGTGGTTAGTTTTTTCTAAATCGGTAGACGTGGATAACAGTATTCTGAAAATTGCTTTATTTGTATGACATTAAAGTTGAAAATTAAATGAAGGCAAACTATCTGTCAGTGGTTAACTAACAGTAATCGTACTGTAAGTTGTATGCAATTTTATTTTTACACTTGACTGTACTTAAAATTACACGTTATACATTAAAAAAAATCATATTGAATATATGTGACACGATTTGATTCATTATTAATTAATAAGAAAAGTAATGCCTCTATATATCTCAAATATGTCACAAAGTCGCATCATAGCCGCGTGCAGGTTCGATAATTACATGGTTTTTGTGTACATTCAGTTTTTGGAATGATTACAAAGAGGAAACGTCTGCCAGATTGTAGCTTTGTAAGTTTGTATGTAGGTATTGTAGGTAGTAAGGTTTAAAACTGCCTGGAAAATATTTTTTCATCACACTTGCTCGAAAAGGGCTTCATAATGCGCAGACATACAGAGCTGTAATAGCCTGTGTTACGCCCATGGGCGTAATGGTTTTTTTCTTAAATTGTATCTGTCACTTATGCGGCAGTTACAAAGCAAAGAGGTTTTATATCAAATACGATGTCTCAAAACGTATTTATAAATAAATTTAAACTTAAAAAACTACTTAAACATGTTTAACTGAATTAGTTACAGATTTAATATGTAGTTATTTAGTGTCTATGTAAAATGTTTTTAAGTGTTTTCAAATCGTGGCTGTATACAGAAGGGTCTTTGCCATACGCGCCTCACGTCAAATTCAACAAAATGGACGACTGACATGATGCAGTGTTTATTACGATTTGTATTCATTTCATCTAAAATGTATTTGTTTCCTCGCAAATGTGATGAAAAACATTGTGTATAACACGGGCGTAAGAATATTTCAAACTCGAGTCATCAAAAGCCCTCCGCCTTCGGCGTCGGGCTTCTGATAGACTCTTGTTCGCAATATTCCATTTCCGCCCCTCGTTAAACAATGTACTATTACGGCACACCTGGCCATAATGCGAGTTTTACCACACGCTGCGCGTACGGTAAAACTCGCATTGAGGCCAGGTGAAGACGTAAAACTGTGTACTCACCACGGGCGGTAAGGTAATTCGTAAAGCCGCAGATCGCATATTTAACGCCCGCGATCTGGGCCATTGACGAATTCACCGCCTAGGTACGTAATGTACTATTTCACCTCACTAACTCGGAAAGCCCGATTTTATTCTTTAAAAACAGATAGCAAAACTGCATTTTATCCACAAGAGTGCAAAGAATATTTGAAATCCGAACATGTAATTAGTTACTTTTTTAAACAAGATAACATGTAAAAGCCAGTCCAGACAGGACAATTTACGCCCATCCGATTCAATTGTCTGATCAAATCAGGCAAGCGAAAATAATTTTATAATGAATTGTATTCGATATTTCAGTCGTTTTACTTGTGTAGTATTTTCTTCTTGAATTAGTACGATATCATTATCACAGCACAGATCATGAATGAATTTAGTAGATCGTCGTACGGACCTACAATTGATTGACGCTATTTTTAATTTCGCGAAGATAATTTCTTAGGAACACCCTTTCGGGTATTATTATTATAATATCGGCCAACTACTACACCCGCAGGCCAAAGATCTGATTTTATTATGCAGTTTAGTTTGTCCCAGGGAACTATGACCTTGAATTCGTTGTAGGTTACTTTTTCATTGGCAGGTAATTTCTCGACTCTTAGAACTGTAACGCCGATTGTTTTTATATAATCAGCTAGTTGCTGGGTGGAGATGGAACTATCTAGGTTTGCAACGTAGGCGTTAGCCGTCCGAGTAGCTGCTCTAATTAAATTGCTGACGATGATTTTCCTCGCTTTAGTGAGGTGAAAAGATTTGTGTTACACACGGGTGCAGGTATTTTACGTCTCGTGTGTTGCAACACTCGCTCAGGGTTCTATTTTTGAACCACTCATTTCGCTCAGGATTCTATTTTTGAAACACTCGCTTCGCTCGAATCCATTAGCTAGCTCGTGTTTCGCGGTTAAAATACAACTTTGCACCGTTGTACAGTCAAGGGTGCCAATACGTATTCACCACAAGGTTTTAAAAATATTTAGGCAGACCCTATTTCTGCAACAATAAGGTTGTTGTATACTATATTTATGAAACTTTGAGTGAATACATATTGGTGCCATTGACTGTATAACAAATAACTATGAAGCAATAGTGTCAAGATTTAACTGTCCAATTTTATCGTTCTGGGTTGGGCAGATTAAGGGCATTGCCCAATTTATCATTTAAAAATTGTATATCGTTTTTTCTTTTTTTCTGCCTACTGTTAACCTAATTTAGATTTAAGTCGCCTGTTACTAACATACTATGGATCAACCGGTCTGAAATAAATATTTTTTTTAGTAAGATGTGCGATTCTTTTGACGCTGAATGTGTGTTGAGACTGACTTCAGGCTACCATAGGCCCCAGTCCAAGTTGCCTCAGTTCGGGTTGCACAGGGCGGTTCCACAACACTTCGGGAGCTCAAATACCGCGAGCCATCTGGTTGACTCTCGGACGCAGCAACTAAGCGCCATTGCTCTGAACTAGTACCAGTGATAAACTTACGTTAGTATTACGTTGTGGATAGCAGATACACAATCTTATAGTAGATTGTTGAAAGCTACCCATTCATGACGAGATATTTCCTGACGAGATATTTCCTGACGAGATATTTCCTGACGAGATATTTTTCGAGTTCGAGGCTGAAATGGGTGCCTTTCCCCGAGTTAAACACTACTTTTAATTTCGAATACGAGGAAATGAATTGAAAGTCAAAAACTTAAATATTTTCTAAATAAGATCCCATAGAACCCACTTTAAAAGCGTTTGTGTATGGACCATTTGCATTAGGGCGGGAACTGTTTTAATAATGTTAGTGTGTGGACCATTTCCAGGAAGCGCTTTTGAAGTGGTTATATCGAAAAACTTATTTTAATAGTGCCATCATAACTATCAACAACCTTCAAAAATCAACACAATTTTATGGAAGTGTGGCAGTATAGGTTTTTTATGACTTGAAAAATATTCTATAGTCTTCAAATAGCAATAATAGTCATCCAATAATTAATTTATTATCATTATTTAAAATATAACGCACGATTGTCAACAAGTTTCAAAATAAAAACTTAAAACTGTGGCTGTACAGGTTTCTGCCATTGCTTTTTTATTTTTTATTACTTTTCAACCCTAGGGGCGACATGCCTCACTTTCAACCCGCTGTTTAGATAAACAATGACCTACTTTCAGAGTATGAGAGATGAAAAAATGTTTCCTGCGGATCGCGAATTCATGCAGTTTTCTGCCAAGGGATGAGATTGATCAAAATACTTACAGCACTTTAACTTTAAAAATATGAGTAGTCGCGACCCCCTTTAGAAGGCTTCGCGGCCCCCCTGGGGGTCGCGATCCACACTTTGGAAAACACTGGCGTAACGTATTGATTTATGGTCACTGGTCAGGTGTGATGTGGTCAGGTCTATGTCTACTACATACGATTACGCAAATGGCTGTTACAATGACAAAGTCAAATAAAAAGTGTACTCTTTAGCGTGACCTAGCCAATACGACTCGATATTAAAAGAAGTAAAATTATATTGTCTTTTTTTAGGGTTCCGTAGCCAAATGGCAAAAATTCGATTCGTCATGTCTGTCTGTCTGTCCGTCCGTATGTCACAGACATTTTACTCGAAAACTATAAGGTGTATTTGAATTTCTTTTTGAGGATAGGTGTATTTTGTTAGCCGCTACATTTTTGTAATTAAATTACTAAAAAAAAATTTTTTAGTAATTTACTCCATACATACCTAAAACTGAAAGTAAAAAAAAAAAAAAAACATTACAAGCCCACGTGTGGCACATCAATCGATAGGCCTTTCAAAATAAATATTAGGTTTCTCAGCATTTTTTTGATATAGTGAATAGAGTCGGAGATAATCGCCCCGAAAGTCATTAAAATTGTGTCCCCCCCCCCCCTCTCATTTTTGAACCATGTATTTTAAAAATATGAAAAAAATCATGGTCATAGGGCTTATTAAATTCTTTCAGCGAAAATTGTTTTGAACACGATCGGTTCAAAGGATTTTGAGATACTTCTAAAAAACTTCCTTCCTTAAAGAAAAGGACGTAAGTGCCATAAGATTTCAGTAACAATACGACCTTTTTAATAGGCACGGAACCCTTCGTTGTGCGAGGTCCGACACGCACTTGGCCGCTTTTTTTATACGACGATACATACCTATACCTACGGCCTGCCTGATTAAACCAGGCGCCGTAATCTATGGAAACGCGGATGCGATTTTTTTGATATCCGCGGATGCGGATTTTGTGGTCAAACACTCAAAAACGTAAATAAACAACGTCCATTTTATGATATCACGCAATCATCAAACACGTTGATACTAAATTACAATCATTGCGAACAAATCAAAAACGTCTGCTCATGGTCACAGAAACGACAAGAAGTTTTTTTTACTAATAGCGAAAATATCTAAAACTCGCACCGTTTGGACTTTTTTCTTGTCGTGAATTACACTACATCTGCATCCGCAAAAACTCCGCATCGATTTTGGCGGATGACCATGCTGATGTTGAAATTGTTGATAATAACTATAATAAGATAGCAAGTAATACTTGATGTCTCCTCAAACGTTTCATTTCTACTTGAAACGCATGTTAATCGAGAATTAACTTTTTAATTGCTTTTGACATGTGTCACTGTCATTCTCTTTGATTCCGGCGCTCATGCGAGCAACATCGTTTTCCAGGTTCTATTCCGTAATCTTTAATTATATACATAATCTTAAGGATTGCGTTTCTTATATTGTGGTCAATATAAAGTACACATTATCCGCATCAGTCGTCCTATTTTATTTCTCTCTCCAGCCAAAACCTGACATCACCACTGCCGCCAACTTTCTAACAGGTTATTTGCCCAGATACGCGAGTCTTAAACTCTTAAATAAGCTAAAGAAAAGCATTGAGAAATGGCTGGAGAAGGTGGCGAAAATAATGTACAAATGGGACCGACGCCATCGCCTCAACCGGGTGCTGCCCCGTCTACACTTTCAATTGGAGGTTACCACATGGAACGTTTAAGTGGACACCACAACTTTAGTACATGGAAGTTCAACATGAAAAACTTGTTAATTATTGATGGACTGTGGAAATGCGTCTTAGGCGAGGACACGGAGCCCGCGCGTGATGAGCGTGCTTTGGCCCGGATCTGCCTGGCAGTAAGTTCCTGTTGTCATCAATATGTATTAAACGCTAACACAAGTAAGGACGCGTGGAACAACCTAACAAAAGTTTTTGAAGACTCCGGGTTAGCAAGGAAGGTTATGCTGCTGCGGAAGTTGCACCGCGTTGAACTAAGCTCTTTCAACTCAATGTCAGAGTATATTGAAAACGCTATGATGCTTGTGCAACAGCTGGCGGACATCGGCAAGATGGTGGATGACGGTGAGGTCGCAGAAATCCTGCTGTCGGGGCTCCCACAGGAATATGAAACTTTAGTAAGCAACTTGGAGACTGTCTGCATGACAACTACTTTGACAAGCGAGGTAGTGCGGACACGCTTGCTGCAAGAAGAGTCGCGCAGGGCGAACACAATCAGCAAGAATTGCAATGCATATATGTCAAAGCCTGCTGCTGTCGCTGTTGTGGCTACCACTAAACAGTGTACCTACTGTGGCAAAAATGGACACGTCAAGAGTCGCTGTTTTAAATTAAAACGTCAGAAGAAACAAGACAGAGGGTCATCACAGGGAATGTTGGCCTCTGCTTTCCTGGCCACAAACAGTGATTGGATTTTAGATAGTGGCTGCAGCCAGCACATGTCATGTCAGAAGGACGTTTTTGACTCATTAACCTCTGCAACAAGTGATGTCATTATAGCTAACAACACAAAGCTGAAATGTGTTGGCACCGGAGCTGTCAAACTTAATGTAAACAATAATTTTCTAAGATTAGAGAATGTGTTATATGTTCCAGATCTCTCTGCCAACCTTTTATCGGTAAGTTGTTTGGCTGCTCAGGGCTTCCAAGTTGTATTTACAAAAAACGAGTGTCAATTCACAGACAAATGTAAATTTTCTGGCAAACCAATTTTTAAAATCTCTTGCAAAAATGGTTTATATAGGTTTCCCCAAACAAAAAATGTGGTGCATTCCTCAGCTATCTTGCCCATGCAAGATGCACGGAGTGCTAAACCGGCTGAGATGCCAGCGTCGATCTGGCATAGGAAGTTGGGCCATCTAGGTACGTCCGGCATGATAGCTTTAAAAAATGGGATGGCATGCGGTGTTTGTTTTCAGGATTCGGAGGTGGATGACCTCTAGAACTGTGCAACTTGCCTTGAGGGAAAGATGGCTGCTAAACCATTTCCTTCGGCCAGTACACACCGTGCCAGTCAAGCGTTGGAGCTAATACACTCTGATGTGCTTGGACCCCTGCCTGTTGAAAGTTGGGGAGGATGTCGTTTCGTCGTGACATACACCGACGACTATTCAAGGATGACCTACGCTTACACACTCAAGAGGAAAAATGAGGTAATTAAAACTTTCATTCATTTCAAAACTCGTATTGAAAAACAATTGGGTTTGCCAATTCGAGTCCTTCGCAGTGATTCTGGGGGGGAGTACTGCAGCCATGAATTTTCAAGTTATCTTAGTAAACATGGGATTGTTCATCAGACTACTGTTCCATATTCATCGAGCCAGAACGGTGCATCGGAGAGATGCAATCGTACGATTATGGACAAAGTGAGATGCATGTTACTTCAATCTGGTTTAGATAAGCGTTATTGGGCTGAGGCTTTGATGACAGCGGTCTACCTAAAAAATAGATCACCTACATCAGCCCTGTCAGGCCATACACCTATAGAAAAATTGACAGGGTCAAAACCAGACCTTCGTCACTTACATACTTTTGGATGTATTGCATATGCCCTATTGCCTAAGGTAAAAAGGTCAAAATTGGATGCCAGAAGTAAAATGTATATCTTTGTAGGCTACAGTGAAACCTCGAAAGGATATAGGCTTGCAGACCCCTCAAACCCTAGAAGGGTAATTATCGCTCGTAATGTCGCATTCATTGAGAACAAATTTTATAACAAAGACATGAATTTAAGTTTTAACAATAATTTGAATGATGATTTTATTTATTTTGAATTTTTAGATGATATGAACTCAAGTTCCAATAATGAAGTTAACTCTAGTCAAATTAATTGTAATGATACTGATTCTAGTCAAAGTTTTCAGAGGCTTGAAAATACAAGCTTATCATCTGAACACAATGTAATTACTTCGCCTTTGTTTTCAGGAGATGAGCACTACTGCACTGGCAGTGAACACGACGACTCCGTGTCGTCACCCGTCGTCGAGTCGCCACTACCGCCATCTGTCGTCCAAACGACGCCAGAGCGTGTGACGTCACCGTCGTGGGGGGTGACACGTTCAGGGGAAGTTGCTGCTTCTGAGTCGCCGTTGACTTCACGCCGTCCTGCTCGTAGCACTCGTAATAAGTTGCCAAACAGGTATGAAGATTATGATCTCGATTATTCTCTACTGACACAAGATGGCGATGGGTTGCATGTGGATCCTTTAACATATGAGGAAGCCATCTCTAGCTCTGACTGTCTGCATTGGCAGAAAGCTATGAAAAGTGAATATAATTCACTTCTAGCCAACAAAGTATGGAAGTTGGTTGACCGTCCTAAGGATGAAAATGTAGTAAAATGCAAATGGGTGTTCAAACGAAAGTTTGATGCATCTGGTAAATTCGATAAGTATAAAGCTAGATTGGTTGCCAGAGGCTTCACACAAGTCTTAGGGGTTGACTATAATGATACCTTTTCACCAGTTGTCAGACACTGTACCTTAAGAATATTATTCTCGTTGGCAGCAGAGCTAGATTTAAACATGTATCACATTGATATTGCTACTGCATTTTTACATGGAGAGCTGACAGAGACTATTTATATGGAGCAGCCTCCAGGGTTTTGTGATAATGGTAAAAACAAAGTTTGTCTTTTATTAAAAGGAATTTATGGCCTTAAGCAGGCCAGTAGAATATGGAACTTAAAAGTAAATGATTTGTTGTGTAAGAATGGTTTTAAGCAAAGTGACTGTGAACCATGTGTTTACACTAAAATAAAAGATAAAGACATGACTATTTTAGCACTTTATGTTGATGATTTCTATATTTTCAGTAATAATGATAATAAAGAACTTTTATCTTTGCTTCAAAACCATTTTAATGTTAAAGATCTCGGTATACTTACCAGCTGTTTAGGCTTAAATATAAGTAGAAACAGAACTGAGCATTGTATTAAGCTTGATCAGTCAGATTACATTAAAAGATTGTTGGTTAAGTTTGGAATGCAAAATTGCAAATCGGCTTCTACGCCTATGGCTACTAATTGTAAATTACAAAAGGCTGATGTGTGTCTAGATGACAATACTTATAGGTATAGAGAGCTTTTAGGGAGTCTCTGTTACTTAAGTGTATGTAGTCGGCCTGATATTTCTTACGCTTGTAGCCAGCTTAGCCAATTTAACCATGCTTATGACAAATCACATTGGCAAGCAGCTAAGCGTGTCCTGAGATATTTGGCGGGAACACTAAATTATTGTCTTTATTTTTATAAAACTGGTAATTTAGATTTAACTGCATACTCGGACGCGGATTGGGCTAACGATATTGTCGATCGCAAGTCATACACAGGTTTCGTGGTTAAGCTTGGTAATAACATTATAAATTGGGAATCGCGTAAACAGCGATGCATAGCCCTTAGCACAGCCGAAGCCGAGTATCTTTCGATAGGAGATGTTTGTAAAGATCTTTGTTTTATAAAAAGCTTTCTGTCAGAGATTATAAATACTAATTTTGTTATCACTCTATATAATGATAACCAAAGTGCGCATAAAATTGTAGAGTCAAAAGAATTTTGCCATAAGCGCACTAAACATATAGATTTACGTTATCATTTCGTCAAAGATTTGGTACAGAAAGGCTTTTTAACTGTTAAGTACATGCCAACTGAACAGATGATTGCTGATGTACTCACCAAGTCTCTAAGTGCTGAAAAACACAAACATTTTATTGATAAATTATGTCTAAAATAAGTTGTTTGTTTGAACGTTTAATGTATTGAGCATGTAGAGACCTGTTTTATTTCTTTAAGACTGATAAAGCATGTAGAGACATAGCATATGTAGAGATATAGAGCATGTAAAGTTTTCTTAATATTTCTACCACTTGTTATCTTAAGGGGAAGTGTTGATAATAACTATAATAAGATAGCAAGTAATACTTGATGTCTCCTCAAACGTTTCATTTCTACTTGAAACGCATGTTAATCGAGAATTAACTTTTTAATTGCTTTTGACATGTGTCACTGTCATTCTCTTTGATTCCGGCGCTCATGCGAGCAACATCGTTTTCCAGGTTCTATTCCGTAATCTTTAATTATATACATAATCTTAAGGATTGCGTTTCTTATATTGTGGTCAATATAAAGTACACATTATCCGCATCAGTCGTCCTATTTTATTTCTCTCTCCAGCCAAAACCTGACATCACCACTGCCGCCAACTTTCTAACAGAAATTTGTGCGGAACTTCCGCGGTTGCGGATGCGAATGTCTGCAACATCCCTGCTTCATACCCTAAGTCTGCTGCTGTAAGTGAAGCGCGTCGCGTTACAAAACGTTAATTTGAGCATTCGTTGTATCGACATCTACCTATATAGAGACAAATGCAAGACCCTCACTCTTAACACAGCGCGGTCTTGAGTTCTGGCGATCTTACTCATAACAACAGATCAAGTAGTGGTCCATTTCACGGCTGCAAGGTATCCTGTATGGCAGAAGTACACATTCGGCTGTGCGCCTACCTCTCTAATAATTAGCTAACCTATTTTCAGACACAGTTTTTCTGTTACACAACTATGATTATACTTACTTAAGTGTTATTTAATTTATTTATCAACGAATAGGTACTCACAAAGCTTCAGTAGATGGCTTCAACTCGTCAGAAAAAACAATACGATTATCGAATAGGTCCGGCGCATTTTTCTTCTGTGCAAAAGATTTCTCGATACAAATCTTAGTTTTCTCTATATTACCGTAGCAAGCGTGGTAAAACAGCACTAACTGTTGATTCGTAAGATCTTTTGGCACATATTTACTACTATCCAAAGTTAAAGTCCATTCCCGCAAATGATCGATATCTGATTGAGAAAATGTGTCCATTAACGCTGTCGCCGCTTCGTAGTCAAACTCCATTTTGAGCGACATAATTTATGAATAACACTGCACTGTTCGTAAAAAATCACGATCGAATAATCAAACACAAAACGAACAACCAACCACCAAAACCGTAATTTGACAACTGATTAGTGATTGCGAAAATTTCAAGGTTGTTCTACTCAACTGACGTGCGGCCTGTTGCCAGTTAAAATATTTTTCTACTATTTACTACCAGTATTGGTAGAAATCGCTTAAAAACCATCTCGATTTTTTTTATATTTTAGTGACATAGAGAGCTTAGTTATCAGCAAATGGTTCTATTCTCTTTGTTTATCAGAAAACTGTATGAAAATGGATTCAGATACCTCGTAAGAACCATTTTACTTATTGTACATGAACAATCTTCACCTACGCATTGTGTTTAACAGCGATATTTTGTTACAGCGAAATAAACCTCCTAATAATGACAAAGAAACATCGGGTATTTTTGTTTTGCAAGTTGTATTGGAGGACTTTAATAGTTATTTTAACGCCTCTTCTCCTACTGCCAATTGCACTTATTGACCAAGACCAAGTCCGTATAATTTGAGTACCTAACTACGTAAATATTGATAGGTACAGGTAGAATATCCCATCACCGATGCAAATCATTCATCCCGTTCGCATTTACTCTACGAGAAAGAGTTGAATATTACGTTTGAGATCAGTAGTTTTATCCTGCTATTTATAAATTACTACTACCGACATCTTGTGTTGAATATTGAAGATAAATCCATCGTGCTATAGCCGCCGCCAGACGAGCGAGCACTACAGCCCACCGCGTGACTTCGGCCCGTCTGGATAATTACCGGATGCACGGCAGCCGGCAAAAGCAAGTTTACTTCGCACTAGATTGTCTTTGACGTTCCTCGGCCGGCCGCCGCGCTCGGTCGTCTGGCGTAGGCCATAAACGCAATTAAAGCACACTACAAACCATGCAATTTGTCACACCACCTGACAGAGACGCAGTTATACTTGTACCCTTGTACCAGACAGCAATCATTCAATTCATAGTAAGTTGCATAGTGACAAATTTCAAGGAGTGGAATGGCCCTAAGTTGTGCTCAGAAAACTACGTAAAAGTTTACATTGCACATATATTTTCAGGCGTATCCCTGCTTCTACGTGTTCCTAGTGACGGGAGTGTATTGGATAGCAGATGCGCTGCACCCTGCTGCTATATCGCTCATTCCACTGGGCTGCTACAGTGTCCTGGGCGGAGCGTACATTCAAGAGGTTATACCTATACCCCTCTCTATCAAACTAGTAAGAATATGTAGAGTGAGAGCAAACAAACCCTATCTTAGTGCTCCTGACGGGAATGTACCTACTGAATAGCGGGTGATCTGCCACCTACAGTTGCACTATCCCGCTACTAAAGCATCACGGATGCCTGGTACACTCAGATCAGAACTAAAAAAAATGCCTCCTTTTTCTTGTGACACGACTCGCTGGTCAGACGTTTAAGTGTCATGGGTGGAGTACACTCAGGAGTAGAAGGTACCCTTCTCTGTCTGCTATGTTGTGTGTAAGAGTGCAGGCTGGCCCTACTCCTTTACGTTATTAGACAGGATATACATGTCTCTTTCTGTTCAGGACAAGTGTGAGAGCAAGTGAGCATATTTAATTAGGAAATTGTAGAACGTTCTTTTTGACCCTAGCCATGTTGCGGATTTTTAATGGAACGAATTTCTTACTGGCAAGGAGTACTCTTTGACAACAGACGTTATTAGAAGTCATCGAATGTCACCGATGTAAACAAACAGCAAGGAAAACGAAATACTTCGCGATTGTAAAATAAATTACAGTAAATATGTCGAAATCAATCCATAGTGAGGTCAGAAAGCTTATTTTGAATATAATTGAATATTTACAGCAACAAAAGGATGCCGGATTGTCTAATATTTCCATAAACAATGTCTTGAAATTGGTTGATGTTGACATGACCGGTACTGACATTTTATAGTGAGGTCGTAGGTATTGATTAAACTGGTTAGTTTCGTAACTAAGTAGAAATTTAGTTTCTTATTAAAATATTGTTATAAAAATGTAAGACGAATACAGAAAAAGGTCCTTATAGTCGAATCCAGACCGAACGTTTTATAATTGAGGTCGGCGGTCTTGAAAGCGACACATCAGAGTCGCAGTCTTCGGAGTTCGGAGTCACAATCTGAAAAAAACTTAAATATCGAATACATACGTACCAGTTATGGATGAATAGGTATTTATTATAAAGCATATCATTTTTACATTCAACAAACAACACAATGCCAATACACACTGTCCCGACTATACATGACGTATATGTTGATATACGTTGACGTATTATTGCCATATATTATGCGGTTTACAGCGACACTACCTCAGGTTTAAATAGGGACTTGTCGGGCTATAATAGATCCCTGTCATTTAGTGTGAGAGCAGGTAAGCTCTATTTCTCCATGTACCTACTTACCTACTTGTGACTTTAAGAGAAGGTAGAACTCTCTTTCTGATACATATTAGAACGTGACACAGACGTACCGTTTCTCAGCTGAATACTAAAGCCACATCGACAGAACAGGCGCGGCCTGCGGTGGCAGACAATAGTAAATTTGACACCTAATGACAAGTTTACTATTGTCTGCCGCGGCGAGGCCGCGCCAGTCTGTGATAGGCCTTAGGTGAGACCAAAGCTGTGCGAGTTTAAGGCGCCGTAGGTTCAGCGAAGTTAAGCGAACAGAGTTTTTGAAACAATATAATGCGTCTGTTTATAATAATATGGTTTCAAAAAAATACGATTACGCTTATGCTTAGTGAGAGGGAGAGAAGACCATGAACCTACGGCGCCTTAAGAGACGGTGAGCGAGGAAACCATCAACCAATATTGGATACGAACCCTAAAGGCAGTCCTCAAAGTCACTCCATACTAAACTTCCTGTGAGCTTGCTTGGCAGTCCCGCCGTTTTCGCTCGTGTAGCGTCACCGTATGGCAGCAACGGATGACTTCCAACTAATTATGTAAACAGGTCTACTCTTGCAGCGAAGTTCTGGACTGTCTGGGCATCATGATGTTAATGGCGGCGGTGGAACACAGTCTGGTCCACAAGAGACTGGCCCTGAAACTGCTCATAACTGTCGGGTGCTCTCACTACAGGTGACCGCACTATTATCCTTCTAAGGATTTTTCTTGCTAGTCAATCTCTTAAGGTGAGCGTAATTTGCGCGCTGTGAGTTTCGTAATTTATTTACGAAATTACGCGACTCACAACGCGCAAATTCAGCTCGTCGGGCCTCACCCTTAGGCTCAATTCCGCCGCCGAATTCAGTATAGGGTCATCACAGAAATATTTTCCCTAACCGGGATTCGAACCCAGGACCTTCAGCTTCGTAGGCAGCGTCACTACCCACTAGGCTAACTGGTCGTGAAAAGAATGCCTTGAGGCATTAAGCTCGCCTTTTGTGCGTATATGTTTTCCGCAATAAATATGAAATAAATACTAGTTATAGTATCCGCTCACATTGGCAATTTGGCACTCTTTGGGGGAGTGATATGATGATGATAGTATCCGCTTGCACCTCGAAGAGTCGGGTCATATCATAATCATAACATAAACCTTTAGAATCTCTTAATTTCTCACTTATCGACACTGATCGGCTTTTTAACCAACTTAAAAAAGGGGCAGGATCCCAATTATCAAAAAAATATTTAATACTTCTGTGTCAGTAGCATAAATCCAGTTACTTTTAAATTACTATCAAGTAGGTATCTATGTTCCATGGTTAATTAATACATGATAAAGTTATTAGAAATGATTTATTTAATTAAAACTTAGTATATAAGAGGCGTTTTCTTATTTTGTAGCGAATACATGTACAGTCAGCGTCACATAGATAGTAGCAGCCAAAGTAGCCAAATATATCGGAACACGTCTTTATTACTATAGGAGTAAGGATGTGTTACGATATATTTGGCTACTTTGGCTGCTACTATCTATGTGACGCTGACTGTACATATAACCCTACTCATACTCATACTTTATTGATAATAAAAAATTACATGTCAACATATAAGTGTGTGTGTGCGTATGTTATATTTATATAGCATGTTAAAAATTTCACGCATATAAAAATATAAAATCATTATGTATTTATTCACTATGCTTCTATTCTCGAAGTATAGCACTTTTAAACACAAACCATATATTTGGTAGGTTATTTTTAGGTAGGTACTTAATTCCGTTTCCAGAATTAGGAATTATTTAACTAGGACTGAGTATACCTAGCACTTCCAAACACAAACCATATATTTGGTAGGTACTTAATTCTAGTTTTAATTATATTTTATAATCAGAAATGAGGCTATCCGCAGCAGAACCAATATAGCCCTCCAAAACGCTAAACTTAAGTGCCAGTGGGCGGGGCACATGGCACATTGCACGTAGAACCGATAGCCGTTGGTGCAGAAAGGTCCTCGAGTGGCGACCACGTACCGGAAGGCGCTGCGTGGGTAGATCCCCACAAGGTAGCCTGATGACCTGGTAAAGGGTGCGGGAGTCCGCTGGATGCGGGTGGCGCAGGACCGCTCACTGTGGCACTCTTTGGGGGAGTCCAGCAGTGGACGTCTTTCGGCTGATATGATGAATCATTAATGTAATGTATTTTCCCTATGTGTTTTATCTGACTAAACTTATATTTAAATAGGTAGGTATCTTTGGCAGGTTAAGTTTGGTACTGTTCTTCAGTGCAATGTTCCTGTCGATGTGGATGCCCAACACCGTGGCCTGTGGACTGCTGATGCCACTTGTCAAGGCTCTGCTGCAGGAACTGGAGAAGGTTAATGTTTTACCTACCTATATCTGTTGCATATACCTACCTGCGATGACACGACAGAGAGCACAACATGAGTGTCCCGCTCCCACATGTCATGGCGCCGCGCCGCTATAGCGTTTTATAATTGAGTTGTAAACGATTTTTTTTAATTAAATATATCACATATATAAACAAAGTTAAAAGACACATAACTTAGCTATGGCTGAAGATGTTTAAGGCCTCTCACAGACTGGCGCGGCCTAGGCCGCGGCGGACAATAGTAAACTTGCCATTAGCTGTTAAATTTACTACCGCAGGCCGCGCCGGTGTGTTGCAGGCCTAAAATATGACCAAAAACATCAATGTGTCATAAAATATGTATACATATATACATACTTATAACAGTTAAGTGCATTTACAACATACATCATTATACAACACTAATTAATTAACAATAGCTAGTCATCTAGAAGACTTGGTTCTTTTGTAAACGGCAGAGAAGCAATTCGTACAACCCAGTATTAGTGCCTTTACCCTAACGATGTGGTCGTGTGCGAACCCGATTTACATTTCATCGGCTTTAAAATTTTAATAGGTATGATTATCATTTCCTCGAGCTAAGGGCCCGATAAAAACTGACGCATAGGTAGATATAGGTAGTAGGTACCTAAATTAATTTTCTAAAACATGCAATGAAATATTCACGTTGGTTTCTTCATAATGGGCTTCGAAGTGTCACGTTTCGGGCGCAACGAGACGAGAAACCCGTAATGGCATTTCATACAAAATTGGAGGCCTAGGCCGGCAAGATGGTCTTTTTTAATTTCCATTCCACAATTTGTGACACAGGATCACGGCGTTAAGCCATGAAAATTAAAGTTTGATTTCTTGGAGTTTTTTAATTTATTTCATTGCATGTTTGCGAAAAGCACTATACACACCTCGGCGTGAAAAGGGGTTGCCATGCCAGCCTCATAACTATCCGACCTCGCTACGCTCGGCCGTCTATGTGTAATCGGCCGACAACCCCTTACTTCCCGGCCTCTGTAGTAATGTACTATTGTCGGTTTTCGCATGATGGTCATGAATTCATGACAGCAAGCATCGGTGAGGGCCTCCTCCCAAGGGCGCCATTTTTCGGTAAGTATCAATGAAAGTTTAAGGGGCTCCCATACGCCATTTGACCTTCGATCTGAATCCCGTAGTTTTCTATTGTTTTTTGTAGCTTATTATATTAACAACAACGGCTTTAAGCGATATAGTATCCCATATTTACTTCAAAGTTCAATGTTTTCGAGATATTTGGAATCAAAGTTGAACAATTTTAGGCCAAAAACTGGTTTTCTGGCCAACCCCAGACACGTTTTCAGAGACGTCAAAGAGGAACAAAAATTTGTAGTTTTCGTAGGTATATGTTAGATCTTTCACGTCAATAGAGATAAGTAGGTACTAGGTACGCAATAAGTGTTTTTTTAGACAATGTTTAAAAATATCATACAAAATTAAGTATTATTTTCTTTCAAAATCCAGTAGACGAAAATGGAGATTAAAGATTGAATAACCGATAGCCGTTTGAATTATAATAGCCTAGTAACGTAGTAATACCAAGCTACCTACACCTTATAGTTTTTGAGACGGTACTGGGCACCTCTACACAATGGGCTTTCGTGGCCCATCATACAGGACGCAACTATGCGTTAGACGGAGAAAGACATACTTCCATCGTAATCCAACGTATAACTGCGTCCCTGTTCTGTACCATGATGGCCCTTTGTGTAAAGGAGCCTTTAGGGTTCCGTTGTTGCCATTTTGGCTACGGAACCCTCACTAAAAATATTGTTGTTTCAGATGGGAATAGTGGATTTATACCAAACTATTGATAAAACCGAGCAAAAGTCTCATAAGCACGAAATTAGGTAAAGTATACAAACGCCAACACATTGAACTGACCACCTTGTATTTATATTGAACCTTAATTAATTACAATGCACATAAAGTGCACGGATGGTCAGTTCATTGTGTTGCCGATGGTACCTAAATATTTAATAAAAAAAATAAAAAATACGTATACTTAGATGACGACCGGTTAGCCTAGTGGGTAGTGACGCTGCCTACGAAGCTGAAGGTCCTGGGTTCGAATCCCGGTAAGGGCAAATAGTTGTGTGATGAGCATGAATATTTGTTTCTGAGTCATGGAAGTTTTTCTATGTATTTAAGTATTTATATCTATTATATATATCGTCGTCTAGTACCCATAACACAAGCCTTACTGAGCTTACTATGGGACTAGGTCGATTTGTGTAAGATTGTCCCTGAATATTTATTTATTTATTTAAATAAACAACCTACCCGCGGGGGTCCGCCCGCGTATACCGTGTGGAAAAACTAAGTTTATGCCCCTTTACCACTGAGCTGCCACTAAGTGAAAGATTATTTGAAATCGTAAGAGTAGTTCCGGAGATTACCCCCTACATACAAACAGATTTGAAAAATTCAACCCTCACAAACGTTCCCTCTTTTTGAACGAGCGAGCGAGGCGAACGAATTCCTCCATTTCAGCTTGGGTTTTTTTTTCGTATGTCTGTCCTGCTGTTCTCCCCATACAGGTCGCATTTCTCAACCGAATCTTGTGAAATTTTGTGAGCAGTTATTTACAGTTTTTTTTTGTTGTTTCATTTTTTCGAAATGAAAAAATATATTTTTCATTTGTTCCAGTAAGCCAAAGCCAACCGATTTCACCGTGTTTTACTTTCTAGGGACCGCTTATTCTTGTTCAATAGGTAAGCATAATACGTTTTAAGCCCGTTTTTAGAGTTCCGTGGTCAACTAGGAACCCTTATAGTTTCGCCGTGTCCGTCTGTCCGTCCGTACAGTAACCCTTACTACTGGAAAGCTGAACACAAAAGCAGAATGCAATTTAAAAAAAAAAGATTTTGTTACCTCCCCTCCCCTACTTGTAAGGCTTCTCACAGACATGCGCGGCCTGACCCCGTATCATGGTCGGCCTTATCACGCGATAACTGACAAGATAGGAGCGTCGTCTCGTTCCATGGAACGGTGTCAGCCAGTGACGGACGCTCTATCCTGTCACTTATCGTGTGATAAGGCCGACCATGATACGGGGTCTGGCCGCGGCGGTCGATAGTAAACTTGTCATTAGCTGTCAAATTTACTACGGACCGCCACCGCATGCCGCGCCAGTGTGATGCAGGCTCTAAGTGGGCATGCATTTTTTTCTCGGTTATTCCCTGGTGTGGGTTAGCGTTGGATAGCTTGTTCAAAAATATTATGGGTTCTCTAGAGCTCTGTCGCACTATCCGTCTCTTTCTTATTGGAAAACTTAGACACAACAAGCGAGCGAAGCGAACGAAGATCCAAGCTTCAGCTTGGGTTGAAAATCGTTTGTATGTCCGGATGTTTCGCTTTCCGACTGTTCTCGTCTACAGGTTCAAATATAGGTTTATTATCGATTCTGTTTTTCGATATAAAAATATAAAAAAATGAAATAAAAACTGGCTCGCTTGCTCGTCGTGGTTAATAAAATAGTAATTACCTTGTCTTGTTTAGGAGGCATGGCGACACTTCACGGGAGCCAGGCAAACCAAATATTCAAAGAATACAGCGAATTGTAAGTACCGACTGAGCTGGACGGACGTCCAGTGCAATTGCAACCTCGAAAATAATGCCGAGAGAATTGAGGACAAAATTTTTCGTGACACTAACAGAATATGTTTTTAGATTTAGTTTTATATTATTTTTTAATTTTCATCATACCTCATCTGTTATATGTCACGAATAAATGTTATTCTTTCTTTCAAAATAAGGATATACCTACATATACGCTAATAAACAATTAGATTAAGAGCGTTTTAATAAGCACACTACAAACAAACTAATTTATAATTGGCGATTTGTTGAAGACAATTTCAGGCAAATGGTGCCAATTTAACGATACCATATATGTATTATAAAATAAATAATTTTGCCATTATCGCGCAGTGTCTAATGAATAAGTTACATCATTACATACTTATTTTATCTTGTAATACTTATTAATTTTCGCAATAAGTCGCAACATGATAAAAACATCAAAGCGTGCCACAGTTCGACTATAAACATAAACATGGAAAAACCTAGTTTCTTATATCATTGACTATAAATCGTTTTCGCGTGTGAGATAGTAGGTACCTATGAGTCTCGGTACGCACGTCTATCATGAGACGGCCGCGACATAATATTCTCGATTTTTCTCGCACTCATGTTCTAAGTGTTCTAAGAGAGAGACGGATACTGCGAGAAAAATCGAGAGAGCTCGCGCGCAGTCTTATGATAGCCGTGCTGTATGTCTCTTACGCCTTGGCCATATGCCCCTTGATTCGA
Organism: Epinotia ramella; assembly: GCA_947578815.1. Classification (NCBI taxonomy): domain Eukaryota; kingdom Metazoa; phylum Arthropoda; class Insecta; order Lepidoptera; family Tortricidae; genus Epinotia; species Epinotia ramella. The sequence goes on from OX388216.1 coordinate 20,327,775, forward strand.
AAATAATATGTACCTTAATATGCCATAACCGTATTAATATGTATAAGGGCTCTGTTCATCGTTTTCGAAACAAGGGCAAATGAGATACCAAAAAGTTCAAAAACAAGCATAGTTCTGGGCATATATGGGTTAAAGTCTTAAGCGACCCGCGGCAGTGTTTTTGTAATTCATTGCGCGTCTCGACCGCGCAATGAACAGATAAAACGCTGCCGCAGGTCGCTTAAGACCCAAGGCGTTAGCTGTATCTAGAAGGACCGCGAATGCGAACCGTAACTACATTATGCTACATGCTGTTGAGTCCATCTATCGGGGCTCTTAGACAGTTAGTGGCTAGGTGTGAGGAGTATGCCGCATCGCATGGGCTCCGGTATAACGCCACCAAGAGTGAAGTCATGGTGTTTAGAGCAGGTTCAATTAGACCATACTTTATACCTCCAGTGTTTCTTGGTGGAGTTAAGCTTAATGTTGTCAGTCGCTTTAAGTACTTGGGCCACATAGTAATGGATGACCTGTCTGATGATGGGGATATCGAGAGAGAGCGTAGGGAGTTGTCAGTAAGGACTAGGAGTAATATGCTGGCGCGCAGATTCGCCAGATGCTCTGAGGAAGTAAAGATAACGCTTTTCAAAGCTTTTTGTCAGTCTTTTTACTCTGGCGGTCTGTGGGTTCGGTACCAAACGAGCTTACAACGCCCTACGCATTCAATATAACAACGCCTTTAGAATGCTGTTGAGACTGCCTCAGTGGTGCAGTGCATCGGAAATGTTCGCCGAGACACACACGAACGGTTTCCACGCGGTAATGCGTAGTAAAACCACGTCGCTGATGGGTCGCGTCAGGAGGAGTCGAAACAGCATTCTAGAGGTGATTGCTAACAGATTTAACTGCCAAATTACGTGGCACTGGATCGGCACGGTAAGGACTACCTTGACATATGTCAAGTAGTCTATTTTGTAAAATAGATTAATTTATTTCATTTTAATTTTGTTTTACTAACATAGCCTCTAAAATGTAACTAACAAAATATGGACATATAAGTCTGAAATAAAATATTTGAATTTGAATTTGAATTATACTTGAGTTTTTTTCCCTTGCAGGCTGTTCCCTAAACTGGGTAAGATCACATTCCCCCAGTACATGCTGCTGACACTCCCGGGAGTGCTGGTGACTGAGACATTACTCTACATCTGGATGAACTCTTTCTTCTTGAAAGTATTCAAGTGAGATCTATACTATCTTTTCAAAAAGTTCATACAATAACTGCTGTGGGCGTAGCAAGTGGCCATTTTATCAACTTATCGTTGTGGATAAGATATCCGTCACGTTCTCACAAGTACCGTAAAAGGGGTGAGTAGGGTTCGCGGGGAGAGTTGGGTTATGAATGGGGAGAGAAGGGATGAATGGGGGTGAGATGGGATTTTAAGGCTACTGCTACAAAAATAATGTATTCCTATTTAAAATGGAGCTATAGTAATAATCATAATAAAAAAAAACCATCCAACAATCTTCCAAAATCACCTTTGTATGAAATCCCATCTCACCCCAATTACGAGGGACCACGTACACACCACCATTCCTGTTTATCGTCAACGTTATTAAATAGAACTAAGTACCTAAACCCAAAATAAAATAAAAACTAAAATACACCGTCCGGAACACTTATTATACAGGGTGTTTTTCTGAATTTCCTTGAACTTCGGCATATTGCAGAGTCCATTCACCGAAACAAAGTAGCATAATTAGTTTTTCAAAAAAAAAAAAAGTTTTTTTTTCTATTTTCATACAAAATAATTAAATTTAGCATTAACGGTTATTGTACAAGGGTCTTAAGAGTTAATGAAAAGTTAGTGTCAAATGTGATAATGTTCAAATGACATCACATGACATGCACGTCAAAAAACCGTTTACACTGGTTAAAGTTGCATAACTGATTAAATTAAAATGTTGAATATCTTGATAACAGTAAGAGTTAAGATACTGGTGTCTTGGAGAAATTACCTTTATTTGACCTAAGCTAGGTATGCCCCCTTTCAATTAACGGAAATTGGCGGGAACACGTTGTATACACCATTCAGTCTGCATATTTACAAATAAAATGTTATCGAGGTTTGAATGTCAGTTTTGCCCCTACTCACCCCATTTTACGGTATGCGAGTGCGAGAGTAACGGATCTCTTATTCACAACGACATAATGAGACGCTGAACGGGCCGATATCGGCGGGACTGCATGCAGGCCACCGCGTGATTCGCCCCGTGTGGATGCGTGTCGGGAGCAAAAACAAGGCCACTCCATACTAGATTTTCTGTGACCTTGCTGGGCAGTCCTGCCGATTTTGCACGTGTAGCGTCTCCTATACTGACAGTAACGATCATCCTTGAAGGAACTTACTGGAGAGAACGAGTTATTCCGATTGTGTGGGTTGGGTGAAAATATTAACGCGCATCTTCTGTAGGCACAGGTCCAGCAACGTGGCGATACCCACCGGCCTGACCAAGGAAGAAGCCCGCTACATCAAGACACTTCTGGTCAACCAGTACGACCAGCTCGGGAGGTTTAGGTTTCACGATTTTGTGAGTATTCTACATTCAACGTTCATCAAATAGGTTACTAAAGCTCGCATATTAGTGATGCCCTGCAAATATGAAAGACTGACGGCTGCGTATTAAATCTGTTGATTCGTAACTTAAAGTTGTGTTAAATAGGTGGTAGCAGTAGCAGTACTGCTGACAATGGCCCTGCAAGTGGCCACAAGTTCCTCGAGAATCGACAGTGGACAGCTCAGCAAAGTTGCTAACATGTAAATATTCGTTTACTACCTTAAACCTCCTGAGATGAAGACGTTTTTTACCTGGATAGGGCTACGACGGATCTGACCCCGTATCATGGTCGGCCTTATCACGCGATAGGAGCGTCGTCTCGTTCTATCGAACGGTGTCAGCCAGTGACGGACGCTCTATCTAGTCACTTATCGTGTGATAAGGCCGACCATGATTCGGGGTCTTTCCTTTGTGTGATTGGCGATTTAAAAAAAACACAGATTTCAGAGATTTTGAAAAGTCACAGTGTCAAACCTTTTTGTTCAGTTTTTGACTAGTGTTAACCTAGAGGAGGAGAGACGGAGAGTTCCTTCATACCATCTGTGAAAAAAAACAACAAAACTCCACCTTTCCCTCAGTTCTATCCAAGGGTGCAGCCAGGATTTATGAAGGGAGTCCGGAAAAAAATCTTTACTAAAGAGTCTTTTGGGGTCGGGTGCGCTTAGACCGTCCGCTTGTCCAAGCTTCTCCTGCTGGGGAGGGGCCGTTGCCCCGTCCGCCTGCATCTGGCTTCGACCCTGGCTCCATCTCGAAACGTCGTAGCCTTTTATATTATTTGCTGATGCGATTACCTTTTCCACGCGCTGTTGGACGAACTTCGTACATCAGAAATTAACTACACTCAGAGGCAATGAAAACGGGTCACTTCCGATGGATTACTTTACAAAGTGACCCGTTTTCATTGCCTCCGAGTGTAACTCCCAATGTGAACTATGAAGGTACGCTACCTCAGAGGCAATGAAAACGGGTCACTTTATAAAGTAATCCATGGGAAGTGACCCGTTTTCATTGCCTCTGAGTGTAGTTATATTACCTTATTTCCAGGCATATCAGAGTATCGGCTCCGACCGTCTTCGTTGTGTTACTCTTGTTTGTTATCCCGTCAGATTTGGAGTTCCTGAACTTTCTCAAGAAACGTAATAGTAAGTAAAGCAATGAGCTTGTGATCTATACTTTTACACGTGGCATCGCTGAGGTGGTCGAGGCTTCTAAAACGTCCTTATTTATCTAGGTGCATTAAGCTCCCCTTTGCCAAAGACGTCCAGCAAAGCTTGCCTCAACTGGACAATTGTACGAGACAACGTGATGTGGAGCGTTCTCTTCACAATCGGTTAGATTTGTATACTTTCATACCATTTTTCACTTTTCTATTTCAACACAAAAACAGCTGTAATTTGAATATACCTACTAGTATAGCATACACATATAATAGTACTACATACAGGCCGCCACGTGATTCGGCCCGTGTGGATACGTGTCGGGAGCACGGTGGCCAGTCAAATCAATACTAGATTTTCTGTGACCATGCAATTGGCAGTCCTGCCGATTTCACTCGTCTAGCGTCTCCTTATGTCGATAGATAAACGTCCACGCATTTTGCACACGCACTTTTTAGGTTGTTAGGTTTTTTTAGCCTATTGGAATGAATATGATGTTGAGGAGATTAGAGTAGCTCCCCAAAGAGAATTTAAATATCATGACAGAGAATATGTTCCAGTAATAACAGTTTTGCGAACCCTAACAATATATTCCCAAACACTAGGAGGCAGCTGCATGGCCTTCGAAGCCCTGAAACGATCCGGAATGACAGCTGAATTCGGGAAGTTCCTACTGCTGATGCAAAACTGGCCTGCTCCTATATTGGCGCTGGTGGTCATCCTGTTCTGCAAGCTGCTTACAGAATTCGCTAGTAACTCCTGTGTGGTATATGCTTTGCTGCCGGAAATTGCTGCGCTGGTTAGTTTAGCGAATTACAAATTCAAGTACTCCTTATTGCACACCTCACACACATCACTCTCACATATATAGCAGGTACAAAAGAGTACATACACAGAGATACAGGGAGACAGGCAAAACAACAGGTGGTATTATCAACCTCTTCCAGACAATTACGGAGCTAGCCTTTCGTGGTTCGATTGGCGATAAAGGAAAAATATTTAAGTATCAAAATACAGCGAAGATGCCGAGAGGATGCCTTGAGGCCTTCTGGAGGAATTCGACAACTGGTTGAGTCCCATATTAGGACTGGATCCCCCTTCACAAGTACTACTTAAAATACCTACTACAAGTACTTACAAATAAAAAAAAAACATTTTTTTATGTGAATGAAGACCACCTTGCCACCGCACCCCGATGCGGTGTGCGGAGCGGCGATTTTCTCTATGTGTGCAAGTACCTCAGTTCCCATGCACAATAGGCATGCGGCCTCATGTTCAAATTTATAACGTAGTGATGCTTATTTAATGGATAGTAAACCATCAAATTATCGTAATAAAGTATAAATTATAAAATTTAATTAAAATCAATGCGGGTGGCGGTGGCGTTCCGCCTGGGCTGCGATGTTTGCGAACCTCATTTATGCATCTGCGGCGCCAGGGTGGAGAGTAACGGGCACCACGCTTTGAATTGCTGTCGTTGTGCGGGGAGATTCTCTCGTCACCACGCTCTCAACGACATCATCCGGAGGGCGTTAGTCTCGGCCAATATTCCTTGCGTAACTGAGCCTTCAGGCCTAAGCCGGTCGGATGGTAAGAGGCCGGATGGTTTGACCCTGGTGCCATGGCAGAAGGGTAGATGCTTGCTGTGGGACGCCACTTGTGTTAGCACTTTCCTTGTACCTTGGTCGCACCATCCGAGGCGGCTGCGCTCAGAAAGCGGGACAAATACTCCACATTGATGAATTATTCCTTTGTCCCTCTTGCGGTGGAAACGATGGGTTGCTGGTGCTCAGAGGCCAGAACATTCTTGGCGGAAGTGGGGCGTCGTTTGCGACTGAGAGGGCATGACTCCCGTTCCGGGTCATTCCTGGTGCAAAGGTTGTCGATCGCAATTCAACGCGGCAATGCGGCGAGTCTGATGGGCACATTTGCGCCAGGAATGACACGGGGCGGGTAATTTGACTAAGTGTATTTTCATTGACATGTGAACTTTCCTTTTATATTAAATAAACTTTCAGTTATTAAAATCATAAAAAGATATGAACCTTGAAAGTTTAGAAAATGATGCATTTTTTTTATTGTCCAAGAGTAAATTTAAAGCTGCCAATAGAATCCTTACGCTTTTATAGAAACAAAATTGTATGACAACCATGTACTTAAACGCAGTATCTCGCAACCGAAACAACAATATACCGGATTTTCCATACAATGATACAACTACTTTGTACAAGTGACGTCATACGAGGGTACGTCATCAGTATGAAGCGTTTTCCGCTGCCGCTAGCGACGTCAATCTGCAGCGGCGGGATGCGGCGGCAATGTGAAAACCGCCTACGGTTGAATATTCATTTCTGTTGTTATGAGGTTATTTTCAGAGCATCAAAGCCCAAATGCATCCGCACTACCTGATGCTGGCTGCGACCCTGGCCAGCTCGATGGCTGCCCACTTGGTGCCTTCAACACCGTGCCTGGCAATGGTTGGCCAGTACGTCCACATTTCCCCGTGGAGAATGGTAACTAACTGTCCACTTCTGAGCTCTTGCTGATCATTCTTCAAATACAACTTACTTTAACATCGCACGCTTAGGCCAACTACTACCAAGTTACAATTTTAGAAAACTTAATTGGCAATATTGAGTCTCTTTACCAATAACGAATGACTATTTGACCTGACAACGTATCATGGTCGACGATAAGTGACAAGATAGAGCGTCGAAGGCCGATCATGAATCGGGGTCTGGATTGCCTGATCCTTCCGGACCCGCAAGGGTCCATAACTACGGTATAGGTATGCTATGCTTATTTGCCATCGTCGTAGTATAGAAATCATCCACGCTGCATCTGCTATTCAGGTTCTTGTAAAGATGTCTACAGAGGGAATTGTAAAGTACTTACTTCGTTGGCTAAGTGGATCTTCATACTAAACGATTTACTACCAGTTTTCTGCGTGCAGAGTAGGTACGAGTAGGTACACAGAAGTAAAGTTGTTCTAATTAATTGCTTGGTTCCTCCAGATGTCTGCTGGCGTCGGGCCAACGACCATCGCCGTGGTGGTCACCTGGTTCACGGTGACCCTCTGGTCCAAGGTCATCATACTCGAGTAGATGTCGATTAAATAAAGCATATTTGTACCTTTCGCAAACACCCGACTTCATATTCGTGTTTTGGTTAACTTCTGGAAATTATTTATTAGATAGGGTAAGTGTCTAAAGATATAGTTAAATAGTTGATTGTATGACAAGGGTCTACAATAAGGTCAATAAGCCATATTACCACGAAATAGTTACAGGGGTATCTAATGTGGCTTTTAGAACACTACTTTTCACTTCGACTGCGAGAAAATAGTAAAAACAAATATTATCCATCCACAATCAACACTAATTAGGAGCAAGAATGGTTTCTGACAAGCTGAATGATTTAGCATCGCGCAGCGGGGTGGCGTCAACTCGCTGGAGATTATTAGTCCGCACAGATGACCGTCCCAATGTACATGGATTATCAGGCTGTACATTATTGGGCCGTGCATTATCAGCTCGTACAAAATTGGCTTCCAATTATTGCCCCGGACCAAGTTTGCTCAGGGTGATAATGCACGGCCCAATAATGTACAGCCTGATAATCCATGTACAGTATGGACGCGGATTATTGGGCTGTACATTATTTTGGCCGTGCATTATTATGGCTGTACATTAACCGGCACCGTATCGTACACAGCTATAGCCTTAACCAGCCCCCCCACGGTGTTTTCACTTTAGATCATTCTGTAAAATTGCCTTTCTTTTGTTTCTTTTCTTTGAGTCGGATGATATTGGTTCCTGCCACTATAGATGTCGCTAAATTAAATTTAGTACTTAGGGCAGGCGCAAGCCCATCGGCACCCGTCAGACGACGGGAACCGACCACAGGTCCGGTCGCGTGCGCCAGCACTAGCTGTTTAATTTTTTTTTTTTTGTTCTAGCAACATTAATTAATAGAGAACTGTGCGATTATTTTCACGCAGCTTTATTATTGTACAATTATTTATATGATAATTGCACTGCCCCAAATGTGTACGCTGCTAAACGAATATATGATAAATGCAAAAAGAGCATTACTTTTCAATCGTGTTTCAATTTAAAATGACAGAAATCTATTATTCCGACATGAGTTTTCTCAACAGCTTTTTTCAAAACGAAACGGAAAGATGACATATGTCAGCCGCGGCATTTGAAATTATTTCACTCCGTGACTTTGGTTATATACGTGAATGCGATTTGAATTGTGTTTTCATCAACGACTTTTGCTGTTTCTGGGCTTTGACGAAACCCCTTCACTCATTGGACCCCCTGTTTTATCTTACCGGACTACGAAGATCGACGAATCTACCCCGTTTTCGACGCCCTGCTTTATCCATACTTGACTACGTCGAACCTGATTTACTCTTTGGAACCTCTGCTTATCTTACCGGACTTGAAGTAGCTTGTGGCATGGAATCTAGGATATGTCTTCGGGCAATGAAAAAAAGTGTTGCGTGCCCAATTGCGGTAAACTTGTAAGTACCTATAACTAATATAATTACCTATTCAAGATTTTTAATTCTATTTTTGTATGTTTATTCACTGTTTAGAATAAAATAATAAGAAAACGTAGTCTGGTGTGCTGCAGGATAGGAATATGTATCTTGGCAGGCGTTTCCAGAGTTTAAATGCTTTTAGTTTAGTAGATATTTCTGACTTTCGACTTAACCCCTGCATTTTCGAGGTTACCCCAATGCACCTTATGTAGGCAATAAACAGCAAGATTCTTGCTTAACATACTTTTTTTCGTATATTCATCGGCACCTGACACATATTTATCTTATTTTCAGAGAAAGGAATACTACCGAAGACATGCGAAGGTACAGCGGATTGAGACGATGTATTGAAAGAACATTTAAAAAATAAGAAATGTTTGACTTCATCAGAAAGAAAGAAAGAAAATAATTTATTAGTGCAAAAACTATACCTACATAAATAAAAGCGTAACAATTTTATTAGTCTGTTTTCAGACATACAAGATGTTGTGACGTAGGTACATTATAAAGTGAGAAATTAGTACCTATAAATAATAAAAAAAATACATAAAAACTTTACTGTACATTATAGTATAGGTAGATATCAATGTCGTGAAGAAAGAACGAAAGAACTCATTACATATTTGATTTAACTTGTCGACTATTTTTGGCAAAATGGTGCAGAGACATTAACAAAATATTAAGTGGTTAGCGGACTGATTACGATAACTCAGATATAGTACAAGACATGGCTTACGAGAATAGTGTAAGAGGCAGACATCAATAATAATTATATTTACAGGGTGAAATCGGTAAGTATGTGTACTTGCACAGTTGATTATTCTGCACGGCTATCACAAGACGGCGCGTAAGCTCTCTCGATCTTTCTCGTACTATCCGTCTCTCTCTTATTAGAAAACTTAAAAAGAGACTTATAGTGCGAGAAAAATCGAGAGAGCTCGCTCGCCGTCTTGTATTAGCCGCGCTGTTATTAAATATAAGAGGCTAGCTAATGCACGGCTGTGTCGATTCTGAAGGTCCTAATACTTTACTAATATTATAAAATCCTTGGTGAAGTTTACCTCTAGTTTTTTCAAGCTTTATTTTCTATACCGTGTTATTTTTAGAGGTGTGCAAAAAGTGTATTTGCATTGTATTGTATAAATACGAAAGTAACTGTCCGTATGTCTGTCTATTACTTTTGCACGCTTAAACCAAGCATGCAACTATATAGTTTACGTCACACCTGGCCACAATGCGAGTTTTACCGTACGCGCAGCAGATGCAGTTGTTAATGTAAGAATAAGGGTGTGTTACGATGTATTTGGCTACTCCGGCTGCTACTAACTGTATGATGTTGGCTGTACTGATATCACTTAATGCTACCGTTGTAACTGGATTTTGTTAGTATGCTCTCACATGTTAAAAAGCCCGTGAGTCCTAGGTACTTGCAAAATAAATATTTGATTTTTGAATTATATTCCAATCTTTTATTAAAACTTTTTTTACAATGAAATCCATCAAATTTGGACAATTAGCAGAGTGAGCAATAATTACACAAAACTACTCTGGTAGTGTTTCAAATTGATGGATTTCTAATTCCCTGATAATCGAATTCTTCCTACATCCATCCCACAAATATACGTATGTATGCGTGAAATGCAATTATACTCATGCCAATGTATGTGTGATGTCAAATCGGAGGGTGTATGTTATTCCCGCAAGTCTAGATGGCTCTACTAGCAATAATGTTGACTGACAACTCTATACTATATATATTCAATATTCTCTTTGAGCCCCCCTAGCACACTAGGTTTTATGTCGGACATCTCGGATGTCGGATTCTGGCCAATACGAGTGCAAGAGGGACAAATGCTTTATGTCGGACATAAAACCTAGTGTGCTAGGGGGGCAGGAAAATCGAATCTCGAAGTTCGTATATCTCCGTCTCTAACGCACTTATGGTTTATGGTACTCTAGCGACAGAGACAGAGATATAAGAACTACGAGATTCGATTGTCGTGGTAGCGCCGCAGGCGTAAAGTGTAAATAGCGATATCGGCGCCATAAATAGACTGCGAGCGCTTTGAAGCGCTCTATACACCGATCAAATATAGTCAAACGCTCGTCGAACGTTTCATAGACAACCGATATGTAATCTATTGTCGGTTAAGTCTCGCTTTCTTCATTCATTATTTTGTCGGAGTCGCTGCAAAGAGGACTTAGTTTACAATTAGCTGTATTCTTTGAATATTTGATTTTTCTGACTCCCGTGAAGTGTCGACATGCCTCCTAAACAAGAGCAGGTAAGTTTTAAACCGTTTTGTCCTCTCCGCCCACCATATAAGATTATTTTATGATAGAATCGACTATAACAGGAAACTCTGTATTTGTTTGTAGTTTATTTTGCTTTAAAATAGGACGGAACAAAACAAATGCAATTTAGAATACTATAATTCCATTGAAGAGTCCGGCAAAAATAAACGTCTTTTATTTATTAATGTGCTAGTGATGATGTAACCGGCCATTATAAAACCACCAAGGAAAATTAAATGGTATTTTTTTTAAGTGTAAGTACATTTCTTTTCTAACAAGGAATCCATTCAGTTATCCGCCTTCAGCTAAGCACAAAGCCCACAAAGGTTCAAATAGTAAGTATTTGTTGTATTGTATTATTATAGTAGTTTCATTGTTCTCCATTCCAATAATTTAAAACATAAGCAAAGTTTCGTGGCTACTTACCTACTGTTTAGTCCTTATAGAAGATTATTTGTTACGCAATATTTAGCTACCTACCTACTACTTACTTTATCCTAACTTAGTAACAAGTAGCGGTACTTTCCTATTAGAAAATATGTAAGTAAGTATTCAGATTTAAGGCCCTTCGTGAAAGGCGAAAATAAATAAACAAAATAAATATTAGGGGACACTTACAGAAATCGACCTAGTCCCAAACTAAGCAAAGCTTGTACTATTGGTACTAGACGACGATAATAGTACATTATTTACCAGGGGCGTAAGTGGAATATTGCGAACAAGAGTATCAGAAGCCCGACGCCGAAGGCAGAGGGCTTTTGATGACTCGAGTTTGCAATATTTTTACGCCCGTGTTATACACAATGTTTTTCATCACATTTGCGAGGAAACAAATACATTTTAGATGAAATGAATACAAATCGTAATAAAAACTGCAACATGTCAGTCGTCCATTTTGTTGAATTTGACGTGAGGCGCGTATGGTAAAGACCCTTCGGTATACAGCCACGATTTGAAAACACTTAAAAACATTTTACATAGACACTAAATAACAACATATTAAACCTGTAAATAATTCAGTTAAACATCTTTAAGTAGTTTTTTAAGTTTAAATTTATTTATAAATACGTTTTCAGACATCGTATTTGATATAAAACCTCTTTGCTTTGTAACTGCCGCAAGGGTGACAGATACAATTTAAGAAAAAAACCATTACGCCCGTGGGCGTAACACAGGCTATTACAGCTCTGTATGTCTGCGCATTATGAAGCCCTTTTCGAGCAAGTGTGATGAAAATATACTTATATTAGACAAATAAATACATACATAGAAAACACCCATGACTCAGGAACAAATATTCGTGCTCATCACACAAATAAATGCCCATACCGGGATTCGAACCCAGGACCTCTTGCTTCGTAGGCAGGGCCACTACCAACTAGGTTAAAGCGGTCGTCAAATGTCCTTTCGTTCATGACTAATGGGCGTTCTGTACGTCGAGGTAAACAAAAATACAGTTACTGATCACTGAAAAAGAAATAATTCTTACATTAACATAACTCACGAAAATTCTTAGAGAACATCAATCACGCTTCAACTTATTTTTGTTTTAAAGATTTCTATCAATCAACTAGGTATTGATAGCACATGCAAATCGTAAGCATCAAGCAAGTAGCTACGCGGGTCAAGTGCTCAAAATGACTGACTGTGTAGATCATTTTGAGCGTGTTGTTTCTCGTATCTACTTCTGCTGCCGACTGTACCTAATAATGGTATGTGTGTTGTTTTTAACCCCCATTCTCTAAGCTAACTAGTTCCATGAGGGTTGCCGGATATTACGAGAAGTACCCAGTTTTTTATTTTTTTTATCGTGTAAGTAGATAAAGGGGACCCTATCTGTAGCAGTCCTATCATAAATATACCCATTTATAATGATGTATTTAGACAGTTATTACTTAATTACTTGTTGACACAGGCTACGGTCATCCATGTGTTGATTGATCGTGTTGGTTCTCTTCTGTACTGAACAACAACAACAAAGAACAAAGACTGAACTGATCAAGAACAAAGTCTTCTAGCTGGATAAGAAGAAGTACCTATCTATTAGCCTCTGGCTGTAGGTGTAGACTGTAGGATAATGTCCACTGCCGGACATAGGCTTCCCCAAAGAGTGCCAAAGTGGCCGGTCCTGCGCCACCCGCATCCAGCGGACTCCCGCGTCCTTTACCAGAGGTCATCAGAGGCTCTAGTATAAGTTTTATCGAAACAAAACGTTACGACTGCGTTTGCGTTTAGCTGTCAAATCCCATACAAATTGAGGGTAAAACGCAAACGCGATCGTAAAGTTTTGTTTCGGTAAAACTTATACTAGAGCCTCTGACCCATGCGGGGGATCAGGCGATGAGATCGTAGACAAGGCGAGCCTGAGTTGATACGAGTTTTATTTTTTTGCCATTTGGTTTTGTTTTTTCTTGCTCCTTATTTTAATGTGATCTTGGACCCGATTCTAAGTGCACATGGCTTAACTAGCCTAAAATTAAATTGTCTAATATTTAGACATAATTTAGGCGGCACATTAAAAACGACATATTTAGAATAGCGTTTAGGCAGCTAAGTAAGTTGTATAGACCGCCTAAAATAAGAAACGTCCGATTCAAATTAGCGCTGTCATTTGATTATGACAGCTGCTCATACAGGGTGGAATCTTGTACGTGATCCAAAATAGCAAAATGTGAATCTATCCATGATTCTGAGCAACTTTTATTATGGGACCAACTTTGTGTTATGCCAAAAAAATCCAACTATTTCATTAACCTGCTCATTTTAGACTGACAAGAATGTATGAACAGGTGTGTTTTTTTTGGCATAACACAAAGTTGGTCCCATAATAAAAGTTGCTCAGAATCATGGATAGATTCACATTTTGCTATTTTGGATCACGTACAAGATTCCACCCTGTAGAATAGCAAAGTGTTTTAGCGACACCTAAATAAAATTAGGAAGTTTAGAGGCCACTGTAGAATCGGGTCCCTTGTTTGCTTGTTTTAGGTTTCAATTATTATTACTCATGTGTTAAAAAAAAAGTTTTTTTTTTGTTTAAATTTAATTTTAAGTTTAATTTTTTTTTCAATCCTTTCATGGTTTTATTTCCGTTCTTGTAATGTTCTATGTGTGTTACATACCGTGTCCTCACTGGATTAATTAATTAATTTAGTTAATTTATTTAATAAACAGAACATAGAAACTTAATAATTAACAAGGTCCCATAAAACTGTCGGAACAGTTTGTGTGTGTGATTATAGTACAGAGTTAGCTAATTTGTACATACTTTGGACACAACGGAAGACCAGCCCTGGCTGCAAAGCCAGCATCTTGCTGAGTTGGGCCCATTTCGTGACACGTTTTTTTTTCATTTGCCTTTGTTTTGTAATACTACGTGTATGTGTCACGTATAAATGTTTGATTCTTGACTCTTAAATCAAAGTTCGGTTATACGTTATCAGAGCAAGTTATACCTAGGGGTCGCCGACATCGGATATAAGAAGATATGTTATTATGTTCGTACGTGTCTCATGTCCACGTGTTTTTCCAGGGCAAGACGCCATACCAGGGCAAAGGGCGTTGCTTCGGCGAGTACAGGTGCCCCAAATGTAGCCGCATGTGGATGTCGGCGAACTCCTGGGCCAACTATGGCCAGGAGTGTACCGCGTGCTTGATTAACGTGTTTCCCCATAAACAGGTACCTAAATAAGTTCACACGCGCGTTATCGACCTTTCTGAATATATACACTCCTTTGATTTCTTGAAGTACCTATGGGCAGGGGCGGCTCACTCCGTGACTTAGTCGCGCCGCTACAAGTACGTGCGACCTACCGGCCCCGGCCGGTATGTTATAGCGCTGCTACGGCACGCACGCGTTCTATCGCAGCGCGTTGCATGCGATAAAAAGGGATGGCCACGTTTAGTCTCGTTCGGCACACCTAAAAAGCGGATTTGTTAACAGAGAACGTAGTACTACCGTACCGTACGCGATGATTTTGGTTCTAGCGTGTGGGGATGAATGCCTTGGGCTGTTATTTTGTACAGTCAAGGGCACCAACATGTACACACCACAAAGTCTCAGAAATATGTACACATACCAAACAACAATAGGGTTGTAGTATACATATTTATGAAACTTTGAGTGAATACATATTGGTGCCCTTGACTGTACGCGTTCATACGCCTCACCTTACCCGGCACGCTTAACGAACGTTGACGGGTGAGATGAGGTTAAAACAAGTTACAGAATTGGGGTTGCTGTCGGCGTGCGGTGCGGTGGGTCAAAAAGTAAAAACCTCGCGTGACTTGTGCGCAAGCCCTATGTTTGGGGTGTTGCTTTTTTTTTAATACCTATGTAATTTAAGTTATAGTGAATGTGTTTAAATTTCAGTCGCCGCTTCAGAGGCCCGACGGGCTTGACAAGAGCGACATCAACAAGGCGCACCCCCGGGAACTCTGCGAGAAGTGCAAGGCGCTCGGCCGCTACTGCCGCGGGCAGCGCTACTAAACCTGGGGGCAAGACGGGCCTCGGACACTAGCGGATCCATTGGGGCTAAGAATCCTCAAACCACGAGTCCTTACTACAATCTAACCTTAGTGAGATCAAGTTCTTAATTCCTCCCTCAACCAATATCCTGTATCCGCCACTGGCCAGTAGCCCGTGTTGTTCTAAGGCATGAAACACACTGGCACGGTGCGGTGGCGGTCAATAGTAAATTTGACAGCTAATGACAAGTTCACTATTGACCGCCGTGGGCAGGCCACGCCAGTCTGCGAGAGCCTCAAGCCTTATCTAACCATGTATGTAGTATTAACTGAGTGCCAAACATATTCGACGCTCCGAAACGATCAAACATTTGCTTTTTTATATAGTATTTGATTAAGCAAGATCGTTGTTAGGTCAACATAAATTAATATCAATGTGATAAAACGACACGTAAAACCATAGGTAATACGTTAAATCATAAATATGAGCACAAAGTAGGGTATTGTTTTAATTGGCAAACATGTCTGACGTGACCACGAAAACATGGCGCAGCGGACACGGCTTTACTAACAAGTATATTAAGTACGAGAGGGGGAGGCATGCTTTACGTCCTTAGTTTATGTCCGACATAAACGCGATCATGCTAGCTAGCCATGTAGTATCACTTTAACATGTTATTGTTTTTGTAAGTGGCACATTCCTACCTTACTTTGTAAGATTGTTTTTTTTTAATTATAGTAGGCCATGTTAAGTTTTGTTTACTCGTTGATTCATTTGTATATTTTATACGTGATTTTTTAATAAATAAAATAATCAATATTTTTTTATTTTTTGATGACCCGAAGCGAGGCCTCTAACATACTATTAAACTATCTAATAAGAACGAGATGGATAGTCTGTCTCGCCGCGGCACTGCTCGCGCGCGGCCTTGAGCATGAGGTGGACAATAAAATCGGGGAACTCTTCATTTTATCAACAAGGAAAACTAATTCAACGGCCGATGACGTAAATAGTTGAAAAGTTATTCCCCTTTTTATGCTAATATTATTCAGCTTCGTGCGCGTTCGCATTGGCACATTTATGGCAACATTTATTTATGGCAACAACTGAGCATTTCTGATAATTTGTAGGAATATTAGGTACTTACAAATTGAGTTAAGTCTTTAAATTTTCCTTTTTGTACCATTTTTTTAATAATTTTATTTCGTTTTTATTTTTGATAGTTTATGGGTGATATATACTTATACTTTTTTTTATTTTCAAGAATGTCAAAAATTGTGTTAGCGTCATTACTAAAAGAATGGTACCTAACATAATTTACTGAATGGTACCTAAAATAATAACGCCAAGCTACGAGAACATTTCCACATTTCTTTTCCAATTTACCACATGAACAGCGGCGCTACCACGAACTACGAAAGTCGAAGTTCGTAATACATGCATCCCTGTCACTCGATTAAGGGAGTGCGATAGAGATGTAAATACCCGAACTTCGACTTTCGAAGTTCGTGGTAGCGCCGCTGATTTCCGAGAGCAAATGCGTAGAAAAAAACCGAATCGCTGTATGTGGGCCGATTATTAATATATCGTATGGGTTTATTTTTTCATAATTTACAACAGAATTTCAAAATACAACTTAAGCTACAAGAGATAATTAATAATAGACGTAGGTACAATTACAATACAATTATTTAGTTTGATAGCCGATAATACTTTAGGACTTCCGTCGATTCTACAACGGAATCTCATCAGAATCTGCGGCGCTACCACGAACTTCGAATGTCGAATTTCGGGTATTTCCATCTCTATCGCACTCGCACTCGAGTAACAGGGATGCATGTATTACGAACTTCGACTTTCGAAGTTCGTGGTAGCGCCGCTGTGACGTACTTTTGTACTTTTAAGTAAGGTCAAGGTCAGTTCGGGTATGTGCGCCACCGGGGAAAGTGCGCCTCATTCATCATTCAGTCATATAAATCAATATCAGCACTTACCCCGGGGGCGCACTTTCCCCTGTGGCGCACATACCCGAACTGACCCTACATAATTGAGGAATTCCTAAGTCATCAGCGGTCTTCATCATCAATTCCACTCCACCAAATTTATGATTTCCGGGAGTAAATAGCAAAATAACTACACGCGTGCCTAATATAATTGAGGAGTTCCCTCAATTCCTCATGGATCGCATTAAAAAAAGAAGGTCTCCGTTTCAGCTTTATTGGGCAAAAATGCTTTTGTAGGTATGTCAGTCCGGCTGATGTTCGGTTGTTCTCCCCTCCAGGTCGAATTTCTCAACCGATTCACGTGAAATAAATAAATATAAATAAATAAAAATTGTTTATTTAATAAAATGAAGTAGGTGTAGGTACTGTACACAACAACAAGAAAATATGAACTTAGGCAATAAAATAAATAATTACCTAACCATATTGATTTTATTTGTCGATTCTGGAATTTAAAAACAAGTTTTTGAAATAGAGACAGACGCAAACGTGCGTCAAAAATGTATCGCCTTAATAAGGCCGCCGTAGGTTTTGTTGTAAAATACCTAGTAGGTAAGTTACTAATGATATCTACATAACTAATATCGCGAAACGTCTCGCAACGCAAGGAAATGCCGCTAGTATGCTGTGAAAAAATCAAACTTCTAGTCTCTATAAAATCTATCCATCACAATATTTAACACTTTACTAGTAAGATTTTAACTATGTATTTATATTGCGTCTCGCTTCTCTTTATTGAATAACGAATGAAAGACGCATAAATATCGGGTTGAACCTAACAATGGACACCGACTCAGAAAGTCATTAAACAAACTATAAAACGCGGTTGTTTCGCACATGACAGACATTCTGAGTCAAGCCGACTGACAGGCAACATGAAGTACATCTGCGTCGCCTTGTGTGCTCTCGTCGCTGTTGTCTGTGTCAACGGACAAGGAATACCAACCAGTAAGTTAAACTATATGACACAGAGATAAAGAATATAATGGAAAAATAAACCATCTTCGTCTGTAGCCCCCGACAGGATTCGAACTAGGCTTGTGCTGGCTCGTTCTTTTACGGGAGCGCTCTGAATCTCGTTCAATCGGTTTGAGGAACTAGTTCGGTCTTTTAGTTCCTTCGCTCTTTTAGGTCAGTGTTGGAGTGGCCGTTAGTTAAGCACTGTTTGATTCAGGTGCCTGCGCGATTTTACCCGGTCACGTCACCCGCATCTCGTTCCGTTCCACTCTCGCTTTGCTGCTGAACTAAAGACCGAAGACCGATTTAGATCGTGATTGACGAACTAGTCCTTTTTGTTCTGAGATGGGAATTCATTCCTAATAGTTTGTAGTTCCTGACCGACACAAGCCTAATTCGAGCCTGCGACCTTTCTATTAACGCTAGACTTCTCTACCAACTGAGCTACGAGGACAGTGACGGAAGTTGTATACTTTTCAATTACATTCCCGCTAAGACTAGCGCCCTCTCTGTGTTCCCTTGAAAGACTTACTTATTCACAGCCCTGGCACCACTCTAATGGGCGAGCTATGCGCCCGCTCCATTCCAAAAAATATTTAATTAAATAATTTGTTTCGTTATAAAAAGGTATAACCAGTAAGTTATTCGAATTTAAAGTTTCGTGAGACATGTTGAAATAATACTAACAATTACACGGTTCAACGCACGTATTCAATGTCACTACGGGCGACATTTTTCGAACTCTGCGGGAGTTTTTCTTCAGGATGAGTGTTTTCGCGGCGGTGTCGCTTGTATCACTCATAACGAATCTTTCAAATGTGTCCGTTGAAAGTTTCTTTAATTCAAGCATCGGCTTCGATAGCTCAGTTGGGGCGATTTCACGCGTTTGAAACGAGTTCGAATTAATGTTCCATTTTGCCCTTCAATTAAAATGTGGAATATTATGAAGAGGCAATGTCAGTGACTTTGTAATACGCAGGCGCATTCACATAGGGGATTATCTGACTAGTGTCTATAATAGTACATTGCTTACCAAGGACTGTAAAGAAAAGAAAGCCCGAAATCGCAGCTATTTGTGATCCGAGCCGCAGGCGAGGGTTGTAAACATGCGATAGAGGGCTTTCTTTGTTACTGCCCGTGATGAGTACACAATTTTACGTCTTTACCTGGCCAAAATGCGAGTTTTACGGTACGCGCAGCGTGCGGTAAAACTCACATTATGGCCAGGTGTGACGTAAAAACATTTATGTGTTTCCCTGGGGATATGTGTGGTATCGTAGCTCCCAGACAGAACCGATTTGAGTAGGTACGGTTTTATTTCAATCTTAACATTTGTCTACGAAGCTGAATGGGTTCGAATCCCGGTGAGGGTAACTATTTGTTTGATGGGCATGAACATGTGTTTCTGTGTCTTAGATGTTTTCTATGTATTTATATCTAATGAATATGTGTAACTGTATAACATTATCTAGTACCCATAACACAAGCCTTATTCAGCTTACTGTGTGGGGCAGTTCCATCGATCAATAATATTTATTTATTTGTCTGTCCCGATGTTAGCTATGTTTGTGTGTTCAATTATGCACTTTATTTCTAGAAAAATGCCCTCCCGGCGAGCACTCCGTGCTCTACTGCCCTCGCAAGGCGGAGCCCGACTGCGACATCCCCCGCGTGCACGACAGCGGACGGCCAGGCGCGTGCGACATCCCCGACTGCTTCTGCAACACGCCGACTGTGCGCGACCTGCGCACGGGCAAGTGCCTACCTCTGAGTCAGTGCCCTAAGAACGTGCCAAAGTGATATATAACGTACCTCTCAACTGTCAAAAATGTCATCATTTAAGTTGTGTCTGAGGGAGAAATATAAGGAAGTCAGATATCTTTGCTTCTTCTTTAACCCTGGTTCATTAATTATAAACGTAAGTCGTAAGGTATTCGGCGGCTAACTTTCGGACACTTTTCTTTCAATAGTGACTCCGTCGCGAAGTTACAATATTTTTCTCAAAATCTCGGCTATGTATACCTGGCTCCGTTCTACTGCCCTCGCATGCTGGCGGAGCCCGACTGCGACATCCCCGACTGTGCGCGACCAGCCCCCCTATTCTGTAACTTGTTTTAACCTCCCCTCAACGCTCACCCACAAATATATCTTGACACGACGATGCGTAGTAACCAAGCGTAGATAGAGGTCTAGTTTCGTGACGGGTGACCGGCGGGGTGAGTCGCTTTAGGGCATAGCGAATAACAGCCCTGCGCACGGGCAAGTGCGTGCCGCTGAGTCAGTGCCCTAAGAACACGAGTAGTATAAAGGTCATTAGATTAGAGCCACCCGGCACCCGACCCGTACCGCCTCGCCTGGAGCGGTTAGTATTCTTTATATGGATTTGTATCGGCATGCGCTCACTACATAGTAGAGTTCCGAGGCGAGGCGGTGCGGATCGGGTGCCGGTTGGCTCTAATGAGCTGTGACCTTTATAGTTGAATACTTATATCAAAAATCTCCTAACACTTTGATGGACACTACTCCAGACACAATAGAATTCCGCCTAATAGGCGTCTACTATCCGTCACTGTAATAATGTAGTTGGAAGGAAAAATATAAGGAAGTCTCATATTTATACCTACATTTGCCATTTGTTCTGCTCTAGATACAGGTCGTATTTCTCAACCGATACGCGTGAAATTTTGTGAGCAGGACAATTGTTCCATCGAATGTATGTTTCGCAGAATTTTCTTTTCATCGAAAATCATTTTTTTCAGAACGATTAAATTTTTCAGGAAAGTTATAGAACAAACCTAACCTAACCAAATATTTCTGTACGCCTTCATTACTGTACGAATAAGGGCGTGTTACGAAATATTTGGCTACTCTGGCTGCTAAGTACTAACTATATGACGCAGACTGTACCTAAAAAGTTAACGGTTTCTGAGTAATAGAAATTCAAGGAAACGAAAATTCGGCGAAATCATGCATTCGGTGAAACGTTTGTCGGTGAAACAAGGGGACGCTATAGGTATATTTTTGAAGTGAAAACTTCTTTAGCGGCGCTGAGCACTTTTTGGGATGGGGAAAAATTGTTAAATACGCGACAGTTTTGTGACGTCAGATGTGAAGGAGGTCACTTTTTGCTGCTAGCCGATTCAACTTCATTCAAAACTGAACGCTATTCGTAAGAGTATAAAGCCGTTAAACACTTTTTGCAAAGCATATTCTGCAAATAAATTTGTAATAATACCAACGCGTCCTTCACCGTTTTGCTATTGAGAAAATTCGAATAGTTCGAATTTGGGCGTTATTCCTAAAGAGATAAAGCTTAGAAAAATATTTACCAACGGCAAAAACAAATTGATATTTTGGTCGCCACCGCCGTCTGCTGTTCTTGCAATTTCGAATAGTTCGAATTTAGACGTTATTCCTAAAGAGATAAATATTAGAAAAATATTTGGCAATGGCAAAAACAAATTGGTATTGTTTGCCGCCGCCCGTCGGCGCGCCGGACCCCGGCACCGTTGCGCCGCGGCGGCGCGTTGGGCCCGTCGCACCCAACGCGCCCGCGGCCCGTCCGCCTCAATAATTGATAATTGTTTATAAATTTGCGTCAAATTCATTTTTAGGGTGACACCGTAAGATGTCACGTGACCTGATCGAAAAACTGTTACAATGTTATTGAGTTTTCACTTCTGCCGGTTTTTTTGTCGAGTCACTGGTAAAATAAAAATAAAGTAATGTTTTTGTAAAGACAGGCTCGCTAGTTTTTCAGCTCACAGAGCCTCTAGTAATATTAGTACAGAAGTACAGAGAAACAGCACTCATGGAATCGTAATAAAATACATAAAACACGACTAAAAATTTCAACCATTTATTTCCTAAATAACAACAATACACATCAGCTCTATTATTTACACAATGATTTTACACTTGAAATCATTTGTCATGGTCCAATTCCAATAAAACTTCAAATAGACACTTTACAGCCTATGCCACAAAGTCCACTTTGCAAACGCAGTTTTAAAAATTTGGTCACGTCAAATAATTTCAACTATAAGCCTACACATATCTGAGACGACAAGTAAAACCAGAGTCATACTTATCTGCCGTGATACTCTCTGATGCGACCTATCCGTACTAAAGGTATGAGACCGATATCGTCAAGAAGACGAGATATACTATGCGTCTCTTTCTAATTAGAAAGCTTAGAAAGAGACGGATAGCCTATAACGCGATAAAGCTCGCGGGCCGTCCTGGGATAGCCGTGCTGATAAGTATGAATACGGACTCTTATGAGCACAATGTAGCTGTTAAGGGGGCACGGAAGTGGCGTCGGCAAGTGCTACCCAAAACCATTCCCCGTCTTTTAAATAATTCAGCGCTGTACCCCCATCTTAATTGGGTAGATTATTGTCACAAAAAGCATTTGTACAATTTTTCACAAAAACTATACATATTTTATTTATGGTCTCATTTATTTTACATTAATTTTGAGACTTTTCGTCTTCAAAATACATCCGTCACTCACACGTCAGTCGTTCAACTAAAATAGTTAAAAAATAAATTCACTGTCAAATGAAAATTCAGTCGTTATCGATTAATAAAGTATGTGTTTACGGAAGGCAAATATCATCAAGAAAAAAAAAAGTTATAGCATGTATCTTGAACATAACATACACGTCTTTTCTATTACTTCGCTAGTATAATCCGGTTTGAGGGACCATATTTGCAGCTACAAACTGGTGATTATTGCCCGGTGTATATTACAAAGACCTATGTCATTACATAATATCTCATCCATAATTGAACGAGTTATAATATTTGTCGTTCGTAGTCTGGGTATGAGAATTGAACCCAGTAGAAATAAATAATAAATAAATATTATAGGACAATTTTACTTACACAAATCGTATTAGTACGACAGTAAAGCCGGGGTTATATTAGAGCCACGCCGCGTGTCGCGACGCGTACTTTGTATTGAACGTGGCGACACGCGGGTCTGAGCTAATGTAACCACGTTCATACAAAATGTATGTAACCGATTGCGTTGCGACACGCGGCGTGGCTCTAATATAACCCCGGCTTAAGACAAGGCTTCTGTTATGATATGAGTAACCGTCGACGATGTTTAACGAAAATTATAAGATCGAAGATTCTGCGGCGACTCTATATATGCATACTTTGAGCAGTGTTGTCGCGATGTATGTAGTGGGATCAATTTTCGTTAGCAGACTAGTTCTGGCCAATTTCAGCGTATTCACTTGCTCCTAAAATGCGATTAACATACCTAGGGGCATGGCAGTGCCTCCGCCAAGTCGTACAATTTAGTTTACAGGAACTTTTAGCATTATTGTAAGTTACCGTTTGACATGTAAAAGTGCCCTTGTGGCCTATTTGCAGAATAAATAATTGATTTGATTCAACAAGAGTATATAAAAATTTAGTCAGACCTGATTTGTAACAAAGTTATTGTAAAATTGTCAGATACTGAATATTTTTAGTGTAGCACCAAAAACAAGGTGTTGAGTACAAATCCCTTAAAAACTTAGTGCTTAAAAATAAATAGTTTTTTTTTGCAAGTGCCAGCATTCCATCTACAATATTTGACAGAAGGGTACATACATATCCCCATTGATTATGGCTGTCGTTCTGGGCAAGTAGCCAACCGCATTATTGGACAAACGGAAATATCCACTTTCATCTGTCTCTCATAATGATAGCGACATTTAAGAAAGTATATGTCCCGTTCTGTCAAATTATGCCGTTAGAATATAGACCCACGCTTAAACTTATAGTACGAGCAGCGGAAAATACTGAGTTGTATCTTGGCCGAGATTTTTTTTTCCTATGGCAACATTTGCGTCAGTTCCTGCCTAACATTTTATGTCGGACATAAAGCATTCATCTCGCTCGCACTTATATACTTGCTTGTAAGGGACGAATGCTTTCTGCCCGATCATGCTAGGACAAAGATTTTACTGAGAAATTAGATAGATTGACAACAATAAGTTTTATACTTCAATTATTTTGAACGTTTCAGGATTATTTTATTTATACTGGTATTCAAAATAAACAGTTTTGGCTAAAAAAATAGAATTTACTCAAGGCACTTATGAAAGTTACTATACAGAACAGCATTTTGGTATCACAATTATGCTACCATACTATAACATATTCACTTTATATGACTTAATTTGGGTTTCATTCGTTCAGAAGTTATAAAATATAAAAAACGGGCCATGAATGCCTGTGGTCGCCGGTTGGAATCCGGCCATTAAATTTTTCAATTTTTCCTTTATTTAAAAATTTATAAAATATAGTTTTTAAATACTTTATTTTACAGCTTTTTGAAACATTATTATGTTTCGTGGAAAATACACCACAATTGTACTATTGATTGATACAAATATCAAAAAACAAAGAAAAATTGTAACGGCACACTAGGCGTAGCAGATCGAGAATCGAACCCGGCACCTATGGATAACCGGTCCACAGCGTATACCTACCCATCCGCCAATTAGCGTGGGCATTGATTTTTTTTTCAGCATCATATAGTTAGTAACAGCCACAGTAGCCAAATATATCGCGTTTTTATTACTATGGGATTAAGGGTCTGTTACGACGATATATTTGGCTGCTACTAACTTTATGATGCTGACTGTACTTTTAATACAATAAAGCATTCCAAGAAAATATCAACATTTGAGCATAACCTTGCGGCACCAATAAAATGAATACGATATAGTTCACCGTTTCCAACCACCAACTCCATTCATAAAATCCAATTTAAACCATCCCTTTCGGCGTCGAACGTAACCGTACTTTCGTAACCAGTTGCGATAGGAAAAAATTGCGTTACGCGTCCGAATTTAAGCATTCATAGATCAATGAAACCCTCTCTTTTCAGTTTTCTGACCACCCATGTCAACCGCGGAATAAATAGATCGTTCTTTAGATTTCTTGAATAATATTAAAAGCATTTGCGGATATATAAATGTGGTAATATAATGATCCATCACAGCGAGGCAAAAATATATAATATAAATAGTTTTCGCATAGTATAAAAATACCATAATATTTTTCTTTAACATTATGTATAAAATGCTAAACATCAAGTTAGATGTTTAATGTAGCAGGTTTTTTAAACTGTCATTGAAATTGGAATCTTCTGCCTTGGACAATAGAGTTGCTTTTTCAATGACTTAATAATTTGATCCAAGTCGGTCAACTATAGAGAGTGAGAGAGTGAGATACACGACAGGAGTGAAGTGGAGTTTCTGGGCATCCGCTCTGACCTGAACCAGCATTGTCGGTGGGTCTGGTATTTAAATGCTGCACTTTACATAAGTTTATGTCATAGTCATCCTACTTATATTATAAATGCGAAAGTTTGGATGTTTGTTCTCTCTCAATCGTCATTAAACGGCTCAACCGATTTGGATGAAATTTTGCACGAGGATAGTTTATAGCGTGGATTAACATATAGGATAGTGTTTTCCAGACGAAGTCACGGGCGGAAGCCAGTTATACAATAATTTTCTCACAGGTAACTAGAAGAGATTTTTCAAAATACCGCATCCAATTTTACATTCGCACATAAATAACATGATTGAAGATTGTGTATGATTCCTGTACAAAAGTGTTTCACATAATTATATACGTATATAAAAATAGCAAATACGTGGATATATATACTTAAAAAAATACATCCAATTCTGAGAATCTACTGTAACGGTACTAATCGATCAATTATCGATTATTTATCGAAGAGTTCTATTTATAGCTATTAAAAAATAAATTGCGAGTTTTCCTATCAGTATAAAAATGCTTGTTCAATAATTCGTTTATCAATAACTCTGTATATAAAAATATAGGTATTTGAAAAAGCATACTGGGTCAGTTTTTTTGTCAGAATAAGGGTGAATGGCCACGAGAGATGTGCGTAGCTGTGCTTTCATAATTTGACACCTGGCAGGCTTGACAGCTAGGTGTCAAATATATGAAAGCACAGCGCCTCTGGTGGATTTGACAGCTAGGTGTCAAATATATGAAAGCAAAGCGCCTCTGGTGGATTTGACAGCTAGGTGTCAAATATATGAAAGCAAAGCGCCTCTGGTGTATTTGACAGCTAGGTGTCAAATATATGAAAGCAAAGCGCCTCTGGTGGATTTGACAGCTAGGTGTCAAATATATGAAAGCAAAGCGCCTCTGGTGGATTTGACAGCTAGGTGTCAAATATATGAAAGCAAAGCGCCTCTGGTGGATTTGACAGCTAGGTGTCAAATATATGAAAGCACAGCGCCTCTGGTGGATTTGACAGCTAGGTGTCAAATATATGAAAGCAAAGCGCCTCTGGTGGATTTGACAGCTAGGTGTCAAATATATGAAAGCAAAGGGCCTCTGGTGGATTTGACAGCTAGGCGTCAAATATATGAAAGCACAGCGCCTCTGGTGGATTTGACAGCTAGGTGTCAAATATATGAAAGCACAGCGCCTCTGGTGGATTTGACAGCTAGGTGTCAAATATATGAAGCACAGCGTCTCTGGTGGATTTTCACCCTTACACATGCATTTGCTATGGATTCATAGTGTCCTTCTTGAAGAACTTCTAGCTATAGTGTAGTTTGGTGATACAGTAAAGACAACGCTTTGGTTTGCGGTCGCCATTGAAATCCTTACATACTGTCTAACTATGGCGGTTTTAAATATCGAAACTAGGGCATGTTCCAAATTGATCTGTTTAAGAAGTCATTGAAATTAAATCATGTACAGTCGGCGCGTGAAAATTATAAGCACTTTAGTCCTTTGTCAAATTAAATTACTATAAGGCAGAGTGACGCACGTGCTGGTTACAGTGTCAATAATTTAAATTTAGAACACATTTTTATGACATTCGTGCAAAAGAGTGTGGACGTGTCGTAACTTGTCATTGCATATCTCTGTCTTTGTTCTTCCTGTGTTACAAAAATTTCGAAAATATATAATTGCAGCCGGTGAGCATTTAAAATGGCATTCGGGTTTATATTTCTGTCTCGCTCGCTCATACACTTTGTTATGCCAAAATAAACTATAACACCCAAATCCGAATACTTCTCTAAAAGCTCTTGAACTGTCTGCATTTATATTTTATTTTTATTGTGACTCGTTCTGATAAATCAAGTTACAAAAATGTAATCCCCTCCTTTCCCAACGACCCACATATGGGTCAGGGTATAAGTACTCGACCCTTGCGTTTTTTCGTGTCCCCCGCTCCCACTGACCCACATATTTGTCAGGGCATTAGTGTCCCGCTGACCCACATATGGGTCAGGCAGTAACCCGGTATTTTAAACCTAGCCCAAGTGGTAAATATGGTTTAAGTTGTTTAAAAATATAACCGGGAGATGCGGTAAACAACAGACGCAAAAATCGGGGAGGCCAGGAATCTGACCCATATGTGGGTCAGCGGGAATGAACGGACCAGTTGAGCCGATTTCCAGTAGAGGATGGTTATAACTGCCAGATCAAAGTATCAAAGTTCACTGTTCTACAACAACCAGCCTCCAATAGCTCAACAACCTCAAAACCAAACCAATTTGAAACCGACTACAATAAACTATCTCTTAGCGACATACTCGCACTTAATCAGCCCAGCCAGCGTCGAGTTGACCAACGAGGCAGGCAGACTACACCCGAACCTGTTGGTGCCCCCGAGGATGGCGGCCGCCGTGGTGTTGCAGGCGAGGCTGAAAGGGGCCTCCACTGGGAGAGGGGGGAGAGGGGCGGGGTCCTCGTTGAAGAGGTTGAGCTCCCTGATGTCGTCGCGCTTGAAGATGAGCGTGTCCCCGTAGAGGGGGTAGGCGCCCCAGACTATGAGGGTCGTGATGATTTTGGGGCCGATGCCGCCGATCGCCTGGAAAGTTCATAGTACATTACTACAGAGGCCGGGAAGTAAGGGGTTATGAGGCTGGCAACCTGTTCACGCCGAGGTATGTATAGTGCTTTTTCTCAAACGTGCTCGGAAATGTACGCGTTAATATCACGAAATGAAGACGTGAAGTTTCTTGTTTATGGCTCCCTACATTACTTCTTGGCCTTACGCCAAGAAGTAATGTATGAAAACCCTAAGTAAAACCATTATTGTCCGCTACTCTAACTTTTTAAATTTGCTTACTAATATTAAACTGACAAAGGAAAATGTACATACTGCCAACCACCACTAGACACTGTAAGCATACTTGTTTCATAAAAAAAATTAAAATAATCTATGGTACTATACTTTATGTGCGGTTAAACATGGTGCTCGAACGGCTTGTTCAAATGGCATGTTTAAAAAATAAAAAAGGCGCAAATTACCTATTATTTAATTGATTACCTAGTCTTTATTTTAATTTTAATATTTCCTCACATCCTTTGAGAAAAGTACTATACAATCCTCGGCCGGAACAGGGATTGCTGGACTCGTTGTATTCGGCCTCGTCTACGACTCGGCCGTCTACCCCAATCTCGTCCAGCAATCCCTTACTTCACGGCCTCTGCAGTAATCTACTATTCTCACACATGCAATGAAATAAGTAAAAAAAACTCCAAGAAATCCAAAACTTTATTTTTCACGGCTAAACGCCGTGATGCTGTGCCACAAATATATGAATAAAAAAATAGTTCCCGGCCTAGGCCTTCAATTTTGTATGAAATTCCTTTACAGTTCTCTCGAGTTATTCCGCCCGAAGCGTGATACTTTGAAGCCTGTTATAACGCACGTAAACACGACATTTCATTGCATGTTTGAGAAAAAAATATTAAATAAGCATTTTCAAAGTAAAACTGTTAGAAATGAACATTTTGTAAGAACATACTATAGTTTTGCAAATTAGCCAACATATACAATAGGTCCAAGCTGCCCTCGCGGTTTTGCATATGTCCATTTTGAAGGTCCATTCTATATACAGGTAAAAGAATTTATAAAATCTGATGCGAAGCTCTGGAGATTAAACCCTACATAGAAAGCTACAAACTCACAGAGTTACAAATTGACAAACTTAACCTCTTTACAAAATTAGTCAGTGAGGGGAATTCAGAGACTATTAGAAACTGAGAAATGTGTAAAACTTAGAAACCTCGACTTTAGAAGGTATTTTTATAAAAAAAAAAAATTTAAGTTCTTTACAAAATCTTCATACACAACCGAATTCGAACTCGGCTACAAAAGTTATTTTTACGCTGGAAACAGGTAGCGTAGTTGTCTATAGCTAGCTACGGGATCCTATACGTAACATCAACGAAGATATTTCAAATAAATTTTACCTCTAGCCGCTCACCATACAAGAAAAAAAAATATATCCACTGTAACACGAAAACTTCTAGTGTTTTTGTTAAATCGAACGAACTAAACTTGTGCAATTCGCTGTTCCAAATTTGGCACGGAACATCCATTGCACACGCCTTTTAATAGGTCTTTGGGCGGTATAGAAACATCTGCGAATGGCGTATAGAGACGGCTTACCATCTTGGAGGTGGGTATGTGCGCGACGCCGGCCACGATGGCGTTGGGCGGCGTGCCCACGGGCATGTGGAACGCCATGGAGCACGCCAGCGTCGCCGGGATCATCAGGTAGCGGGGGTCCATCTTCAGCGTGCGCGCCTGGACAAACACACAACATTTTTAGATATTATTCTCCTTATTCATAAACGTACGAAATGTGTTTTGGCAAAATTGCCGTTGGATTCGTTTGTCTTTATCTGTAACATTGACATTTGTATTTATGGGAGTTAAAAAAACCAAAGGTTGTTAAGTTGTATGAATAACGGGATATACAGGCTGTATCAAAAACGGGGTGTGAATCGATCAAGGGCATGTTCGGGTACCGTATTGCGATTCCAAAAATGCTTTGTTTAGTTTTTTATTTGTTTTTGTTTACATTACAGTCTTTGGTTTTGTTGACATTGCTTGTGTATGACAACAAAAACGTAAAACAAATGTTTTCATAACACAGCTGTGCGCGCAGCGGTTGGAAATAAAATAAACCATCCCACCCTCCACCCTTGTGGGGGAATGTTGTCATGCACAAGCAATGTCAACGAAACCAAAGACTAATGTAAATAAAAAGAAAAATATCAATGTAAACAAAAAAAAAGCATTTTGGAATCGCAATGAGCTACCGAATATACCCTTGCTCGGTTCACACCCCATTTTTAATACACCCTGTTTAGGTGATGGAGGTGAACAACTTCAGTAAGGCTTCTCATACATGTAGTTCTACCCTGTTCGTATAGACCTAACATATCTAAAATTAATAACATGAACAAAACAACTGCCTATTCGAAAAAGTTACAACTACATACGTAGGCGGTTTGATAAGTAACTTGTTTCGGTAACTGTCTATTTATTCTTAAAATTTGATAACTAAATAGAAGTAATCTGTGGCATCAAGTCATCTCCGACGGGAATTTAAGATTTGACAGCTGTTGGAAAAAAAGTAATCAAGTAGATCGGCGAAATGGGGAAAATTGGAATTCGTCGTGTGATTCAATTCTTTTTTTTGAAAGGTAAAACAGCAAAAGAAATTCATGAACGGATTTCTCCTACGTTGGGCGATTCTTGTCCTTCATACGAAACAGTTCGGCTTTGGGTAAATGAGTTTAAGCGTGGCAGGACAAGCATTGAAGATGCACCTCGACCTGGTGCTCCAAAATCAGCGGGTTTACCAGAAGTCATTGATAAAATCTATGATTTAGTTTTAGCTGACAGACGATTAAAAATACGGGAGTTAGCTGAAGTCTCAAACATCTCGACTGAGCGGGTGCATTTTATTTTGCACAATGAATTGCACATGAAAAAGCTTTGTGCAAGATGGGTGCCGCGGTTGCTCACTCCAGAACATAAGCGTATTCGCATGCAAACATCTGCTGGAAACTTGCAGGTGTTTAATAAAAATCTTCTTCGACGTTTTTTGACAATGGATGAAACCTGGATTCACCACTATATCTCGGAGACAAAACAGCAGTCGAGACAATGGATAAGTCATGGTGAGCCAGCTCCAAAGAAGGCGAAGTGGGTCCCATCAGCTGGAAAAGTCATGGCGTCGGTGTTTTGGGATTCGAAAGGTATTATTTTAATTGACTACCTTGAAAAGGGAAAAACTATCACTGGGGCATATTATGCCTCGCTTTTAGTCCAGTTAAAGGTAGCGATAGCTGAAAAACGTCCAGGGTTGGCCAAGAAAAAGGTGATGTTTCACCATGACAATGCTCCGGTGCACACATGTCGGCTTGCTGAACAAAAATTGGCGGATTTACGGTATGAAATACGTCCACATCCTGCTTATTCGCCAGATTTAGCTCCTCAGACTATCACCTATTTCCAAAGCTCAAAAATTGGGGCGAAAATTTCAGTCTAATGAAGAGGTGATACTGGAAGTAAACGCATATTTTGAAGACCTGGAAGAAACCCATTTCCGTGAAGGCATCGAGAAGTTGCAGAAGCGTTGGGATAAGTGCGTTCAACTTCGGGGGGATTACGTAGAAGGATAAAATATATACAACACCTATACAAGTTCTTTATCATATCAAACCAAGTTACTTATCAAGCCACCCAGTGGGGCTTTGCTCAAGTTTTTCTCCTGTTAGTTGTTGGCACCTAAATATTATTTATTTATTTAAACTTTATTGCACAGTAACAAGACACAAGTACAAAAGGCGAACTTAATGCCATAAGGCATTCTCTACCAGTCAACCTTTAGGCCAAACAGAAAATAAGCATAGCTGGTGCGGGGTATGACAGCAACACAGAAATAAAGTAAGAGGAAAAATTACTAGTATGTTATACGGATAATTCCAATAAATATAATAAAATACACATCCTTACTAAACATGAACGCGCGTAGCGGCCGCATAGGCCCATATCCCAGAATAGAATAATATGCGCAAAGAATAATGAGCGCGCACTAAATGGAGCATACAATACCCCCCCGTGTGGTGTCGGGTTAGAATAGCACCCCCCCTTTTCTTCCTGCGGGTGTCGTAAGAGTCGACTAAGGGTACAGGGTTGAAGTGTGTTGTGGGCCATCGGCTAGCAACCACTGCGATATCACAATTTGTCGATCTTTTGTACCCACATTGAAGCTATAACTAGTACTGGAACACAAGTTTCATGTGCTATGCCTGCCCCTTAAAGGCATGAATGTATGTATGTCTGTACAATACCTCAGCTACACTATGGCCCTCGCGCTGCTCATCGCTCTGTTCCACACTCGACGAGTGTGTGACAGGGGTATAATATTTGCTAGCCGCGTATAATAGGGGTACACTAAATAAAATAATCAATAATACTAGGTATATGTTGTCGAAAAAGTGTTATAAGTGTCCAAAGTTTTAAGAGGGCGTATATTCTGTCCCTTTTCCGCAAAACGCGCCTTCATATGAAACGATTGTCATTTACTATGACGCTCGCAAATTGTGACGTCACTAACTGCAAGCGTTCTCTCTCTAAGAAGCAACATTAAAACGGTTGTAGCTTCGTTATTCTTTGAGATATCTGAATGGGATTTTCGCCACTAGGCATATTTTTTTGCCTTCTTTCTTTTGGAGTAATAATACATTTCGAGTCTACACCCTTATTGTCTCGTGGCCGCCTCAAGGTGGTGAGGTAGGGCAGAGCGAAATGTCATCCCGCTCGAATTTGGAGCAGCCCAACTGGGGAAGTACCTCCGCCTTGCAGAAGACCCTAGCCATAATAACACTACTACTTGCTCTGTAGTAGCGTTGTGTTCCTGGAGGTGAGCAAGGTCGCCAGAGCTCCCGGGGATGCGTTGTGTTGAGAGCGAGGGAATGTGTTCCTTCAGCTGTCAACACAGCTAATCCGCAAACATATCAAGGGTCGGCAACGCCCATGTTACTCCTTTGAAGTGGCATGCGTCTATAGGCTGCGGTGTCCGCTTACCATCAGGCGGGCCGTACTATTGTTTGCCACCGTCGTTGTATAAATAAAAATAAATAAATACAGCTTGGTCCAGTCCACTCACCATGTTGGCCAGCACGGGCAGGATGAGGTTCGCGATGGCCACGTTGCTGGTGAACTCGGTGATGAACTGCGTGACCAGCACCACGACCAGCAGCACCACGTAGGGCGGCAGGCCCTGCAGCCCGCTCAGCGAGGAGCCGATCATGGACGACAGCCCGGTCGCCTTCGAGCCCTCGGCCAGGGCGAAACCACCACCTGGAGAACAACTTTATTCCTCAAACATGCTGTCAAACATTGAGGTTACAGGTTGGGTTCAAGGATGAAATAGGCTACAAAATATCACGCCAACTAGATTTGCTTAAACCAATCAGATCACACACAAGCTCATAACTCCCTAGAGAGTTATGAAAAACCATAACTCCCGTGGGAACAATTTAGGCCATTGTCCTTCTGTATGCAGACATGGAATAACACCGTTTACGAGAAAGTGTGATGAAAATAAATAAATACTTCCTATTGGTCAAAATAAATCACGTGAGCTCTTAGCGCAATATTTAAAATTATGCGAACCATTCGCATTATACGAATGCGAATATTCATAACATCCCTTGATTAAACACGCAAATAACCCCAATTGGGAGCTGAACGTCTTGGCATGTTCTGAAGGAAGTATCTTACCCAGCAAGAAAAGCAGGCCCCACGGGGTTTTATCCTTAAGGATGTTCCACGTGACCACGCTGGGAGAGGGCTTGCTCGCCGCCAACTCTTCATCTGAAAACCAACCACAGTTATACGAGTACAGTCAGCGTCATATAGTTAGTAGCAGCCAGAGTAGCCAAATATTTCGTAACACACCCTTATTCTTACAGTAATTACGTGTACCGAAATATTTGGCTACCTCGGCTGCTACTAACCAGCGCATAGTTAGCCAGCGTATAGTTTATGCAATCGTTATATAATGTATGCTTTTTCATTAGGCCACGAAGCTTGCTGACTGGCCTGATTAAGGTACGAGAGTTCAAAAACCAATTATATAATTATTGCATACAATACTTTTTCTACGAGAATAATTTATGAAACAAACAGCCAACCGCTTCTTTTTTATTTTTGGGCGCAGTCTTCTGGAAATTGAGCCTCGTGATTGTTCAAAATTCATTTTAGTTCTGTACACAGTCATCTTATCAACTCAAATGTGGTTGATTTAGATAGTGCTGTCAGTAATTTAATTGACGGACAGAAGTGCTCGAGTAGAAAAACTATATTAACGCTGACTTCATGAATTTACTTCCTATTGTCGAGTGACAACTTAAACTCACTAATTACACGTTAAAATACGTGCCGAATGTAAGTACAAACGCTTTTATTTAGTTTCCCCTATTTGTCATCAAATCTTGCAAGTTAAATTTGACCCGGTGAACGATTGAGCTGAAATTTTGGGTATAAGTATAGTTTGGATGACGATTCAATATTATGGTACCATCGAGCTGATCCGATGATGGAGACAGAAGGTGGCCATGGGAATTAAGTGCTTAACCGACGTAACCCCGTTGGGTTTGGGCTCGTTAGAATCGTCTCAATCAGTGATTGATGATGGTATACAGAAAAGTACAGTCGGAAATAAAAGCTTGTACCAAAAATGACAATTTGAATGAATTTTTGGTGAGGTAGGGCACAGCGAAATGTCATCCCGCTCGGATTTGGAGCAGCCCAACTGGGGAAGTACCTCCGCCTTGTAGAAGACCACAGCCATAATAACACTACTACTTGCTCTGTAGTTGTGTTGTGTTCCTGGAGGTGAGCAAGGTCACCAGAGCTCCCGAGGATGCGTTGTGTTGAGAGCGAGGGAATTTGCTCCGTCCGCTCTCAACACAGCGAATCCTCAAATATATCAAGAGTCGGCAACGGCCATGTTACTCCTTTGGAGTTGCATGCGTCTATAGGCTGCGGTGTCCGCTTACTATCAGGCGGTCCGTACGCTTGTTTGCCACCGTCGTTGTATAAAAAAAAAATATATATTTTTGACAGAATCTGTCAGTTGCTTTAACTCCGTTTTAATCATAGTTTTAAAGAATTTCCCAGAAGACGTAACCACAGCAACGAGGAAGAAAAAGTTGATTGGCCCTGAATGGAGGTGACTTACATGACGAAGAAGCGGAGAAGAACTTGAGGAACTCCGTAGACATGGGCAGGATGAACATCAGGACCACGATGAACATGGACGTCACGCCGTCCTTCACCTTCCTGCAAGAACATGGTATTAGACAAAAGGAAAAATAATCAATAATTACAACTTAGAAAACTTGAAAATCCCCCAACTATTTCATTTAAAAGTTCAATATCTAAAAACCGGGTGAACCGATTTTGTTGAAACGTAGCTAGAACTATCTCGATTGAAAACATTTTAACCAATCATGAGGCAGCGCGTTTGCGCGGGTAAAATCTTCAACGCCCATTGGCCGAAATTTTGCGCGCCGCCGGCAGCTCCGGCGCCCGCCATTTTGTCTGGCGCCATGAGCGGGACGGCACGAGTTTACCTGTCATTGGATATTGTACATTACGTATAGTGCAACAAGGTCTTTATTGAAATGGTCACACGTTCGATTTCATTCGGTACTTGTCAGCACTCGTCGTCGTGGACGAAGATTTCCGATATAACTTATATTTGTGGTACTACTGTACACTTCCCCACTTCAGTTGTGTAAGGACAGACAATAATACTTACAAGGTGGTGACAGCGTCGGCCCAGCCGGGCATGAACCCGGGCTTCCTGAAGATGTACATGAACACAGCCAGGATGAACAGACCGCCGGACACCTGGAAAACATACATTATTGAGTCTCCGTTTGGCCCTATGGTTGACTGGTAGAGAATGCCTTGAGGCATTTTAAATAAATAAAACATTGCAGGCACTCCTGACTTTAGTATTTTGGCGAAACGCAGAGATACCCATACCAGCTAGCTGGATAGGTTTTATGGTCAAGTTTTAAAGCCCAAATCATCACGAAAAACATGACCATAAAAACTATCATACTAACGGCCCAGCACGGTTAGCACAAGAAGCTCTGTCTAGCTCTCTCGCACTATCCGTCTATCTCTTATTAGGAAACTTAGAAAGAGACGGATAGTGCGAGAGAGCTCGCGTGCCGTCTTATGCTAACCGTGCTGGAAACAATAATATGAGACGTAACGTATGGCGTTGAGAGGTGGATTCCGCCTTTGGTGGTTTGGCGCCTTAAAACGATCAATTCGGAACCGCACAGAAAGCTTAATCATAAGGGTCATAAGTAAAAACTCTTGACAGTGATTTAAAAATGATTAGTCTAGAACCAAAGAGTAAACCAAGTTCTACGACTTGAGTTGGAGCTTCAAATGCAGCTATCATTTTATCAGCGGTTTCTGATTCATCATCATCCTCCTAGCGTTATTCCCGGTTGTGCCCTAAAGGAGCCCGGGGTCCGCTTTGACACCTAATCCCAAGATTTGGCATAGGCACTAGTTTTAATAAAGCGACTGCCATCTGACCTTCAAACACAAGAGGGAAAACTAGACCTTATTGGGATTAGACCGGTTTCCTCACGATGTTTTCCTTCACCGAAAAGCTAACGGTAAATATTCCGTACACAAGTTTCGAAAAACTCAACACTCAACCCACGACCGCCGCTTGATAGCCGCATGCCTGAACAACTAGGCTACTGTAGCTTCTGATTCTTAGGTCAAAATTAATTATGTCAGTTACATATCATAGGTCAACAAACGAAAATATGTACTTAGCAAAACGAATGTGTAAACAAACTTCTGTCAAAAATTTCATTTTTGGTACAAGCTTTTATTGCCGACTGTACTTTTCTGTATACCATCATCAACTACTCATTGCGACGATTCTAACGCACCCAAACTCAACGGAGTTACGTCGGTTAAGTACTGAAGTCCCATGGCCACCTTCTGTCTCCATCATCGGATCAGCTCGATGGTACCATAATATTGAATCGTCATCCAAACTATACTTAAACCCAAAATTTTAGCTCAATCGGTCACCGGGAAGTGGGTCAAATTAATCTTGCAAGATTTGATTACAGACAGACAGACAACGGGTCAGGTGAAACTAAATAAAAGCTTGTAATATACCTTTTCATGGAAGGTAGTGGGTCCAAGACCTTTGTACTTCTCATTGATGACCTTCATCGTGGTCGTGGAGCCGGTCGCTTTCTGTACCTTCTTCGCGGCTTCGCTGTTAGGCCTAAAACAGATAACACCTTGATAATACATACATACACGCCTTTATTCCCAAAATGGGTAGGCAGAGCACATGAAACTTATGTTCCAGCGCTACTTTTAGCATAAATGTGGGTATAAAAGATCGAAAAATGTGATATCGCAGTGATAGGTTGCTACACCATCGCCCACAACACACTTCAAACCTGGGGGGTGGTGAAATAACGTTTATTTTAAACAACTTATAAACATTGTACCATTCAGGGGGCTCCATAAACCGAAACTCTTGTCTACAAAACGTCATTTCTGCAGTAAGAAAGTACGTGAAGCCGTTGAAATCGAAGAATATCGTAATTTCAACCAGGGTGACGGTGACGGTTTTAAAGCCTGCTGAAGGCAGCTATTCGTGAGAGGGAGAGGGCTATAATTCGATCTCTTTCGTTTACGTAGCTGCCTCCTGCTTACGCTTACGCGACAATGTTGGCCCAATGTGTACCGCCGGCATAAGATTCCACAATCCAGTCAGTAGTAAATGTTATCGTCAAAAAACATCGTCCATTGTATCACCGGACGTTGTCAGTGTTGTGTGTCGGCCGAGTGACAACCCTAGTTTACAAGTGATTAATAAAGACCAAGTGCGGGTAGTTCGAAAAGCTGTGCGGCAAGAATGTTATTACACGCTGAAGCCAGTTTGTGGGCAACCAAGGATGTGACACGTCCGAAAAGTCGGGTAACTTCAAAGGGGTAAATCTCCTCATAGAATCGCTAAACTTCAGTGGCAGTGGGCGCCACATTGCACATAGAACCGATAGCCCTTGGTGGAAAGGTTCTCGAGTGGCGACCACGTACCGGAAGGTGCAGCGTGGGTAGACTCCCACAAGGTGGACTGATGACTTGAAGTAAATAAATAAATGTAATTATACTAAGGTCTTAGGCCAAGGTGTACAGACCTGAACATGCCCATGAAGGTGACCTGCAGGGACACCCACACGAGCAGCTGCATCAGCAACATGGGCGGGGTGCTGTACGCCATGAAGTAGAAAAAGTTCACCGCGTGCGCCACTTCTGGGAATTCACTGGAAATAAGAAAAAGGCCTGTTAACATTTCGCTTTACAAATATTTTTAAGGACTCATATATGATGATAACTGATAAATGCCTACATTGAAGGCGTATGTGTACTTTCTCTTCAACTCTTTAATTCTCTGGGATAATTATGCATTCTAACCAGCACGGCATCGATAGAAGAATCTCCTGGCTGTCAGTCAAGGGAAAGTGCTCCTGAGGCTGGTTCTAACACTACCAAGAAAGCTTGAGGTGCCATGCATAGAACCACTCACATGGCTGCGTCGTATGAAAGGTATTAGTCATTGGTCCACAACCCTGAAGAAAGATTTATCCTGGAAGGTCCCAGTTTGCAAATGGTCCCTATTAATTTGAGGGAGGCGATGGCTGAGATATGCGTCATACTCGTGATCGGGTGCTGTTTGTGGAGTCCGGACTGTTCATGCTTGCATGAGCATAGTACTTAAATACTAGTGTTGTTATTATTATTATCGTATTGACGAGAGACATCATTCTGATCTTGACACGTTTTATTGTTATTGACCCTGTACATCTCTGACAATATTACATTAATGTTCCTTTTTAGGGTTCCGTAGTCGACTAGGAACCCTTATAGTTTCGCTTTGTCTGTCCGTTTCCGCGGATAATCTCAGTAACCGTTAGCACTAGAAAGCTGTGGTACTAATATGTATATCAATCACGCCGATAAAGTGGTAAAATAAAAAGTGATTTTTTTATTTTTATTAGGGTACCTCCCCTATACGTAACGTGGGGAGTGATTTTTTTTTCATTTCAACCCTAACGTGTGATATATTGTTGGATAGGTATTTAAAAATGAATAGGGGTTTGGTAAAATAATTTTTTGATAATGTTAATATTTTCGGAGATAATCGCTCCAGAAGTTAAAAAAAAATTGTCCCCCCGCCCTCTAACTTTCGAACCATAAGTTTTAAAAATATGAAAAAAATCTCAAAAGTAGAACTTTATAAAAACTTTCTAGGAAAATTATTTTGAACTTGATAGGTTGAATAGTTTTTGAAAAAAATTACAAAGTAATATCTGGACGAAAAACTACGGAACCCTACACTGAGCGTGGCCCGACACGCTCTTGGCCGATTTTTTTTGTTTTGTTTTGACGCTTAGAGACCGTATACATCTCTACAAACATTAGAATAAT
Organism: Epinotia ramella; assembly: GCA_947578815.1. NCBI lineage: Eukaryota > Metazoa > Arthropoda > Insecta > Lepidoptera > Tortricidae > Epinotia > Epinotia ramella. Next base: position 20,367,184 of record OX388216.1, read on the forward strand.
TATCAATTGTATTTGGACGCTCAGAGACCTTATACATCTCTTCTGGAATACTGAATTAACTGGTCCTCTCCCGCTGACCCACATATGGGTCACTTTTTTCAAAATAATTTGGACTCAATTATTATTATTTATCAAAATTTTAATTTAAACAACAACATGGAAACGTCCGGGACTTGAACACCTTTGACCTTTGAAGGTCACGGGATAGGAAGGGTTTATCATTAACTTCTTGTTAATGCTGATACAGACCTGATATCGAATGTAATGGTCATATTTTGCAATTTTGTTTTGTTTTCATTAACTTAGTGACATTTACTTTGTTAACCGTTTAAATCGGTCCTTAATGTGCAAGTTTTATATGATTATTGTGTAAGATTATTATTATTACATTGTAAATTACCGTTTGGGATGTAAAAGTGCCTTTGTGGCCTATTTGCAGAATAAATAATTGATTTGATCTAATCATTTTCGGGACCATTCTAGATGCACTTCGAATCAATCCCGAGTTACAGGCATGAAGCAATGTGCAGCACAATGCACAGACAGATACTGAACTTAAGGATTTAAAAGATCAAACTACTTCTGTCGACCGATGTAAAGACTGGAGCGCTACATCCAAAGATCGATCAGACACAACCTCGATTCTCACCTGTCAAATATCCCCTTGAAGGCGGAGTTGGTGGCCGTGCCGACGAGCGTACCGCAGCCTCCGAGCGTGGACGCGTAGGCTATGCTCAGGTAATAGCAGATTGTGATGTCACTGGGGATCGGGGTCCTGGAAATTCAATCCAATAAATATTTCGGAGATTCACTATTGCTGCCCCGCTGCCCGCCAACGTATTGTAATACCTGGGTTACACTATGCTCACTTCCGTGGCAGTGGAGAGAGAAGGGGGCATGTAAGTGGGCAGCGCGAGTGATGTAAACACCAACTCGCGTTGCCCACTGCCCTACGCTCTCTTTATTGGCGGTTTTTGTGGCGGAAGTCAAAGGACTGGCAGCGGCAGCGCGAGCGAGTGTTTACATACTGTCGTCACGCTCACACCGTCGTCAACCGTCGCCGCCTTAGGACGTTTGGGTAGCCGTGCTAGTTAATGTGCCACAAATGTGATCATGCCGTTTCAATGGACTATTGATGAAACACTTCACTTTTTTGAGTAAAATAAATTAAATTTAGCTGACGTTACTGTCGTTCTGCACTGCCCAAGGCCGAACGCAAAAGAAGTAAGGAGTGGCAATGTAAACGATCACTGCCCTTAGACGCTGCCACAGAAATATTTACGGCAGCAAGCAGGGCAGCGTGAAGGGCAGTGGAAGTGGCATAATGTAATCGAGGTATATACACTCGGGTGCAAAGAAATCGAGCCACCTTCATATTTTTTCCAATTTCTGTTTTATGGAAAAACTGTCGAAGGAAATGTGAAAAATAGGGTATCGTTGGAACGATAATTTTGTTTTCTATCGAATGACTTTATTTTCAGGTGAAAAACGGTCAATTTTCCATACACTTAGGGCGGAAAACAAAACTCATGTCAAATTAGCATTGTAGCAACGCAAGGAAAACTCAAGTGTAGGGAAAAATTGCGTGGAAAATTAATCATTTTTTTTTGTTTCAGTATCTTGTATTGCCTCCTCTAGCTCTGCGACATGCGTCCACGCGATTACGCATGGATCTAACCAAGTTGCTGATGAATTCTTGAGGGATGTCCGCCCAAACCTCTTCGACGGCGATTTTCAGCTCACGAAGAGTTTCAGGAACTGTATTTTTTTCTCGAACTCGCCTTTTCAGTTCGTCCCAGAGGTGCTCTATTGGATTGAGGTCGGGACTTCTTGCAGGCCAATCCATGACGGGAATGTCGACGCTCCTAAGGTAATCCTTGGTGATTCTGGCGGTGTGCGGCCTGGCATTATCCTGCATAAATAAAAAATTATCACCGATAAAGCCCGCAAACGGGACCACATGTTCAGCTAAGATCTCCTCTACATAACGATGAGCAGTTAAGCCTCTTGCGTTAGGCCTATCAGGCCCTACGACGAACACAATATCGGTCTTCGCCTCCAATGAAATACCGGCCCAGACCATGACAGATCCACCGCCGTATGCGACCCTTTATTCGATGCAACACTGCGAAAATCGCTCTCCTGGTCTTCGGTAGACTCTTTCTCTTCCATCATTGCCAAAGAGACAGATCCTACACTCATCAGAAAACATCACGTTCTTCCATTGCTCAAGGGTCCAATTGTAATGGTCTTGAGCGAAAACACGGCGTGCTGTGCGATGAGCTGCAGTCAACTTGGGTCCATTGGCAGCACGATGTGGTGTGAGTTCTTGTTCCTTGAGACGTCTTCTCACGGTCCATCGACTTATGGACACATTCCGGACTTCCTGCAGTTTCTGCTGTAGCTTAACAGCATTGAGTCGGCGTGTCCGTAGAGAAGTCAAGGCGATGAAGCGGTCGTCTGTTTCTGAGGTAGACCGTACCCTGCCTGTGCCGGGTCTTCTCGTAAAGGCACCAGTCTCTCGGTACCTCTGAAACACTCGTTGGACTGCTGATCGGCATAAATTCAGTTGTTGGGCCACTTGACGCTGACCAAGTCCGGTTTGGAGCAGAGCTACGGCTTGGGCGGCTTCAGCAGGGGTAGTATCCATTTTTTATGAAGTTTCCCGTAAATTTTATAGAGAGCAATGTCACAGGAAGAGATTCAATCCACAATTGATGGGCAATTACTGATAATTTTTCATTTATACCTTCCCAAACGGCACAAACCACACGTGCATTAATTGGCTCATTAGTAACAGGGCAACATTATTACCCATAATTACGTAACGACGACGTTCCTAATCATGAAATTAACTTTATTTAATAGCTGAATAAATTACCTTTCTAACGACATCCTTTTTTTTCTTTTTCCATAGGCAGATTTTGCATAAAACGAACAAACATGAAAGTTGCACGGGTGGCTCGATTTCTTTGCACCCGAGTGTAGAACAAGCGTCGTCTCCATAACCACTCATCTGATTTCAAAAATACTTGCGCCAGCGTTTAGAATGGATTCTTCGGGATTTACAAAGGCAAAGGCGGGGCAACTAGTAGTATTTGAACCGTGGACACAGTATTCATTTTAAACAATCATCACACCTCGAGTTATTTTCTGTATTTCTAAATTGGACTTAGGTACTCGTAATAACAATAACAATGAATTATTAAATCCCTCTTCTCCCGGGCTAAAATTTTTTTGTTCGCAAGTCCATAGTAAATGCTGACCCCATTTAGATGTTTGGATGTTTGTTACTCAATCACGCTTAAACGGCTCAACCGATTTGGATGAAATTTTGCACGAACATAGTTTATAGCCTGGATTAAAATATAGAATAGTTTTTTTATACCGGGTCCACGCAGACGAAGAAAACCTAGTGAAAAAATAAGCAAGAAACCAAAATGAAACATTAGTAGTTTTGCTCGACTATGGTAAAGCCAAACGGAAGGTATATGATTTTAGCAATCTGTCTTCCACCGTAGCATCTATGATACTGAACTGATTTTGATAAAAGAGTTATCAATCGATTTGAAATATGCCGGGTAACATAAATTACCTTTTGGCAAAAAAAATTGTTAGGTACTTTTCCGTAGTCGAGATACAGTTTTTTGAACTTTTTATCCTTTTTGTATGAAAAGCATACCGCTATACGGTCCTTGAGCTATTCCCATATGTTCCCGCCTTTTTGTTACCCCTGGGAACAAATGGGAATAAATATTCCCACCTGTTACCACTGGGTACAACTGGGAAAGGATCATCCTCAGTGGTCACACATGGAAACGAACATTCCCAGTTGTTACCGCCCATTTTGCCCAAGAAAATGGTTAAATAGCCTTGATGAGAACTGAACACTAAAATTGACTTGTTTAATTGCACTCTGACTGAGTTCACAAAAGCCGCAAGCAGGCAATTATGTATTTCGTAAATATTCGCAGAGTATGACTGTGTAGATAGGTAACCTACTTATTAAGGCTTTTTGAAGTATTATTTTTTGTTTTAATGTTAATGTTGTACATATCATGTGTTGGACTAGTCTGTAAGTGATATCTTTGCACCTGGCGGGGACCATCACCGGGTGTATCATGTTGTGTGCTCGGAGATGGTATCCGCAATGTGTATCCCTCGCTTCATATTATATTTGTTTTAAAGGGCCTTTGCGCTGTTGGCTTCGGTCCCACGCATGCCTTCTAAAAGTCCGGGACCCCATGGTCCTGAGATATGGACAAAACATACAAATAATAATAATAATAATACTCACTCTTCCTCAGTCTTGTCGTTCGGCGGTGCCTTCACCTCCTTCCCGTTCTCCGGCTGCCTTTTCCTGTTGATGTACACTTCCCCAAGCCCCTGGGACTCCAGCACCTCGAGGATAGCCTCGACGATGGGCACCATCATGGTGGTGGCGGCGGCGTTGGACACCCACATCGATATGAACATGGTGACGAAGGTCAGACCGAAGTTAAGCCTGCAAATAAACATAACAAAATTACCAAATATGAAAATACAACTATAGCTTCTGCCCGCGACTCCGTCCGCGTGGAACTCGTTTATATCGTAGCTCCATACAAACTTTCACCCCCCACCTTAGGGAAGTGGGGGTTAGAAAGAGACAAAAAGTAGCCTATGTCACTCTCCATCCCTTCAACTATCTCCACTTAAAAAATCACGTAAATTCATCGCTCCGTTTTGCCGTGAAAGACGGACAAACAAACACACACACTTTCGCATTTATAATACTAGTATGGAGTATGGATATACTTATATATAAATAGCATATTCATTGATTACTGTCCCTTAACCGGATGGTAACGGACAGTAACAAAACCGACAGTCAAAGTCAATCGCATACATTTAGTAACAAAACCGACAGGTTAGACGTGAATTAAGCATCACTTTACTACATGCATAGTTGTCATACAATTAATCTTTTATTTGTGTAAGGATCGTATTGGCACTGGCAGTATTAAAGTTACTATTGGCCTATAAAATATACATATTTTTTCTAAAGTTTTAATATATCTTTTTTATGATTTTGTTTATATTTTGCAATTTACACTTTATTGGAACAAAAAGATGGTTCACTATCAATATAGGAACTATGTTATGAATTTCATGAGGAAAATACCCTATTGCTCTGAAAACGCAAGTACATATGTACACCTCATTAAAATGTTTCTTTTTAAAGTGTCCTGTTTAGTAATATTTGAAAGATTGATGTGTTAGTATGCTCTTCTTGGTGAATTCCTGCACTACCTGTTTAAAATTCTAGTTTAAATGTTTTCTGCTACACAAAGGTTGTCTGGAAGAGTCTTTAAAGCGATAAGACCGCCTGTTGTTACCATTTAGGACAGTCATATCGAACATTAAAATCGCAAGCTAACGGCTAGTTGTGATTTTTTAATATATTGTTAGGACTACTACCAGTACCGTTTAATTTAAACAAGTTTGCAGATTCAAAAGCGCTGTGCTAAGTTTGCAGCACTCGAAAAACCACGAAGTTTTTTATGCGGTTTTTGAAGCGGTTTTTCTGGTCAAAGGTGACTGGGCTAATTATTTATTAAGCAATTTTTTTTATAAGATGTTTCTCACTTGTTGTGGTGCAATAAAGAGTATTTATTACTATTATTACCTCCTGTGAGAGCAGCCCACCACCTGCACAGTCCACAGCGCCACCCTCCGCGGCAGCCGCGAGTGCTGCACGCCGGCGGCTATCATCAGCCCGCCCATGAACATCATGTTGGTCTCCTTCATGTAGGCGGCGCAGGTCTTGTCCGAGTCCAGGATGCCCATGGTCGGGAACAGCACTATGGGCAGCATGGACGTGACGGGCAGCGGGAGCAGCTCTAGCACCCAGTAGGTGGCCATTATGAGCACCACGTACATGCATTTGTAGGCCTGGAATGGAGATGTGCGCAGGTTAACGCCATCTAGGGAAACTTTATTGCAACATCTTTTTCTTTGACTTTGACCCTTCCACTGCCTCGCTATCAGATTATAAATACAGCTATTTGAGTATACGTAACGTTATCATGCATGGCAATATTTTATAACAAAACTGAATACCAAACCCGATACAATAATATGGGTATATTGGGTATGGCTTTTTTTGACCCCCCGCGCCCTCCATTATCATCCTGTTAATTCCTTGAATGGACCCTCCCCGCCTAATAAAATGACTACCGTCATCCCAGGGTCAGACGCAGATACAGAGCTTTTCCACGCTGGTGGTGGCGGGTAACAATTAATAAATTATAAATAAATATTTGGGGACAATCTTACACAAATCGACCTTGTCCCAAACTAAGCAAAGCTTGTACAATGGGTACTAGACGACGATATACATGCTTATATAGATAAATAAATAATGAAATACATAGAAAACATCCATGACTCAGGAACAAATATTCATGTTCATCACACAAATAAATGCCCTTACCGGGATTCGAACCCTTCAGCTTCGTAGGCACTACTAACTACCAACTAGGCTACATATGTCGTCAAAAGATTAAGCGTAAATCCCTTTAAATATTTATTAATTTATTAAGAATTACCAACAGATAATACATCTTACGTGCTCTTAAATCTATACATATAACAATCATGACTGATGCTTATCTAATTACAGGTAACCTTTAATGTCATGGTCAAAGGTCTAGCCAGAGAGAGATGTACCTATAGAATGTTGTAATCACCACGGCGGTAGTAAATAAAGCCTCAGATCGCATATTTATCGCCTTTGCCTTCGCCCATGGCGTCTGATACCAGCGATCTGAGACATTTTGAGTTGTACCGCCCTAGGTGAGTATGTACAGAGGCGTCTCTAGCCCATGTAGCGCCCGTATGCAAACATTACTCTAGCGCCCCTTAGTAAGCGCGCGCGCCGAGTGGGGCTCCGTAGCGGGCGGCGCTCGGCGCCCCCTAGGACCGCTGCGCCCGTGTGCAACGCACACCCTGCACCATAGGTGAGTATGTCATTGTCACTTACCGGTGTATTATTAATAATAGGTATCGGCAACAGAAGAATCGGCGTGAGCACGATCAACAGCGACTTCCAATAAATAGACAAGAACAGCTGTATCCTCTGTCCCAACGTCGCACTAGACCTTGGTCTGGAAAAGAAGTATGTGGTGCCACTGGAAAAGAAAACAAATATCGTGAACCGCCGCATGCTGTTAATACTGAAAAAAGAACATGCATGAAAAGGTAGAGATGGTCTGTGGGTATTCAATACATAGTATAAGTGATAAAATCAGTTTAAATTGTTTTACTAAGAGCGGCCGCACACTGCGACTTACTTAGTGATTCTGTCGCACATTACAGCCACAAGTGGCTCAATCTGCGGCCGCTTTTAATGATCTGTGGGTGCAAAATGTTGTGAAAAATTTGTTGGGTTGATCAACATTTTATTTTGTGGTTTTATTCTGTAAGCCAGCATTTATGTTCAATAGTTGTAAACTATGGGCGCCTGACCACAGTCAAAGAGTGATCTAAGAGGCCATCAAATTAAAAGGAAAAGTTGATCAACTCAGGTATTTCATTCTTGAGAATTAAATACAGTACAGTGTTATCCTTTTGAGCACCATAAGTAATTTTCGCCATATTTCAAAGGCATAAGGCGCCAAAGATTACACATACACCTACATCTTTGACATCCATACAAAATATAGTGTCAACAGGAAATTGGTATCAAACACATAGTCTATGATTTAATAATAATAATCAAAAGGATAAAAGTGTAACTTTTAATAATTTATGTAATCTCTCTAAAGTTGACGAATAATAGCAGTGGAAACTTCTTTGCTGAAGTTACAATGTCCTATGATTTTGGTCTTGTATATAGATATTAAATGCAAATTGTTAAAATAATGAGTGCACATTGTCCAACTAATGAATGTGCATAATCAAAGACAGATAAAATTATTTAAAATGAAATATGTTGTACATGCAATTGTGCATAATAAATAAACAGATTTTTCATGAAATATTTATATAGTAAAAAAGAAGATAGATTTATTAATCAGCACTGAAAATATTTTAAATAAATCATGCAGTGCATTTAACAATATTTCAATGATGGCTAAATTACTTAATTAAATAAAAATGTCCGTTAGTTCTCGGCAGTTTGTCAATATTTGTCATAAATTGCATACATCCTTAAAGGCCTAGACACATCTTGCAATTTGTCAGAACAATCGACAGAGACACGGCTATAGTTGCATTACATACCTTTCATTCTAACTATAGTTACATCTTTGTCAGATGCTGTGACAAATTGCATCATTTATAGTGTGCTTTACAGTTTATGGTATTATAAAATTGATTGTAGGGTAGTGTTACCTTTGTAATGCCTTGAATTTTTTAGCAAGTCAATCAAATAGTAATATAGGCTATTATAATTCTAAACCTAATTAACGTTTTACTATATACTGTGCAAGATATTTCCACATTTAAACGAAACATATCCTTTAATTAAATGGTCAGGGTTTCTTTTAATTTCAATACCCTTTTTTTATAAATGTAAACAACTATTAACATTTAAAGAAGTTGCATACACTTATTTAAAAAATGTATGTATATTTTGACACACTAAAGGACATTGTGGACTATGTGCCTCCGGAATCCTTATCCCTTTAAACCTGTGGCTTGAGAGGAAGTGGCGATTGGAATTTACGAGCCTTTCTCTAACTGTCTAAATATCTTGGACTCTTACGAGTATTTCTCTCAACTTCTCAAGTTTCTATGCAAATTTTATAATGTTTAAGAGTCGTTACTCACGCAGATGAGCGTATTTTGCAGAATGCTTCCTTTTCATTCAAGATTACGACGTAACTATTAGTTTTTATTCAAAAACTGATGTGTTAAAAAAATAATTTCTTAAACTATAATCATTACTTAAATAATCATTTCAGTGGAGACTAAACGTGCGACGTTGATTTATATGTCTTTAAAATATATATATATTTACGGCAACAAGTCCTATAAGTAGTTATGATAATTATTTTATGGGTTAACATAAAGTTATAGTTTGCTATAATATATTTTTAGGGCAAAATATAAGTACGATTTGCGGTTAAGACATATAATGTTATCCTGTTTTCACCAAAAAAATGAAGAAAGCTTGAATGGTATTTTATAATTTTTTTGAATGAATCTTTGATTTTAAATCATGTCAGCCCCTCATACAAGATATGGTGATTGTAATCATATATGTACCTAATGATTCTTGTTTACTGCAAAATTGAGAACCGAAACGACACTTGTCGCAGCAAAATTTGAAAAAGACTCCCAAGAAAACTCATTTATATGAATGAAAATTTGATTTTTTTTAGCCCCTAGTTTAAGAAATGATTATTTAAGTACGTTATCCACTTTCGAATAAATACTAATAGTTACGTCGTAATCTAGAATGAAAAAGGAAGCATTTTGCAAAATACGCTCGTCTGTAAGAGTAAGGACTTTTAAGTGTTAATAACTTACCGGTTTTCATCATTGACGCCGTTTTCTACGCGGTTTGTGATGTCTCCTGCGTTGCCGTTCGACATTTTAGCGACTTCAGAATTCCGATGTGAAGTATTATTTCAGAAAACACTTAGAAATAACTTCGGTTCTTCTCACTGACATCTGAAAAGAAAGGCAGTGTTAAACTAAAAAATTGCAATGTAATAATAACACAATAGTCTTAAATTTTATAACAATTCACATTCAAATAAGTGTAATTACATTTGCTGAAATTGCGGATTAGAATTCGTGCGAACAAGCTAATACTTGTCGAGAAAATTCAAACAAAACGTGTTCAAATACAAACAAATACAAACGTCATAATATTGAATTGAAGATCCATAATAATTTAATAATATTCGCAATGTTGGCAATAGTCAACGCGTTTCGTGGTACTAATTAATGTTGATGTGGTATTTACAAATAAACACAAATATAAATAATAGCTATTAAAAATATTTTAATTGAGTTATTTTATTACAATGATTCATGAAAATGCGTTATGACATGAATGTAAAAATATATAAAACTCGACGCTTTTGTATTTCACTATATAAACTAAACGCAACCAGTAAAGCTGTTTCTAAAGTAAGCTACTAATGAATATTATAAACAAATTATACACGTCATTGTAATGTTGTTTAGAAAAGTTTGACGTAATGTGTATGGGCACTAATTGTAAATATAAATATTTTTTTACGGTTGACATGCCTTTTTTCATACAAATATCTATACAACATAACTTTCAAATAATATGTAAGTAATGATAGCAATCCTCACAAACACATGCGTACAGCACTTTTGCCAACATTGTGCAGAAAAACAAAAACGTCACGTCACTGTCAGTGTCGTTTGAGATATCGATAATATTGAGATAGCTGAAAATTGATAATGAAAACAATACATGTATTTCTATTGTTTTAACGATATTTACGGATTTATTAGTTTAGTGAAATATTGATAAATAGTGTCTTAGTGCGCGTGGATGCCATGGGGAAACAAACTAAGTCAGACGCGGACGGTAAGTCCACATACAATGTAGTTTTATCACCGTTAACTTTTTTACAGAAACGTCTTATTTCAATTAACCGAGCACTTCGAACAGATATCCTGACCATCGGAGGTAATCATATCGGCTTTTAAAGCGTCTAAGTAATCGTATTTGTAGGTTATGTTTTTATGACCGGTACTATATATACACAGTACACAGCCATGTCTCACGGGCAACGCTTTCATCTAGAGATATGTTCTAAAACAGCCACCAACTCTTTATACAATACAACCATTTACTAAATATAATTGATATATAGATGATTTATAACATGGGATTTTTATAATTCTGCATATCCCAATTTCTAAAGGTAATTAGACAATTTCAGTTTTGGTTTGGAAGAAATCACATATTTTACCATAAGAATGTGTGTCTCGCCGGAAGACCAGCGCTGGCTCGTGAGCCAGCATTATGCTGAGGCGGGACCATTTCGTAGCAAATAAATAGTTTATACCCATTGTACCTAATTAATATTATATATGTGTGTATGTGATATTTATATTTGTTTGTTACAAATAAATAATTTTCATTTTTTCATTTTAAGAGTAAACAAGAGAGAAATACAGTCAGATCGTTAAAAATGTAGTTCATCATTTATCCTCTAACTGCCCACCATACAGGAAAATTGAAATCAACTGAGATAGGAAACAGAGTAGTTTTTTTTAATTGAACAAAACAAAACAAATGCTACTCTGTTACAATTATGAATGGTACTTATGCATGCCATCAAAGACGAGTATGCCTTTTAACCCGTCATGTGTCTCATAGACAAGTGTTTTTGAACCTATGGGTAGGTAGCTTCTTGAAAGAGGTTGCTGCTACTTGTATTTCTAAAGTTAAACTTACGTAAGGATTCAACATAGTTAATTCAAAACAGTTCTGAAGAGTGGTACGAAATATTTTTCCATACTAAGGGGATTGCACCATGAAAAAAAGTTTGAAAAAACTGCTGTAGACTATGCCCATACACAGATTTAACCGAACCTATATTTTTTTCCTTATAGAGTATATTTTCATTGACATTCCCATCCACTAGATGGGCACTCAACTCATATAGACACTACTCTATATATGATATTGCACATGTAATGGGCTACAACCATATTGGGAAACTTCTCACAACATTATCAGATAGCCTGGAGAGGATTATTATGACGGGCAAAGGGTCAGAGCAGAGCGTGGAGCACACAAATCACTGCACCCCTGCAACTACATCTGCACGAGGCCATACTTAAAGCGGAGGAGCCTCTGGAGAACCCTGGTCCGGGGATGTTGCAGACATTCGCATCCGCATCCGTAACCACGGATGTTCCGCATCATTTTCCACATCTACATCCGCCTCCTCATCCGCAAAAATTGATGCGGATGTACATTTCGCCACAAGAAAGGGACCAGCGCGGTGCGTGCCGCGCGCCTGATCAGTATTTTCGTCATTACTCATTTGCAAGGATAGGACAAACGCCCGTCATTTTGAAAACTTAACCCTGTTCTGTACAGTAGAGACTTCCTTATATTAATAAAAAAAATTAGGTACTAAATAAGTGAAAATTTGGAAAAAATTGTGGTCATTCTTTTCCATTGGCGAAAGTGATTTATCGCCTTAATCATCGTCATTTGAATAATTTGTCACTGGAAACATATAAATTATGGTACTTAAAATAAATTTATAAAACATTACTTTTGTCCTTTGTTTTGTATTGTCACGAATAAACTATTCTTATTCTTATTTAGTACCTAATTTTTTTTATTAATATAAGGAAGTCTCTACTGTACAGAACAGGGTTAAGTTTTCAAAATGACGGGCGTTTGTCCTATCCTTGCTCATTTGTCAATAAGAATCTTCATTTCGTTTCTGTAACCTGACGGTTCGCCGTATTCGCTATTCGCTATCGGTGGTGCGTTAGGTTTTCAACGATTGTAAATCAGTCGCAACATGTTCTAGTACTGCGTGACCGTAAAGACGTTGCTTATTTATATTTTTGAGTGTTTTGCCCCAAAATCCGCATCCGCGGATGTCAAAAAAATCGCATCCGAGGCATCCCTATCTGGTCAACAAGAATAGGATATGATGTCATGATCCTCAGCATTGAGGGAACGACTGATGATGTAGATGCTTGATTGGAAATGCTGGCAGTGAATGCCTTAATTAAACATTTTGAATGTAGGGTGATAGTTTATTTTTCATTGCATAATATTATCAAAAGCTTGAACATAACATAACATACCATTCATAAATGCCCTCTGAATCACAACTGGCTACATATATTGTTCTATGTGGAAGCCACACACAGCCATGAGAATTACATATCTGTGCTATAGTTCCATCACTACTGTTGTTTGATGAAGAGCTTAAGTACGTTACGGCTTTATAGATATTTTCATCACACTTGCTCGAAAAGGGCTTCATAATGCGCAGACATACAGAGCTGTAATAGCCTGTGTTACGCCCACGGGCGTAATAGTTTTTTTTTTAAATTGTATCTGTGACTCATGCGGCAGTTACAAAGCAAAGAGGTTTTATATCACATACGATGTCTCAAAACGTATTTATAAATAAATTTAAACTTAAAAAACTGCTTAAACATGTTTAAATGAATTATTAACAGATTTAATATGTAGTTATTTAGTGTCTATGTAAAATGTTTTTAAGTGTTTTCAAATCGTGGCTGTATATCGAAGGGTCTTTGCCATAAGCGCCTCACGTCAAATTCAACAAAATGGCCGACTGACATGATGCAGTGTTTATTACGATTTATATTCATTTCATCTAAAATATATTTGTTTCCTCGCAAATGTGATGAAAAACATTGTGTATAACACGGGCGTAAGAATATTGCAAACTCGAGTCATCAAAAGCCCTCCGCCTTCGGCGTCGGGCTTCTGATAGACTCTTGTTCGCAATATTCCACTTCCGCCCCTCGTCAAACAATGTACTATTATGCCGTTTCGTAAAGCCTTAGGGCATATTATACTATAGCCTTATCTAATATGTGTTTTGGAACTTAACTTTAAATGTCACACCTGTGTTTCCAAGAGGAGCAAGTGGTGCACATGAAATCGAATGTTCAGTGCCACAGTGCCAGTTATAGAAATACAGTGTAGTGTGTACTGTAAACAGTAAAAAAAAACATTTTCTACCTTACCAACAGAAAAAACATACGAAAAACTCGAAAAATATAGCAAAAATAAGATACAACTTATTTTTGCTAGTTTAGTGATTTTTAATACAAAGAGACCAACAATAAGCTCTTTGACCAAAGAAAACTGTGACATCCTCTAGTCTATACTTCCTACAAATTTCAAATCTCAAAATATTGTTGTCTAATTTCTGAAAAAAAAAAAAAAAATCAGAGCCTCTGACGTTTCATACAAGCTTATTCACACCAACCCTTCAAAACTGTTTTTGGCAAAGGCCCCTGAGGCTGCCACTTCACTATTAACTAACTAACTAACTAACTAACTAACACACCAATCCGCAACTGTCGGTGTCGACTGCCACGGATCAGTTTGAATTGGCTCTAATAAGTTGATTATTTGACATCAGCCAAAAACCGTATTCTAGATTTAAAGATGGAGAAAATGTGATCTCGCAGTGACAGGTTGCTAGCTCACCGCCCACTCCTATTCCCATCAACACAGTTAAATCGTATTCCCATCGACCCTTACGACATCCTTAGGAAGAAAAGGACTGGTGCTATTCTAACTTGACACCACACAGGGATTGTACAGTCAGGGGGGTCAATATACGTACATAAATAACGACATAAATATCTGTACAGTACATTTAGCACAACTTGCTGATCGTTTCTCGCGCGACTGGGCGTCTCCTGTCTCACTCGCACCCTGCAAATTAGAAAGAGGAGGGTAGATCTTTCTCGACTCGCATCGCAGCGCAGCGTCGGTTGTGCTAGCCCCCCAGGACTCTATCGTCAATGTCATAAAGGCGTGTACAGATACTTATGCCCTTATTATACCGAACATTCTGGTGTGTAAATATGTCAACAACCCTAAACTGATATTGGCAAATCCACCTTGCTAAAACAGCAAGGAGTAAAAGCCATGACTTAGTAAAAATAAATGCCCTTATTTATGTAAATACGTAGGTATATTAATACTTACCCTGTATGTGTCACCTATACCCCTTTACGTGAATTAAAAAAAAAATATGCTCCTAGCCGAACCGGTGACCATATAGGTATTCATGACCCGTCGCTACTAACCAACTGAGCTATCGGAACAATCTGTCTCGGCCACTAAATCTTTCAATCAGTTCCTTCCTACAACGCCTTAGGGAGGCATGTACATGTACCCTTTACATTTGTAAAAGTCTCACTCTCAACACCACATCCTCAGGAGCTCAGGCGACCATCAGGAACTCACCACATACCTACAGAGGAAGCCATCTATTAGATACTTTCCATTCTCTTTCATCATCATCATATCAGCCGAAAGACGTCCACTGCTGGACATAGGGCTCCCCCAAAGAGTGCCAGCGTGACCGGTCCTGCGCCACCCGCATCCAGCGGACTCCCGCAAACTTTACCAGGTCATCAGTCCATCTTGTGGGGGGTCTATCCACGCTGCGTCTTCCGGCACGTGCATTGTTGCAATAGAGCAAAGTGCCGCGTACATTTCCACACACATTTTCCCTTGCGTACTCTCCTATCATACACATACCTACACAGCCAAAGGCCATGCACGCATGTTGCTATACAAGAACGTAAGTTTATACGGGTTTTATATAGTTTATGTCGTTATTGCAAGCAAGCTAATCAGGTAGCTAGTTTGCATACAATGGTATGACGTCCGTTGTAGACTAGAAACTTGTCATGAGAAATGTTTTGCTAAGGAAATATAGAGGAAGTTCCTTTGTATAGTTTATATATAGGTTTCTAGATTCTCAAAATCAAAAAAGGCAGAGATTTAAAAAAAAATACAAAAAGAATGGGCTTTCTGTAGGTTACTGCATGGTCCTCAATCCTGTAAGCCTTTGACATCAATGTTGTTTTCAATTAATTTGAATACTCTCTTAAGTTTATTACGCAAAAATACAGCTTTAATATCCTACCATACCCACCTATGGAAAACAATCCTCGTTGACAACTAGTCAAAATGCCCGTGTACTTACGCAATACGCGTCCTGTCAAAGAGAAAAAAAAAGTCGTTGGCACCTCAGCACCTCAGAAACACCTCGACCAAAGTCCAAGGTGACTTCAAGAGGATTCTCGTTACGTAACTCTAGTGCGTAAATAGCCGGGGGGCGTGGTTTAACGTCACTGAAAGTTTTGGAAACACGTGAATGCATGACGTCAGAGGACGATAAACAACGGCTTTGGCGGATCGGGGAGTCGTGAAAGATATGGGGTAATAAAATAGCCGGCAGTAGATTCGGGTCAGTTTTTACGGCGAAGATAGGGAAGAGTTTCCCGATTGGGCAATTTGATCAAGGGAAACTAGATGGGGTCGTTTGTGTGTTCGTAGGGTATTTTATTATCAGTAGGCATGTTGTTTGAGCTTCGCTCCTTTTATTTTTGTTATTTACGAGAAGAAAAAAGCGATACATACTTTAATAGTTTAAAACATGCTTTTAATTATATTGTATGCACTGGCAGTTATGTATAGTGGTACAGTAAAGTGTAAAAATATAAGCGCATACAGCTTACTCATAAATATATCCCGTCGCCCTTATGTCAGTGGAGTAAGGTTTCAGTACGTATTTATACAAAACAAATACTCTTTATTGCACACCTCACAAGTCACACAAACAAAGCAGGATTAGATCGATACATATTTTTGCACTTGACTGCATGTGACGGAGGCAATAACCGCTAAACACACGTTTAACTTAATTGTTTTTATGGAAATATGCCACTGTTCTGAACTCATATTTTTTATTTTACAAATATAAACTTAAACTACTTACATGACTTCAACGGTTAAAGAAAAGTGCCGTATTTTTCCATTATACATTTAATCCAGTATGTAGGAAAGACAGAAAGTTAGCAATATCACATAATACAAACATTATTATGTGTACGTTGTGGAATAAACACGAGAACAAGATCGTTCCGCGCAATGACGCACGCACCCCACATACATAGCTTTGTTATGACACTATGGCAAGCTGCATTTACTGATTTAAAGCTTCTGGAAACAGAAACTTCAGAGTCACGGGTATATATATTTAACCACGGATCATTTGAACAATCAGCTTTAACCTCAGGATAAACGTTTACGTCTATGCCCATAAAGTGGCAAATACTGCCCGCTACGCGTACGGATAATCCCACTTCCAGGACAGGGGGAGACGGGAAATTGTATACTCATCGCGGTCGGTAATGAAGAAAGGCTCAGCTAGCATATTCATTTAAATTAATTTTCATCACACTTGCTCGAAAAGGGCTTCATAATGCGCAGACATACAGAGCTGTAATAGCCTGTGTTACGCCCACGGGCGTAATGCTTTTTTTCTTAAATTGTATCTGTCACTCATGCGGCAGTTACAGAGCAAAGAGGTTTTTATATCAAATACGATGTCTGAAAACGTATTTAGAAATAAATTTAAACTTAAAAAACTACTTAAACATGTTTAACTGAATTATTTACAGATTTAATATGTAGTTATTTAGTGTCTATGTAAAATGTTTTTAAGTGTTTTCAAATCGTGGCTGTATACCGAAGGGTCTTTGCCATACGCGCCTCACGTCACATTCAACAAAATGGACGACTGACATGTTGAAGTTTTTATTACGATTTGTATTAATTTCATCTAAAATGTATTTGTTTCCTCGCAAATGTGATGAAAAACATTGTGTATAACACGGGCGTAAGAATATTGCAAACGCGAGTCATCAAAAGCCCTCCACCTTCGGCGTCGGGCTTCTGATAGACTCTTGTTCGCAATATTCCACTTCCGCCCCTCGTTAAACAATGTACTATTATTTTCTATGACTTATTATCTAAGACAAATGCAATACCCTTACCTGTTATTGTGTACAATAAAGTGCTTACATACATACATACATACATACATACATACATACATACAAGGTTTTAATGTGACAGTGACAACTGTTATAATATTATCACCTATTGTACCTATAATGAACATGATCGCAATAAATAAATATGAAATATTTATCAAATACCTGCGATCAGAGTAATTTTTTATTTGACTGCCCTAGCGGAATAATGTACTATTCATTGTCATCATATAAATCTGAAAAGTTATGTAAGATTAAACATACAGGAGAGATTTAATGTCTCAGAAAAATATATATAATAAAGAATGTAGATGAGTTGGGAATACGAAATTGAAACGATTTTGTAAAACATTAATTTATAATAGAGTTTTTTTTGTTGATTTCATTTGAAAATGTTATTCTAAGATGATTTAGTCAAGAATCCGACAAACTTTTCACCCGGAAGTAATTATGTAGATTTAAATGAAGCATGCATTATTTTTTTTGTACGATTTATCTTGAATATTATAGAGCAAATGTAAATGAACCAAAATAAAGACAAAAACATTTATTAATATTTTTACTGACTTTTTAGAAGCCAGTTAACTTATCATTTTTTCGATGTCTGAAATTTTGTCGGATTTTGTCGCTGGGTAACTATTTAATTGATAATATATCCGTTATACATAAAAAATAAGCTATTATAAATTATTTCCAAAATTGTCATTTTTTCCATACAAGTTGTCAGTTCATTGCCTGGACTATTAAGAATTTTGACGTTTTGGACTCAAAAGTATGTCCAAAGTATGATGCATCGTCTATACCTACATAATTATATATACTCTGTGATTTATGCTATATTAAATGATCCAAACATTAATAGACGTAACCGTACCAGTATCCAAGGTTCTTGTTAACTTAACATTGTTTGAGAAAAAAATGACTACTGCGCAGACGGCCCCATCAGCTGATATCGTCGTAAACAAACTTATCATTGCAGTTACGAAACGATTAAACTATTAGTATTTTTCCCGAAACGTCGATAAATGTAAGTTTGTAAGATTTAGTAGCTCATTTAGCACGCTTCATTTGTTCCGTATTGTTATAAAACTTGTAAAAGATACAGTCAAGCAATTTTAGGCCTTATGTTCGGCACGGTAGAGCTGAGACAGGTTTATTACCGTAGTTTTACGGTACTATGTTGTTTATTGTACGATTTGTAAGGAGTTGTGAATGAGTGAACCGGCTTTTGTGAGGTTTGTTATGGAATTGATGAAGAGATTTATTTACTTTAAAGGTTATTAAAATACTTGAAGATTTTATCGACTTGAAAAGTAATGTTACCTACTTTTAGATTTCACGCAGTACTTGTGCGAAATGAGAAGAGAGACGACTTATACAAACTAAGCAAATAAAAACATAAAACGACAATTAGGCAGAGGTAGACAGCAGGCGGTCTTATCGCTAAATAGCGATCTCTTCCTGACAACCTTCGGGTAGCGGAGAAAAATTATTAAAATTTGATTAGTATTTTAGGAGTTTTTTTTTTCGTTTTTCAGCATTGTTTATATCGTTCTTTCCAACCAGCTTAATTTTTATTTCTCGGTGTATTGGCTTGTCTGTAATGCCGTGTAAATATATTGTTAGTAAATAAATAAATAACAGTCGGCCAACCAGCAGCAAGGTTATTTTAATTACCCTACTAGATGTTGATTACAATTTAAATACTAGGTACTTGCATTATAATGTCTTAAACTTGCATAAGAATTGACTCAACGCACAGAACAAAGCACATAGGTAAATAACTCCTGTCATGGCAATTTTTTGCATAATTTAAATCTTCTTGTTGTTCAGGTTTGGAAATACCTAAAGTCTAAAATTGCTCGTGACCGACTCGTTTTTGAATACATATATAATATAAGATAAAGTGCAATGAAACTGAGGTGTTAAGCAGTCTGTCGTGCTCTTTGGTTTAAGCCTGGTTATGAGATATTAAGGTGCCAAATATGTTAATATTTTGAACCGATCATGTTTACCCGACCTTCCTCACAAATTTCACGATTTTTCCTTCGCCGAAATTCGGTTCGAATCCACGACCGTTTGCCAGCGGTATGCTTGAACCACTAGACTACCGTAGCTCCTATCAAACTATGAAATTTCATCGACAACATAATATCAGCCGAATGACGTTGTTGGCCATAGACCTAGTGCCACAATGACCGGTCTCCCGCGTCTTTTACCAAGTCATCAGTTTACCACAGGGTATACCCACGCTGCGCCTGCCAGTACGTGGTCGCCACTCGAGAACCTTTTCGCCCTAACGGCCTACGGTTCTACGTGCACTGTCTATCCACAGCCACTTAAATTTAGCTATGAAAGTTAAACGAAAGAAATTGGCCAGGGTAATAGCAATGTAACTCCGTGATCTCTGCCTACCTTCCCGGGTAATAGTAGTAAAGATAATGTAGATAGAGATGTAGTAGAAAGATAGAGATAGTAAGCCGAGAGAGAGAGTTTATGGCTTGTTTGTTGTGGCTGAATAAAGTTTTTATCTATCTATCTATTATGTGTCGTAGCAAGAGCCAAGCCCCCAGGTCAACTAGGTCTCAAACGTTCCATTATCCACAAACAATGTTCTATTTATGCGTTTGCGTCACTGTAATTATGTTCCCCGTGATCTGTGTTTCCCGTTATCATTTGTTTTCAATGTCATTAATGATACACGTCCGGAACTGACGGCCAGTTAAATGCTATTGCGTTTCTGGAATGCGTGGTGAATTTATGTTCGTCGTCTAGTACTGTCAGAATTGTATAGTTAGTAGCAGCCAAAGTAGCAAAATATATCGTGATTCGTGACACATCCTTACTCTTACAGTAATAGAGACGTGTAGATTTAAGTTTGGCTTTGGGTACTGCTGTACCCATAATACAAGCTTTGCTTAGTTTGGGATAAGGTTCGATTTATGTATTGTATTTATCAAGTAGATAAGACTGTTTTTGATACAGATTAACAAATTAGATCCTGCGAAATTGTTTTTTTCTGTATCGATTCATATTGGTTTTGGTATCCATGGGACAGCAAAACCTCAAACTATATGTATTTTTAGCAATAAAAGTCACACGGTTGAAACTGTTGAAAGATAACGATTATAATCACATTTTCTACAAATATTCAATGAATTTACGTAAAATCTACTATTCAAGAATAATAATCTCAAGAGCGACGTTTATACAAACCAACCAGTACAAGAATCCATCAAAAAGTGACAATCTAGAACTATTCCCGCGTAAAATGACAGCTAATGTCATCAGGGCCGTTTAAGGCATTTTTAAAACCGTTGAAGACCCAACAGTATAGTTTAATATAAAATGATCAATATCAACGATCAAAAAGTCAGATGATTCTTCAATGTAAAATCAAATTCATTAAAACCTCTGCCACAAGTAGAACCGGCAAGAAAAACTCGGCGTGGTATATTTTTTTTTAAACAAGTTATACCTAGCTGCAACTTAAAGAAAACCCAGTATCTTTTAAAGATGGATTTAGCATGAGCTAAAACCGTAGAACCGTAGAAGTAAACAAGAAGTCGTATATACACGAAAATACTATTTTTCTCTCTAAAATTTCAAACATTGGCAAAAGTACAACGTGGAAGTCAAATAATTCATTATTTATAGAAATTTCGCCCTTGTGACAGGTTGTGGTCGCCAAGATTACCCATTCAGCTCTATTTTTAAAAGAAAAAAAGTGAGTGACAATTAACAAGGCGTCTTTTTGCGGCGCTCTGGTTTTTTTTTCAAAGTTTTTTTTACGATATGCGCAATGGATGTTTACGAAATGTGATACCTAAATATGGTTGGAATTAAGGCTCTGAAATAAAATAATGAAATAATTATTGTGAAGACATTTAAGACTAGTGAAAAGTTCCTTTAGACAATAAAGAATTAAAGAATGAAAATACGAAGTGGGATTTGTAATTTATACGGAATAAGAGCCGTACGGCATAGGAAAAGTACGTTGGAAATACATTATTATATTTTATCTTTATGATACTTATCAAATCTATATAAACTTATCGTAGAATAAAATCACAGACACGTACTAATTTATTGTGACCAAAACAAAACAGGCTGATTATTGATCTTGCAAAGTTCATTACCTAAAAGAAGTCATTTGTGGGTCACCAATGGGACATACGATACGAGTAGGTACACGATCGGGTTATCTGAGTAGAAAACACGCCATTAAATAACTTTACACGCAATAAACATAAATTCTTCACATCGCACCAAACTCGGTATGCCTATTTTTATTAGTTGTACCTATACCAAGTTTTCGGAAATGTTAAGATTTTATGCAAAGTTTGATGGTCTAAGTTATGATAACTTACATCATCACAAATAAATATCATAATAAGTATTTTTTTTTGTTCAAAAAAATATTTTGCTATAGACCGATCCTATACCTTATCTTAGAAAGAGGTAGTTGACTACCCGCAATGGAAATATTGACAAAATTATTCAAAATTTAAAGGCTTTTAAGACATGGCGTGACAAGGTACCCTTAGTATGGCCCTATTGCACAATCAATAACTTCCACCATGGAACCCCGTCATAATAATGACAGCTTAAATAGTTCACAACATAAATTATGTGGAGTCTTGTAATTGCAACTAGTTATCTGGTAATTGCAACTAAATTTATTAATGCTCCCTAGGATCACTATCCTAGAGGGCATTATTAGATTTAGTTGCAATTACCAGATAGTTGCAGTTACAAGACTCCACCTTATTACCTACATTATCAAACAAAACTCACGAAAATACTCGGAACACCACTTGACATTGTGCTTCTACTTATTTTTGCTATTTCAAAGATTAAATACATAAATATTAGAAACAGGAGGAAAAGCTACGGTAAACGGTAAACTTATTTTGTTTTTCGTGGAGAAAACCTGCGCGCCAGGTACCCAATCACCGGGGGATGATTGGGTTATGTGGTATTTCTATCCACTGAAAACTGCACGGTGCTCTGCATCTGCGCTCTCATGCAGGGGACTCCAGGATCTCATGGTGAACGCACTGGAGACCCCCTCGCGCCTCGCCACATTTGGCTCGTCCTTAGGGCAAGGAAATGCTGTCGCCTTCCCTGGGGTTCTTAAGCGAGTGCCCCGGCCCCCGCCAGAACACTGCGACCCTGATGACCCCTTTAGTCGCCTTCTACGACAGGCGGGGGAGACCGTACACCTATTCTTGTCCGAGCCTACACGGTATACGGCGGTGGATTATGGTGGACGTGTCCGTCCAAGTCCATGTCCTCGACGTCGTCTTCTTCGAGAGGGATCTAAACTCTCCCTTTCCCGTTCAGCGATCTCCTATTCTGGGTCATAACTACCTCACAGAAGGAGACCATGGCTCAGCTGGCAGCGTATGCAACGCCGCTTGACTGTCTGTCAAGCGGCGGTCGTGGATTCGAAATGTTCGAATCCCAGCTCGTACCAATGAGTTTTTCGGAACTTATGTACGGAACGGAATATTTACCGTTAGCTTTTCGGTGAAGGAAAACATCGTGAGGAAACCGGTCTAATCCCAATAAAGTCTACTTTTCCCTATGGGTTGGAAGGTCAGATGGCAGTAGCTTTCGTAAAACTAGTGTCTTTAGGGCACAACCGCGAATAACGCTAGGAGGATGATGGATCTGAAAAACGGAACTGAAGGAGGATGTTCGACTACACACAATCGTGATATCACTTGATCCTATTTTCCTTCATACTTTATAGTAACAGAGCGTTATTGGTGTTTCATACAAATGTAAAACAATAGCTCTCGGTAACATAATTTAACTTACGTCAACATATATATGTTGTTTTATTCACGACTTTACTATTTTATAAGCAATAACGCCAGCAGAATAATCCGCATTCTATAAGCAATAAAGATAAGAATATAATCCGTCATACACCAGTGATATTCATAAGAAATATTGTCATCTAATACTTGTGTATGCGACGTTTCCGGACTAATTTTATGTTAGAGGCGTCTCCACGGAATGCGGACATTTTTTCCCATTTCTATTAATATAGCATTGCTGGGCAACGGGCATGCGTATTTATGTCATTATTGCATCCCTAAATCAAATTTCTATTACTGAAGATAGGAGATGAATATTGACCATTTGCGAAATTCAGTTATTATTTCGCGTATGAATTCCGTGCCAGTAGAGGCCAAGGATATCACGAGAGGAGGCCTTTGCCTTCGCAGGAGGAACGGTTCTTGCAGAGAATTCATGATAATATTCTCGCTTGGCGCAATTGACAATCAGAAAGAATATTAATAATTGTTCTTAATGTCAATAATTGTCCACATCAAATACGGAAACAAGCTTAAAAGAAACTTGCAAGAACCAGGCGTAAGTATTATCGCATACTGGTATTATATATCCTGTGTATTTACCTGTAAGTCCTGTGACCATATATATATATAGATTTTTTTATTACTCTTTGTCCCGCTTCTGACGTCTTTACATCAATGTGTTCTTGTGCCCTGTCTCTCCCTTTTGGGGAAGCACGCGTAAGTTTATATGCGTATGTGTTTGTTCGCTTAAGGCCACTCCTGAATGGATGTTTTCCTTGGCTGTAATCGGAAATCTTAAATAGGTCGCAGATCTAATGGCGCAGCGAAATTATCCTTCGCCCTTTTCCATTCGAGTATACAAGCTCGTGTCTATACGTGGGGCAATTGGTACCAGCAATTGGCAGACGCTTTCTACTCATCCAATTGATATCTTTAACTCTCATCAATTAGACACACATTGATTTAAGTCTGTTGTTCTTAGGGTTGCTTTTTCAGAAGTTACGTTGTTTCTTGGTAAATTCCTTGATAAATCGATAAGTCTAACACGAGTTAAAAGCCTTCGGGAGGCTTGAGAACTTATAACGGTTGGGCACTCATTTGAGGACGCTTAATCCTCCTTTGGGTTGGAAGGTCAGATGGTAGTCCAGATACCACAATAAACACTGGGGTGCGAATCCATACTAATATTATAAATGCGAAAGTGTGTCTGTCTGTTACCTCTTCACGCTTAAACCGCTGAACCGATGAAATTTGGTATAGATATATATAGAGATAGTTAGTAGATACTCGTATATAGAGTCCCGGGGAAGGACACAGTATAGTTTTTATCCCGGAAATCATCCTCTAAGCGATCACTCAGTTGTATGGAGCTACGATACGATACGAGTTCCACCTCGGACGGAGTCGCGGGCAGAAGCTAGTATGATATCTGATACACAGCTATTTTTCAACTCACCTTTGCGTGCGGCTGAAAGTGAGCGTTCACTTCTATCTAAGTATGCAGGTTTGATATGTTATGTGACAGTGACACAGTATTGTAATGAAGACAGATTTACTCACAGACGCGTAGCATATATAATAATGAATAATAATGTATATAACTCTGTACTTCCGTACGGGTCCTCTGTATAACAAAACCGATGTTTCACCGGTAGACAATTCAAAACATAGCATCATGCTCCAGATGCAGATTCAATTTCGAGAGCGCCCTAGGCGAGCAACTCGTCGGCGGCGGCGCCCCTCTAGCGGCAATAGATTAAAAATTAAGTATGAAGAAAAAAATAAAAACGCATCGCGCGCCCCATTGGAACGTGCTATCATCTAGTTTCATGCTCGCCCGCACACCGAAGCGGCAACAGGCCTGGCAATAGCTGCCATTGTTCCACGATAATTTCTCTGATTTCCAAAGCTCTAATGCCACCCGTGTTATTGGTATTCATTGGCGTCTACCGTGCTCCCGAAATAAACGCACTGAATCAAGGTTCTCATATTCACGGCGAAAAGATCCGATATACTTGCTCCCAACACTTTCCAATGATTTATTTTACAATATACTGTCTTATTCATTGCTGACGTCAGAAGTTGCATCATGTTTTTGAAACGTTCGAAGTAGGCGTAGCTTGGCATGCATGCGTCATGTAAATATACTAAAATCAGGTTAAACTTTAAATCCATAGTCTGTCTATTATGACTCAATAATTGTCATCAGTAGGCTTAATAAGAACTCTGTACCATATTTTAATACTCTATCTGAAGTGATGATCAAAGACTTTTCAGGACGTAGTGTTGATGGGTGTGTGTTGGTGTATTGTCTAAAGGAGTTTTATTCGAATGACGCACTTCCGATTCCCTATTCCATTTACTAATAAAAGTTCAAATGTGTCAAGGGCAGCGAAAATACTACAGACACAATTTGTCTGACATATTCACACTTCCGACGTAAAAAAGTTTATTATATCTGTCCTCAATTAAGAACTAGGTTACTCAGTAGCAGCTGTTAAAAATGTTTAAACTCATATTATTATATGAGTCAATGTCGTCTCCTTGACTGCTAATGACGGCCAGTTACTGGTCAGACAAATAAACATAAGCATCTATTTTCTTAATGATCTTCGTCAATCTTAGTTTGTGACCATGCTTGTACTCTGTAGAGAAGAGGGGAAAAGACCAAGCGGTTGACCAAGTAACCGACCCCACGGGGCGTACTATATCAGCCCGTAAAACCCTTCAGTTCGGAAAAAAACAGCGAAGGTCCTTAGTTCAAGTCTAGGAGACGCTGAATAGATAGACCAAACGATTCTGGTCAGGAATCATATACAAAAAGACGGTCAACCAGTGCGTTAAGCCAGGTGGACTTTGCGAATTAAAGGGTAGAAGCCGCAAACCAAAGAAGAGTGAAGAAACTCGTTCACAAAGCTAGGAAACCTTTCATAGATCAGTAAAGAACTAATTAATACGATTCAGAAGAGTGACTGTCATAGGTCAACCGCTTAACTCGGTCCTCGCCTGTGCGGCGCGCGGTTGTAGGGGTACGACGATAACGGGACGCGCGCCGCACAGGCGAGGACTGACTTAAGCGGTCTACCTACAGATACAAAAGCGAGTATGGCAATGGCAATAGACAACCGATAGCTAAATTATTAAATAACTGGGCCCCATTTCACGAGGCTACGTAAAAAAAATACGAAATCTACATTTGCAACTTTGACACGTTTGACCAAAAACGACAGGCTATTTGACCTGTGTTTTCTAGCTTCGTAAAACAGTGAAATGGCGCTACGTGGAGATGAAAATAGCGTCACGCGAGTCCGTTTTCCGCGTTCTGTGGCAATAAAGATTGGCGTCTTGGTTTTGATTAGGTATATTCATTGATTCGATTGCAAGCAACGTGAGTTAGCGGTGACCAGTGACGATGTTCTTTTGTTTTGTTGTTGTCAATGATCATAATCAAAACAAAACAGTTGTAGGGACATATACGCGCATAGTTACCAGCACACTGAAGAAGTAGATATGTCATAAATGTCAGAATACATTTTGCCTTTGTAGGATAGGAACGCTTTTCCAGTTACTACGAGTATGTAAGATTAACTTGATTTCTTAACCATTAAAAGTAGATATGCTGGCTGCGGGTGGCGCAGGGCCGGTCATTGTGGCACTCTTTGGGGGAGGCCTATGTCCACCAGTGGACGTCTTTCGGCCGATATGATGATGATGAAAAGTAGATATATTTAGGTACTGTACTACATATTAACTTTGTCTTTTTTCTTCAGAACTCCTGACGAATCGTTTTTGAATGAAAAGTATGACGTGTTTTTTAATGCTACACTTGAGGGTTCAACGACTTTCCTTTTTTATATTCCTCGTAGTGTGACGTTGAATATATTAATTACATTAAAATTAAACACAACTTGTATGTTAATTATTGGACTTTGTGCTATGGTAATGCTTGTATCGAGTTCTTTGTGTGACTTGTAGCCTAGATTATTTAACGAAATGTAGTGAATACAACATAAGCATAAGCAGCTGATATATACCTCGTAGGTCTTGTCATTTTTTTTAGCGGAATAGCAAAAGAATATTGACCTCGTAACATACCATGGACTTCCGGAATGTAACAGCTGCTTCAATCAATTATTTCATCAATTGAAACCTACCCTTATTGACGACGGAACCGCTTTCAATCTCTCAAATAATTATTAATTTAATGTCAATAATTTCATGATAATTTATTTATGAGAATGAAAGTCTTCTAAATTGACAATAATTGGTGAGCTACCGATATTAAAATGTTAATGAATCCTCTGAAATTAATTGTGCTAAATTAAATATTTTATTCAGCAGCTCTGGCGCGCCATCATGGCCCACAATACAGGACGTAACTGTGCGTTAGAGGGACAAAGACATACTTCCATAGCACTCCAACGCATAACGGCGTCCCTGTCCTACGCCATGATAGCCCAATGTAAGAGAAGCCTTTACAGAGAACCCATGCAAATTGTGCGGGATAAGATATAGCCTATCTATATTCTTCATGGCGGATAGCCTGTCCGCCCTGAAGAAACATCCATTCTAAATACCGGTGAAAGTTTTTTTAATCGGATTATTAATTCCACTCTCAGTACATCCTCATAGACATTTCATCTTTATAATATTAGTATAACGAGCAATATTCAGTTTTATATATGGACATCGTCATGTCTTCGCTAACAAGCTCCCAAATAAGTGATTTCATTATTGCTTGTTCTGCTAAATATCTTGTAGGTAGTTTCTATAGGCATTGTAACGCAAGCCTGACGCGAGTATGACGTATGAAGCGCGACATTTTGCGAGACCTTGGAAATATTTGCATTCAATTTGTGAGTCCAAAGGTACAGTACGTACAAGGGTCGGAGATAAAACTGATTTAAGTTAGTCATAAATTTTGATGAACACACACTTCGTTAATGCTGTTGCATTTTAACTTCCATTGTGCAGTCGGCTACGCGGGGTGCTCAAAATGGTCGAAACAAACTTATATTTTTTAACCTCTCCGTACGCGTAGCTTATGCTAGTGGCTGTACAATACAATACAATATAAATATTCTTTATTGCTCACCAGAAATAGAGGTAAAATAACATAAACAATGGTAAACAACAGGCTGCTTATCGCTGAAAGCGATCTCTTCCAGAAAACCTTTGGGTGCATGGTTGTCGTGAATAGTCATGATTCACGATAGTATTTACATTGATGTTAATAATCATGTCTCAAACAGCCGATTTATTTCATGTAGCAACACCCACAATCTTTTTATAACAATGTTGACGGGTAGGCGAGTAGTCACAGTTCTTAACGGCTATATTGCGTACGAACAGTTAAGTGCAGATTTGTAGTGTTAGATTTGGAGGAAAACCAGGGTGAGCTCTTTCCATAATCACTTTCAATGCATCCTATGACATTGTAACGATTTGGTTCATGGGTTCACGTGTTTACACAGCTCGGACGATGATTGTTCATGATGTGATGTATGTATGTGCGTCCACAGGTCTTATTCTATTTGGGAGGCGTGACGGTATATTATGTATATGAATAAGGTTTTCCTACATGTCACGTACATGCGATAACACAGTTCTTAGTCGTGGAGTTCTTTAGTGTGAAAGGATTAGTAACAAGTGTAACAACAAGGGTCTCAGGTTCGGTAGTTTCAGCCTCAGACCATGTCGTCATCAATCAAGGGTGCACCCGGGTAATTATAACTGGAACAATATAGTGTGTGAATTGGTACAGTATCAGTCGTGTGGTAAGGGATGTCTGTAAGGGGAGGTGGAGGACATTCTCGGGGACGAAGGTCCCCACATCTCAGATGGAGCTGCTACGCATAAGGCGGCAGCTCATATGTCAGATATATAAAGGATTCCGGAAGCTGTATGTGTAGGTTCATAGTTGCATATATGCTAATACAGATACCTAAGCTAGAGTGCTATAGGTACTATTTCGCGGCCATGAGAGTGACCAGAAGTGGCTTCGCGACAATGGTGGAGACGATGCAAAAAAAGATATGAATTGAGTAGTTGAAAACTTAACTATAAGAAAGACTATTCACTTACGTAAATACAACTATATAATATAAACCTACATACATATATAAAAACTAAATGCCATAGAAACAGTAGGTAAGTATCACTAACCCCCTTATTCATAAAAGTTAAAATGCCTCTGCTAAATAAAATGTGCTTTGTCCCTTTCAAACGGAACACACGTGTCAAAGTGACAGATAAGGAGAAACGAATTCTAACGCCATTTTAGTTATAATAGGCTTGTATGACGTTTATGAATACGGCCGTTACAGTCGAAAACAAACAGCGCACACCAAGTAGGAATGACTAGTTACGGTAGAGAAAAAGAGTAGGTAATCCTTATGTCTTGTTTTAAAAATAGGAAGAGACTTAGCACGTTTAATTTCAATAGACAAAGGACTCCACAATCGAACAGCTCGGAAAGTAAAAGAATTGTTGTAAAATGATAATATTATCTATAAGTAAAAATGAGACTAGCCACATTTCGGAACATTTACCAGCGTTGTCCATAGCGATCAAAGTAGTTATAAGATGTTTCACTCCACGAAGACGCCCCACTTCCACCCTACACTATAGCCTCTAGCGGCCCAGAGGCCTTTTCAAAAGCCGTGTCAGTTGTTGAAAATTCAAATATATTCCATTTAAAAGACACTCAAATTTCACTGTTCGTTTTTGCGTGCTGGGCGGCTAGAGGATAGACAAAAGAACAAAACATTAAACTCCTTTTCGTTGGACAGTCGTCTAAAAACGTAAACAGTATTACACAGTGAGATATTGAAGTTTATTGCGCCTGCGCTTTATTAAGCCGCCGTAGGTTCAGCGAAGTTAAGCGAACAGAGTTTTTGAAACAATATAATGCGTCTGTTTATAATAATATGGTTTCTAAAAAATACTAATAGTAATCTTGAGGCAGCTTCTGCAGCGAGATCAGTGATTCAAAACATGACTAAGCAATTTTCGCTCGATAGAATAAAATCACGAACATAGGCCTAAAATACGCTTAAAAATATTCGTAACAAATTATGCACAAAAGCTAAAAATATTGAAATTGCTTCTAAAAATCGGCAATATCATGTTTAAGAGAGAACTCAGTGATTACTTTTTTATTTATTTAAACGGCCAAAAAATTAAAATTAAAAAACATGATATCCGCGCTTCCGAGCACACACTTCCATCTCGCTCACGCTTATGCAACGCTTAGAGAGAGGTGAGAGAAGACCATGAACCTACGGCGCCTTAATCAAAACTTTTGAGCCTTACACACTCAGGCAAAGAAAGCGGAAACTGTCCTCGATAGCAAGGCCCACTCTAAACTGATTATCTAGTATTCTAGACAAGCCTTATCAGACTTCCTTATCAATCTTTTGTCGTGATGCATAATTGTACAGTAATGACATTTAATTCGCGGACGGCCTTGAGTACGCGAACTTTTCTTCCGTGTGGCGATTTATTGGTGTTCTTGTTTTGTGGAGTGTACACTTTGAGATTGTAGTCTGCTAAGGGAGGTTAGTTTTTTACTGGACTGCCGTAGCGAGGGTTACATTTTTAACCGACTTCGAAAAAGGAGGAGGTTATCAATTCGTCGGAATTATTTATTTTTTATGTATGTTCCCCGATTGCTCGAAAATGCCTGGACCGATATGGAGAATATTTTTTTTGTTTAGGGTATCCTTCCCAGGGGGTCCTAATTGTAGACTGAAAAAGAAGGAACTCTTCAAATGTTTTAGGCTTTAAAGCGATTTGGGTACTGGTTTTACATTTTTTTTTCGTTTTTATATAGGTAAGTATATATATATTTTTTTTGTTTTTTTTTTTTTAAGTAAATTATTGTCTCATTCGTATCAATGGTTAAATGATCTAATAAATGCCTGTCTAGAGAGTCATCTTCCTGTATAATAGAAACGTATTACGATAATACTGGGAACAATGCAATCTCACAGGACACACTCGAGTTCTGAGAACATTTGCCGTTCGCTTTGTATTACGCCTTCAGACTGAAATTATCTTTCAACAAGTCTTTCTCTTGATGTCTTGTAACTTGAGGCTATGCCATGTACAGTCAAGTGTAAACATATGTGTGCATACAAATTAACTCATAAATATGTCCCATCGCTCTTTAGGTATATGTCAGCGAATCACGGTCATGTTTATGAGAGGATGAAATCCATACATATTTTTGCACTTGAATGTACTCGCCTAGGCCGGTAAAAGAAAGACTAACTTAGGTCGCAGGTAATGAACGCCAGAGCCGAAGACGAGAGCGATAAACATGTGATCTGAAGCTTCCTCCATTACCTTGTGCGTATACAAATTTATTTTTCCCCCTGACCAGGACGTGAGATATTCTGCACGCGTAGCCACTTTATGGTCAGGTGTGACGTAATGTCTGTTATAATTCAAATGTTCAGTGTTGTAAATGTATAAATAAACACACCAACAATATTCCGTTGCACTTTGCTTTGCGCCGACTAACACTAGCACACAAGTGGTTGTGCAATCCGCCCGCGCGCAATAGGTCTTCGCAAATTGTTGCCACTATGCAATTAGATGCATTTAGAGCCTGCACCTGAAGGAAAAACTGTATTTTCTCGCCGTTCAGCTTAAATTGCGTGAAATCATGATTATTTATTGACCTCTAGGTCATTTAAGTATAAGCTTCGACTGGTTTTTATACAAGACTATATTAACTTTATTATTTATCTGCCACAACAAAGAGTGCATTTCGGAATAACTCTTCCTATACGGCGCGCATTAAATACCGCAGACTTGCCTCTATCTGGTCAATTCTCCGAGCGTTTCACCGCCCTCCCTGTAGATCAGATATTCGTTTCAACATCATCATCATCGTCATCATGCTGCACATAGGCCTCCCCCAAAGCGTACCACAATGACCGGTCCCGCGCTTAGGCGTAAATAGCAGCAGCGGCGGCAGCAACAGCAGCGTTAGCAGGTAAAGGTCGCGGTAGTCGGCTATTTATTAGTAGCCGACTACTGCGACCTTTACCTGCTCATCAGTCCACCTTGTGTGGGATCCACGCAGCGCCTTCCGGAACGTGGTATCCACTCGCGAACCTGCCCGAACAGCCATCGATTCCGTTTTCGTTCTTTCGTGCAATGTGTTTTGTTGGTCGGTTATTTGAAGGGACCCGTCAAAAATTCCGACATGAAGAAACGTTCGTTTGAAACGCTCTGAATATTACGCGTCTCTATCTTGACCTTGGCATGTGTCAGATATTTAAGCCCGTCTTGTTATGTCAGATATTAATGCTGGCGACTGTACAGACAACTAGACAGTAATAATATTAGATTCTAGATTTCTAGAAGATCTACGCATTTGTAATCAATTCAGTGTTTTAATCGGCCGGACTTTGCTTGACCTTGCTAACATAGTTATGCTAGTCTATTGGAATAATTACAGTGGGTTGTAAATAAGATGATATATTTTTCCCGTAGAGGACTTAAATGACCCGTTCACTATATACTTCCTGTAACTTCCTACCTGCATTAGCACTAATTAATGTTCTTCATGCGAATACTTTATCTCAAGATACCTCTTATTACCGTGTCGCGATTTTTACTTTGTGTTTTTTTTTCATCCCATTGTGTTACTTTTACATATTTTACAATTTATTATAAAAACTATTTATTTATTATGTGTATACGTTTTATCTGTAGCATGTTGTGTTGCGTTCCGTGGGTCACGTACGGTGCTGTCTGAAAATCAGCGCGGTAGCTGTCTGTCTGAAACATCGGCATAACGCTGAGACAGCGACCGATTCACTGCCGCGAAGACACATACAATATGTCTCAATTGTATTGTATGTCTACTCCCTTTGTCTCTGTGTCTTTTGTGCAGTGAATAAATGTCTTGTTTCTTTCTTTCTTCCTTTTATTAGCTACTATATGGCCTAAGACACAATCGGCAGCTAATCTCAAACGTTCCTGTTCGTAGTTATCCTAATGGCTCTGTGTGCTGTAGGTACAACTCGCAAGCCTGCTTTTTTATACAAGTATTTATTTATTTTGGAAGATCGTCTAAAAAAGATTTAATTAATTAACCTGCTCACAAAGTTTCACGAACATCGGCTGAGAAATGCGATCTGTAGACGAGAACAGCTGATACGAAAGTATTTCCGAAGCTGAAAAGGAGAACTCTGTTCGCTTCGCTCGCTCGTTCAAGTATTTAATATTTAATTGAAATTATTTTTCTATTGATAATTCGTGAATTACACGGCCATGTTCGTGTCAACGAGTTTACTATAACCTACTTTAAACGACCTTTTTTCTCGCGATTAGACATGCGCGGTCATTTTCCGATAACATTGCAGTTTTATGCAGTGTTACAAAATGACAGCTTATTACTGACAACTGCAAAAATATTCAATTCCCTTCACTTAAATTGTACACACAATTTAATACATTGTATTAAACATGCTGTTAGTAAATAAGACGTCGGGAGGCCAACGGAAGCGGGTGGCGCAGGACCGGTCATTGTGGCACTCTTTGGGGGAGGCCTATGTCCATCAGTGGACGTCTTTCGGCTTATATGATGGTGATGATAAACGCGTTAAGAAAGTTTAAACAACTTAAAATCTGCTACTGTTCAATCATTTGTTTAAACGTAGCTTATTCCGAAATAATCATTCGATATGACAATGTGTATTTTTATTAGAATGTCGCCCCAGCGTATCAAGCTAATATTAGCAAACGATTTAGACTACATTTCGAGGTTTACAGTCTCGTTAATTAGACATTTAACCAATAACTAATAAGCTCTCTATACTATAGTAACGTCAAAACCTGGCGCTATAAAAGATGCGAGTTACGCTGCGGTTGAGAAAGATAGGACATAATGTCCTCGATCGTCAATTTCTATGCGGATACCGGATACTATAGTCGCGAGTATTTTTTTTTATATTTATCTCAACACATTTATTTTCGTTGTCTCTTGGCCGAGGTTAATAGAAAATAAAAATAAAACCGATTCACACATGTTTACTTGTGTTGTCGGTTATCTAATCGCTGCGCGCGCGCATAGCTGGAAGAATTTTTAAAATCGGATCACTAATTCCGGTGATTACCCTTACATACAAACATACAAAGCTACAACCTTACAGACTTTTTCTCGTTACATATTAGTATAAAGTACCTACATGTCTCTTCATACAGGTTATTTAAAAAATATGTTTTTTTACGGCAATCACATAGGTCCGTCGTGTCCTCCATGCACAGGGTACTCGAAAATATCTGACCACCAGACATCAATACAAGTTTAGTTAAGATAGTCCTAGTCATAAAATTTGAAAAACGACCTGAGTCTGACTTTATTGTAATTTTTTTATGACAAACTAGAGGCAAGATATGATTTATGTAACTGTTACATTATGGGTACAAATTATAGGTTTTACAGCTCCTCTTGCCATCACATTAACTCGTACATTATACTATGTCCCCTCATAATACTATTGTGCAAGTTAATGTGCAGGTAATAAAATAAATATTATCCGATATATACTTGACAATGTTAAACGCTTTTATATAATTTCATTTGACACTAACGATATGACTTA
Organism: Epinotia ramella; assembly: GCA_947578815.1. NCBI lineage: Eukaryota > Metazoa > Arthropoda > Insecta > Lepidoptera > Tortricidae > Epinotia > Epinotia ramella. The sequence goes on from OX388216.1 coordinate 20,402,210, forward strand.
TTGGGTGTGATTTTTTACAATGTCAATGATTATTATTTGGTTCCTGAAACCCAGCCAGATGGTGCGGATCTAGATTTTATGCCATCGGAGCTTGCAGATTCGGGCGGCAATTTTATTTTTACCCGATTGTCTCCGAAAGAGGCTTATGAGTGAATTAAATTCTTTCCATTGTGTAACGACAATTACTCATACATTTTATATGGGTAACTTTTGTTACACAATGGAGAAAAGTTAAAGCATAGATTACACGTCGTGCGCCAGAAGGCACGTCATAGCTGTTCCTTAAAATATTATGTTACCACCTTATGTATCTGTGATGAACGAATAAAATATTGATTCTTTGATACATTAAGGCCCTCAACTATGTAATTGTTTTTTTGCAATCCACCTTTATGTTTTTCGAGCGTATGTAGTATGTAAGTATGTGAAAAAGCTTGATGGATTTTGACATAATATGACGATATGACACCTTGACACCTCTGTCGCTAAATTCCTCGTCATAATCGTAGGGGTGACATACATAGGCTTTTGAAAGTAGCAGCTGGATTTTTGTAAAGCTTTTGATTTCACTTCTTTAACGATTATTTACTGGATTTAATAAATGAAATGATGTAAAATAGATACCATCGTTACTTGAATGTGCCGATTCCGTTTAAAAAACTATTGCTTTAGTAGGCTGAAGACAAGAAAGACCCAACTAGATTGTTTCTATCTAGGACACAGTCATACATGTATCTGAAAATTTGTCCTTATTGTTTACTAATCTCAGAACGTTGTTACAAAGTACGTGATTTTTTCCAATTCACTCTCTTAAGTAGGTACACGAGGTACCTAGCGTAGCATGAATATCCTCAGTGAATCAATATTTTTATGACATAATTTCTGTTCCCTCATAACTTGACTTGTTTTCCCTGTCACCGTTCAAGCTTGCAAACGTGTTAAGGAAAACAGTCTCGTATGTATTGCGACTGCATCAGGGAAAGTGCACTTACTTGACACAGATAAGGCTAGAAAATGGCGTGTATTGCTATAGGAACGTCGTATTTTGTGTAGATGCATGTAGGCCTTTTGCACTTTTGTATGCCTTTGAGATACATGTGCTGCTGGAGGAGACTATTGGGGATTCTGTGGACAGCCATGAGAACTAATAATTATTAGAGGAACTCTGCATCACCAGACGGCTCTCGGACATCTGACAGGGAAGGACTCTTTGTTTCTTTGGTTGGAGATATGCGTTCATCTAGGCATGATCTAGACTAGAGAAACAAATGATTCTTGGTTCTGTGGAAGGCAGACTCGCTAGAGGTAGGTTGCTTCTCAATCTTTCCCATGCAGGCTTGACGAGGAACCGGAGAGGGCCGGTGGAGGGCTATAGCATGCGGTCACGATCCTTAGTCATGGGGGATCGATGAGTGCCATCTACCATTTGTCGTTTTGTCAACCTCAAAACTGCACGCCGGCCCCATTTGCGTTATGAGGTGCGGAAGACTCCAAGATCTCAAATTGTCACATTATTTTGTAAGTTTGAGCCCTTGTTGTCCTCCGGGCTCCAAGTGCCTGTGTTCCTCGCGACAGAGCACCGGTCATCTTCTGTAAGTGTGGCAGCTAGTTCCATACAAATGACACCTAGCTGTCGCTTGAAGTGTCAAATATATGAAAACTTAGCTTCGCACATCTCTGATGGATACTCACAATTAGTCCCCTGCAACGACTTCTGCCTATCCCGCAGTAGACGCTGAGACTATATGCATGCACTTTGGTCTTACTGTCAAAAACCTATCATATGTACGTTGACTCTTTCACTCAGCGTTATAGTCTAGAAGATGAATTAGTTCTTGGTTGGGGTTAGGGTTGCACCAAACCGCCTGTTATCGTAAGCGGCGGCGGCGTTCGTTTAAATCAGAATGTATTTAAGTTTATATGGAATGGCGGCTGCCGGCGCCATATTTAACGGTAATAGTAAGTTGGTGCAACCCGCCCTACTAAGTAAATAAAATGGTTCATGAATTCGTGATGTCACTCTCCTCGCGAAATACTTTCATTCTTAACTGGGACAAACAAATGTATTTTGAGTGTTTCCGATGTAAATACTGGATTATTTTTAAAATACATAGTTTCATTTGCATTATGCACATGCAACGATTTCAGGTCGTTCTTTGTCCCTTTATTTCAGTGATTCAGGGTTTGGAGGCCTTCCAATCTTTGTGGGGCGTTTAACTTGGTACAAAATAGAGTTAAAACCGAATTGGAGTCACTTCATTTTGATATTAAAACGGCCTGTTTTAAGGATCAATTTAGAATGACTGGAGGTTAAGAATTATATCCTTTGATTAAGTATACCTAATTAATGTTTTGAGTACCTAGTCTTTGTTGATGGTTTTATATCCATGAATGAATCAAAAGCTAGTTATATTATTATCTTATCACTTACCAGTAAAGTATATATCAGATATATCTTTTCACAAATAAGGTCAGGCCTCCCCCAAAGAGTGCCAAAGTGACCGGTCCTGCGCCACCCGCATCCAGCGGACTCCAGCAACCTTTACCAGGTCATCAGTCCACCTTCCGGTACGAGGTCGCCACTCGAGAACCTTTCCGTCCCAACGGCCATCGGTTCTACGTGCTATGTGCCCCGCCCACTGCCACTTAAGTTTAGCGATTCGGAGGGCTATATCGGTTACCTTGGTTCTGCTGCGGATATTAGCCTCATTTCTGATGCGATCACGCAGAGAAACTCCCAACATAGCCCTCTCCATAGCCCTTTGGGTGACTTTGAACCTTCTTATGAGGCCTATAGTAAGCGACCACGTTTCTGTGCCATATGTCATCACTGGCAACACATACTGGTCAAAGACTCTCGTCTTGAGGCAATGCGGAATATTGGACGAAAAGATGTGCCCGAACGCTGCCCAGCCGAGTCGGATTCGACGATTGATCTCTTTCTCGAAGTTGGACCTACCTAACTGGATAGTCTGACCTAGGTATACATAATCTTCTACAAATTCGAGCTTAAAGTGTCCGACCTTACCTCAATCCAATACCTAAGGCGAAAAATTTATACAGTATCTCTTATAGCCAGCTTTACAGAATATGCATAAGTCATCAATCATCATAGTAGGCATTTCATTAGTAAGGAATACCTGTTTATATTATTGAAACTAACACTCGTGAATCAGGTAGGTATTATGTTGTTATATACCTAAGCGATTCCATTACCTGTGGAATTAATTCGATGACACAGAAACAATTGTTTATTTCAGAATTTGCGACTGTCTCATCAATCTCATCATTGACTTCATTCATTTTGATATATGAACCTTAACCATGTTTAATTTAGTTTTCTTTGTATTTTTTCTCTCTAAGGGGGTGTTAAATTCGTCAGCGTGTGCAATGAGTTGTGAATCTATGACGCAGAAAATATCGAAGGTTGAAAAGCTGATCTTCCTTTGAATGTGTATCTTCTGAGGGTCTTGTCTGATCTATCCAAATTTGGTAGTACATATTTCCATTTCATATGCACCGCACCAGGGAGCCACCAGGCATCGAAAGCTTAACAGAGACCGTAAAATCAATAAGAAACCGCCCTAAGCCTTTTATTGCGTAATAGCTTGACTCCGTTCGCGTGGAACTCGTTTATATCGTAGCTCCATACAAACTTTTACCCACTTTTTCCGGGACAAAAACTATCCTAATGTCCTTCCCCGGAACTCAAACTATTTCTGTACCACATCTAAATCGGTTCTGTGATTTTAGCGTGGAGAGGTAACAGACAGACATATATACACACTTTCGCATTTATAATATTAGTATGGATTGCCAATAGCGTAGCTAAGTGTGATGCTTTTCTTCGTGCATTTAACGATGTAAACAGCCAAATGTATCCCCATTTCAAGTTTCTTCTGCATCTTGCATGTAAAATTGTTAATCAGTATTCAAATATTGTGAACAATAAGAGTTAACCTTTTTGTTTTAATGGCCAGAAATTGGTTGAATAAATAGCTTAGTAAAACGCGTTCGCCTTCTATAAACGATCCAATTGGACGAACACTGACACACCCCCACAGCCGCGCAATTCATTCACCGTCCTACAATTTATCTTTATGTACTCAATTGCTTGTCATTTTAACTAAATGGCATGACGTTGCATACAATATGTTTTGTAGTAGTTTATTAGTAACTGTCTTTGGTTTAATGGTGTAGGTTGAAAGGACAGCGCGGAATGTTATCTCGCTTTTTGCCCAAGAGCCGAAAGAAAGGGATATGTTTTACCAGTCCATGTTTGTATTTTCGTTAAGATATTGAACCGATTTTGATAATAATTTTCTGTGAAAAAATCATTTTTGGCACAGACTTTTATTGCCGACTGTACTTTTTTGTATACCATCATCAACTAATCATTGAGACGATTCTAACGAGCCCAAACTCGATGGGGTTATGTGGTTTTATTACGGAGTTCCTATGTCCACCTTCTGTCTCCATCATCAGATCAGCTCGATGGTACCATAATATTGCATTGTCATCCAAACTATACTTATACCCAAAATTTCAGCTCAATCGGTCACCGGGAAGTGGGTCAAATATAACTTGCAAGAGTTGATTACAGACAGACAACCGGCCACAGGTGAAACTAAAAAAAGCTTGTAAACAAGCTTCCGTCAAAATTTTCATTTTTGGCACATACTTTTATTGCCGACTGTACTTTTCTGTATACCATCATCAACTACTCATTGCGACGATTCTAACGAGCCCAAACTCAACGGCGTTACGTCGGTTACCTTCTGTCTCCATCGTCAGATCAGCTCGATGGTACCATAATATTGAATGGTCATCAAAACTATACTTACACCCAAAATTTCAGCTCAATCGGTCACCGGCATGTGGGTCAAATTTAAACTTGCAAGATTTGATTAGAGACTACAGACAGACAGACAGATAACGGGACAGGTGAAACTAAATAAAAGCTTGTAAAAAGGTATCAATCGATTCGAAAATATGCCCCAGGTGACATGGCCACCTTTTGTATGAAAAACACCGGGTTTTTTTCAGTTACTTTTCCGTAGCGGTCACAGTTTTTTGAACGCTTATGCGTTTGAACGCCAAAGTGCGTTCACAGCGCCAAGAACGAAGCTGTGAAAACAGTTTCCAAATAACATTCGTGCTCCCAAGTAATCTAAGTCAGGACATAGAATAAATAATAGTACTAAGTACAGAAGGTTCCCCGTTAACAAATCCCCTGTTTAGGTATGCCGAACGAGCCTAAACGTGGCCATCCCTTTCTGTCGCATGCAACGTGCTGCGATAGAACGCGTGCGTGCCGTAGCAGCCCTATCATACCGGCCGGGGCCGGCTGGCATGACTTGTAGCGGCGCGACGAAATCACGAAGTGAGGCGCCCCAGCACGTCTATCATGACAGGGCCGCGACATGCTCTCGATTTTTCTCGCACTACACCTTCTAAGTGTTCTAATAAGAGAGAGACGGATAGTGCGATAAAAATCGAGAGAGCTCGCGCGCCGTCTTGTGATAGCCGTGCTGGTCAGGTGAATCTTTCTGAGCTCATATTAGCTCTCTTGCTATACAGTTCGGTGACAAGTTTGTAACGATTGGCGGTCAGAAGAGTCGTACCAACACTGCCAACAGCAACACACTAGACTGAACTTTAGTAGACCTTATCCCGTTGAATTAGGGTTCAAGAATGGTCAAACTGTCTACGGTACTCAATGCAGCAGTCGGCTTTCAAGGACAAAGAAATCTTACGAGATAAAGTTCGATGCATATATACTTCAGATTATTGGAGTTTGCCGATAGTATCAAAGTAGTTCATTTAAAAACCGACTTTACCATCCAAGGTAGAAGGTTCATATTCCAGTGCCAGTTTTATAAAATGTCGACCTTAAATAATCTCAACCAGTGTGGTGCATTGTTTCAGTTTTTATCGACTGCAGTGCAAATAATAACTTAATTGTTTTAATGGCCAGAAATTAGTTGAATAAATAACATAATTGCCTTTTACACGATAGGAATTTAATTGCTAGTTTATCTAAGCGTAAACACAAAACAAATCACAACAAAGAACCCTCGACTTGTCTTGGCATTTAAGATGACATTATGGTGCATAATACCTTAAGTGGACACACATGCCACACTTGATACGGTTCATGCAAAAAGAAATAACTACACTTCAACCTTTCTTTACTAATATTAGACTAATAGGTAGGTTATGGGCCTCATAAGAAAGGGCTATGGAGAGGGCTATGTTGGGAGTCGCATCAGAACCAAGGTAACCGACAAAGCCTTCCGAAACACTAAACTTAAGTGGCAGTGGGCGGGGCAAATAGCACGTAGAACCGATGGCCGTTGGGGCGGAAAGGTTCTCGAGTGGCGACCACGTACCGGAAGGCGCTGCGTGGGTAGGCCCCCACAAGGTGGACTGATGACCTGGTAAAGGTTGCTGGAGTCCTCTGGATGCGGTTGGCGCAGGACCGGCTCTCTTTGGGGGAGGCCTATGTGGCTAATCCGATTTCAAAAATTCTTTCGTCTGTGAATAGAATGGACTTCAGGTGGTCATGGCAGTTGGTCTACACTAATTTGTAAAAAGGAAAAGTCTGTGAGATTGTTGCTTTGTAAGTTTATAAGGTTGTATGATTTAGGTAATCTCCAGAACCGCTTCTCCGATATCAAAAATTATTTCACGGTTTCACTATTCTAACATTCTTATTCCCACGCACCGAAATTCTATTAACAATCGAGTATCCTATGCATGCATATGCCATGCACAAAACTATTGCAAAATGATTGAATCTCCGGAAACCGGTATCTAATCTCAACAATGTACATCCAGCGACGCAATTTACGAACAATTTGAACCTTAGAGCAACAATATAATTAGATAATGTCTACAATGACCAGAGGGTGTCGGTGTCGCTTTGTTCGCTTGTAGCCATAACATAAGCGTCTTTGTTCAAACATTGCTTGTCCGATAGTACGTTTACTTTTACCTACTTTGATAATTTCCCAAAAATTTTCATGTTTATTATCTTTCCTTACTTCACTCAAGGTGTGCTGACCAACAATAAATATATATATTAATTTTTTTGTCGAGAATCTTACACAAATCGACCTAGTCGCAAACTAAGCAAAGTTTAGTACCTATTATGGGTATTAGACGACGATATATACATACTTAAATAGATAAATAAGTACTTAAATACATAGAAAACATCCATGACTCAGGAACAAATATTCGTGCTCATCACACAAATAAATGCCCTTACTGGATCCGAACCCGGGACCTCCGGCTTCGTAGGCAGGGTCACTACCAACCAGGCTACAGGGGTCGTCTGCTATGTGTTGTTGTTGAGCTACTTTGTGTTCTTAGTCGCTAGATTATTCAGAAGTATTTTTTACAGACCTACAAAACGTTTTGTTCAGGTAGGACAGGCAGTTATTGTGTTCGCGAATGAATCACTACATAGTATAAAACAAAGTCGCTTCCCGCTGTCTGTCCCTATGTAGATATGCTTAGATCTTTAAAACTACGCAACGGATTTTGATGCGGTTTTTTTTTAATAGCTAGAGTGATTCAAGAGGAAGGTTTATATGTATAATATAGTACCCGTGCGAAGCCGGGGCGGGTCCTAGTACATATTAAACAAAAAATATCACGACTCCTTTTTCTACACTTGACGTCGGCTGTACTTACACATTACATCGGCGTACTGTATGTCACCTCGAAACTTCATACTATCAGAAATCTCAGCATACCTAAACACATTTTAGTATATACATACATTATACAACCTATACTTTTTAGTGATAAAAATGCAATATTGTTATTACAGTGTTGGTTTGGTATGTTGTGTCGGGTGGCTTAAACATTAAGGGGATGCCCCGTTTCTTGTAAACCACGCCCCCCTGTAAAAAGACACGTTTATGTCTTCCGCGTAGGAGTTTAGTGCGCAGGTGTTTTTGCTAGGTGTTGCTAAATTTATATCTATATCCATGCGGCGTTGAAATGTCAATAGAAACGGTTAAGATTTACGTGGGACAGATAGTTGTAAGGTCTACCAGGGTAAATGCGGCAATGGGGTAAATGCGTATTTTGGAGATATCTTAGAAACGCAATATTTTAGAACATTATTAATATTATTATTACAGCCCTCGATGTTCAAAGTATGGTTACCAAACTTTCAATTTAGACGATTTTAATAGTTCTAAAATGTTCAGTTTAGGAGATATCATCAAGAAACGAATTTACCCCATCGACGCATTTGCCCCGGTTGATCACAGATCGTTTTGCATTAAACAGTACAGTCGACGTCAAAGATACATAACGTGTGCAAATGTTTCACCATATTAATAATAAATAAATATTCAGGGACAATCTTATACAAATCGAAATAGCCCCCATAGTAGCCTTATAGAGCTCAATAAGGCTTGCATTACATCAGAAGGTGTAAACATGACTTTGACGCGGACTGTACCAGCGTGTTAATACTTGAAAGGTTACATTAGCAGCGTCAAACCAGGAAACGACGACGCAAGTGCCAATTGACGTACGAAACAATCGAAAGTCATCGGCCGTGTCAACCCGTTAATTGTATGGTAAACGAATCGGTTACAAACGATCAATAGCGTCTTGTTTACGTGTGTGTAGATTTTTATAGACAACGAAGAGTCGAGATCGAAAGCTGTTGCAATCACAAGCAGTAACCAAAGTTGCGTTACAAAGTTTTTATTATTATTTTAGTCAAAAAAATTAAGGTACTTACTGAATTAAAAACATCGGGTAAGTTAAAAACCAGATTACACCCTATGTTTTCTGGAAGTGACTTATAAACTACATGTATATTCTGCACAGAATCGTGATATTTATATAACGTAAACGAATTTTTAAACCTAATATCGCCGTCGCTGTGGAACGGAATCAGCCTAATGTATTCAAGTTGTGTTTTGAAACATTCAAGACACTTTTCTCGGCAACTTTAGCTCTGCTGAGTAGGTATACTCACATATATTTTTAAATATTTCGTCCAGACTATGTATCACCATGAGACGGGAAACGGGAAAAAATACCATAGTATTTGGAGCCAGCGAATCGAATAAAAGTTTTGAATTTTACATAGACCTCCCCCAAACAGTGCCACAATGACCGGTGCTGCACTGCGCATCCAGCGGACACCCGCGACCTTTACCAGGACATCAGTCCACCTTGTAGGGGGTCTACCCGCAAGATCATCATTATCCACTACACCCCAGATTCGGTTGATACCGTTCAACCAGTCTCACTGGAGCGCAAACTCGTAGAGTATTCCAGTGTTTAAACTTCCCCGCGTGGTCGTGCTGGAGGTCTCCCCTGGATTTTCCCCAAGCAACAAAATTATCCCAGAGTGCGTATTTTATACACCTACATCACTAATAACTCTCTCTTAATGGTTCTAGTAGGTGCTACCATGCTTATAATAGCATACATGAAGTTTGTTTGCGCTTCTAGTACTTCTTATAGCTTAACTTATAATCGCTAATAGGCTTAAATTAACGGCACAATATAAGCTAAGGTGTCCTATTAACATATTGAAAAGTCGGACACGCGCTTGAGACTCTGGTAAGCAATACTTATTATTGCCTACAAGAAGCAATATAAAAACGAAAATGGCTTAGTTACCTTAAGTTTTTTATACAATGCAGGGAACTCACAACACAGGAACACAAAATTCACAACTGTTTTTGGAAAAGCTTGTTACAGAAATATGGAGCACGTTAGAGTCTTGTTTGGTTTTGTAAGGCGCTTAAAGTGAGCTTCACGGGAGCAAATAGTTTTGCGAAGTCCAAATATAAGTCAACTATCGGCTTAATTGGTTGGTCACTAATTCTACTATTAGTGCTTTATTAGGACAAGTACGCCTATAAATAGGGCCCTTTTCCGTGGTTATAAGCGCGTACAATCCCGTTATATTCCTGTTAATATGTTGTTCTAAATTCAAAAATTCCAAATTTCTTTATTTGCCAGAATATGGTAACAGGGTAAGGTATTAAAACTGAATTTGTTCATGCATATTCAACCTGTATGCAGGTGTGCAAATTTTTACAATGTCATAACAGTTTTTTATTTTTTTTTATTTTTGTAAAACATCTGTACTACATACACCAGTCGACAACCTGTATCAAATAGGATCCTTAATACTAATAGTAGCCGCATATTCTCGGAGTCGTCAATTTATAACATGTCATTTCCATATACTATATAATAATAATAATAATATCAAGTCCCTATAGTTATACCCTAGGACAATTACCATACCACTTTTTGTTACTTGGGTCCCCAGGCTACCCTCCAATCCGATCTAACTGACCATAAGTAGCCAGCTTCAAACATTTCCTGCATTCACACATTATACCAAACGATTGCCTTTTATGAGTATAGGACATTGTCTAGTTTCATATGCAACCGTGTCGCGTTAGTGCATTCCGACACTTTTATTCGTCTATTGTCCATATGATAGGGACTTGTCGATGGTTATGGTAAGTAGCTGTATAGAAATGTATCGATATGTGTATGTTAATAATTATTATGTGATACATTATACATTTTTAAATAAAGGAAAAAAAATAAAATAAAAATATGTATAATTTCGTTAGCAGTGTAACTGCTTAATACAAAATTAATGACATAGATTGTTGCCTTTATGTTTACCAATAGGTATATATTACATAACATTACAAACTAGAGCCAAATAATGACCCACGGATGAGCTTTCGAGATTTCAGGTCTGTGCCCACTAGACCGTATCATACCATGACCGTAACCGTAACCGTCACATGCAAGAAAATATTCTTTGTATGAGGCACTATGAGATGACGCCCACTAGACCGTTCCGGCATCGGCACTTTTTAATATGAAGAATATTTTTTTGCCTGACACATTCATAGTACGGTCATGGGATACGGTGTAATGGGTAGATATAGAGACCTTTCTTCTTAAAAGTGATCTCCTTTTGCAGTAAACGAAGGTTAAACGTTAAAATATTTTTCATTCAAAGTATCCTACCTAAATATGGGTTTAGCTATACTATATCTATACTGTCTTTTAATATTACAACGAGGAAAAGTCTGTGAGATTGTAGCTTGCTGAACTTATAAGAATGTTAATGAAAATCTTTTTTTTTTTTTTTAATTTAAGTACTTAAATAGGTTATTATATTACAGTATAAAACATGAGCGTTTCTCGCCATCAAACGTCACAGTTTCGCGAGTTTTTATGTTATGTATAAAAAGTCATTTCTTTTTTTTGAATAATAAATAAATAAAAAATGTTTGTATGTAATGGGTAATCTCCGGAACCACTAGACCGATTTCAATTTTTTTTCACCTGTGTATACAATGGACTTTCTGGATGGACATAGGCAATGTTGTATACCGCAGGTTTGCCAGCGTTCTTAGTAATGCGGGGGCGCGCGGGCTAGTGTAAGAATAATTCCGTACATGGCGGGCATAAGTTGACAACTCGAGATGAAAACTGGAAGAAATTTGAACTCTTATGTATATAGTACATAAAATTGAATTTTCTTCCATTTTACATCTCGAGTTGTCAAATTATTCCCGCCATGTACGGAATTGTACTGTTACTGTCGTCAACTACCGTATTGACTTTGTTTTGGTGTTTGTAGATCCGACTGCGATTCAGTTTGCCATTAGTAAGTAGACACTAGACAGTAGACACCACTCGCAGACTCACATTTTCCCACATTACAAGAACGCAGAAAAACTGTAAGCTACGTTTTTCAGTAGGAAATTGTAATTGTATATCAGTAATTACTTCTAGCAACTTAGGGCAATCAGCACGTCGATTGCGTCCCCAACTCGTATGTAATAGTACAATACGTACCTAGGGCGGTGAATTCGTAAATGGCCCAGACCGCAGGTGTTTGTTGGCTTTACGAATTACCGCCCGTGGTGAGTACACAATTTTACGTCTTCATCTGGCCACAATGCGAGTTTTACCGACGTAATAGGTTCGGGTTCGAGCCACAAACACTTGCGATCTGGGGCATTCACGAATTCACCGCCCGTGGTACACAATTTTACCTCTTCTCCTGGGTGTGAAGGGAGATTAACCGCTGCGCCCGTGGGCGATAAATCTCACTTACCGCCCGGAGTGACGTAAAGTTATTTTTTGGCGAAAATGATAGTTGATTTGTTGTAATAAGAGTTACGCAAGTAACCCCCTGGTCAACAGTGTTCCGAAACAAATGTTTTCTTGTGACTTAGTATTATCAGAGGTTACGTCAGTTTGGCTGAGCTTTGCAAATAGGTCAAATTCAAGGTGTCTCCTTAGCAGAGCTTATCTTGACTTCTTGTTTCGTGTCCGAGGGACGGGTATTGGGTTGAATCTCTAATTACGAGCGTATCCCGAATATGGTCCACCGTAAATATCTTCACTCCATAGTACCTATATAAAACAAAGTCGCTTCCCGCTGTCTGTCCCTATGTATGCTTAGATCTTTAAAACTACGCAACGGATTTTGATGTGGTTTTTTCTAATAGATAGAGTTATTTAAGAGGAAGGTTTATATGTATAATATAGTACCCTTGCGAAGCCGGGGCGGGTCGCTAGATACTAATATTATTAAGAGGAAAAGTCTGCGACATTGTAACTTTGTAAGATTTAAGTTTGATGTATCTCCGAACTTCATATCCGATTTAAAAAAATATTACTCGTGCGAGAATGGACTTTCTGGAGGGTTATATGCTATATACCCGTGGGTTGATTTTATAACCCAAGACATGTTAACCTAATATTGTAGTTATTTAATTAAATGCTGAAATTATTTTTTTATACTCGTCCACCTTAATGTTTGAATTAAGACTTCGTACACCAAACTTAAATCACATACTTTTTACTATGGAGCTCCCAACTCAACATTTCATAACTGTTGAGACAACTAAAATTAAATTGACCAATCACGTGGCGCCTTTACTGAACTATAATGTATTTCACCAATAGGACGCCGTCATGAGAAAGTCAAAAGGTAATAGACATCAACGCACAAAAAAGAAAAAGCCGTTGGTTGCACTTCGTTTCAGCAGGGCTTAGATTTTCAATAGATACCAAGTTTGTTTAATTCGTTCAGTTGACTCGTAGAAAAAGTATTGTATACAATAGTTATATAATTAGCTTTTTAAGTCTCGTACCTTAATTAGGCCACTCAGCAAGCTTCGTGATCGTGACCTAAACGTGGTACGGTCGACTACAAAGAGATCTATACGGCCAATGTTACAAAAATATGTATACACGACCTTAATGTCAAGGCAATACAGTCGTGTATACATATTTTTGTAACTTTGGCCGTATCGATCTCTTTGTAGTCGACTGAAAAAGCATACATTATATAACGATTGCATAAAATACTATTGTACGGCCCAACATCGCAACCTGACTTCTGTACATAGTCACAGTGTAGAAAAATATTTGGATTGTGTTTGACATATGTTACCAGTCTGTTATTTTTTCTTTCATTATTGTGATTGTATTTAGTTTTTGTTATTATAATTTCATCTTGTAATATTTTTGTTTAATTCCATATATTATTATAATTATGAGTTTATGACATTGTTTTGTAAATTTTATTATTATTATAACTTTAATCTAAATCGCCTGGAAGAAATGTTTGCACGCTTACAATGAGATTTAATGCACTGGACATAGTTTATTTTTAACTACTTTAACATGTGCTTTAAATTTCACAGACATTTTATTATTAGTATAGAGTACATACAGCAACTGGTTAAAACTGGAAAAATGCAAACTTTCCCTATAAGGGATCTGTTACAGCTAACCTTCGTACTAGAGCATTCAATTGTAGCATTAAGTACCTACTTCTAATCTGTACTTAGGTATAATAAATGCCCTATTCAAGGTATTTTTCTTACCATTACTGCAAAACCGACGTGTTTCAAGTTCAAGCCCTTGAAATGCTAAACTGAGTAGTTGCATACAGGTTTTACGACCGAACTAAGTATTACAAATATCGTTTTCTGCACGTTAAATTATTAATGTTTATAAAGCGGCCAACACCTGTTTAAATTTAATTCGGTTTGATAACAAAGAATGTAGTTTCATTTCGGTAAAGAAATTTTCCCGCGCAATAAAATCTCCATGAAAATGTTCGATATTCGATTTGATACGTTATCTTTATCAAAATGCGGGAACATTTGGTGTACGCGGTCAATTCCTAAAGCTAGTATATTTATAAATGCAACCAAAACTGTAACATCACATCAATAAACGCATTCACCGTATTTCCGTTCACAATTCAAAAAATAAACTCACCTATATTCTCGAATATTCCTTTGTTGTTTATTCAAAAGTCACAAAACACAGCACAGAAAAAATTAAGTTTCAAAATTCGAACACTGGATGGCGGGAGCGGGAGATTTAGCACGCGCGTACTGCGCGCGCCGCGGCCGTCGACTGACCGACCTGCCAGTTCTTCCTCTAGTTCCCGCATAGGCGCGTTTGTCTCTGGCGCTTTTTATTTTTAATTTTATTTAGTGAAGTGAACCAACACGTGATGGCAACAGGTTTGTTTTTATAATCGTGTGCATTCGGCGTGAATATTATCGGTCAACTGTGATATATGTGTGGTAATGTGGTGATGAGGTTTACAGGTTATGTTTATAATTAACTAAGTATCAATAATGACAGTTGAGCGTTTGTGATAAAATTATTAGAGCAAAGTCGCGGAAGGTTGTGGGTTCAAACCCGGTGTGATCAGATGTTTTGTCTTAGAGGACGATTATGGGTCAATAGGTTGTCGATTGTATACAAATTTACCAGACATTGTTATTGTAAAACGGCCCAGAAGTGGTTTATCAATTTAAAAAAAACCTAAACTCAAATGTGTATAATTTAAGAAGGAAAACACGATTAACGTGTTTCCTGCATGATGTGGTCGTGTTGCCGTTTTGTGTTTAATATCTACATTTAAATAAATGATAAATAAATAAATAAATATTAGGGGACAATCTTACACAAATCGACCTAGTCCCATAGTAAGCTCATTAAGGCTTGTGTTATGGGTACTAGACAACGTTATATATAATAGATATAAATACTTAAATACATAGAAAACTTCCATGACTCAGAAACAAATATTCATGCTCATCACACAAATATTTGCCCTTACCGGGATTCGAACCCAGGACCTTTAGCTTTGTAGGCAGCGCAACATAACTTGCTGGAGCTGCGCTAAAGGCTACCAGTAGGATCCATAAGAGTTGGATAGAGGAATGCTCATCAGCTAAGATGGTTAGCGCTGAAAATTTGAATAAGGATTTCCCAACCAAGCAGTGACGGATCCTGCTAGGATGCTGCTACTGTATAACCTCTGCACCGCCCACAGGCCTTGTCAGTTGTTGAAAATTCAAATAGGTATAGGGTCAGTTCGGGTATGTGCGCCACCGGGGAAAGTGCGCCTCATTCATCATTCAGCCACTTAAATCAATATCAGCACTTACCCCGGGGGCGCACTTTCCCCTGTGGCGCACATACCCGAACCTACCTTATTTCGGGTGTGTAACAAAATGAATAAAAACTAGTTGCATAATTTCATCGATTATAATCATCAATGTTAATAAATTCCATTTATATAATAAACAAACGCTATAATGGTCACTCTGTATAATATTTCATGCTGTCGATTGGACAGTCACAGGACTCCGCCTTAGCTCCAGCGCTGCGGGGAGAGCAGCCCATTCGCCCTCGCGTGACGGCGCACGGTCGCCCTCCGCGCCTCCGGCTTTTTATATACACTCTAGGGGTAGGGCAGACAAGACCACGTGGATATTGGGGTGCTACGGTTCGGTTTTGTTACCTGTGTCTGTTTTTCTAGGATGTGATAGCAATCACTTAGTAAAACTAAGTACATACTAAATGTTGTTATAATATAAGTTTGAATCATTATACTAAATGTATGTTATGCAAAAATAAATTAGTACACATAAACGTTATAGCAAATGTGGTGTGGATAAATGAGTGTTATGTTATTTAAATGTTATGACCAATAATAATATCCATTTTGTTATTATGATAATAGTTTGTTATGATTTCCGTACGTATGCTACTTGAAATTATGCATTTTGTTTTTATGGCGAATGAACGCCCTTATTTCATTTGAATGTGACTCAAATTTCACCGTCCGTTTTTGCGGGCTCGGCGGCTAGAGGATAAGCATTCCCTATGCTGGGCAGCAGCAGTGTCAGAATTGGCAAAAGGTCGAAGACTGGTAGAGCTTTTGACTATATATGTAAGACTAAGGGTGCCTTTCCACCAGAAATGTGCTATGCCAGGCTATGCTATGTTTTCATACATTTGAAATGTACCTGTAGCTGGAGCTACGTGTTAAATAAAAAAAAAAAAAAAAAAAAAAAAAAATAGTTTATTCGATAGCAACAACAAATTACATAAGTGTGCTGGTGCCTCTTTTTAAGCGTTCAAGACACTTGTGCTAAGAGAGCACCGCTCTTCCGCAAGTTGATTTTTACAAATTTGTCTTAGGTATAGGATAACATGATATATTTATAAGAAAAATTAAACAGTTTGGTACATATTAAACTAATGATTACTATTTGTGTGTGTGTGCAGTATGTGTGAGTGAATGTGTATGTGTGTGTGAGTGAATGTGTAAGTGTATGTGTGTGTGTGTGTGCGCGTGTGTGTGTGTGTGTGTGTGTGTGTGTGTGTGTGTGTGTGTGTGTGTATGTGTATGTGTGTGTTTATATGAAGGGTCACTTATTTTGAATTAAGTTTTCTATGTCATAATAGCTTTTGGTTTTTAGCCATTTAGTTACCTTAACCTTGCACTCACGCATGGTACAGGAATATATGTCAATTTGTTTGTTTATTTCATTGTAGAGATTACAGGATTGTGCCTCTTGTTGTCTCTTGGCAAACACAGATTTTACTGACGGGGTGTTGATTACCTTGCTCTTTTTCCTACGTGTGTGTGCCGTGATTGGTGTGTAAGTTGTTTTCTTGTGTTTTTTTAAAATTAGATTAACGATATATAATTTACGTACAGATAGCAGGTCACTGAGTAGATAGAGCTCGTGAGTGGGGAATCGAAACGGCTTTTGGTACATGACTTTTAGTAGTGCTCTTTGAGCTCGCTCAAGCTCTAGGAACTTAGTCTTTGTGGCTCCTCCCCATACAGAGATACAATATGTGAGGACAGATTGAGCTAATGATACGTAGACTTGATTTAGCTTGTTTTTTGTCAATACGTGTCTTAGGTTTTTGAAAATCCAGATGAGTTTGCGGGTCCTATTCATAATGGTTTCTGCATGTTGGTGCCATGTAAGACGCTGGTCAACGGTAAATGTATTTCAACATAGGATATCATGGCATAGCACATCTCTGGTGGAAAAGCACCCTAAACCATGCTTATTTCACGGTAGCATAATATAAAACGGTCAAGATCCATTATGTTATGATCTAATTATTTTTGACCATCGACCATGGCCACCTTCCCACAACCATAATGTTACGATATGCTAGCTAGGTATGAGTTTGACACTGTATGTCCTATGTGAAAAGTATTGGTAAAAATGGGACCCTATTATTAAGACTTTGCTTTCCATCCGTCTGTCTGTCCGTCTGTTACCAGACTATCTAATGAACCGTGATAGTAAGACAGTTGAAATTTTCACAGATGATTTGTTTCTGTTGCCGCTATACAACAAACATTAAAAAACAGAATAAAATAAATATTTAAGGGGGGTATCCCGGCTCGTACCAATGAGTTTTCGGTACGGAATATTTACCGTTAGCTTTTCGGTGAAGGAAGACATCGTGAGGAAACCGGTCTAATCCCAATAAGGTCTAGCTTTCCCTCTGGGTTGGAAGGTCAGATGGCAGTCGCTTTCGTAAAACTAGTGCCTATACCAAATCTTGGGATTAGGTGTCAAAGCGCACCCTGGGCTCGTTTAGGGCACAACCGGGAATAACGCTAGGAGGATGATGAAGACACGTTTTTTCGTCATGATTGTGTACTACAGACTTGTGCAAAATTTGTTCAGCTTTAATGTTGCTCTACAGTCTACACCATGTTTTCATAGAGTACCTTCAACCGGGGTTACTAACCTTAATTTGGCAGTGTCCATCTGGCTAAACAAACACTTTGGCCGTATTTTTTGCCTGACCAGAATCGTTGGGTCTGTCCTGCGTAAAATTAAGGGTTAAGAAAAAATGGGGCTACTTTGATCATTCAAAATGTAGTATAATAACAGAACTATTTGAAATTAAGAAGATTTAACCCACCGTATGCTTAGACACTGATCCGTACCGAGAATTTGAACCTATAGTTTTAAATGTCGTCTATTGATTAGCCAGTTTTGACAGTCGCACACGAGGGGTTAATCGAGTAAACAGCGAGATAGAACACTAATATATTCGGGTGCGTCCCACGAGATATATCAACAATATATATAATTTCATATTAATAACGTTCACAAGATATAATGAACGTTAGCTATAACAACAAAACCAATACTTTTATAAGGAGTAACGGTCAATTGACATAATATTCATATTATATAACGTTTTTTTCTATAATACACAAATTGACTAATTTCATTTCGTATAACATACATAACGTACAACAATCATAAGTTCATAACACATAGTATATTTACGTATAAGGATTATAATACAGAAAATTAGGTTAGAGCAGCTAGAAAAAGGGGGGAAGGGGGGCGGTGCCAATCACAAAAGGGGCTCGGGAGGCGAAGTCCCCCGCAGTAAAAAAACTAAAAATACTCTTAACAATGGTATTATTTGTAGGTTAGGTTAGGGTTATCTTGCGTCGCCTTGGCTGGCACTCCTCCGTGGGAGCTCGACGCGGAGGTGCTAGCTGAGGCGCTCAGGGAGCGGGTGCGGTGGAGAGCCACCGGGGAGTATCCCGCTCCCGAGGAGGTGAGGGCGGCGCGGCGGCAGATCGAGCGTAGGCTGCGCGAAAGATGGAAAAGCGACCTAGAGGACTCCCCCTACGGAATTCGCGCTGTAGGGGCGCTCCTCGGGTCGCTGGACGAATGGCTGGACAGGGCCCATGGTGAGGTGGACTTCCGATTAACGCAGGTAGTGACCGGACACGGATGTTTCGGTCATTACCTGCACAAAATCAAAAGGGAGGGAAGCCCCGCCTGCCATGAGTGCGGCGCCGAAGATGATACGGCCCAGCACACCCTGGAGTGGTGTACTCGCTGGACCGACGCACAATGGTGATGGCCCTCGGAGTGAGTGATCTCTCGCTGCGCAGCGTCGTGGCGGCCATGTTGCGTAGCGAGAGATCTTGGGAGGCGATGGCCTCCTTCTGCGAAGTCGTCATATCGCAGAAGGAGGCCGCGGAGCGGGAGCGCGAAGACAGTGCGGACGCGCTCCCGCGCCGGCGCAGACGGAGGGGTCGAAGACGCGCGCGGTATGCAGCCGCGGGCCGCGTCTTCTCCCAGTAGGGCCAGTGGGTTGGGGACCCACATTGCACATGGCCCTACACGTCTGGGGGGAAAGTCATGCGTCTCTGACTTACCCCTCTCTTGGCGCGGGTGTCCTGGCGTAGTTAGCCAGGACCGCCGGGAGGCGTCGTGGTTAGAAATGTCCATCCCATGACGCCCCCTTAACGGCAGAGCGGGTGACGCCGCTGGGGTTTTAGTGGGTAGGCTCCTCCCCTCCCTCCGACTTGTGCGGAGGCCGACGGGAGGAGAGATCCCCACATAACCCCCCAGTATGGCCTTCCCCGGGCCGGGGGGTATGTGCCAACACATTTCCCCAGAGTCAAAAAAAAAAACAAAAAAAAAGGGTTATCTTGCGTCCCTTAGAGCGGAAATAGACACCCCGCCAAGCGGGGTGACGTCGACACGCTGGCGGTTAGGTTAGACTAAAATAATTGGCGTGGCAGATTTCAAAAAAATGTTTAATTTCAACATTTCAGTTCCTTAGGTGTTATGAATATTATACGCTTTAATCGATATATCAATTGATATTACATCTAAAGTACGTTATACTTTACGAAAACATATATTTTGACATTATACCTTTCGTTCATTATGTGCAATGAACGTTATACTAAACAAGCTTATACACAGTGAGCGAATATATTATGACCGTTACATGATAAGTTGTTGTAGCTCGTATTAAACCAATATATTCACTTCACTGCCACAGTTCACCTACAAGTAAAAACAATTATTTCGGAGATAAACCCATATGATCAAGTCGCCCCCCGAATCAAAGTACCGTACGTAGTTTTGGAACAAAACCTGAATTTCATACGAATGGAGTACATTTTTCCACTTTTGGGAGACGAAAACAGGGCTTGAAACGAATATTCGTACCAAATTTCAACTCCGGGATTTCGAGGTTAGACCATATCGACTGTACTAATTAACAATTACATTTTTGTTAATTAACAATGACAAGTACCTACACATTAACGATCTAGATCTATTTCTATACCTAAAGCCGAACTTGTGTCTAAATCGGGTGTGTAATGAATGATGGGTATAAAAATAAATAATATAATTTCATTCGCTATAACAACATTTGATATATTTTCAAGGTATATAATCACTCATTGTATATAATAAACGTTGGTTATAATTTCAAAATATATATGTTTATTGTGTATAACTATCGTCGGGTATAACACTTGTTTTGTATAATCATTATATGGTATAATGCTCATGTTATATACAAGTTATATATAATAACTATCAAGTAGAATAATATTTTATTATCTAAAGAAAATGTAGCAAACATAACAGTTTGCAAATTGTACTATGTAAGTATATATTAGGTAGTAAAAAGTGTTCGGTTCTGGCGCTTCGCCGGCCGCTGCCGCGGCACGCTCGCTTCGCTCGCTCGGCTCGCGCGTTGTAGGGTGGCAGTTCAACCTAACACTCCTCCTCGCTTCGCTCGTCGTCGTACCTACACCGACCTGCCCTAGAGTCTGCCAAAAAAGATTATGCTAACTGTGCATTAGAAGAAATTAGCATTATATGATTTGTTCATTATAGGAAATATGCATTATATTTAAAGTAAGTATGTTATATTAAATGTTATTACATCAAATGATCATTATATATAATGATAATTATATCGTATGTAAATATATTAAGTGTTGTTATATGATTCAAGCATTATATGAAAAGAGTGTTGTTGCGACTAATATTATTTCAAATATTTTTATAGGCATCGTTACGCACCCGTCTAAATCTTCGCTTATAATACGTACACATTTTAAATAAATATTTAAAAAGATGTAATCATAACTCAAGTATTTATTATATGGGATCTTTGAGCTCAAGTATCAGTGTTTTTTTTTTTCTTTAAAGCCGCATAAAATTGGTTTAGGTTGGTTCTTTTTTATAACTTTGCGATTCGCTTATTATTATTCTTTACAATAACATTATTACTATTTATGAAGCTCATGTTTTGTTATTATATAAACATGAAATTCTATCGCGAAAAGCTATTAAATTCGTGCATATATACCATCGCCAACACAGTTACCTGACCATCCGTGCACTGTATGTGCATTGTAACAAGGTTCAATATAAATACAGGGTGGTCAGTTAACAGTGTTGGCGTTTGTACTTACGTTATCAAAAGCAATAATAACCACCCGATAACATTTTTGTGGCAATTAAAAATAACTATATATGTATATGGAATTATCTTTGGTTCATTTTTATGGGCAATAATATCACTACAGCAGTAGGTACAGAAAGTCTTAGGTAGGTATGTTACTAATTTGACACGAATATTTGTATAGATAGCAACACTAAGCTAACCATCATCATCATCATATGGGCCGAAAGACGTCACCAAAGAGTGCCACAAATGCCACAGCGCCACCCGCATCCAGCGGACTCTCGCGACCTTTATCAGGTCATCAGTCCACCTAGTGGGGGGTCTACCCAGACCCACGCTACTCCCTCCGCTGCGTTGTCGCCATTTGAGAACCTAAACCCTAACCTAACCTAACTATTTATCAGCATATATAACCCTGTTGTTTCCACTGGTGAAAAATATATACCATAATGTTGTACCTACATAATATATTGGCCATAAATAAAAAAAATACAAGCAATGGAATCAGTAAAACGTTTGTATGGACTAGGGATGCCGCGGATGCGATTTTTTTGACATCCGCGGACGCGGTGGCGGATGCGGATTTTTAGGTGCACACATCCTCGGATGCGGATTTTGTGGTCAAACACTAACGTATTTAAACAACGTCCATTTTATGATATCACGCAATCATCAAACACGTTGACAGTAAATTACAATCGTTGCGAACAAATAAAAAACGTCTGCTCTTGGTTGGCAGAAACGAAGAGACGTTTTTTTTTACTAACGGTGAAACTAGTAAAACTCGCGCAGTAAGCGCCGCGTGCTCCTTTCGTGTCATGAATTACACTACATCCGCATCCGCAAAAATTTGTGCGGAACTTCCGCGGTTGCGGATGTCTGCAACATCCCTGGTATGGACATTACCATGAAGGTCATATTCGCATAATTTTGCTACATAGTCCAGCATCCGAGCACCCATATTGTAATGTCTGTTGATTACCATATTACCACACATGCCATACATTATAGTACCTATATAAGTGACACTTAGTATGCGCGATAACGTGCGGCCGCGGTCACGGTCAAGGCGCAAGCGCAGAACTGACCAGAAAGGGCTTAAGTCACTTAGGAATAATCCCACACTTAACAACGTTACCACATTCGCTGCCAACAATTTCGTAGCGCTACTCTCGTAGCCGATAACATGGGAAACCCGTTTGTAGAGGAAAACGCCTATGATCAGAGCAGCAGGTTCCTTTCACTCAAGTTTAATATTTTGTACAAATCTCTGGTCAAAAATATGCCAGGCCACTCTATAAGACTGTATAATTGAGTGTAGGTACAGATATTAACCCATTCGCCACCGCAGAAAAAAAATCGAGGTGGCACCCCCACGTCACGCAAATCGTTAGTCTATTGTTTTAGCCTTCGTATGACGTCGGTGGCAGGTGGGTGGAAACAGTGACGAACTTAAGTTCAAGACAGTGGCGGCGGAAGGTTTAATGTTGTTGACTGTACGTCAAGATTAGTTTTTATCAAAGCGCTACGAAGTTTTTGCTACAAAACGGGAAATCACTGCTACGAGCTACGCCATGAGACTACGAACCTACGAACGTAGCCGCACATAATTACATTAATACCGATAGTGACTTCAACAATTTATTTATTTTTAATAATTAAAAAAGCAAAATAGCCATAGAGTCCTATTTGGACTGTAAAGAAATTAGTTCAGGTAAGATTTTAGTTGGTAGGATTTATAAATGGTTACCCCTTGCCTATATTTGGGTTAAAAGATCCTGACCGTTAAAAGACCATTGTCAAAGTGACATTTCCACAGATATAGATATACATAGATCACGCAAATGCATGTACTTCGCGTGTCAGAATTCGGACTCCGAGTTGGCACTCCGACTTACATTCCGCGCGCGTCTGTTGTGGTAGTCGGTTGTCCGTGAATATTAAGAAAATACCTTATTGCAGAATCGATTTTCCGCGGACAGCGGGGAATTGATATCACTAATTCGCCCGTGTGACGTCAAAGTAGGTAGAAAAAAGGGTTTTCATACAGATTGAGGTGTTTAAGTTATCCAGTGTATACTGGGTGGAACAGATCGATGGACTTTTAAGCAAATGGGATATAGATCAGGTTTAGTGCTTTACTTCTCACCTAGTAACCATATTAATATTTCTAACGGTTACCGAGATACAACTTGTTAAACTTTGGTGAAAAAAACTGTATGTTTCAACCCTATCCAGCAGATTCAATGAAGTCAGCAAGATTCTTGTGACTTGTGACATGTGTCAATTTCAAATGAAAATAATAACTATGTATAGTATTAGGGTTGTCACTAAGATAAAATATTTCGATTTTTATGTTTTTTTTTTTCTTTTAAATCCAGCTTAACATTTATAATAGATCGTTTGTACGTCACTTATATAACACTGTCCTTTCAGCTTAGTCCAAGGAAATGTTCCTCCCCGTATATCTGTGGACATTTCCAATAAAAGCTGTTATATAGATCTCGTGGGAAAATCTTTCCTCTCACATGCTACTATGGTCACTCAAGAGACAAGACCTAAGAAAACGGGCAAAGTCGACTATCGAAATCCTATAAAATTCTACTTGTTTTTATTGCTCATGAGTATATTTAACGTATGACCACTTTGTTAAAACAGGATTTTCGTCGCCATTACTAAATTCAGCATAAATTAATAAATAGAACTTGCCAAGGACTGTTAGATTTGTTGCGTCGGCGTCTGCGCAGATCTCAATGCCAATCTACATTCAACCTTATGTGAAGGGGTCAAGACCGGTTTTCGTATGGTGTTACCGGGGTGTTGCTTCCGTGTTTTGTTAAAAAATAAATGAACTGATTTCCGAGAGCAAATGCGTTGATTATTAGAGAAAAAAACCCAATCGCTGTATGTGGCCTGATAATATTTGAGGACTTCCGTCGATTCCACAAGGATCAACTTTGGCACTTCACTAGTTGCTATTTCAACGGAATCTTATCAGAATCTGTGACGTACTTTTGTACTTTTAAGTACATAATTGAGGAATTCCATAAGCCATCCGTGGTCTTCACCATCAGTTCCACACCACCAAATTTGTGATTTCCGGGTGTAAATACACGAGTTATAATAGAAAATACCAAAATCACTACACGCGTGCCTAATATAATGGAGGAGTTCCCTCAATTCCTCATGGATCCCATCATCAACTGAATTTTTGAAAAAAACGGGACCCACCTGGAAGCATATACTTACAAACAAAAAAAAAATTACGAATCGGCTCATCAATGACGGAGTTCTGAGGTAACACACATTGAAAAAAAAAAAAAAACCGAAGTGAGGACTTCGTCCTTTTTTTTGAAGTCGGTTAAAAATAGATTTTGCAAGGTGGATTGTTTTAGCCATCACTCGAGTTTAAATAAGTAACTTGTTAAAGCAATGACGCGTAGTTGCAGTATCCCAGAGGGGCCAGAGGCAACCGGATGGCTCGCGGTGTTTGAGCTCCCGAAGTGTTGTGGAACCGCCCTGTGCAACCCGAACTGAGCCAACTTGGCCTGGGGCGGCAAAAGGGCGGGAGAGAAAAAAAAATGCTCTAAGTAGTCTAGGTTCTCGGCGCATGAAAAATGAGTTTTCAGTCAATTTGTTTTGCAACAGTAGACAACAACCGGGCTCTGCGGCGTATCACGCCTTCTAAAGCATGGAAACGCTCAGTTAACCCTTTAGTTAGACGCTCTTCACCTACTGACCCAAAATGACCTATACGCCAAGCATTTTTGAAGACTGAATATCAACCTTAAGCAGCCTTAACACCTGGATAAACGCAGTGCAATAACTGCACTCGCACTCACTGATTAGAGTGAGATGGTTTGTCTGCCCTCCCCCAGTTAGTGCACTGCATTTAGCCCTAAATGCAGTGCTTTAGCCAGCGGACGAAAAAACCATAGAAGTCTAAGTAGCCCCGCAAAATGGCCCCACAGAATGGGTGCCATTGCTATTATACGGGGATGGGGGCGTGGTCAAAACGATGCCAGGCAGCCGTTTAGTTGGAACATGCGCATACCGGGTTTTAGAAATTTGTAAGGAGCTCGCATTCTATGGTTTTTTCGTTCGCTGCATTTAGCCAGGTCGAATGCCCACTTTCCACTGCGAGCGGAACGAGCTCCGTACGGAGTCCGTTTAACTCGCAATGGCGAATTGCATATAAGTGCTTCCACTGAATAAGAGTAGACTTAAGTGGGTGACAGACGTACGAGCTATAAAATCGCGAGTTTAAAATTCGTGAACTTACTCTCCTCGGCGTCAGTGACACACCCAGGCGAGTAACGTCGTCGAGCCGTAAGTACGCGAACTTACTCGCCCGTCTGTCACCTACTCCAAGCGTTCCGCACCCACAGACTGGACACACAAAATGGCGGCTCGCGGTTCGCGTCAGTGACAGACGTACGAGTACGAGCCAAGGCGAGCTACGAGCAAAATTCAAACGTGTTGGATCGTCGAAAAACTGGCTCGGCGGTTTTAGAGTACGCGTAATTACGATGACACACAGGCGAGTAAAGTCGTCGAGCCGTAAGTTCGCGAACTTACTCGCCCGTCTGTCACCCACTTTATGTCGTACGGAGCTCGTTCCGCTCGCAGTGGAAAGTGGGCATAAAGGCCGCTTTAGTAGAAATCATGAAGGCGACTTTGACAGCGCACGCCATAACATCTACAGTAACTTTAGCGCCGTGGACACGACAACCCGCTATTATTTTAGGTATTCTTTGCGTCCATAGGGTTGCTGACCACTCAAAGTCAACCATCCAAATCGAACGCTATGGGCTGATATTTTGCAAATAAAAGTAGAATTCTTATATGTCGTGTAGGTATAAAGTAATCTTTCATTGCAAACAGGGTCAAGTCATATTGACAGACCGTGTCAATTGAGTCTCAAGAATTTCAAATGAAGAGAATCCGATAACTGTCTATCTATAGCAATAGGAAATTCCAGTAAGATGGCGCCGTGTATGACGCAATGCACGGTGCATCTGCAGTCGACACTCTTAAGAGGCTGACAAGACCTAATTTGGTGAAATTGATGTTATTTAAGCAGTTTCTTTAAGAAAAACTATTTGTTCTAGGACATCAAATAAAATATATGTTAATATTCACCATATTTCAAAGACCGTAGACGGGCTCGATAAATAATTTGACGAAATCGGCTCGATAGAAAATAATTGCAAAGATTGGTCTTAAAATCACATTAAACGGTTCTATAATTGTCTTTATTTTTTTGACGTATGGGTCTGCAATTAAAAACATGAAGTCAACATATTCATACCTAGACCGCTAGCGATTCATATTTCACAAATAATCCACCCTTTTTTTATTTCAATATTTATGTATTATCTTCAAAAACCGGGCCGCCCAGTAACACTCGCTCTCGTTTACTCCGATACAAATAGACAGTGTGCGCGCTATCCAAAATCCTCAAGGGCATTTTGGTGTTGACAGCGTCTTAAGAGAAGGTTCAGAAAGTTCAAGCTATCCTAATCGTATTGGAGTCTTTAACCTTTTCACGCGGGGTATACTATATTCCGAAAATCATGTTTTGCGGATTTTTAGTTTTTTTCCGTGTGTAATACTAATTAAGCTAACCCTTGTTTTTTTTTTTTTCGTGGGGGAATGTCTACGCATCCGGTCTGGTTGGGGAACCAGCACGGTATGACGGACTCCCGGGAACCGCTCGGACTACCGTCTAAAACCCCACGGTACTCTGCGCGCTGCTTTTTGGAACCTATTAGGTACAAGCTTTTATTCAGTTTCACCTGTCCCGTTGTCTGTCTGTAATCAAATCTTGCAAGTTACATTTGACCCACTTCCCGGCGATCAATTGAGCTGAAATTTTGGGTATAAGTATAGTTTGGATGACAATTCAATATTATGGTACCATCGAGCTGATCTGATGATGGACACAGAAGGTGGCCCATGGGAACTCAGTACTTAACCGACGTAACCCCGCTGAGTTTGGGTTCGTTAGAATCGTCTCATTGAGTAGTTGATGATGGTATACAGAAAAGTACAGTCGGCAATAAAAGCTTGTACCAAAAATGAAATTTTAGACAGAAGCTTGTTTATAGTTTCTATTTAACTATCTGCTTCCAAATTATCTTTAAAATATCGGAATAGTAATACGGTCGGACAAATGAGTCTTCTGAATTTTTGTGTGTTTTCTGTTTGGCGCGCTATATTATAAATGATATTACCTATTTACTTATGCACAGAAGGCTCACTGGGATCCAACATTTATACTGTAGAACCAGTTGTAATTTTCCTAAAAGCAACGTTAGCTGTTTCTGTCACAATTACATTGATTGTTCTGTTGATAAGTAGGCTGTCTATCCAGAAGTTTCAGTAACTTGTAATTACAAATTACAACTTCTATAACTTGAGAATTTTAAATGAAACTTTCACTTTGGAAAATTACAAGCTATCCATCGCTGCCCACGCTGCTCTAACTAGATAATTCGTTTTATTTAGATAAGATTAGAAAATCAAATACTGCTTTTCTGAATTAACTTATCCGCGCCACATTAAATAACGCACGCTAACGCAGTATCTCACTCGGGCAAATTGTATGTAGGTATGTTCACATGTGCAGTCACGACTTGCACTCAAATTTATAGGGATGTAGTCACACCACAAAAAATAAGGGTTTTAGCCCCCGAAAAATAATTAAAATCTATAAACGCAAAGTTATACGTGTTCAAAGTTTTTTCCGCAAAACGCACCTTTATATGAAACGTTTGTCAACTTTCTCATTTACTAAGACTCGAGCGTTTTCTTCCTCTAACTAGCAACATTAAAACGGTTGTAGCTTCGTAATTTGAATGGGAGTTTTGTCATAACACATTAAGGCATTTTAAGCATGCGCATACCGGATTTTAGGCACGTGCTTGGGTAGAAATTTGTGAGGAGCTTGAATTCTATGTTTTTTCGTTAGCTGGTTTGTATATACTCGTATATATGTACATGTCCAGGCGCACCGTAGACTATTCTTTATTTACCTTAGATAATGTGACACTATAATATAATAAAACTGCTTAAATTCGTATTTCGAAATTGTTGAACTGAATTGCTTAATCCACGGCAAACAATGGTTATCCACTTTATAGTACTGTTATTTCGTTATTTGA
The DNA here is from genome assembly GCA_947578815.1 of Epinotia ramella. NCBI lineage: Eukaryota > Metazoa > Arthropoda > Insecta > Lepidoptera > Tortricidae > Epinotia > Epinotia ramella. The sequence continues at coordinate 20,431,018 of OX388216.1, forward strand.
CAAATATTGTTAACCTATATCGCTGTTATGGTAATTTTCCATATTTCAATAAGTTTTTCTATATTATAACTAGAAAACAACATTCGTTATAAGCGTGATAAAAAAGCATAGACGCTATTTAAATTTGTGGTTTTATAGCTTGACATGGTCATACTCACAAATGTCATTAAAGCATGCCGAATAGGGTCTCAGTTTAACATCAAAATTACGTGATTCTCGGTAGTGTGTACAGTCGACAACACAGCTAAGTGACCATCGGAAATCTAATCTGACCTTAAGTGCATTGTAATAAGGTTCTAGGTTTTCACGGTATGGTTAGTTAGGTGTGTTGCTGTGTGTACGTAATGCACCATCGGTTTGGTACAGTCGACGCCAAACTTATGTATACATTTTTCGCTTTCTTCGGACAGTCACAGGCAACAGCTAGTACGTTATAAAATTACTTCAATCAATTCAAGTGAATTACGATTCTTTTTTATACCGCGCAAATTTCATAGACAAATACTAAGCCTATAGTAACCACCTTAGCTAACTTGAAAACTGGCTTTAGACATGTAAATTACAAGTACACACGGATACGTAATGCGTGACGTCATGCCGAGCAAATTTGTACATAGGATAGGAGTCAAATTGACCGAAGCCTTAAAGTTCACACAATTGTAGGCTGTGTGTTCGTAGCATCAGGCTGTATAATCGTTTGATAGCTAATGGATTTGGGTCATTCTTGTTATGTTTGGAATACCGCTGTAAATGGTACGTGTAGGTATTACAAATTTATTTGCAGAATGTGCAATTGCAAAAGTGTTTAACGGCTTTATACCCTTATGAATAGCGTTCAGTTTTGAATGAAGTCGAATCGGCTAACAGCAAAATATAAAAGTTTGATAAAACAAAATGGAATTTGCATTTACGGAGAATGTGTTACGACTTTATACTGTTAACAATAAAGTACAAATGTGCCCCTAGTCAAACCCCCGTTTTCCCCCCGCCCCCAAGCCTCGTCCCGAATCTCTCACCATCCTACGGTCACGTGACCTCCTACGCATCTGACTTCACAGAATCTGTCGCCAGTTTAACAATTTTTCCCCATCACAAAAAGTGCTCAGCGCCGCTAAAGAAGTTTTCACTTCAAAAATATCGTATAATATGCAATATCTGGCAGTGTTGTTCTAATTCCGCTTTGGTTTGTATGGAAGCTTGCAGATTTTTTAAAGCCAATTACCAAAGAAGGTCCTGTAGTGAAAATTAAATAAGTAAAAGCTTCACTTACAAGCATACGAACGTAATTTATTTTATAACACAGGCCTAAAGTTACAATTTGTACCGTAAAAATCACGACAGCCGTTACAATGGCTCGTAGGTTTTGTAATCTCCGCCTAAAATCGATCACTGGGGCGAGGTGTCCATTTCGCATAGCTGTTCAGCAATTGACATGAATAACAAGGGCTTGGTGCTTCGCAGAGCACGCTAGGGCAATAAACGTTCGCTTTGATAGGGATTTCGGTGGTTATACGCGTGAAGGTGAACGTAAGAGAGGGGAAATGTGTATATGACGAGTCTTAATGGGTGATACCCGAGGGGTTCCGAAATTTAGATATCAATAGATTCTAATGACGTTGGCGTTTGCAATGCCTTTTTGAATTTTGAGGATTTATGAAGGTACGAACAGGTCCCAATCAAAGGTTGAGCTATAGATTCGTTGCGCAGGGCACATAAAATACGCGGTCAACACTATGAAAAGATAACGGTAGGACACGTGCCGCCTAAGATAAAAGGTAAGTCGCAAGAAGCTTAAGTTAAAACGTTACGGTAATACAATGGGGATTCACGATATCCGGAGCTAGACCTAACACGTGCTACTTAGCTACGGCTGGCTGCTCCGACGTAGATCCTCGCAAACAGGAACAAATTAAGAGAACGGCTCCGTTCAAGCGTTTCTCCTGCTGGCTTGCGGACCCCAGACAATCGCGTACTGGAGGCCTCGGTCGTCGAGGTGTAGATACCGCGTACTCCGGCTTGGTAAATATACCCGGAAAGCTACGAACAAAGTCACCAGATAAATATCACTACTTCACTGTCTAATCTACGACCTAGCAACACCCACACCTGACAATACATACCCAGATCGCTTTCGACGTCTGGCCTTTTATGCAGAAAAGAAGAGGTAAGAACGTTAACCAACGTTCACGTTAATTCACGACGACACAACGGTGGGATAACTGGGTCACTCTTAACGTGACAATTTCCGGCTGGACTGGTCAAATCAAGACTGGACTAGCTTAATAACTCAAAACAGAAATTAAAGATTATGGGCAGCAAAGAGCTGTTAACTCAAATCTCGTCATTTTATGAATGAATTTTCTCCGATCAAAATTGACAGCTCCCAAAAAAAAATCAAGAATAGTCTTCTCAAATCGAATCTTCAAATTGTCTTTATAAAAACCAACCAGTTCAGAACTGCCCATACAAAACAGCTAGAAAAGGTAGTAAACACACGAGCATATGAATAATGTACGCGATCTATAGGAGAGACCTAAAAGTTTTAGACGCGCCTGTCAACAATAACAGAAAACACAAGCGACCACGAATCCTGAAGGAAAAAGTTCATGTAAAATGCGTTAGATGGCGCAGAAACTAAAATCAGTAATTAAAACTAAACGGTTTAAGCGACAATGTTGTTCTGCAGAAGATTTAACGCTGCAACGAACTATTACCGATGCTAACCAGATTCGAAAATTAGATTTGCTCATTAAATTAAAGTATATATACTGTCGATTTATTCCCCCGAATTATAATAACTATAGGATTCACGCCACTGCACGGGAATGTGGCAAAAGATCAGAATTCAGGCTTCAAACCTCCCATCACACGAACAACCGCTCTGTGAATTCAAACTGTCCAACAATGTGTTACGTCATACCTGGCCAAAAAGTAGTAATTACGCGTGCGGGAAATCCCACTTCTCGGCCACTTGGCCAGGGAGAGACGTAGAACTTTGTACTCACCACGGGCGGCAATAAATAATGCCTGAGATCGCATATTTATCTCCCTTGCCTTCGGCCCGTCGACATACAACTGCGACCTGAGACATTCTTTGTTTCACCGCCCTAGCTAAGGGTGGTATTCCACTTGTCCAAGATCTTTGTCCTATGTGTATTTGTGTCTCATATTTTGTTTAAAGAGTGAGTGAGGCGCAATGCACATTGGTAAGTAATGTACTATTATAGTCCAGTTGGAACAGCGCCGGGGCGCGTCGCGCTCTTTTGTTTTGTATTATGAATACCTGTTATGATATTTATGATCTTCAATTAGGTGGGTAATTTTGATATGTAATTGTGTATCGAGGGGCACGATAGTGCCCCCACCAAGTCGAGCAAAACAGCGGCACGGCCGTACCATCCTTTTCTCGAAACAGTTCAGGCCATTTTCGACCCCCCTATAATTTCGTTGGGGTATATTTCAAATTTCATTCAATTTGAACCAATTCTTTAACAATTATAACTAGTTAAAGTTTCTTAATTTTTGTCGCTCACTCACTGACTCAACTATCATCAAAACTCTAAAGCACTTCTAGCAGACATAGAAGCTTCAAATTTAGAATACAATTAGTGTTTAGTGTACTACTGAAAACTAAAACATTTTGCAATTTCGGTCCAGTTTTCTAGATACACCAACTGCATAAATTACCACCAACTTTGTAATCCCATATAAATATATAGGATTACAAAGTTACATTCTCAGTGAATGGGACAAAAAATTAAAAAGCAAGAATGGGACTGCATTCAAAATTTTTAGGGTTCCGTACCCAAAGGGTAAAAACGGGACCCTTTACCGTCGACGCAACGCACAATTTTGTATGAGAACGTTCACAAGACGCCGGTAATGTGGGGGGGGGCCTAAGACTTCGCTGTCCGTCTGTCTGTCTGTCGCCAGGCTGTATCTGAAGAACCGCGATAGCTAGACAGTTGAAATTTTCACAGATCATGTATTTCTGTTGCCGCTATAGCAACAAATACTAAAAACAAAATAAAATAAATATTTAAGGGGGGCTCCCATACAACAAACGTGTTTTTTTGCCGTTTTTATAGATACTGGTACGGAACCCTTCGTGCGTGAGTCCGACTCGCACTTGGCCGGTTTTTATGTATTGATAACACAATAACCTACAAAAAGAAGTGAGATCCCGTAAAAAAGAGGCCAAATAAAATTCTACAACTTGGCAATCACACCACTTTACTGCATTTACGAGTAGGTATGCATACCTAAAACTATGTAGTATTGTGTGATTGCCAAGTCACCAAATTTTATTTAGCTAGCAAATAAAGATTAATAAGAATGCCTGAGACTTGGCTTTACGAAATATCTCACAACTTTTTACGGTGGAAGAGTTTGGAGACTTACTGTTTTACATGGAATAATTATTTTATTTGCAATTTCCTCGCAGTAAGCTCTATGTAATGTCTCGGCCAAAAGTGCAATAGCCATCTATTGCACTTTATAGGACCTCGTACCGACTCGTCCATCTATTTCCTACTTTCCAGCTTCTACAACAATGTACTAACTATAGCAGTACTTACCTTGTCTACTTCCATTGGACTTACTACCTATTTAGATCTGTCACGACTCGACCCCGGTAAAGTCTATCAATATAAGTTTACAGTCATAATCATAAAGTCTTCCGAAGGTTTCAGACCAAACCACCTTCACACCTGACCTACAATTTTCCCTTATCACCTAACATCATATATCTTAACGACTGTGTCGTTCGATACGACTATATGACACCGTTGTACTTCTAACACGAAAAGACTTAAACGTAGTGTTTTTTGTATGATGTTTAGTCATTTTGCTCTGGGGTGATTCTAGCATACTAGAAGTAATGAGTGGCACCTTGTGTCCGTTATAAATGGGCTGTATCAAGTACCCATTATTATAATGAATGAAATATTATGTTAGACAAGAGTAAGTAAGAGACAACATATAGGACATGTTAAACTATGCAGGATGAGCATTCAGCAGTTCAAATAGAGAAGCCTTATGTATGGCCGCATTCATAAACGTTGAACAAACCTATTTTAGCTTCCGTTATGCCGTTAATATTCGTTTGTCTTTATCAGTCACTTTGACATTTAAATCCACAGTAAGAAAGGGACACAACACGTTTTATTTATCAGAGGTGTTTTAAGTTTTATGAATAAGGGGGTAAATCTTTAAGAGATGGCTAAAGTTGTTGTCGTATTTATTTATAGACAATCAAGGTAGCTACAGTATTTTTTGAATTTATCGATTGCTCTACATTACCTTCATTTCTTATTAAAATTCATTTTACTCGTAAGTACAAGTCAAGTGTAAAAATATGGGTGCATACAACTTACTGAAAAAGTATGTCCCATGGCTCTTATGTCGTCGAATTAAGGTAACATGGTAGGTAAGGTACATGTTTATGAGAGGATTATTCAATATATATTTTTGCACTTGACTGTAGCTGCTTCGGCTATCGATTGCATTGCATTCTTCATATTGACGTTTCTCAACACACTTTCATCTATAAGGATTATTAATACCCCTGAAATATATGCGACATGGTACATGACGGACTCTGGTGCCACTGCGCACATGTGTTGAAGTATTAGAATCATTAACCTCCTAGCGTTTTTCCCTGTAGTTCCCTAATCGTAATCAAGCCCTGTGTCTGCTTTGGCACCTAATACCAAAATTTGGCGTAAACTTGTTTTACGGAAGCGACTGCCATCTGACCTTCCAAGCCAGAGGGAAAAGTAGACCTCATTCTTCCTGTAGGAACCGTGTTGAAGTATTAAAGTTACAAACATAAATATGCCTTGCATTCTTCACACTATGTTGGAGCTGCATATAAATATTGTGGTATGCAGTGCAGTGACGTGTCCATGATAGGGTCGGGAGTCAAGTGACTACACGAGTGCAAATTGAAACCAATTTACGCGTCTGTTTACGTAGCGGAGACAAAGTTCAAGTTTCTTTCTACGCGTTAATTGCATGCATTCAGCAAGAGGGATCATATGGTTTTCAGTCATCTGAAGCACTCCAGTGAGACAATGTTTTTAACACCTTTAATTAAAGTTGTCATCAAAATTTTTAATCTTCTTGAGCTTAAGCTGAAATTTGGCAGACCTGCTAAATTCGGTGACAAGGGAATATTAGTATTATAGCAACACCAAGCTGATGACGGTAGAGGCCATAGCAACTCCTTAACTAATCTACACAAGATGATTCCGTCGTGTTCGGGCTCATTTTACAGTCGACAATGAGTTATTTTTCTGCCAGAAACTTATTATATCTTCATCTTTTCTTTGTATTTTTGAAAGCGATGCCCTTTCACAACATTTTATCGCAGTCACATAACAGACTTTGGTTTGCATTTACCGAAAGTATGTTATAAATATGATACAGACCATGTACTTCCAGCTTACAGCTAACAATGGCTTGCACGTTGCACGTATGTATGTTATCTGTAAACATTCTTTGTATCCGTTTTTTTACTTTGTATGCTATATAAAAGCGGAGTTCCATGGAATGAATCAACTCGTTCCGCTGCATACATCATCTCATAATACATATAATACATCATCTATACGCGAAGACAGACCTTTGTTCATAAGATATATTTTCTAGTTGGTTCCAATCACACACAACGTAGCCACTTCCTATTTGTAAAATCTGTCGTAATAATCGCCATGTTGTGACCAGTATAATTTTGACTCGTCCCATTATTTTACGACATTTTCGTTAGGTATAGACACTTTATACCAGCCGGTCATCTGTTTTTATTTTCTTTGGTCTCTTTGGCGATGCGAACAAAAAGCGAAAGACGGACACTGACAGTATCTTTAGATGTTTATGGGCGATTCAGATTTAATGGGGGTATTCAACTAAAGGTAGCCCCTTAATTGGTAGGGCATTTTGTAAATGGAATATTCTGCGAAAGGAATGAGACGATTTGCGAACAGGGCTGTTTTCTAATGGAACATTTTGCAGAATTGACGTTTTGCCAAAAGAGTAATTTCAGTAATGGCTCGTTTTGCGAACAGGAGTTTATGTGCCTTTATCTACCAAGGTCATAAATTCTGTGTATTAGTATCTACACCTCATGGTAGATGTGCATTGTAGATAATGCACATCTCTTATGCGGTCTAGGTACTTCTTCGGTCTCCAGGCTTGTTCGCGTATTTGTTGTATGATGGCGGCTGCACAGCGAAGTCAGAAATGTAATGTATTAACTCCTTAGCCCTAGCTGCCCGCGCGGCAGAACGCAGGAAATACCCGCGAAATAAAAAATAACCTAAAACCGCCCAGAAAGTCCGTTCTATACACAAGTAAAACATTTTTGAAATCGGATAAGTGGTTCCGGAGATTACCCATTACATATAAACAAACAAACTTACAAAGGTACGATCTCCAAGCCACTTCCTCTTTATAATATTATAGTATACATAGATTCGTGGTCCGCATGAGCATAAGATATCCATGGCTTTCTGATCAAAACCTGAATAGGTACCAGTGCCGGAGCGCCCATAGAAGCCGATTCCCACCTACCTGCCAAACATTTTTTTTTAGGCAATTTTATATAGCAATATATTTTAAACTCTTTCATAACTTGTTTTGGTCCGGGTTGCCCATCGAACATTTTCACGCGCCGCCTCGGATAGGTACCTACGCCTCGTGTTAACTTCCAGAATGCACGTTCTCAAAGTTCCACGAATGGCTCTTAGACCTCGTACGCGCCCGCTTTTAGCAGTGCCTCCGGCTCGCACTGTGTCGCACAGGAACTCGCCGCGCCTCCGGCCCTGACGTTGCTGAATGCCTTGTTGGTGTCAACACCCGAGTGTGATCTGCTTGCGTGGCGATGGGCAACTGTGTAGGGAGTGTCTGAAATTCTTTGAGATGACGGATGATAGGCTTTATAAGGCGCTAGTACGCTAAGTTTTATGTCGGACATAAAGCATTCGTCCCATTCTGGCCAATATGCGAGTGCAAGAGGGACAAATGCTTTATGTCGGACACACAACCTAGTGTGCTAGGGGGGCTAGTGTACGTATTTGATTATTATTATTACTTTTTTTCTTTAAATTGATGTTTCGTTCCAGTGTATTAGACTTCAGTAATCTGTAATGCTGTGTAAATATATTTTCTAAAACATGCAATGAAATATTGACGTTGTGTTCTTCATAATGGGCTCCGAAGGGTCACGTTTCGGGCGCAGCGAGACGAGAGACCCGTAATGGCATTTCATACAAAATTGGAGGCCTAGGCCTGCAAGATGGTCTTTTTTAATTTCCATTCCACAATTTGTGGCACAGGATCACGGCGCGGCGTTCAGCCATGAAAATTAAAGTTTGATTTCTTGGAGTTTTTTTTATTTATTTCATTGCATGTTTGAGAAAAACACTATACTCGTACATATTATATGCATACCGCGGCGTGAAAATGGGTTGCCAGCCTCATAACTATCCGACCTCGCTACGCTCGGCCGGCAACCCCTTACTTTCCGGCCTCTGTAGTAATGTACTATTAAATAAATAAACTGATTAACGCCATTAATGAGTATATTTGATTGCAGAATCCAGCCGGATGTGGGCGAGCGCGTCCTTCGTGGGCGTGCTCATCGTCGTCGGCCTCCCGCTCTGGTGGAAGACCACGGAGGTCTACAGGTATCTACACCACATTTCACACCTACAGGTTTAACCGTTTACCTAGCTGACGGCCCTGGGTTCGAATCCCGGTAAGGACAATATACATTAAGTACAATTTACCAGCAATAATTGTATAGTCGAGGAAAAAAATGTTCGCCACTTTTCGACCTTATTTTAATGCTGTTAAGGTCCGCGATGAAATTAAGAAAAAAGATCTATTAAATGCAGAAACGTCAGCTAACGAAATTCCAAATTTCGATCAAAGTGGAAAATTTAAATAAATAATTTCATTTACAAGAGCGACGGACGGATTCCAGAGGTTGTGGGTGCAAATCACGCTCATGGCGGATAATTTTTCAAGTTTCCACTTTGATCGAAATTTAAGATTTGCTTAGTTTGGGAGTAGGTCGATTTGTGTAAGATGTCCACTAATATTATGTATGTGTTGCGAATACGCTTCTGTCGCGATTTGCGAAATGCTAAAAACGGCTGAGTAGCGATGCAGACTTTATAATAAGTTCTTATGGGAAATGCGCACCTGTAATGTGATTTTTTATCATGAAATAAATAATCTAATCTTCTTCTTCTTGGTCGGATGTCGTCTATGGGTGACTCGAACAAATCAAAAATCCGCCACGAGCTATGATGGCCCAAATACACTTTTGAGCAATAATCTCGGAGACATTTATTTGAACAGCAAAGACACCCTCGTCAAAGTTGACTTAAGTACCTACCTGGTCTATTAGGTATCATCAACTATTCACATGTTAACTAAAAGATTATCTACTCAAGATACGGGTCATGAACTTAATCCACCAAAATATCTGCTCACTTCATTACATTCACCACAGTAAGTAGTAAGGTTTCTGATAATTCACTCGGGTTGTATGTACCATCGACCACACAGTTAACTATGCATGAAAGAACCTTAAAGCTACGGGATAAGGTCTAGGTACTTTGTGGTCAGTGTGTGTTGCTGGTTGTACTGATACGAGTATGCGAAGCGATACCATACCATGACCGATAAGGTATTCGTGCAAAAACATGGGGTTATCAATCCCATAGCTTTTGATATCGGTGTTTTGAGGATTCAGATTCAGATTAATTTAGTCACAATATAAGATTACATTATAAATTACATGTCAATTTAAAAGAATAGAATAGTTTAAAAGAAAGAAAGAAGAAAGAGGCTTTTGCCGCGGTTAGTCCGTCATACCCGCCCTGCCCCGCTCCCCGTGCCCCCCCCTAACCTAACCTAACCTAACCCAACATAAAAAAATAAAATAAAAATATGGCCTCAGGGGATAGTTGTCAAATGGTGAATGAAATCTTCTGGGGCAATATCAAAAAACAATATACTATAAGTCCAAAGTTCCAAACTGTCGACATTGGCCAAATTGTTCAACCGCCTGTGTTGCCAGTTCAAACTTGTAAAATCGTAACATGTAGTTTCGTGAAGTGGGCCTCTGACCCCCTAGCACACTAAGTTTTGTCGGACATAAAGCATTCGTCCCTCTCTCACTCGCATATTTGCCAGAAAGGGACGAATGCTTTATGTCCGACATAAAACTTAGTGTGCTAGGGGGTCTGGTAGACACTTTATATTCTCTCTTTATATACACATAGTGGTCATACTGTAGTGTAGGAAATGGGCTGTTTTATCCTTATTTTTACCATATATAGGTAGAGCCCTGTCGTATTCAGGAACTGAGTACTTACATCGTTTCTGTGGATGCCACTGATTGTTATATTCCTAAATTGTTATGTTATGATAACAAATTAAAACAATGAAGATTGAGCACGCGTTTATTTGACAAGCTACTTAATCTCCTGTTCATAGATTATTATCTAAAGGGCTGAGATCATACTATAAACAACCCAGTAATTATTCCATAGGTACTGAGTTTTCGGTGTTTTGAGAATTTGACGTTTTAATCTTGAGACATTTTTGTATAAAGGTAATTTGAGTTTTAGACATTTTGGGACAAAGTTGAATTGAAAATTAGTCAAAACACGATAACGTCAATTTGAATTATAGTCATATCGAGAGTATTTTAAGAAGTAGGGGTTGACATTTCGACGTAGTACGAACTAGATATTTGGTTGCAGTGAACCGGTAGCAACCCACCAAACATTACGAGTATTTACGTAACCTTCAATAGGGTATTAATTACTTGACTTTAAATATTTATATTGAGATATATTATAAACTGCTTTTAAAATTGGGGTCGAGGGGGTTATCGCGGAGGCGCGATGGTTCGTGTCCTCGCCCGATAGTGACTCGCCGATTTGGAGATGCCCCTCTAGGGGTCAATGCAGGCGTGATGTGTGATAACTGATAAGACACGTGGTATTTGGTTCTGGTGTAAAACCAAATACTGCTACTACAAATGTTGGAGTCAGGTGACAGGCCTCAAGATATAATTATTGTTATATTATGTATTGACGATCATTTCAGGTGGACTTTGATAACTCTGACGTTATAAATTTAAATTAGTAAAGTGGACATAGTTATATTTGAATTGCTATTTATTATTCTTCTTATTTTATTATTTATTTTATGTAGAATCATTTATTATTTTTACATACATACATACATTCACGCCTTTATTCCCAAAAGGGGTAGGCAGAGCACATGAAACGTATGTTCCAACGCCACTTTTAGCATAAACGTGGGTATAAAAGATCGACATAATGTGATATTGCAGTGATAGGTTGCTAGCCCAGCGCCGTGCGTAGCCATGTGGTCATGGTGTCGAATTAGAATTTCACCACCCCCTTTCTTCCCGTGGGTGTCGTAAAAGTCGACTAAGGGACCAGGGTTGTAGTGTGTTGTGTTTATTATTGTTATTGAATATTATTGGCGATTGTCGATTTGTTCCCTCTCATCCATGAGAGGAGGCCTGTGCCCAGCAGTGGGACGTATATAGGCTGATTTATTATTATATTATTGTGTGTTTGAGATTGTGTTTTTGTGTTTTTATGCGACAATAAATCTTGTTCATCCTGACCCATCATACAGGACGCGGCTATGCGGTAGAACGAGACATAAATATGTCTTACTCCCTTTAACGCATAGTTGCGTCCTGTATAATGGGTCGGGATGGCCCATCGTGTGGAGCGGCCATTAAGGAGCACATTCATAATGATATAATCGAATACGCTTTTTTCCAGGGTGTCTCTGCCGTACGACAAGATCGCGTCTTTCGATTCGTTGTCTCACACCATCGCTACAGAAGTGATAGTGATGGCTAATGATGAAGCCACCGCGTCCGAAATAGCGGGGCTCATAGAGAAGTGCTTTGAGGAATCACGTTAGTATATATATATATATTCGTCTATTTGTCATCGTTGACTTCTCTTCGTTTCGTCTACCTTATACTCGTATTTAATCCATACTTCCATACTAATATTATAAATGCGAAAGTGTGTCTGTCTGTCCATCTGTCTGTCTGTCTGTTACCTCTTCAAGCTTAAAACATTTTATAAAATACTAGCTTCCGCCCGCGACTTCGTCTGCGTGGACCCGCTATAAAAACTATCCTATATTTTAATCAAGGCTATAAACTATCTTCGTACAAAATTTCTGTCAAATCGGTTGAGCCGTTTAGGCGTGATTGAGTAACAAACATCTAAACATCCAAACTTTCTCATTTAAATATAATATTAGTAGGATTTAATGAAAACTTATTTCCTAACGACAACTTCTTTTTCCAGCGATGCTAAAGCTCAAAGTGACCAAGACAGTCTTCTCCGTCTCCCTCCGCAACATTCTCGAGTCAGTAGCTGACGAGACAGACGCGGTGGAAGAGATGGCCGCCAGCGTGTCTCTGACGCGTCCGAACACGCTCCACGTGGTGCAGAGGACACCGCTGTACCAACACGTCTGGCTCAGCGGGGAGCGGGTCATGTTCTTCAGGGACTCTGAGTGTAGGGAACCGTAGACTAACAATTAAATACCGTGCTGACTGGTTCAGAACAGATAAAAGCGCATCATGCTCTTCAGGCACATTAAAGATACGTTATCCGCTTGCTACCTAACTGGACTAATTAGCGTAAGCACTATTTTTGACGGTAGTGATTGTCATGACCTTCCAAGGGAAGTAGACTAAAACTAGAATATACGATACTACTGCTGTTTCATACAGTCAGTGTCTGAAGATGGAGGTGGTGGTGACACTTTATCATTCGATGATTGTCTGCTGTAAATGTCACACAGCTAGAGCAATTATTTTATACCGCATCATTGTGTTAGCCGTCCGGAAAGTGAAACGACGAAAACAAGAGTAGTCTTTGATGCGTCAGCTGTGTGTCATTCGTTAAGTAACCAAGACAGACTGATTCTCTCCGCCAGTCTGTAGCCGACGGGTCAGATGCGGTGGAAGAGATGGCCGTCGGCGTGCCGGTGTCGCGTTTTGCGTAAGCCAACTTCTTGACTGCCATTTGACTTTCCAACCCAGCGGGGAAAATAGAACCCAAATGTACAAGACTAGTATTTGCTCCCTAATGCAGTTGATAAACAACTAAGTTATCAAAACTTTTCGTTCCAGCGGGATCCACCGTGGTCCAAGCCCTCAAGCACTGGATCTACCAGACGGCGGTCCTGCGCGGCGCGGTGTCCGAGGCGGACGAGGCGCGGCGCGTGCGCTTCCCGCCGCGCGGCGGCTACCACGTCATGCTCTCCGTCGCCGCGCCCGCGCCGGGCACGAAGCTTCGCTTCCCGGCCAGGGAGGCTATGGAAGGTACCGTAGTCCCTTTGTATGTTATTATTGCGACTGTGACATCGTCCAAGACGATTCTGCGCATTCCGGTGAGAGAAACTATAGAAAGTAACTTTTCTCGCCACTGCTCGGAAATGTGGCAAAAGATGGTTAGAATTCAGGCTTCAAAGGTTAGTTGGACGTCGCACGAACAGGCCATCTATGATTTCAAACTGTCCAACAATGTTTTTGTAGTCCAGTTTGAACAGCGATTCGAACAATCACAGCTCCCAACATGAACGTTTACATATTTTTGCAATAGATGGTGATGTCAATTATTTGTTTCAGATTATATCGGCACGTTTGTGGACGAGCTCAGCGTGCTACATAACTTCACGCTCAAATCTCAGTGGCTGTATCTGATGGACTTCGATTTTCAAGCTAAAGAGGTATCCTCATCGAACACGAGTATTAATAATATGTTAGTTCGTAGGTAAATTCCAAGTTGAGAGACAAGATTGTTTGCCGTCAGGATTACTTGACGTAAATCAAAGTAGTCCTGATCATCTTAATCCAATGCCACATAATCGGGCAGTTAATTCTCTCAGCAATCACCTTCAGACCCCGTATCATGGTCGGCCTTATCAAGCGATAAGTGACAAGATACGAGCGTCGTCTCGTTCTATGGAACGGTGTCAGCCAGTGACGGACGCTCTATACTGCCACTTATCGTGTGGTAAGGCCGACCATGATACGGGGTCTTAATGCCGTTGGGTTGCGTCAGGGAAACTCCTGACGCAACCCATCAGTGACGTGATTCTTTCGCATCACCGCTAGGAAAGCGTCCGTGTGGGTATTGGCGAACATTTCCGACGCACTGCACCATTTTAGGAGTCTTTATTAATGGACCATTTTTCGCTTTACTGTTACCCTCGTGGAACCACAACCATAAACTATTTAGTGTAGACTGTTTTCTTTCTGAAATTTGTAACTGACGTTAACATTTCATAGCAAAAGTAGGCTTCGCATATACTACTATTATTTAAACGCAACTAGAATATGTAGAATTGGAGGCGACAGTTTTGCCATACAAATACGGCAAAGTTTATATTAACTGACAGCTATTCCATTACCTAACTTATCGCCGTCTGATAGTGATAATACAACCCCGTACAATACGTATTCTATTTAAATCCAGGTGAAGGACACGAGCGAGTATGGACGTCATTTCGCCGTCCGCAAAGACCGTCTACACTTGCTGCTGACTCGACTGGAGGAGCGCGCGGCGACCCACGTCTCCGAGTTACCCACCATCAACCTAGTGTTGTACGCCGTGCCGTGCGAGAGGGCGCCACTAGTCATATATGATGATGGTAAGATGCTGACATAAGAGCCTAATCAGGTGAAAGACACAAGCGACTATGGCCGCCATTTCGCCGTCCGCAAAGACCGTATACTCTGTCTCGACTGGAGGAGCGCGCGGCGACCCAAGTCTCCGAGTTACCCAAGTCTCCGAGTTGCCGTGCGAGAGGGCGCCGCTAATCATATTATGATGATGGTAAGGCGCTAACAGCCTCTATCTCTTCCGAAGGGTCTATGTGCGAGTTAACCGACTTCTTCTTTTCTTAGCGTTATCTCGGTTACATCCTGAAGGAGCGAGCGGTTCATGTAATCCCAAACATAGGTATTTACTGAAACGACTGTCATCTGATCGGTCGTTCCAAAGTTTTTTAAATTGTGTTTTTTATTTTCAGACACGCGCGTGCCAACCTCAGTGCAAGCCTTCATGTCCCCCAAATGGGGTGGCGTTGTACTAGCTAATCCCACTGCAGCCGAATGCAGGGATGGAAGGGAGGTGGAACCCAATGTGCCGCGAGTGATGGGAGCGTTCCTAGCACAGCTGCGCCCGCTGCTGGGGATACCCGACAAGGTATTCTAATAGACTGAAGACAATCATCATCATCAATAGGCCTCCCCAAAGAGTGCCACAATGACCGGTCCTGCGCTATCCGCATCCAGCGGACTCCCGCGACCTTCATCAGGACATCAGTCCTCCTTGTGGGGTTCTACTCACGCTGGGCCTTCCGGTACGTGGTTGCTGGCGTGACTGTACGTGCAATTTGCCCCGCCCACTGCCACTTTTGCGATTCTGAAGGCATAGCCTCCTGACTGACTGACTGACTTAAATCAACGCCCAGCCTAAACCGTTGAACCAAAAAAGCAGATTTTTTCCCAATAGGTAGTTTATATAACGTAAGTACCCACTAAGAAGGGATTTTTGAAAATTCCACCCTTAAGGGTGGGAAGTTTGTATGGGGATGAAGTTAAATTTCAAGTGAGAGACTTGAAACTTTGTGTATGGACTCCTTATTACAAATTACAATACAATAAATGTAATTTTAGTGTTTTGGAAAAACCCAGCACTAAGCGGGTTAAATAGGGGTGCAAAGTTTGTATAGAGGAAACCCTTTTTTGAGTCCCGGGGACGGACAGAAGTTTTAATCCCGGAAATCATCCTCTAAGGGGATGAAATGGGGGGCTGTAAGTTTGTACGGAGCTACGATATAAACGAGTACCACGCGGACGGAGTCGCGGGCAGAATCTAGTGTAGTGCAGTAGTACCTAAAATATAAGTTACATCGGCAATCTTCGTCCACGCCGACGAGTGCTGACAAGTACCGAATGAAATCAAACGTATGACCATTTCAATAAAGACCTTGTTGCACTATACGTACAAGGTACAATATGCAATGACAGGGGAACTCGTGCCATCCCGCTCATGGCGCTAAACAAGATGGCGGGCGCCGGAGCAGCCGGCGTCGCGCGCAAAATTCTTACCAATGGGCGTTGAAGATTTTACCCGCGCAAACGCGCTGACTTATGATTGGTTAAGGTTTTCAAAAAATGCTTTCTGCGCAGGTACATCGTTGTAACTTATATTTGTGGTACTACTGTATAGAGAAAATGCCGATTCTTTATAGCATAATTTGAATTCCAGGTTAACATAGAAGATGCCCAACTGGACCCACTGAGATCAGTGACCCCGCGCCGCTGGGAGGTGGACGCATTGCTTCGTCTACGGGTTTTAGAGCAGATCGCCTCCGCCGAAAACACTCTGCAGTCGCTGGCGCAATTACTAGGTGAATATACTCTCCCTAGTTACTTCTAAAATCGGCGTCCGGGCTCTTGGCCACTTGTGGTCATATCCCATGGTAATCTGGGAGTAGGTATTTTTGTGTCGAAAATCTTTAATTTTTGCTTATGCAGATTAATAAAACAATTTTTTGAGCATTTCTTAATTTTTAAGGCGCCGTAGGTTCATGGTCTTCTCTCCCTCTCACTGAGCATAACCGTGAGCGAGATGGAAGTGCGTGCTCGGAAACGCGGATATCATGTTTTTTAGATTAATTTTTTTGGCCGTTTAAATAAATACAAATGTAAACACTGATTTCCCTCAAGCATGATATTGCCGATTTTTAGAAGCAATTTTAATATTTATAGCTTTTGTGCATAATTTGTTACGAATATTTTAAGTGTATTTCGTGTGTTTTAGACATATGTTCGTGATTTTCTTCTATCGAACGAAATTTGCTTAATCATGTTTCGAAGCACTGATTTCCCTGCAGAAAACCCTCAAGATTACTATTCGTATTTTTTTGAAACCATATTATTATAAACAGACGCATTACCTCAAGGACAACTTGGATATTGAGAGGGAGAGGAGGGCCTTATCGGTGCGGGCGAATATGATAGCTCGCAGGTTCGCTAAATGCTCCAAAGAGGTGAAAGTCACTCTGTTCAGGGCTTTCTGCACTTCCCTCTATACTGGCAGCCTGTGGGTGCAGTATTCGCAACGGGCCTATAGGGCCCTCCGGATCCAGTATAATAACGCGTTCCGGGTGCTAATGGGACTGCCTCGCTTCTGTAGCGCATCAGGGATGTTTGCGGAGGCGCGCGTCAGCTGTTTCTATGCGACTATGCGCGGGCGCGCGGCATCCCTGGTGCGCCGGGTGCGGGACAGTCCCAATAGCATTCTTAAAATGATAGTGGATAAGCCTGACTGTGCTATCCTGGTACACTGTGCGGGGCTGCACTCTCCCACCAGTGTCATACGATGGTAGTCTATTAGTTTTAATTTATTTATTTTTTATTCTATGTACCTAAATATGTGTCCCTGTTACATGAAATAAATGATTTTGATTTTGATTTGATTACATTGTTTCAAAAACTCTGTTCGCTTAACTTCGCTGAACCTACGGCGCCTTAAAAACGCGCACTGTTTCAGTATTTTTATATTTAAATGAAATGTTTGCACTCAAATAAATACCAACGAACTACTTGTATGTATGGGCGCGTTGCACCGACTTACGATTAATGACCCACCCTAAGCCCGAAAAGATTATCCATAGTCTGATTACAGGCTCTATCTAGAAAAGGGCTCTAAATATTTTAATAAAATTTACAATACCCAGGTTTTTGGGTCCTCGGGGTCTCTGGAAAAATAATTATCTCCGAATTTTCCTAAAATTGTAACTCGAGACGACAAGAAAATCTCTGTCTCCCATGAACGAATAAATATTGATGCTAATTCAGCAGTTGGACGTATACAGGCTCAATGATGATGATGATGATAGTGATGTAAATTTCAGGTGAAATCTCCAACATCGTGATAAACGACGAAGTGGGCGCCTCAATCAACGCGGCCGTCGGCGGCATCGCCCTGTCCCGCGAGCAAATCGCGCGAGGCGACCTCGTGGAGGCCTACAACAGCTCCCGCGCCGCGCACCTCGCCGCCGAGACCGCGTTCATGTCGCCCAGCCTGCTCGCTCTACTCTACTTCCCGGACGACCAGAAGTGAGTACAGCCTCGTGGAGGCCTACAACAGCTCCCGCGCCGCGCACCTCGCCGCCGAGACCGCGTTCATGTCGCCCAGCCTGCTCGCTCTACTCTACTTCCCGGACGACCAGAAGTGAGTACAGCCTCGTGGAGGCCTACAACAGCTCCCGCGCCGCGCACCTCGCCGCCGAGACCGCGTTCATGTCGCCCAGCCTGCTCGCTCTACTCTACTTCCCGGACGACCAGAAGTGAGTACAGCCTCGTGGAGGCCTACAACAGCTCCCGCGCCGCGCACCTCGCCGCCGAGACCGCGTTCATGTCGCCCAGCCTGCTCGCTCTACTCTACTTCCCGGACGACCAGAAGTGAGTACAGCCTCGTGGAGGCCTACAACAGCTCCCGCGCCGCGCACCTCGCCGCCGAGACCGCGTTCATGTCGCCCAGCCTGCTCGCTCTACTCTACTTCCCGGACGACCAGAAGTGAGTACAGCCTCGTGGAGGCCTACAACAGCTCCCGCGCCGCGCACCTCGCCGCCGAGACCGCGTTCATGTCGCCCATCCTGCTCGCTCTACTCTACTTCCCGGACGACCAGAAGTGAGTACAGCCTCGTGGAGGCCTACAACAGCTCCCGCGCCGCGCACCTCGCCGCCGAGACCGCGTTCATGTCGCCCAGCCTGCTCGCTCTACTCTACTTCCCGGATGACCAGAAGTGAGTACAGCCTCGTGGAGGCCTACAACAGCTCCCGCGCCGCGCACCTCGCCGCCGAGACCGCGTTCATGTCGCCCAGCCTGCTCGCTCTACTCTACTTCCCGGACGACCAGAAGTGAGTACAGCCTCGTGGAGGCCTACAACAGCTCCCGCGCCGCGCACCTCGCCGCCGAGACCGCGTTCATGTCGCCCAGCCTGCTCGCTCTACTCTACTTCCCGGACGACCAGAAGTGAGTACAGCCTCGTGGAGGCCTACAACAGCTCCCGCGCCGCGCACCTCGCCGCCGAGACCGCGTTCATGTCGCCCAGCCTGCTCGCTCTACTCTACTTCCCGGACGACCAGAAGTGAGTACAGCCTCGTGGAGGCCTACAACAGCTCCCGCGCCGCGCACCTCGCCGCCGAGACCGCGTTCATGTCGCCCAGCCTGCTCGCTCTACTCTACTTCCCGGACGACCAGAAGTGAGTACAGCCTCGTGGAGGCCTACAACAGCTCCCGCGCCGCGCACCTCGCCGCCGAGACCGCGTTCATGTCGCCCAGCCTGCTCGCTCTACTCTACTTCCCGGACGACCAGAAGTGAGTACAGCCTCGTGGAGGCCTACAACAGCTCCCGCGCCGCGCACCTCGCCGCCGAGACCGCGTTCATGTCGCCCATCCTGCTCGCTCTACTCTACTTCCCGGACGACCAGAAGTGAGTACAGCCTCGTGGAGGCCTACAACAGCTCCCGCGCCGCGCACCTCGCCGCCGAGACCGCGTTCATGTCGCCCAGCCTGCTCGCTCTACTCTACTTCCCGGATGACCAGAAGTGAGTACAGCCTCGTGGAGGCCTACAACAGCTCCCGCGCCGCGCACCTCGCCGCCGAGACCGCGTTCATGTCGCCCAGCCTGCTCGCTCTACTCTACTTCCCGGACGACCAGAAGTGAATACAGCCTCGTGGAGGCCTACAACAGCTCCCGCGCCGCGCACCTCGCCGCCGAGACCGCGTTCATGTCGCCCAGCCTGCTCGCTCTACTCTACTTCCCGGACGACCAGAAGTGAGTACAGCCTCGTGGAGGCCTACAACGAGACCCAGAAGAAGTGAGTAGTCTTGTGGGTACAAGTGTTAAGACACGGGTCCTTAGAACCTTACCCAAGGACCGAGAGGACTGGCGTCTCCACCGACAAGAGACAAGCACTCACCCTCCCCGTTTTGACTTAATGGAATTTGAACCAAGTAGCGTCGATAGCTGTACGGGACAGTCTCGCACACTCTTGAGATGATAGTTGATAATGATAACACTGCTGTTTTCCACCGAAATTATGATTTATTGATAACGAACTGAAATGATACAATCTGCAGGCTTAATGGGAATACACTCCGCGGCGGTCGGACATGTACTGTCTTAAAGGAATGAAATATATATGCTACGTGAAGTAAAATGCTGACGGGCGGAATGCACACCTTTGTACAGACCGTACAATAGCTAAGTTAAAATTGTCATTTATTTTAAGCTAGAACTAGACAAAACAAATGCAAGTCACTTTAAAATATGATTTTTATAGAACACATTTGCTTATTTTTATGGAATTTTTGTAGGAAAGTACCTCCTCCACCTTCCAGAAGACCGCAGCCATAATAACATCCGTTCTTGCTCTGTATCTTATCTTATCTCATCTAGCTCTGTAGGTGTGTGGTGTTGTGTTCCAAGTGGTGAGTAAGATGGTCAGAGAGCTCTCAAGGATGTGTTGAGAGTGTCGCGTTTGTCTCTAACTCTCCGCACCGAATCCTCAAATCAACAAAGGGTCGGCAACGCGCTTGTGGTTCTCATGGAATCGTAAGCGCCCATAGGCTCCGCTGTCTGCTTACCATTAGGCATAGTATTAAAAAAAGACCGGTTTGCACTCTGGGAGTGCCGGCAGAAGTGAAAACTCTATAACATTGTAACAGTTTTTCGATCAGGTCACGTGACATCTTACGGTGTCACCCTAAAAATGAATTTGGCGCAAATTTATAAACAATTATCAATTATTAAAGGCCGAAACGCACTGACAGCGGTGGCGGAGCGGCGCGGAGGCGGTACCGGTTGTAATGTTCGAGCTAATATGAAAGGATCCGCACAGAGCGGCGCGGCGCGGCGCGGTTTTCTGTGCGGATCCTTTCATATTAGCTCGAACATTACAACCGGAACCGCCTCCGCGCCGCACCGCGCCGCCCCGCCACCGCTCTCTGTGCGTTTGCAGCTTTAGGCGGACGGGCCGCGGGCGCGTTCGGTGCGACGGGCCGGCGGCGAACAAAATACCAATTTGTTTTTGCCATTGCCAAATATTTTTCAAAGCTTTATCTCTTTAGGAATAACGTCCAAATTCGAACTATTCGAATTTTCAAGAACAGCGGACGGCGGCGGTAAACAAAATATAAATTGGTTTTTGCCGTTGGTAAATATTTTTCAAAGCTTTATCTCTTTAGGAATAACGTCCAAATTCGAACTATTCGAATTTGCTCAATAGAAAAACGGTGAAGGACGCGTGAACAAAATTACAAATTTATTTGCAGAATATGCTATTGCAAAAAGTGTTTAACGGCTTTATACTCTTACGAATAGCGTTCAGTTTTGAATGAAGTCGAATCGGCTAGCAGCAAAATATAAAAGTGAGTTACCTCCTTCACATCTGACGTCACAAAAATCTGTCGCGTGTTTAACAATTTATCTCCATCCCAAAAAGTGCTCAGCGCCGCTAAAGAAGTTTTCACTTCAAAAAGACCGGGTTGCACTCTGGGAGTGCCGGTAGAAGTGAAAACTCAAAGACATTGTAACAGTTTTTCGACCAGGTCACGTCTTACGAATTTTCAATCAGTCGAATCTTACGGTCACGTGACCTGTTGCGAGTATCTGTCGAATCTCGAGGTCACTGTGGCGAGTTTAACAATTTTTCTCCATCACAAAAAGTGCACAGCGCCGCTAAAGAAGTTTTCACTTCAAAAAACAACGCCGGGACGCAGGTCAAATGATGAATATGATGATGATAATGACGAGGTGTCAATAAGGGCGTTATTCTTCCAGATACGCGATCTACATCCCCCTGTTCCTGCCGATAATGTTCCCCGTGGTGCTGTCCCTCAAGAGCCTGCTGTTGTGGCTGCGCGGCAAGCCTCTTCACAAGGAGAAGACTGACTAACCAAAGTATTATTTATTTAGCCCGCGAGCCAGCAACGGATTATCGTGACCAATCAACCCCCGGGCGATAACTTGTGAGATGGTTAAGAATGTTGTATCATGAAGCCCAGTGGAAGTCAGCTGCGGCTCCGTCGGTGGGTACCAGCAGCAGCCAGCCCAACACGTGAAACCAAAAAAAACAATCGGCCGATTCTTTTTGTCATCTAATTAATCCAATATAAAAAATCGTCAGCTGCCTGTGGGCATTTTTAAGAATTCGTGTACCCAATTAGCGTGAGTTGTTAAATAAAAATTAACTCACGAATTATTCTATTCTATAAGTACTTACACGAATTATTGAAAATGCTCCTGTACACTGGTAGAAAACCCGTCAGCTGGTCACACGAACATCTTAAAATATATTCCTACTATAAACGCGCGGAATCCGACTCGCCTGGGCAGCGTTCGGGAAGCTACGGCACATCTTTTCGTCCAATATTCCGCGGTGTCTCAAGACGAGTCTTCGACCAGTGTGTGTTGCCAGTGATGACATATGGCACTGAAACGTCGTCGCTTAGTATGGGCCTCATAAGAAGGCTCAAAGTCACCCAAAGGGCAATGGAGAGGGCTATGTTGGGAATTCCTCTGCGCGATCGCATCAGAAATGAGGCTATCCGCAGCAGAACCAAGGTAACCGATATAGCCCTCCGAATCGCTAAACTTAAGTGGCAGTGGGCGAGGCACATTGCACGTAGAACCGATGGCCGTTGGGGCGGAAAGGTTCTCGAGTGGCGACCACGTACTGGAAGGCGCAGCGTGGGTAGGCCCCCCACAAGGTGGACTGATGACCTGGTAAAGGTTGCGGGAGTCCGCTGGATGCGGGTGGCGCTGGACCGGTCATTGTGGCACTCTTTGGGAGAGGCCTATGTCCAGCAGTGGACGTCTTTCGGCTGATATGATGACGATGATAAACGCGCGGTTAGCCGCAGCTGACGTCCACGAGGCTTCATAATACAACATTCTTAACCTTCTCACAAGTTATCACCCGGGGGTAAGTGAGTGACAAAAAAATGCTCCTAGCTCGCGGGGTAATCCTAGTATTGTATGCATTTGTGATTAAATGTATAAGTTTGTAAGATGCTTTTTAATATACAAACCCGTCCTCTCCCGGAGACCCCAAAAGTGAAAGGGTGTTTAACTCCCGGACGTTTCCGTGTTGTTGTTTAAATTAGAATTTTGATAAATAATAATAATTGAGTACAAATTATTTTGAAAAAAGTGACCCATATGTGGGTCAGCGGGAGCCCACGGAGACAAAATCTGTGACCCATATATGGGTCAGCGGGAGACAAGGGGTTGTATCATCGGACTGGATGAGCATTTAAGTGCGAGTTGCACCAACTTACACCCCGTTCACACTGCGTCCGTTTCCGTGTCCGGGAGGCATCCCTCTTTTTCTCGCTTGCGATGTTTCGCCCGAGTGCGAAAGAGACGGATGCCTCCCGGACACGGAAACGGACGCAGTGTGAACAGGGTGTTACGATTACAGATCGATCAACGTTAATATTTATTGGTGCCGCCAGCTGTCATTCCATAGAAGCTTGTCAAAGTTTCCATATATTCCGATTTTAACGAACACCGCTTGCGATTATAAACGGTTTGGTGCAACCAGAGCTGGGCACAAGACCGTTAATTACCGAAGTTAACATTTTGAGTAACGGATTAACTTTCTCAACCGGACTAAAAATGGAACAACACACCAGAAACCGACAGAACTCGCTAGGCTTCTAGGTTCATCCTACTGCCCGCCTAGCTGCTAGCTGAGCCGGCATCTGAGCTAATATAAGAGTGCCTACCAGCCGGGATCTTGGTTGCGAACGTGTTAACTTCCGTTAAGAGGCTGACAAGACCTAAATCGGTGAAATTTATGTTATTTAAGCAGTTTTTTAAGAAAAACTATTTGTTCTATACCTTGACCACAACCGCTGTGCCGCTCCTTAGGTATGCGAGCGGCGAGACGGGGGGGCAGAGCATTTGTCATTCGGAATGACAAATGCTCTGCCCCCCCGTCTCCTCCCTCCCCGCCTCGCTCCGTCACCCCCGCCGCGTCCCCCGCCTCCCCGCGCATACCTAAGGAGCAGCACAGCGGTTGTGGTCAAGCTATAGCAGATGAAATGAAATATATGTTAATATTCACCATATTTCAAAGACCGTGGACGGGCTCGATACATAATTCCTACTCTTGGTAAGCTGTTTGAGGCTATACTTCACCGGACTTTGTCCTCACAGGTTCGCCCCTTCTTGTGCGATGCGCAGCATGGCTTTCGTCCTAGTCGCTCGGTCAACACGAATCTGTTGATATTAACGGACAATATTGCTGTTCATCTCGATAGAGGTATCCAGGTCGATGTGCTCTATTTTGATTTCACGAAGGCTTTCGATCGAGTGGATAACGATGTGTTGCTTAGCAAACTTGACAAAATTGGTTTCTCTGCCAAACTGCTAACCTTTTTCGCCAGCTATCTGCGCGATCGACAGCAGTTCGTCCGACATGGTTGTTTTGTCTCGGCTCCTTACCACACCCGATCTGGTGTTAGCCAAGGCTCCATACTAGGGCCCTTGTTATTCGGGATCATGATTAACGATCTCCAATCGGTTCTTCGGGCGGCTCAATGTCTCTTGTATGCTGATGATCTCAAGTTGATATATGGAGTGGAGCAGGTGGCTGATTGCAAGACATTACAAGGGGACATCGACTTGGTGTTTCAGTGGAGTCTCGAAAACAAACTTCTTTTTAACCCTGCCAAGTGCTGTGCGTGTTCATTTGGCCGCTCTCTCGATCCCATATATGCTCAATATATGTTGGGGACAGAGCCGATAAATCGTGTCTCCTCCGTCAAAGATCTGGGTGTAGTGTTTGACACGCGGCTCACTTTTCACGAGCATATTTCTTCTCTTGCCACTAGCTGCTTTCGGAGACTGGGTTTTGTGATCCGAAACCTTCGCCACTTTCATGATCCGGTGGCCATAAAAATGGTTTACAATGCCTTAGTAAGGAGTAAGCTGGAGACTTCGTCGATCATATGGAACCCCTATGAATCGACGTATGCCTTACTCCTTGAGAAGGTTCAGAAAGCGTTTTTAAGGTTCCTCTATAAAAAAATATCCGGATTTTATCCGTATCTGTACCCAACAAAGTACCTTCTCGGCTCCCTCGGGTACAACTCCTTGGAGGTCAGGCGGAATTGTCGTCTGATGATCTCGGCATGTCAGGCCTTGCGTGGTGAGTCGGACTGTCCCGAGATTGTAGAGCGTCTGGTGCGACTGTATGTCCCTGATGTCCCGAGGATAGCCCTGAGACCTCGACAGCGCGACTTGTTGGCCGTGCCGTCGTCGAGGACCGTGTCGCTCAGGAATTCGCCGTTGCCCCGCGCCCTCTCACTTCTCAATGCGCTCCTGACATCGACACCCGAGTGTGACTTGTTTGCGTGGCGATGGGCGGCAGTGTGTAGTGAATGCCTGAGATTCTGTGAGGCGATGGATACTAGGTGCTCTACTGTTCCAAATTAAGCTGTTTGTTTATCTTTTATTGTAAACCTTTTATTGTTAATTTAAGTTTTGTGATGCATAGGTTTATAACTGTAATGTCATAAAATGTTTTTATAAATAAATAAATAAATAATAAATAATAATTGGACGAAATCGGCTCGATAGAAAATAATTGCAAAGATTGGTCTTCAAATCACATTAAACGGTTCCACGTCTTTATTTTTTTTGACGTATGGGTCTGCAATTAAAAACATGAAGTCAACATATTCATACCTAAACCGGTATCGAATCATATTTCACAAATAATCCACCCTATTTTTTATTTCAATATTTATGTAATATTATCTTCAAAAACCGGGCCGCCCAGTAACACTCGCTCTTGTTTACTCCGATACGCGCTATCCAAAATCCTCAAGGGCATTTTGGTGTTGACAGCGTCTTAACTTAACCTTCCATAAATCCGTTAATCAGGTATCTTTCATTTTCCAAAAGGACACCGCGCGGAGACAAGTAGTACTAACTAAGTCGCTGAACGTCATAAGTGTGCGCAAACTTCAGCTCAATAGGGGTAAATAAAATAACCAATAATGTTGAATTTTCCCGAAAAAGGATTTAAAATATTGTCAAATGGAGAAAAAAGTAAAGCAGGGGATTAAATAATCACAAAGTTATAAGTGTCCAAAGTATTAAGAGGGGATATTCTGTCCCTTTTCCGCAAAACGCACCTTCATACAAAACGATTGTCATTTAAATACTATGACTCAAATTTTATTATTGCTTCAACAGGAAGTATGCAAGACAATATGCCTAATGACGAAAATCCCATACAAATATCTCAAAAAAGCCGTTTTATATTGCATGTTATGCCGGCTGTATACATTGCGCCAACGTTGGCGCGTGAGCAGGATGCAGCTATGCAAACTAATGTGAACGAAAGAAAGCCCTCTTCTTCTAACGCAAAGCTGCATTCTGCTCACGCGCCAACGTTGGCCCAATGTGTACAGCCGGCTTTAGAGAAAACGCGAGCAGATCGTGACGTCACGATCGTCGAGCGTCATTGCAAATGACAATTGTTTCATATGCGGACAAGGGACAGAACATACCCCTTCTTAAAAATTTGGACACAAAGGTTTCACCTGTTTGTCATCAAATCTTGCAAGTTGAATTTGACCTACTTCCCGGTGACCGATTGAGCTGAAATTTATGTAGTGTAGTGTATTTAAATGTGTATAGTTTGGATGACAATTCAATATTATGGTACCATCGAGCTGATCTGATGATGGAGACACAATGTGGCCATGGGAATTCAGTACTTAACCGACGTAACCCCGTTGAGTTTGGGCTCGTTAGAATCGTCTCAATCAGTAGTTGATGATGGTATACAGAAAAGTACAGTCGGCAATAAAAGCTTGTACCAAAAATTATATTTTTGACAGAAATTTGTTTATTAATTATTTTATTTAGTGTCTACACCCCTATTAAACTACGACTTGCGCTGTGGGTAGGTGTTGTTTCAGCAAGGTCGTCAGAGCAAGGTTGGTTTCTTCGCCGTAGTAGTTTCCTCATATATTTGATCAAATCTTCCAATTTCTTTAATAAAATGCACATTAGACAAAGATCTTGGACAGGTGGAATACCACCCTAAGGGGCCATTTGTCTGGCTATCGACAACGAATCCTCGAATCAATAAAGGATCAGCAACGCGCTAGTGACTCATCTGAAATCGCAAGGGTCCATAAGCTACGGTAGTACCTATACCGCCGTCGTAACTATTGAATGAAAATCAAAAAGACAATGAAAATGAATGAAAAGAATGGCGTTCAAAAGGTTGAAAAAATGCGCCGCCTGGTAAAAGTGCAAGGTCCCTTTTTCCAGATACAGAACGACACATATTTTTTACAAGCTTTTATTTAGTTTCACCTGTCCCCGATGTTTGTCATCAAATCTTGCAAGTTCAATTTGACCCACTTCCCGGTGACAGAGCTTAAATTTAACTTAAATTTTGGGTATAAGTATAGTTTGGATGACAATTCAATATTATGGTACCATCAAGCTGATCTGATGATGGAGACAGAAGGTGGCCATGGGAATTCAGTAGGTACTTAACCGACGTAACCCCGTTGAGTTTGAGTACTTGATGATGGTATACAGAAAAGTACAGTCAGCAATAAAAGCTTGTACAGTCAGCATCACATAGTAGCAGCCAAAGTAGCCAAATATATCGTAACACATAAAACACACAGGTGCCGGCAAATACCTAACGTGCGCAACGCGGGACGAAGGGGAGGGGCAGTTCGCAAGGCGAATTGTACAGTCAGCATCACATAGTTAGTAGCAGCCAAAGTAGCCAAATATATCGGAACACGTCTTTATTACTATAGGAATAAGGAAGTGTTACGATATATTTGGCTACTTTGGCTGCTAATAAACTAACTATGTGATGCTGACTGTACGTGCGAGCTGTCCCCACACTTCGTCCCGCGTTGCGCAAGTTATTTGCCGGCACCTGTACCAAAAATGAATTTTGTGACAGAAACTTGTTTATCAGTTTCCTTTCAGTAAATGGCGACGGTATTCAAACAGACTTCGGTCAGTTATATTCGACATGCGGCGTATGTACAAACTTTTCTCGATATGGACGAGGATATGACATCGTTTCTGGCTAAGAAATTCCCATCAGGTGTCTGTAAAATTAGCCCTCTCAAATCTCCGATCACATAGTATTCCTTCTATTTATGGTAAACAGATACCAACCTTTACATAGTTCCATAAACTTACGTAAAACAGGGAATTGAAACCCACGATTTGCTTCACATTATAATATATTAATATGTAATACTGAGGTACTCTGTCACAATGAAAATGGAAAGTACTCTAACGTGTGCAGTTATAAGAGCTTAGACACGTCTTCAAGCGGCAGCGTGTCATAGGTGGGAGCGAGAGGTCGGATCGCGTTCGTCTCGCTCACTCGTATGGCGCACAGCTCCCGCCGCCGCTCGAGGTCGTGGCCGAGCCGTAAATATAGTGTGAACGCTTAATATAACGAACAACTTATTCTAGCGGCAGATATCTTGAATAGCTTAAGTAGGTATTTAGCCGAAATAGGTAAACAGGAACTACGAAAAAATGAAGTACCGCGAATATCGCGGTTCGAATATCAGCATCTCGCTCGAATTCAGCATGCTTAATAGAGATGCAGAATTCAAATTACGTAACACAATGACTGCGTAATTCAAAATTTACGTAAATGAGGCGCAAAGCGCGTTCGGATTCTAGTCTACTTAAAAGCGTAGGGCCGTCAAAAGTCGTGTGTGTGTTGCTGTTACGTTTTGTTTCGTGTTTGTTACTTTTGTGTTATCCATGAGGAAATGTAACACAAAAGCGGATATTGGTTGAAAAAAATCTAGTTTTGACGGCCTTAGCCAAACATATTTTTTTGCATTAAGAGTAAGTTTAGAATCAGCAACGCGCCTGTAACAACACTGGAGTTGCAAGCGTCCCTAAGCTACGGTAACGGCTTACCATCAGTGCAAAAATGGTATAAAAAAAAGCCTAGTGGAATAAGTCCCGAATAAAATATATTTTTAAGTACTCTGCCGTCCCGAGGTCTCAAGACAAAAGCAACTCAAGATCTTTGCCGCTAGATTCACTATAATCAGATTTTATATCTATAGTCTCATAGTAAGTAAGTTGTGTAGTGTCCCATCGCCAGAGAAAGTGCGAGGAAATGCGGGGTTAGAAAGTGTTATTGCTTAACATATTACTCATAAATTCACAATAATCGTAAAACAATGCCACGTTTATTTGTACACCCTCGACTAATAAGTATTTACCTATTATTGGAACGGATGTAGCACCCTATTATTAGAGTATTTATGGTCTAAAATCGCACAGCAAGTTAGACTTGTAGTCAGTGTGCACCGTCCAGTCTAGGCCTCATATCTGCGGTAGTTTTTGAGTTAAATCACCTGGAATAAAGCTTAATGGGGCTTCTAAACGGGCAACATTTTTACTACAATTTGTGGCCGGCAAGTATGTGCATCTTGCTCTAGCGTACAAAGACAGCGTAAGACAGCAATAGTTGCCAGCCAGTAATTGCAGGATAATGTGGCCCGTTTAAAAGCCCCATTATATAGCCATTTATCGATGTTAGCGAGTGTACATTTAGATTTATAAATGTATCGTGTAATTGCGATAGACGTACGATAAATAAATAAAGGGTATACATAAGTTTGCCAAATAAACGTGGTATTAATGCGGTTACTGCATTATTTAAGATTAAAACCTTACGTCTATATGAATTAGGTACAAAATGGAATGTGATAAGATGGTACATGTGTCGATATGTATCAACAATTCAGTCTATATACGCTGCAATGACTTAACCATGTGTACTGTATATTATTCGAAAACGGTTATAATTATACGTACTTTTACAGTTAATCTACATTGAAAAGATCGTCTTATCGTGCATATAAATTATTACTACAATAGGTATCCCTGATCAATCTTTCCCGCATGTAATCAACATACAGTGTTGCCAGTTATGACTGTCAGGCTCTACTGGCGTCATCAAGAGCAGTTCCTTAGTCAGTTCAGTAGTTAAAAGTACCCCGTAATTATTAGCGAATATAATATTAACTTATATACCGCTACAACACCGAAAGAAGAAATTCGTATTTTACGACTCGACCCAGTCTGTCTCCGTAATCATGGCTACATTCTCCCCCTTCCCCGGCAAGTATTCAAACTCCCACAGCGAGTTCCCCAAAACCAGAGTCTCCCCCTCGCTCAACTCAAAGTTAAGAGAGAAACAGTCATCCTCACAAGGCGCTCTAGGTTTCAGCTGCAACCAAGACTTCCCCTTCAGCTGCGACATTACAATCAAGCCTACATCCAGTTCTAAGTACTTGTATCTGTGCGTGTCGTAGTTCTTTGATAGGAGGAGCCAGTTAAAATGGGAAGGAGGTATGTGGGGGGATAGGAAATAAGGTCTAGGAGCTAGGATGCGGAAGGATTTGACTGCTCTTATATCACAGTTCTGGAAATGGACGAACCAACTAGGGATGTTGGTATTGGTAATTCGAGAGACTATCTCCTCCAAGTCCATGGGTTGCCGTCCGAGTCTGATGTTGGTGAGTACCCGGCAGGGTACCGAATCGCGGAGGCGGTCGTCTCCGCTGATGAGAGAGGTCAGGTTGAGTTCTGTGCGAGAGATGGACCAGTCGTAGTGGGCATCGGTCACGACGACTGGGGCGCCGCGGAGGAGGTGATGGTTGAACACCTCGTTGTAGTTAGTGTCAGATACGCGCGCGATGGATTCTGGAAAATGTAAAACAGTGAAGTTTATTCCATGCTTTACTTTATTTTGTGTATGATAATCTAAAAGAAGTCGCTACACGAGCGAAATCGGCAGGACTGCCAAGCGAGGTTACAGAAAATCTATTATGGAGTGACCTCAATTTGGCTGGCCGCCGTGCTTCCAACACGTATCCACAGGGACCGAATCACGCGGCGGCCTGCGTGTAGTCCTGCCAATATCGACCCATGTGGCGTCTCCTAATGGACGTTGGATCGTCATTTCACAGGATGTAGGGCTACTATCACAACCATTTATTTGGCAAACGATATGATACAGAGAAAGAATATAATGGAAAAATAAACCATCTTCGTCTGTAGCCCCCGACAGGATTCGAACCTGCGACCTTTCTATTAACGCTAGACTGCTCTACCAACTGAGCTACGAGGACAGTGACGCAAGTTGTATATTTTTCCACTATATTCCCGCTAAGACTAGCGCCCTCTCCGTATCGAGTTATAGACTTGTTTCACAGTCTTGGCACCACTCTAATGGGCGAGCTGTGCGCTCGCTCCATTCTAATCGAACCACATCAGGTAGTTTCGGACTTAGCGAGAGAGATGGCGCTGGTGTACATTATTCCCTTTTCACGAAACAAATTATTTAATTAAATATTTTTTTAAGGTCGCAGGTTCGAATCCTGTCGGGGGCTACAGACGAAGATGGTTTATTTTTCCATTATATTCTTTCTCTGTATCATATCGTTTATAAAATGATCGGGGTAACTTCCTCGTTAAAAATAACACGAAACAAAAATATTTAATTAAATAATTTGTTTCGTGAAAAGGGTATAATGTACACCAGCGCCATCTCTCTCGCTAAGTCCGAAACTACCTGATGTGGTTCGATTAGAATGGAGCGAGCGCACAGCTCGCCCATTAGAGTGGTGCCAAGACTGTGAAACAAGTCTATAACTCGATACGGAGAGGGCGCTAGTCTTAGCGGGAATATAGTGGAAAAATATACAACTTGCGTCACTGTCCTCGTAGCTCAGTTGGTAGAGCAGTCTAGCGTTAATAGAAAGGTCGCAGGTTCGAATCCTGTCGGGGGCTACAGACGAAGATGGTTTATTTTTCCATTATATTCTTTCTCTGTATCATATCGTTTATAAAATGATCGGGGTAACTTCCTCGTTAAAAATAACACGAAACAAAAATATTTAATTAAATAATTTGTTTCGTGAAAAGGGCATTTATTTGGCTTTCAATGAACATCGCACTCATTACTATGTAGTGACCAATATCCAGTGAAATGCCAATCAAACATTCATAGATAGTCAGTAGCAGTTGTGCTGTTTTTGAGAATCAGCGTCGTATGCTGTATAGCAGGGTTGCGAAGAGAATTAGGATGGTGCAGTGCAGATAAGGCATATTGGGTTCCCGAGCTAATTTTCCTGTTGTTTCGACGAAAGGAAAATATGACCTTGTGAACTGGTTAATTTACCAGTTCACAAGGTCATGTTTTGTTTCACGAGGTTCATTACAGCATCGTATTCAAGCTTGCGAGTGAGCTCGCTATACCGAATTTTCGGTTGAAAATGAGAGTTCTGAATTAAACAAAAACATGCATGTAATGTGTATGAACGTGTGATTTGTGCCTATGTGTTGATACATAGGCACAGGCGTTTGTGTAAATATATTATTTTATTACTTATAGTGTAAAAGTCATTTGCTTATTCAGGTTCAACCATAAAAGCCTATTTCAGGAGTAAGCAGAGAAATTCGTATACGCCCTTCTCCCAGAGGGGTCGGTACTTACAGGTAGAGAAGTAGAGATCAGCTGTAGGTATGTAATAACATATATATTCACGCTTGTGTTCCCAAAAGGCGTAAGCAGAGCAGGTGAAACTTCGTTTTCAATATCTTGACTAGCAATTAAGGTTTAACACTTTTGCAACCGGACTAAAAATAGAACAATTCACCAGAAACCGACAGAATTCGCTAGGCAGGTAAGTTCATAGTACTGCGCCCGCCTAGCGGGCTCAGCCGGCATCTGAGCCAACATTACGAGTGCCCGCCAGGCGGGTTCTTGGTTGCGGACGTGTTAAAGACAGAGAAAATGTTATATCGATAGCTTGCTAGCCCATTGCCCACAACATACCCCACGGGAGTATGGAATCTTTACCTACATTATGTATATTTTTATGATAGATCGGAAGATACCTAGAATAGCATAGAACCTCAGAGATCTGATAAAGAAGAGGTATGCATAGAGTTATATGGAAGGATAGCATAACTGGTTTAAAATTTTCCAGGGTACAGGGTACTTCATGGGTACAGTTAACGCTTTACCCACGAACTGAAAACAATAGGCCCTTCCCTTAAGTGGTAACCTGTGCACAAAGCTTACTAGGTCAGGCACTAGGCAAAATTAGGTCAAGTGCCGGAATCACTCCGATCTTATTTAAGGGTAAAGGTTACTCACTGACAGCTTCGCAGGCGATACAGTCGGCTGAAGAGGACAAGTTCTCCATATTCTGCGGCTGCGAGCGCTCGATCAGACACTTGTTGTAGTACAACGGCGTCCAATCCCAGATAGGCAAGATTTTGATCATCACAATCCGGGCCACGGCTGAGGCGTGCCATTGAAACGTTTCCGTTTGGCTCACGGTGTATCCGATGGCCAGCACCATCACCAGAAATAAAAAAACCCGCGTCCATCTTTTAATTGACGCCTTTCGCACGGCATTCGTCAGCGGCCGGCAAATTATATCCATCTCCTCGTCAGTCATGCCCGCTTCTTTGCAGTATTCGTAAAAAGAACGCACCTCCGAGTTAATTAACTCGAACTTCTCGCGCTGGGACATTTTTGTCCCGTTTTTCAGACTCATTTTGAGCGTGACCTATAAATTCGCCCACCACGATCAATATAAACTCGCGACGCATTTATCGATGGATGGAAATTCGCGCGCGCGCGAAGGTACCGGTTTTTTTTACTATGTTGCAAGCTTGATTTGTCGGAGTCAATGACATTGCAGAAATGGCAAATATTGCTGTAAAATATGGGAATACGAATACGTGAGGTACTTTACAAGACTGTAAATAGAGAGAATCCAACTAAAAGGTACGTACTTTTCGAAAATTTCATTAGTGACGTAACATTCAAAGTAACCTTTATGAAAATGAGTTTTCTTGATAGTGAATACTGTGTTCGGATGTACCTATTCTGAGATCACGTAAAGTTAAACTTTTTTCTCTACATACTTCTTTAATTTAAACAGTTTTATGACATACAATTTTACTGTTTATTTTTGACCTGTAATTAATGAAACATTCTGTACCAATGCATTTTATGTCGGATTTTAGGGCGCCATTTTATTCCCATTTGTTTATGGAGCTGTATTTTTTTGTATGGCAACACCAAAAGTCAAATACCTTTCGTCCGCCATATTGAATGTGCTATAAGTGGAAGTCGCTCAAACGTTGACCCTATAGTATATTTCTATCCAGCGTGTGATAATATTTATCTTTTAAAATATCTTAAATTTAAGATATATTTTAAGTGATTGTTGCGTGGTAAAACGTATTCATAAGAGAGTGATTGGATATTTTTGCAATTCGTTTGATATACGTCACAGCGCCATGTTGTATTATTCCTGCGCTGATTGCAGGCACGAGAAATCTGCCAACCCGTTTATTTTTCGGGATTAGTTCCCGAGAATAAATCGAACCGCGATTTTGTACTCAAATATATTATAATTTATATTTGTTGGCAAATGTAAACCAACTATAGTGAATTCGATGAATCCTTGTTGTCTCCTTTCGAGTGCTAACTCCTAGTTTCAACTGCAGTTTTGTGCATCCGCGAAAGTTGAAAGGACTGTGTTGTAAAAGAAGTGATATTAATTAGCCAAAATTCCGGTCCCTACGCGCAGACGAGAAGGTGCCTACCCGCCGGGGCAGTCGGGCGAAGGAGATATGAACAACAAACGCAAAAATCGCCAAGGGCCGCCGAGGTAACTATAGTTTTAGGTTCGGTTCGAACGACTTGTCATGTCTTTGTTGTTCGCTCGTATCGCAGTTCTCACGTTGCGAATTTGGTGTTGTCAGATTGACAGTTTTTGGATGTCTGAGCACGTAGGGCTGCTGGTAAACACGGTCGCGAGGTGTTTTGTATCGTGGGGATACGGCGTGTCGCGAGGCGTGCCAGTCGGGAGGCCGCGCGCCGTGCCGACCGAGTCGTGTCGGACGCCGCTAGTCTAGATGTTTGCCCTACTTTACTATGTACTCTTGATTAATATAGACGCGTGCGATCAGCTGATCCCCGAGCCTGGGATAATAATTTCTCTAATTAATCACGTTTTATATGCAGATTACGCGTTCGCGAATCCGAGTGTAAATAAATCGTGGGTTAAAACCCGTCAGTATCGTTAGTGGAAGTGTTGTGTGTGGATACCTTTGGAGTACTTCCTGAGGTATAAGTATATGTATTATGATCATTAAAACCCCTTTCACTATTGTTTGGCCCCGTGGGAGCTAAATGACGGTATTTGGCAAACTGCCAAAGATGTTAATTAGATCACTTTCTTATCTCTAGTTTGGGCTAGTCAAATTTAAACTTTGGAGTGTTTAAAGGTTTATTTTTGTTTAGGATGTGATTGACATGTGTGCTCATCAAGACCCGTCTTAGGTAACTACTTTAGCTTTGCCTGTTCTTTGTGTCTGTATTTGTATTCAAATTACAATGCTAGGGATCCGATTTTCAAATAAGATCTGAAATCATTATGACTTGTGGTTAGTAAATTGAGCTACAGTTCAAATTTAATTGGGATGGATTTTGAGGCAGGGTTCCCTTTTATTCGAATTTAAATAGCTTCCTCAGTTCAGGAGGTTTTTTAAATATAAGAAAGTATTAAAATTATGTCAATAATTTTGGTTTAGAAAGTTATGCACATAAAGTTCCCTTTCTAATTATATTACGAGTGCTAATTTCTATTGCTACTAGGGATCAATCTCACCTATTTCAAGTGAAATTGAGTTGGAGCCCGGCCTGAGGAAGTACCAGTGGCGGTGCATGAAAGATTTCAATGGGTAACCCGGAATTAACACTTTTGCAAGTGGACTAATAATTGAACAATTCACCAGAAACCAACAGAATTCAACTACTGCCCGCCTAGTGGGCTCAGCCTGCATCTGAGCAAACATTACGAGTGCCTACCAGGCGGGTTCTTGGTTGTGAACGTGTTAAAAAGTTATGAAAGATTTTAGTGTACATAACCATAGGCTGCCTATAAATAATTTTTAGGCAAGCTGGTGGGTATTGGGTATCGGCTTGTATGGGCGCTCCGCCACTGAAAAATATCTTATCTTACAGAAGATCGCAGTCATAATAATGCCACTACTTGCTCTGTAGGTGTGTTGTGTTGTGTTCCTGGAGGTGAGTAGGGTTGCCAGAGATCTGGGTGCCTTGTGTAGAGAGTTAGAGACCTTCATTTGTTACTAGCTGGCGAGACAATGGATCTCAAATCAATAAAGGGATGGCAACACTTGTGGATTTGGAAGTTTCTATAGGTTAGTGCCTGCTTACCATCAGGCAGGCAGTATGTTTGTCTGCCACCATTATGGTATAAAATTAATCTCATGGTTAAAGAAATTAAGAATTGTAACTTTTCAAAAATTGTGCCTGGTCCATCTTAGAAAGATCATCCGATTCCCACCAGCTTGTCTAAAATTTCTTTTTAGTTTTATACTAATGGCCGTATTCATAAACGACCTACAAGTCTATTTTAACTAAAATGGCGTTAAAATTCGTTTGTCCTTATCTGTCACTTTGACATTTGTGTTCGTAAGAAAGGGACAAAGCACATTTTATTTGGCAGAGGCATTTTAAGTTTTATGAATAAAGGGGTTACTCTCTTTTTTTCTTCCGGGATGCCAATCGTAAATTTTCACGCGCTGCCACTGCTCTGTATGATGATGGCATCCTGACCGATTCCGACCTCAGTGACTGTGTATATATGGATTGGGTATTTTTTGTAATAATTATGAATTACTGGAGTGTTTCTGTTCTTCTCTCTCAGGTGACTTGTGTACCCGATCTTTCTAAAGTTATGGGCACACTTCGAGCAGGTTAACACGCCGCCGACATATTTGGAACAAATGGCTGCTGGTGGAGGAGCCTTGAGCATTTCCTCTGTATACAAACAATGTGTCCGATTATTTGATGACTAAGGAACCCTTGTTTCAAACCGTCCGTAATCATAAGTTGCATCCGTTTTAATCTGTTTGTATGTTGACAGTTCTCCATAAGTTTTAATTTGACAGTTCTCTATAAGTTTTGAGCTGCCGGCGCAATATTTAATATTTACTGGTCAGTAAAGGTTGTTTGATGCAACGCAGGGTGCGTTAGTACATTAATTAGCTAAATTAAAACGCAGAAATTTGCAATAAATAGTGAACCGAGAAATTGTACTTAGTTTATACTTATAAGGTTTACTAGTGCTGAAGATTTCGCATTTTGTTGTTAAGGGGATGCCTTGATTTGAGTAGAACACGCCCCCTAGACAAAGACATGCTGATGCCTTCCGCGCACGAGGAAAAGAGATGTAACACTCTTCGGGAATTGAATTGTTTGGACAAATTTCAATAAATACGTAACTTAGTGAAGTTTTATTTAAATTTCATAAAGTGAGTTTTTTTTTTTTTTAATCACATGTTAAGGAGCTTAGTCGTTTAACGATTATGTCGCTCCATACGTACTTTAAAGCGTACGTTTAACATTTATATACCTAAACACATTTTGTAACACTTATAAAGCAGTTTTGCATGCTCTGACTCAGGATCAGCAAGCACAACATTACATAATCCGGTGTTAAAAGCTGCACGAAGAGGCTCCCCTCGTACACATTCCATCAAAATGTGGTATACGTCTTCTACAACGCCACAGTCAGTGCAATTAGGGCTAACAGCTTTCCCCACTATATGCTTAAATTTTTTGGTAGGAATGTGTCCCGATCGGAGTCTCATCGCAATCACAAGATCTTGACAGTTTTTGAGAGTTTGCAGTATAGGGGTGTCAGGTTATTTCGGTATGTAAGCATTTTCAATAATTCGTGCACCCAATTAGCATGAGTTGTTAAACAAAAATTAACTCGGTGTCAGTTTTGTAACGAAAATTAAGCATACAAATCATGTGAAAATGAACTTTTTTCACATTTAATTAACGTGTATGTATAGGCATATCATTCATAAATTAAACAGAAAAAGCTAGTTTTTATACAAACTGAATGCTTAATTGCCGTTACAAAACTGACACCGAGTTAATTTTTATTTAACAATTCACTGTCATTGGGTGCACAAATTATTGAAAATGTCCATGTCCATGTTTGAGATTTTGCAAAAATTTGCAATTAAGTGACTGCACCCATTTGGAAAATTATTTTTATAATTGAAAGGGTATCCTTCCCAGATGGTCCCATAGTCATCAGGTCAGGTGATTATGGGATCCTGGTGAAAACAAGAAAACTTCAAATAAGGCGAAGTACCAAATTGAAGTTGGATTAAACTTTCTTTTCAAAGTAAATAATGTTATATGACTTATATGGTACCGTTTAGAGGTTAAATTAACCACAACAATGGACAATATATACAGTCGTGGGTAGATAATTAAGAACAAGATTTTTTTCTCCATACAACTGCAAACATGACTTTTCAAGTTTAATGATGATTTAAAATATGTTTGGCCAATTTTATTTCTGATTATATGGAGGTATCTGTGTATAAATAAGATTTAATTTAGTTTATATTATAAAATTCAAAATGGTCAAATGGACAGTTTTTACAAGTTCATACTGTAATTAGGGACAATGTATGAACTTATAAAAAGTGTTGATTTGATCGCCTGTATTTTTCAAAGTCTTAATTTTACAGAAGCTGTATGTGCACTATATTAAATACTGTTAAAACATGGTTACATCTGTATAATCAGAAACAAA
This sequence comes from Epinotia ramella, assembly GCA_947578815.1. NCBI lineage: Eukaryota > Metazoa > Arthropoda > Insecta > Lepidoptera > Tortricidae > Epinotia > Epinotia ramella. The sequence goes on from OX388216.1 coordinate 20,469,907, forward strand.
ATTAATCAAACACATAATTAAATTATCATCTAATTTGAAAAGTCACAACTGTCATGGGGAAAAAAATCGTGTTTTTAATTATCTGGCCACAACTGTATATATTTTAAGTAAAAGCTTGCCTAAGTGCCAATTGAAGTGTATATTTTGAACGGTGTCCCTATTCCCAGCGCATTTGGACCTGTTTGTGTGTGCACGTTATCTGTGGCGATAAAAATGATGCTGATAACAGAGGCGGTTATGTTAGCTCCCCATCTATCATTTGAAATATGGAGCTGTTTGCTCATGTTGCACAAGAGTTTGTTTTATATCTTATTGGCACTTTGTAGTTGCGTTCACGGTAAAAGAAAATGGCAAGCTTTTATTTAACTTGCACTGTTTTCACGGCCCATACTTATAAATTCCTTACTTTACATACAATACAATTATAAAAACGAACCGCTAATAATTATTATTTAGGCGACGAAACAGTGCGTGTGGCTCTGTTATGTCGACAAGTCCGGTGTAGATTTCGTTATATGTAATAGGCAAGGATAGGACAAACGCCCGTCATTTTGAAAACTTAACCCTGTTCTGTACAGTAGAGACTTCCTAATGATATTTAAAATTAAAATTAAATAATTATTAATTAATTTTTATTTTAAAATTTGGAAAAAATTGTGGTCATTCTTTTCCATTGGCGAAAGTTATTTATCGCCTTAATCATCGTCCTTTGAATAATTTGTCACTGGAAACATATAAATTATGGTACTTAAAATAAATTTATAAAACATTACTTTTGTCCTTTGTTTTGTATTGTCACGAATAAACTATTCTTATTCTTATTTAGTACCTAATTTTTTTTATTAATATAAGACAGTCTCTACTGTACAGAACAGGGTTAAGTTTTCAAAATGACGGGTGTTTGTCCTATCCTTGGTAATAGGCATGATGCCTCATGTTCAAATTGATAACCTAGTGATGCTAAATGGATAGTAAACCATCAAATTATCGTAATAAATTATAAAATATAATTAAGATCATAAAAAGATGAACCTTGAAAGTTTAGAAAAAATATGCTTTTTTTTTAATTGTCCAAGAGTAAATTTAACGCGACCAATAGAATCCTTACGCTTGTATAGAAACAAAATTGTATAACAACTATATACTTAAACGCAGTATTTCGCGACAACAATTTAGTACAAATGTCAGTTGTGACGTCATACCTGTGTGTCCTATCAGTATGAAGCGTTTTGCGCTGCCCCGCCAGAGGTCAATCTTTGTCTCAATATTTTTGGGTATTTATGTTGTTTAATTGTAGTTGCTCCCATGCAAACATTTGTTCCTCTCCAGAAACTGGTTCGAATTACATCATAAAAAAATCTTAGTCATGATCCCTATTGTAACAAACGTTATTCGAGACTTATGAAAAACGTTCTACTTGCTCTATTTCTATTTATAACATAACAACAGAAATTAAACTCCGACCTTGAATTCATGGAACCGTTGACTGGGTGTCGGTACTTATTGTTCAGTTAACTTCGCGTTGTTCATTGATGCTAAGCTACGGTTTACGGTTACGGGGTTTTTCAACTTAGAAAAGTTGGAAAACCCCCGATATTTTCATTTCAAAGTCTAATATCTCAAAAACGGCTGAACAGATTTTCATGAAACATGGCTAAGAATACTCGGGATAAAATTATCTATGACACAAAAAAACCTCGTTCAAATCGGTCCATCCGTTTGGGAGCTACGATACCACAGACAGATACACAGACACGTTAAACTTATAACACCCCTCTCTTTGCGTCGGGGGTTAAAAAACCAAAAGTAGGTAAAATCATTGTTATGGCCATCACACCCGGCCTTCGGGAAAGATGGCCAACTGTATGTAAAACATTCATTTTGGCCGTCTCATTATTTTGGAAATCCTCCCCTCGGTGAAATAGATAGATTGTGACACTTGGGAGTGCGATTACTATTATCAAACCTAGTCGGTCTTTGTATCTTGCCTCAATGACAATATGGCACAAAGCTGTGTAAATTTGCCTTTGACCGTACATAATTATGGAATGTCATTGACCTTGTGTTTATTGATATTGATAGCTGTTTTATTGATCGATATTACCAGTAATAACACGTGTTCGGACATCTCCAAAAATAAGTAATTAGTCTTTCTTAATAATAAGATGATTGTGTTTTTATTAGAGAAATTGCGGATATGAATTGTCTGTTGACACTTTCATTATTCATGACGCGTTGAGCTGGGCGCTACGACGAATTTTTGCGACATGCTGGAATTAACCTGCTGCGCACGTCGCGGTCAAAGTTAAAATATGATTTTTTGAAGGTGGTACAGCTTGTGTTGTGAGCCACACGTTCAAATTGGCTTAAGGCGCTGTACATAGTGAAATCTAAAATTTTGAAAATATTAATAGAAGTACTTCTACCGATCTTACAACTGCAATTTTTTTATATGTATATTTTCAGTCTATTCAATAGTTTTTGACTTCATAGAAACACGATTGCTGTAAAAAACCTCTATAGTATTTTTTTGGAAAATAAGTTTTTTACACCCGAAACCAAATATTTTGATAACTATTGTGAATATCAACACAACATTTGCTGTATATAACAGTTTTTTAGTCGATTTAGATTTGTGCTTCATAGATTTTTAAACGCACAAAAAATTCAAAATAAAACATGATATCCGCGCTTTTAGCACGCACTTCCATCTCGCTCACGCTTATGCTCCGTGAGAGGGAGAAAAGACTTCACTATAAGAGCGCCTTAAGGTTGTCTTTGACGATTTACTTTACTGTATAGCTAATGACTGTTTGTACCAAAATAAAGAGAAAAAAAAATAGCTTAATAACATGAGATTATATCTGAAAAAAATCGCGGTGTGCCATGACTCTACAAAGCTTAGCGTCCGTCTATTTTATAGTATCGTGACATGTAATAGGTTCAATGACTGGTCTAGCCTAGGTTCAAATCCTGGCAAGGGCAAATATTTGTGTGATGGGGATTCATTCATCCTGAGTTTTTTTCTCGTTTGACGACCGGTTTAGCTTAGTTTACCCTGCCTACGAAGCTAGAAGTTCTAGGTTTGAATACTGGTGAGAGCATTTATTTGTGTTATGAGCACGAACATTTTTCCCTGAGTAATTTTCTATGTATTTATTTATCAAATACATTTAAGTATGTTTATCGTCTAGTACCCATACAAGATACAAGCTTTGCTTAGTTTGGGACTAGGTCGATTTGTCTAAGATTGTCCGCAATTTATTTATTTATTTTAAGTTTAAGACTAAGTGTATTTCGTCGTCTGCTACCCAACTAAATCAAGCTTTATTGAGCTTACTAGATCGATTTGTGTAAGATGTTCTTTGTCTGCGTATTTTTTTTTGTTTGTCATGGCCATAGGCATCACGATAGATACACGACGGCAGCGGACAGTGACTCAGCTGTCTGCGCATCATATAGTGCGATTATGCATGCACGTGAACACACTTACTGCACGGCTATCACACGACGGCGCGCGAGCTCTCGATTTTACCTCTTTCTAAGTTTTCTAATAAGAGAGAGACGGATAGTGCGAGAAAAATCGCGCGCTGTCTTCTGAGAGCCGTGCTGGGGTAGAACTGCGACGACCGGTTAGCCTAGTGGGTAGTGACGCTGCCTACGAAGCTGAAGGTCCTGGGTTCCAATCCCGGTAAGGGCAAATATTTGTGTGATAAGCATGAATATTTGTTTCTGACTCATGGAAGTTTTTCTATGTATTTAAGTATTTATATCTATTATATATATCGTCGTCTAGTACCCATAACACAAGCCTTACTGAGCTTACTATGGGACTAGATCGATTTGTGTAAGATTGTCCCCTAATTTATTTATTTATTTATTTAACTGCAAGATTAGGTATAATACATCTTCACGTGTGTTTTTTTGTTTGGCTGTATTTGTGTAGTCATTTGAGATAGAGACTGTTTTTTAAAAGTTACAAAGTGTCTGAGTTTGCTCCTGATGTTTCGAGAGAGATGAGTGACGTCCCAGCAAGTGAACAGAAACGTGGGTACACAAAATTTGACTACTCTTCAGAAGTCTACGAAATGTGCAGTAGTCCATAAGCGGTCCATTTTTAGGGTTCCGTAGTCAACAAGGAACCCCTATAGTTTCGCCATGTACGTCTGGCCGTCCGTCCGTCTTCGGTTTAGCTCAGTAACCAAAAACTGAAATTCGGCATGGGTATACAAATCAATCACGCCGACAAAACAGAAGAATAAAATCTTTAAAAAAAATTGTTTTCGAGTACCTCCCCTAATGGTCTAATAATAAAGGTACTTAGAAACGCCAACTTTTTAAATTCGGAAAGAAATATCACCGTTAACCCGTAAAAAGTGATATCAAAAAAAAAGAAAAGACAACCGAATTGAGAACCTCCTTTTTTTTTGAGGAGGAAGAAGAAAAATACGTACTAAGAACCTAATTCCACTCCTTGAAATCAGTTTAGATTTGTAACAGGATTCACATTGGGATGATTATATAACACGAACAATGGATAATTATAAGTAATTATCCCATTTGCTGCCAACTTTCATAGCGTTTGTATTTCCGCTTTATAGCAAAAACACGCTTCGAACAGAAACTAACTAGCGGCAGCGTGTTAAAGTCGATTCGCGTACTCGTATTAACGTTTAGAAATGAATAAAGGATCAAATGCAAAACGCGTCAGTATTCCGGGAATGCTGTGACGGCCTTGACATTCCCGAGTCTCGCGGACTGACTAGCGGCGGGGAAAGGTTCACGGCATCGGGGATTCCCGGTATAACACTGACTTTATATTAAACTAGCTTCTGCTCGCCGCTCCGTCCGCGTGGAACTTTTTTATGTCGTAGCTCCGTACAAACTTTCACCTCCCATTTCACCCCCTTAGGGGAAGATTCCCGGGATTAAAAGTATTGTATACTATCGGCCGTATTCATAAACGTACTACAAGCCTATTTTAACTAAAATGGCGTTTAAATTTATTGTTTACTAGCTTCTGCCCGCGACTCCGTCCGCGTGGAACTCGTTTATATCGCAGCTCGATACAAACTTTCACCCCCCCATTTCACCCCCTTAGCGGATGATTTCGGGGATAAAAACTATCCTATGTCCTTCCCCGGGACTCAAACTATCTCCATATCAAATTTGATCGCAATCGGTTCAGCGGTTTCAGCGTGAAGAGGTAACAGACAGACAGACAGACAGACAGACAGACACACTTTCGCATTTATAATATTAGTATGGATCTGTCACTTTGAGAGGCATTTTAATTTTTATGAATAAGGGGTATATGTATACCAAAATTCATCTTAATCCGTTTAGCAGTTTTTGCGTGATTGAGTAATAAACATCCAAACTTTACCAAATACCTAAAAATTTATACCAAATTGTATCTAAATCGGTTCAGCTGTTTAAGCGTGAAGAGGTAACAGACAGACAGAAAGACACACTATTTTTGACCAGCTAGACAGTACTGACTTACCACGACGCAGCTTGACCTAGCATCAGTCAATAAGTATTTAGAACACAAAAATATCATATTTTAATAGTGATACCGGAATTGAATACCGGTATGTTTGTATGAAAAGAGCTGGAGGATTATATTAACAAAAACGGCTTCCGTTTTGAGGGTCTTATGCCAATTACGAACGCTGAATAGAATATAATAAACATTTATTCATGACATGCCCATATGATAAACCAGCATACAAAAAAAGCAACAGCATGGCCACCGCTGCACCTTCAAAGGCACCTACAGTTATGGCATCAGGATAAAAGAGCAGAATCCAGAAAACTACAATGACATGATGACTCACGTCATCATGTCATGATTGGACGAGGCATCCGCTGGCTGATCGACGGTCAAACGAGTGACTCAGACGCTTGTTTGGGAATACCTCATGCTTCATGCACGGTTAAGGCGCCGTAGGTTCATGGTCTTCTCTCCCTCTCACTGAGCATACGCGTGAGCGAGATGGAAGTGCGTGCTCGGATGCGCGGATATCATGTTTTTAGGGTTCCGTAGTCGACTAGGAACCCTTATAGTTTCGCTTTGTCTGTCCGTCCGTCCGCGGATAATCTCAGTAACCGTTAGCACTAGAAAGCTGAAATTTGGTACTACGAGGGCTGCCTTTTAAGTTGTGTCGTTTGGAAAAACTAAAGACAATTTAAGTGTTAAAAGGTATTTATTGTTTTTCAAAGTAATCACCGTGATATGTAATAAATACACTTTTTCATTCGATCGAACCAGTTTTCGAAACACTTATTCCAGTCCGAAGTCGGGGTCTCCAAAATGGCCGTTTTGTATGCCTCAACCGCTTCTTCAGGCGTCTGGTACCGTTGACCACGAAGTCGTTGCTTGATTTTTGGAAAAGTAAAAAAAATCGTTAGGGCTTAAGTCTGGACTGTACGGCGGGTGTTCCAGAATTTCGACGTTTTGCTCTTTTAAAAACGCAATAGTTTGCCGGGCGGTGTGCGAGCTCGCATTATCGTGGTGCAGTCTTATACGACGTCTTGGGTTATTTTTTCGAAACTCGCCGATGACTTCTGGTAAACAGACAGTGGTATACCAGTCAGCATTAACCGTTTTACGATCCTCGAGCACGATGGTGGCAACGTGGCCACTTTTCGCCACAAACGTGGCGACCATTTTTTTCGAAGTGCTCCGTGAGCGTATTACTTTGGTCGGTTTTGGCTCATCTTGGAACACCCAAACAGTCGACTGCTGTTTAGAATCGGGATCGTAGGCATATATCCAAGATTCGTCACCACTGATAATGTCGTAAACATGTTTCGAGTTTCCTCGGTTGAATTGCCGCAGAGTTTTGCGACACCATCGAACGCGAGCCATTTTTTGGTCTTCACTGAGTAAATGTGGTATCCAGCGTGAGATCAACTTTTTTACGCCTAAGTGATCATGCAAAATACTGTGAACACTGGTCCCTGAAATACTTAAGGAAGCTTCTATCTCACGGTATGTCGCATGGCGATCTTCGATGATCAGTTGCCGTACAGCATCAATGTTCTCCTGGGTTACGGCTGTTTTTGGTCGACCTTCACGATGTCTATCACCAAGACTAGAGCAACCACGTTGAAATTCTAAATACCAGCGTTCCACAGTCCGAAGGCATGGAGCTTTATCATTGAAAACCGTAGTCAACTCTTCGAAGCACTGAAGTCGCGTTAAGCCCCTTTTGAAGTTTTAAAAAATTATCGCACGTAAATTTTCCTTCGAAATTTCCATTTTCACAACTAACTTGAACGAACGCTGTACTAAAACGGTTGGGCCGATTTCGAGTCATTCTTTTGTTTTCGAATTCTAAATTCAAATATTTTAACGTGACACTAGTTCTTTTTTATGCAATCACGGGAGGTTTGCAAACGACAGAACTTAAAAGGCAGCCCTCGTAATATGTATATTAATCACGCCGACAAAGTGGTAAAATTACCCTAAAAACGATTTTTTCTACATACAAGGTTACCCAAAGCCCTTTGTACGAAAGTTAGTATTTTCAAGTACATTTTAAGTTGGTCGACTAATACTCGGTAACTAGTAATGTCTAATTAGCCGTGATAGTTTTCCTTTTAAATTCATTATAATATTATGTACTACTGCCACGATTTTTTTCACTTTCCCAGTAGCAGCCATTTAGCCGGCAGGGGGTGGGGACACTTGACTGGAACAAAAGTTTGGGCTTCAAAGTCCAATATCACACAAATGGACCACTGAGTTGGGAACGCTTGATATTTTTGAACAAGCTATCCAACGATACCCCACACCATGGCTATAACGAGAAAAAAAATACATCCCCGCTTTACTTGAAGGGGAGGTACCGAAAACATTATTATTTTTTCAAGATTTTATTCTACCATTTTTTTGGCGTGACTAATTTATATACCCATGCCGAATTACAGCTTTCTAGTAGTAAGGCTCACTGAGCTAAGCCGCAGACGGACAGACGGACATGGCGAAACTATAAGGGCTCCTTGTTGACTACGGAACCCTAAAAAAGATAAAAAACCAGTTTTAAACGCCTCTCCGAAATGTTATTCTAACGCAAATCCACTCAAACATTTTATTTCGGCGGAATTATTGTAGTTTTATCTTATCAGAAGTTTAAACTAATGTCTGACCTAATTCCAGTTTATCTCACATGCCAATTTATAATTGTTACGAATGTGGTTGAAAATGGTTGATTTATACCGGTCCGACGACCTGTTAGCCTGGTGGGTAGTGACGCTGCCTACAAAGCTGGAGGTTCTGGGATCGAATCCCGGTAAGGGCAATTATTTGTGTGATGAACATGAATATTTGTTTCTGAGTCTTGGATATTTTCTATGTATCTAATAAATATGTCGTCGCTTAGTACCCATAAAACAAACCTTAGGCTGGGCTCACACAGTCTGAATTCATGCACTTCATAATCTGAAACACTCACGGGCAAATAAAACGGTACACTGTACAGAATTGCTACCAGAGGGTGTATCTTTTTTTGCTCGTGAGTGTTTCAGACTATGAATCAGTGCATGAATTCAGACTATATGAGCCCAGCCTCATTGAGCTTACCTTGGGATTAGTTCGATTCGTCTAAGATTGTCCCCTAATATTGATTTATTATTTATAGCATCTCCGAGCTTGTGTTATGTTATGATGTCACGGCTAAATCTGCGGGCTATAAATTAGCTCTAACGACGGGTAACAACTAAACAATAAAATCACTTTATTACGCTAGTTGTATAAGTGAATAGATCTCATAATGGTCGATCGTATTGTGGCGATATATGGTTCCGAGAATCGAGTGTGCAAACAGACACGCCGAAGTCTTGGGTTATCGCAATCAACGTTGGTCGGGGTTTTTTTTGCAGACTTTACAATGTTTAATTGTTTACTGTGTGGATGGCCGACAAAAGTCTTTCGTATTTTACATCAAATCAAAGTAGCTACATTTATTACCAAAAAAAACATAACTTATAACAGTATATTTTATTTATTTAAGTGTTAGGGAACGGGTTACATGTAGCCCAAAGTTGCTGAGATTAGTTGTATTATTTTCACCTGACTCCATATTCGCATTTATTTAGAGTTGATGGAAATGTAGAAGTTTTGTATAATTTCGAAATAGACACGAATCGATTAAACAATAACGACAGCTAAAAAAAATCATTTCTTTAGTCACACTTGGTATACTTGGAAACCGATTGGGAAATTTGGTGGCTGAGACGGATTGTTTCTATAGCCACAGAATAAATAATAGTAGTTAGAGAAGTTCCACTGCCTAAAGGCCGAAACGCACTGACAGCGGAGGCGGAGCGGCGCGGTGCGGCGCGGAGGCGGTACCGGTTGTAATGTTCGAGCTAATATGAAAGGATCCGCACAGAGCGGCGCGGCGCGGCGCGGTTTTCTGTGCGGATCCTTTCATATTAGCTCGAACATTACAACCGGTACCGCCTCCGCGCCGCACCGCGCCGCCCCGCCACCGCTCTCTGTGCGTTTGCAGCTTATGTGATGACTGACGACGTTAGCTGTAATTTTATTGCAATAGACAATCAAAGAGTTAGATCGGGTTAAAATGATATTTTAGTTCCTATGTTTGTTTTCGAAATGTTCATCGATTTTGTAAATAATAATATGATATGATAATAAAATAATACAATAGCCGGGAAGATTAAGTTTTTACCAAACGGTGCATAACTGTGACATTATAAATTTTAATTAAGTGAACAACACACACACACACATGACACACATACACACGTGACATATTTCAATTGTTATTTATTATTCCACTTATTATTTTTATTTAATGTTATGCGGACGTGATCGTCACACAAAAGAGACTCTTGTAAATTGACATGTAATTTATAATGTAATCTTATATTGTGAATAAATGAATCTGAATCTATTTTGCAATGGCAAGATGTTGTAAATTTGACATTTGTATAATGGTGTGCGATCAATTAAATTATGTTGATACTACGTACAACGGAACGTACATATGAAACATCATTGAGTGCTATACGCTGTACAACCCTTGCCAGACATACACCAGGAGGTTACCATAGATAAGCGTCGTTCGCGTCAAAGTGACAGTGGGTTAGCCGGTCGTCACACTGCTCGGCATCTCGCAGCGGCGTCCGTTGATGCGTTTTTTAACTTTGTATGTAGAATCTTGATTTTGTATAGAAAAATCGCACGGTACGTACGACACACTGGCTCCGCCTTGACGCGCGGAGGATCGAGACGCACGACGACTCGCGCGTCCGGACGGAGACGCGTTGCGTGCCGCAGGGTATGTCACACCGAGCTCCGTAGTGCCGTATGGATTTTAGTGCAAGAACGCGGGAAGTCGCGCATCGCAGCTCCGGACGGAGACGCGGAGAAAACTCGGACGTTGGTGCGTTGTCTCCGCATGCGAGTCCGTTGCTCCCGTTGCGCGCGCGCGCGAGACGCGGCGGCAGTGTGACAACCACCTTACGCCTTGGCCACGACTTTGTTCTTAAGCGACCTGCGGCAGCGTTTTATCTGTTCATTGCGCGGTCGAGACGCGCAACGCACTGTGGTTAGGTGGGATCACGCGCAATTAATTAGAAAAACCGCTGCCGCAGGTCGCTTAAGACCAAAGTCGTGGCCAAGGCGTTAGGCCTGCTATAGCTCATTTGGTTGAGAGCGTCGGGCCGCGTATGTTAATGGTCTCCGGTTCAAATCAGGCTCGGAGCATTACATTTGATTCTTTTCCTTTTATTTGAATTTATATTAAAATGTATAATACTTGGTAATTGGCATCATTCATAATGGTTTATAATTTGTTTAAGAGGCTCCCATACGCCAATGACCTTCGATCTGAATCCCTTCGTTTTGTAATGTTTTTTGTAGCTTATTATATTAACAACAACGGCTTTAAGCAATATAGTATCCCATATTTACTTCAAACTTCATTGTTTTCGAGATATTTGGCATCAAAGTTGAACAATTTTAGGCCAAAAAACTGGTTTTCTGGCCATAACTTTTGTGTTAATTGGTTTAAAATTAAAACCCTCTGCCAGTTTTTAGAGACGTCATAGACGAACCCAAATTTGTAGATTTCGTATATGTTAGATCTTTCACGTCAATTGAGATGCGAAATAAGTGTTTTTTTAGACAATGTTTAAAAAAATCATACAAAATTAAATATTAATTTGTTTCAAAATCCGGTCTGTCAAAATGGAGATAAAAGATTGAAGAACCGATAGCCGTTTGATTTATGATTCTATCTGTAGTGCAAAAGTAGTAGATACGATTCAAAACTTGTCAAAAATCGATGAAAACCTCGGGTAGCCCCTTAATGGTGTCATGTTCAGTAAGGATGTGAAGGCGAAAAGTAAGCATCAGTTGTAAAAAAATACAACATTACTTTTTTCACGACACGTCTGTCCTTTAGGTTTTTATCTAAACATAAACAAACCAAACTACCGACTCATTCAGCCAATCAAAGGGATAATTTGTATGTATTGCATCACCGGTTCGTAACTTACAAATAGTATATTTGGCCTGCTAGTCAACTAACCTATTTATCTTGTATACGACTGATAGTGAAATTGTTTCGTTTTGGAGTTTCCGAGCGAACATTCTCCGAATACTACACTACATTATCTAGCGTATAAGTATTTCGCCATTTTAGGCATAGGCGCGGACGTGGGTTACTTACGTTCTGCTTCGTACGAAGCGCTTTGCTTCCGGTACAGAGTTAGTAGTCAAATGCGTACCTAAATGTAAAATAAAAAAAAATCACTTAGCTGCATGCATCCAAAGTAGCTATCTGCTACTTTGGATGCATGCCTGGTTTATACAATTGAGGCGGTTGTCAAAAACATGCAGTTCTAGTTAAAATTACGAAAATGCCCTTAACGTGGGATTTTACAACTTTTGTTGTTAAACATGAAAGGAAAAGATAACTGAGACGTCATAAAACGAACTGTAGTGTGGCACGTGTACTGTGTAGCTACTGTTTGTTTTAGTGTTTATGTGTAATTGTTTTACAACCCTATTTGAAGATAACAATTCAACAATAGATGTCGGTAATGGTCGGTTTTAAGTAATTTTCGTCTTTTAAACTGGAACAAACTATACCAATGAAGACAACGTATTTTTTTACTTCGCAACTCCGTCCGTGGCGATACGCCGAATCCCGTATCAGATATGTCCTGTTTGTAGCGAAAATTGGGCGTAGCGCTTTAGGCACGATATTTTTTGTCTCTTGGGGGGCTGTTCGCTTCCCATACAAATTGAGACGAAATGCAAACCCTTTTGTGACATTACAATATTTACTATGTCGAAAGAAATTACACATACTACTCGTGTTGCTTTATTTAATGTTTTATTTATTGTTTTAAAAGTCTAAGCTTATATTTTAAATGAAAATGACGGCTATCGTTTTAAAATCGTTAATATTTTAGCGACACTGTTGTTAACAATAATTAACAAATTGAAACATATGATGTCGGTTATGACTGTTATGAGACGGGTTTTTTTTTTTTCAATATGCGACAGTACATTGTATCAGAGGTACTACTCACATTAATCATTACACTAATGACTACCAGCGCAGCTATCGTTAAAAAAAGATTTTTCTCTGTAGCATTATGATGACGCTGTAATAGCAGGTTTTACGTAAATTATGGTTGTAATGATAGCTTAATTATAGACGCATGGATATGTGACGTCATCGTGTTAATTATTATTTTCATTTCATATGTTATGTTCCCATTAACCGTTAATAGTTAGCCCGTTGTAATGGTTCCGAAGTGAAGTGAGCTTAATAAAATATGGGAATATATTGCAAGTTAGCATTATGTTTATGGCGCTCGCTAAGTGCACAAATGAACATATTCATAAACGTCAGTCAAGGCTATTTTATAGTTTAAATGGTGTTAAAGCGATTCCATATTTGGGTCGTATCATAAGAGATTTAGGTTCACGTCTCATCCGCATAAACCGCTTTCCCTCTTATATGATTTCATGCAATCAGAATTTTGACGACCGGTTAGCCTAGTGGGTAATGACGCTGCCTACGAAGCTGGACGTCCTGGGTTCGAATCCCGGCAAGGGCAAATATTTGTTTCTGATTCTATCGCAATCTATCGTCGTCTAGTACCCATAACACAAGCAGTATTGTGCTTACCATGGGGCTAGTTCAATTTGTATAAGATTGTCTCCCGAATATTTATTTATTTATACCCTAAACTTGGCAAAAAATAAAAAAATCGTGCGTGCAAGCCTCCGTTGTGCCGTATAGAGCGCGAAAAATAGTTCCACAAAAAATGCAATAATGTGACTAAAAAATGTGTGAGATACACTGTCAAGTTTAGGGTTTAAACATTTTTATATGCACGGAAGCTTTACTAATGACCACAGGAGAGACGACTTTTGTTTTACTGAATCTTAACCCATTTGTTTGTAAGAAACAGATAATCACAACTTAACAGTAAAGAGTGCCCCATGCCACATCGAAATACTTCAAGAGTGAATTAGTTTCTTTCAAATATTGAATTTTATGGTACAAGCTTTTAATGTGGTCTGCGCTACTGAGAGGATTCCAATAAGTCCAAACAGCGGTTTATCCCGGGTAGATTAGGAGTTGCAATGACCATCTTCTGTCTCCATCATCGGAACAGCTCGGAGGTGCGATAATGTTGCGTTGTGACCAACTTACATAAGTACCTAGATATGTAACATTTCAGACCAATCGGATGCCTGCAAGTGGCTGAAAATGTTTGCAAACTGTGTTGATGTTTGTTAACTTTTCTCTGTCATATGTGTATACATTTTATATCGTAGCTCCATACAAACTTTCAATCCCCATTTCACCCCCTTAGATGATTTCCGGGATAAAAAGTATTCTATACGTTAATCCAGGCTATACAATATATGTATACCAAAATTTATCTTAATCCGTTTAGCAGTTTTTGCGTGATTGAGTAACAAACATCCAAACTTTCGCATTATTTGTTAGTAGGATTTATGTATGATATGTATGTAAATACTTTATTGTACCCAAGACCAGGTAAAAAAATACAGACAAAATAGGTTAAATCGGTACAAAGGTGAACTTATCCCTGTAAGGGATCTCTTCAAGTTAACCTTTGAGCAATTGAGTGGAGATCATGAACAAAAAGATAGACAAAATAACAGGTGTATTGAACCGTATTTACATTTACGCTACAGTAAATTAATCTGAACATATATGGTGAAGTCGGAAACTATGACTTATGAGAGATAGCGAGATCTGTTCTTAGGAACCATGACGTCGATTCGAAAAAAAAAAAAACACATGCACACAATAGTCGAATTGCCACAGACTTATCTTAATTATCTTATTGGTGGGTTTTTCTTTCAATTATTTAAACAAGATTCCATTAGTGTTGTGCTTCTTGCGACTTGCAGAATTTATACACATTGATTTTGATCAGGTTCGATTCCCGGTTATGTATGAGAGTTAATAAAAAAGTTTGAATGTAATTATTATTAAATCTAAAATCGACGTCATGGTTCCTAAGAACAGATCTCGCTATCTCTCATAGTTTCCGACCTCCATACTGACCCATTGGGATTGTACACCCGGTATACTAAAAGCAACTACTAATAAAAAATACTATTAACATACTATGTATAGTGTGTTCTCTGCAGCTGACCGTACATTTGTTGACTGCACTATGCTTCGACACAGGTATACATTTAACGAGGTGGGGACAACAGACCCATCTTGCCAACTTTTCTAATGCTTTTCTTGCACATCCAACTCTTACATTGAAAGTAAGATCGTCACAACAGGATGCATCTATTGTACGGGGTGCATCTATTACGCTTCATTAAGATTCCTCTCTGAATGGAAATTACAACGCGATGGCCATGTAGGCTAATGCTAGGTGCTCCATTTGTATACTATTGTATCTACTTAAGTTCGTACGAGATCATTTGTACTGTTATAATAGTACCAGTTTCTTGAGGTGTCGGCTACAGTGTTTCTGAGATCACTGTAACAAACTGACAGACGCGAAAGCGAGCTTGTTAGACAGATTGGCGTGAACTTTCCATACACACATTTTTAATTACGAAAACTTTCAAAGTTTTGCTAGGGGGTTGCAAAAGGGCAAAAGGGGTTGAACATGACAAGAAAACCCCACGTTTGGTGAATTTAATCCGACAAAATCGCAGTTTTAAAAAGTGACCCAGGAGACGCAACCATGGCAGAAATGAAAATTTGATTCACCCAAGTCCCGCAAATGACACGAAATAGTTGTAAATGATACTTTACTACCTACAGAATTATTCGCGTTGTATGAACATTTAAAAACGCTAAAATAATTCACAAGCCATGACACAAAAACAGTAAAATTAACCTCCTTTAGTTAGGAATTCAGTTGAAAAACGTAACATGCATAAAAAGATCCATTAACTAGAAGTTGAGAATTCTAACAGTCGTTTATTGAACGCACCCATAGTCTGGCTTGACACGCTGAACTGCTAAGAACAAATTATTGCCTTCACACAAGAAAGTTTTTGTTTAAACTTGACTCCATTCTAACATTGGCCCTTAAGTACTTAAACCGAGCTACACTCCAATATGCTTCTTGTATTTACCACATAAGGTCTGAAATCGATTGTACTTTTGCGTCGCTGTAAACTATTGTTTAAATGAATATGTATAAGTTTTTAAGCGTATTGGGTCAAGGCACGTTGTGACGCTAGCATCATCGGACCCTATTGATGCGTAAACGTTTCACTATGGCCAAATAATAAAACTTATAGGTAAAGTTTCGATTGCAAACCTACACCAGGCACAGGACACTCCGCGATTTACGTTCATCGCTACAAGTACATGCCGGAACCCCAATATTGGGGTCTATTCAGTGGCTGCCACGCTGTGCATCAGACCGCACGCGCATGCTGCTTCGCGCGCACACGCTTACGTAAATATATCGCAAGTGAACGTCCCGCATTCGTATGTTTGTGTGTTTCATTGATGCAATTGAAATTAATAAAAAGACAGCGAGACGATATTGTACCGCAGCGGGTTGCAGAAATAATGATAAAAATACCAATCACGCGTTTTTCTATTCGTTGCGTTGCATGGTAACGTAACGCATTCGTTGCATTATTTTATTTTATTAAACATAGGGATATATTTTTCTTTTAATAAGGCAACAAGATTTTGCATTACTGTGGGTTGCAGCAAAGCCAATAAAATGTGGCCTGGCGGTCTTGGTGTATTCAATTCGTCCAAATTGTGAGATTCATTACTTGTACTATTATCTATTCTATGCCTACACCCAAAAGATGAGTCAGATGACAGTCACTTCTGTGTAAAGGTATGCCTACTAAAGCGGTTATTAAAGCTGGCAAGCACCATGATAAACGAAAATAATAATAGTTATCATAATTTAAGAGCTTGGGCTCGGGCTTGTCGGTAGTTAGAGTAGACTAGACGGCAGCTCTTCATTAGCCCACAGGCTCCTTTGTTTGGGGATATCAGTACAGCAGTTTCCCAGAAATCTACCCAGATTCTGCATCTTCGCCCTCAGCCAATACTAGCAGCGCCGCTGTCCAAGGTCGTATATGTCTTGCAAAGTTCCGCTTCGACTGGTCGCGCGACTGTTCTTAGTCGTCAGTTTTCATTCCTGAAGGTAGTGTCTGTCGCTATATTATGTTGTCGTAGTCAACAAAAGAGTGCCTCTAGGGAAAAACAGACTAATCAGCTTTGGTGTCTCTTGTAAATGAAGTGGTTGATTAATTATTACCTCATTTGTAGGCACAGACGTCCTGCAATACAATACAATACAAATACTCTTTATTGCACACCTCAATACATGAATCAAATAGACGTAACAACTTAAAAATAGAGGTTAACACAAAGGTTGCAATCTGACTGTCTTGTACTTCTTTATCAACCCTTATGAACAATTTGACTAATAAGTGTTTGTTGCAGGTCGCCGCGAGGTCGCGTGGTGCCCGAGGGCGTGTACAACAACGCCCACTTCATGCACGCGGCTACGTCTCACGTCGGCGACACTGTGCAGGTGCTCACCCAGTCGGGCAGCCTCTGGGAGGGGGTGTTCAAGACTTTCAGCACTTCGTTTGACGTGAGTTACATCCCAGTTGAATGTGGCTGGATGATGAGAGGTCGCGTCGTAGCCGAGGGCTTGTACAACTGCCATGTCGCATGTCAGCGGCATTGTCTTATCCTGACAGCCTCTGGGAGGGCTTGAGGTGAGATTACATCCCAGTTGAATGTGGCTAGTTGAAGAGAGGTCGCGTGGTAGCCGAGGGCGTGTACAAATGCCATGTCGCATGTCAGCGACAGCGTCTCAGTCTGACAGCCTCTGGGAGGGCTTGAGGTGAGTTACATCCCAGTTGAATGTGGCTGGATGATGAGAGGTCGCGTGGTAGCCGAGGGCGTGTACAACTGCCATGTCGCATGTCAGCGACATCGTCTCAGCCTGACAACCTCTGGGAGGGCTTGAGGTGACTTACATCCCAGTGATGAACGTTCCAACACGGCGTGGTCGATTTACGGCGTGCATTTGATCGATTTACATCTAAGAACGCCCGCTGGCGTCCAAACCGCAGCCTTATGGTTGAAGGCGTATACAAGAACGGTCACCCGACCGGGCAGCCTCTGGGATGGCGTCGAGTGTGAGCCACCATCACCATCCGCGATTTTTCAAAACAGGTAGAAGCGCCCCACTTCTACCATGGACAAAACTCAAGCCCTACGTAATGAGAAGGATTGATGAGCTCCCTCGTAGGTTGAATTATCTATAATAGAGATGTAGACTCAAAATTTAGTATTCCTCGAAAAGAAAGAAGGCAAAAAATATGCCTAGTGACGAAAATTGAATTCAAATATCTCAAAAAATTACGAAGCACCAACCGTTTTAATACTGCTTGTTAGAGAGAGAAACCGACAATCGTTTCATAAGAAGGTGCGTTTTGCGGTAAAGGGACAGAATATACCCCCCTCTTAAAACTTTGGACACTTATAACTTTGCGATTATTTAATCCCCTGCCTTACTTTTTTCTCCGTTTGACAACATTCATAATTCAAAAGTTCAACATTTTCAGCTATTTTTATTTTATTTGGTTCGCCGCACGTGCGTCTCTGTACCTGCCATCGCGGTTATGTACACTACGCGGTAGTTTTATCAGTGGGTAAAGTGGTTAAAAAAAAGACCGGGTTGCACTCCGGGAGTGCCGGCAGAAGTGAAAACTCAATAACATTGTAACAGTTTTTCGATCAGGTCACGTGACATCTTACGGTCTCACCCTAAAAATGAATTTGGCGCAAATTTATAAACAATAATCAATTATTTTGGCGCACGGGCCGCGGGCGCGTTGGGTGCGTCGGCCCGGCTCGCCCGCCGCCGGCGGCGCCAAGAACAGCGGACGCAAGGCACAGAACAAAATACCAATTTGTTTTTGCCATTGCCAAATATTTTTCAAAGCTTTATCTCTTTAGGAATAACGTCCAAATTCGAACTATTCGAAATTGCTCAGTAGCAAAACGGTGAAGGGCGCATTGACAAAATTACAAATTCATTTGCAGAATATGCTATTGCAAAAAGTGTTTAACGGCTTTATACTCTTACGAATAGCGTCCAGTTTTGAATGAAGTCGAATCGGCTAGCAGCAAAATATAAAAGTTTGTGACCTCCTTCACATCTGACGTCACAAAAATCTGTCGCGTATTTAGCAATTTTTCTCCATCCCAAAAAGTGCTCAGCGCCGCTATAGAAGTTTTCACTTCAAAAAAAAAATACCAACTTGTTTTTTACTTTCGATATTTGAATATTCGATATGTTTTGACAAAAAAAAATACCTACTTGTTTTTTACTTTCGATATTTTAATATTCGATATGTTTTGACATAAAAGAGTACAGTAAGAGTCTTCCCCATCACTAGTAAATTCATCATTCAGAGCCAATTTCAATATGGCGGTTTGTTTACACAGTTAGCAAAGTCCATTGACGGCGACTTTAGGTACTTATATATACATTCATACGAACAGGTCAAGTTAATATAAAGCTCGAATTTAAACTTTTGTGAGACATGTAGAAATAATGCTACAACTCACGTATTAAATGTCACTACGGGTGACATGTTTCGAACTCTTCGGGAGTTCTTCTTCAGGATGAGTGTTTTCGCCGCGGTGTCGCTTGAATCGTAGTGACGTACGTGAGTTGAACCGTGTAATTATAACAATTAATGTACCTAAAGCTTGTAAAAATCAAATATCCAGAATTTTCATTACTTATAAAACTGTAAAAGTTATTACACTTATTCGTATAGTATTTACACGTAACAGTTCATGGTATATTTTCTTCGATTTATTTGCATTTTCATGTACTTATGTTATGATGTAAAGACCCAATTATGTACTTAATTGTTTACATCAGTTCAGAAGCTTCAACCCCAGAGCCAGGCAAACCCTTAGGTTAATAAAAATACCCTCAATGCACTCCACGCGTTCTAAATATAGAATTCTCTGAACTTATGGCGCATGGCAATTGCAGCGTTCGGACCCGTGCCCTGCGTGAGCTAGCCTAGTCTAGGATCGATCGCGACTCGACGTGAGCATTGTACAATGTAGTTTGTAAACAAACTTAAATGGGCATTTTCATTGAAATATCATACAAATTACGAGGCCACGAGACTGGGTCTATGTCGAAAGCGTCGTCACAATACTGACAGGTTTGATTTTGATTGACTGGCCGTAACACAGCGCGTAAAAATATCCGACACGTCCTGACGGGCCTAGACATATAATCAGCTATTTACACTTGTTTTGTTGTGTCAGATATTAATGCTGGTGACATCTTTAAATGAAAATGCCCATTTTCGGACGTACTTTGTACACTTAGGCACTCTATCATTGGATTGTCGTTTACGAAAAATATAAGTGCTTAATTTGAACGAGTGAGTTAGGAAGTGAGTGAAAATCAACGTACAAGATGTGATCAAAGAGATTAGGTGTGACAATGTGACTTAGAACCCAAGTGATATAAGTCCATCGTTGTACATGCCATTATAGTGGTTGTGGCTAGGACTTTATGTACTAAAAAGGCGTGTATTTTAGGCTCCTTTCTGCTCTCTCTTTTGGTGCATGATGTCTTTGTCATTGCAGCAGCGTTACTTAATATAGGTAAGTTTATTGTTAAGATGCACTACAAGTCTTAACGTAGCTCGTAGCATTGTTTTTCCGTATGTAACGAAAACCCATCGCGCACAGAAAGGGTGAACCAACCCATTAAACACGTCACTTTCCGATTCATCATAATACGCACGCGATTAGTGAAGGCATTAAATAATGAATGTAAATGCTACTGAACATTACATTGATTGGCGTTTATTTACATAGCGAATCGTTATAGTAGGTCTGACATTTTATGATTCTGACGTGAAATCTCCGAAATCCACACGTGTGTTGTTGTATAGCTGTCACGCTTGTACTCACTATTATTAGATTGCGTTAGAGAGGGAGGGTAGCCCACCCTTGACCTAGGGCAGCTCGGTAGCGCACAATGTAACACCGAGATTGTGTATACATGTGTGAACAGTGTGCTGTACTGCATATAATTACTGTAATATATGACAAAACAAGGCTTCTAAATATCGTACGTTTCTGGAGCGGTTAGGACTTGTCAAATATTACGTTATTGACCTTAGAATACATTTGAGTGTATTAGATGTATGTGTAAAACACTTCTGGACACATACTGTGGAGGCGTGGTTACAGGACGTTCCAGTTAAAATATATTTTTTACATACTAGCTGCAAAGAGATCAAAATCAAAAATATGTCATCACGACTATCGTTATATCGGTTGATCAGATAATTTTGAAACTTTGGGAACGCACAGTACATTATATTGATGAACTCGTCTATAGGTTTGACCATGCTCGATGCAGTGCAGCCGAAAAGCGTTCCGGGGTTATCAGTCCCGAATGTAGGTCGAATCAATGATGTCTGTAACGTCTTGCTTCCGTGCACTGTGCCTTTGTGAATGCATAACGGTTCCGGTTTCTATGTGTTCTACTACATTTTTCGACTATCCATACATACACACATATAATCACGCCTATTTCCCTGAGGGGTAGGCAGAGATCACGGATTTCCACTTGCTATGATCTTGACAAACCTTGCTTGCTTCGTTCACTTTCATGACATTCTTCATTCATGCTCGTCGCTTTAGGGTACTTTTGACTACCATTCTTTAGGATTTCTCCGGTCTGGTCGGAAAAAGTTAGGTTGTTCCCGTCCAACTGCAAACCATGTTAGAATGCCCTTTTCAATTTTCATCACTATATCTTCAGTCACTCCTCAACCCTCTCTTATCACTATTCCTTAGTCTTATCTCTCAAACTCACCCTACACATAGTTCGCAACGCTCTCATTTCCACTGCATTCACTTGACTCTGATGTTTCTGACTATCTATTTAACATTTTGGAACTTAATGCTATGAACCGAAACTATCTTAATAAGAAATTTAGTTTAAACGTTTAAGTGTAGATAAATAGTTATAATTTACTTTCGCATTTATACATAATGGTTACTGCCACATCTTTGAACCCACAGTTGCTAGAACTAGCACTGAAAATTAGATTTATTTTTTACAAACTTACAGAGCTATTAATTTCACTTTTTAATAATATTATTAGTATGAATTTATCTTTTGCTATTAAATTTCAAAACTTTGTTTTAATTTTTGTACTTTGTATTTTGCACTAACGTATTTCAATCGGTAGCCCTTTCGCAAACATAAAGCACATGCTCATTATGTCGTGAAAATAATGTTTAGTTAAAGTCCTCTCATTAAAAATAATACAACTTCCGCTAACGCACCTCTTTATATCATTTGAAATGTATAATGTTATCTACATATTTTTAGAGTAAAATGGTCTTTAAATTTAACTGTATATGGTACTTATTCAGCTGTGTTGTGGCGGGAAATGGCTGCATATCGACAGATAGAGTATTTAGCTTAAATAATAGAAGGCTATCGCTATCGCAGGATGGCCCGCGAGCTGTGTCGCGGCGAGATAGACTATCCGTCTCTTTCTAATTTACGTTTAGAAAGCTCGCGGGTTGGTGATAACCGGGCTGAGCGTCGGAACTCGAGATGTAATATGTACTATCAATACTATCATACTAGAGAGTACGTGAGGTTTTTCTAAGGACGTGTATGAGCAAGCGAGAGGGTAACGTAGATCCGAATCGCATTCTAAATGCATACACGCACCTACAACCGCTACAACTAGCATAACTCTACCCGGAAGGGACGTAAGCCGAGAAAATCTACCTCCTCTTTTTACGTTGCACAGCGTGAGTGAGACAGGAGTCGCTCATTCGCTCGCCACGCGACATGGCAGCAAGTGCGAGCCCACCAGGCTACTACTGACAAGTAATGCTAGATTATTCCTGCTGATTAGCTGTCTTGCTCTGTGGCCTGGTATTTAATACGGTTACCAATTACTCTCAGGCTACAGTTTATATCTGACCTCCCATTACCTACTCATATTTTGTTACGAATGCCTAGATCAAGTCGTACTCTAATTTGTACAATTAAAAATGGAGCTTGAGTCTGAGTACTAGAAGATTTAATTAACCGAGATATAACCCTTTTATCACGACCAGCCAGTGATATTGAATTGTAGCTTTTCGGCGAAGGAAAACATCGTGAGGAAACCGGTCTAATTCCAACAGTCTAACTTTCCCTCTAAGTTCGAAGGTCAGACGGCAGTCGCTCTCGTTAAAGTAGTGTCTCCCCAAATGGGACTTGTGCCAAAACGGACCCCGGGCTCCTTTAGAATACAACCGCGAAAACGCTATGGGGATGATGACGCTGTCAAGACTTGGCAGTCATATCGATTGAGCACATTAACTGATTAATTAACCAGTCGATGTGTCACTTTATGACAAGTCTATCATAATCCTCCTAGCGTTTTCCCAGTTGTACTCTAAAGCAGTCCTCTTTGGCACTTAATCCCAACATTTGGTGTTGGCGCTCGTTTTACGACAGCGACCGCCATTTGCCATTCCAACTCGGAGGGAAAACTAGACTTTTTTGCGACAGACCGGTTTCCTCGCGGTGTTTTCGTTCTACCAAAGGCCTCTGTTAATATCAAATAATATGTATATCACTGTTAAATCTCCCAACTGTTCTAAGTTCCAAACGACATCATAATCTGTGCAAGTCGCGGGGCCGAGTGAGAAGACAAGTGAATCGCGCAGGAAATCTGCACCGATGCGCTCGCTGTGGTAGTGAAAGTGCCACATTGTTCGAGCAAGGACGCTCGTGCATTATATAACTGGCGTTTCCCGCGGATACGCTCGGATCGCATTCCACAGGGCAATAGCAACGTAAATGGCTTACATTAATCGTTATTAGAGGGTCCTTTAAACTGCAACGGAATGTAAAACTCGAAAGAGACTAAAACTACAGAAAAGGTGCTGTAATTTATACATCAATGAAACTGTTTAGTGATTGTTTTATACGCAACAAAGGACTATGCGTCAAAATGGACCAAAAACCAACAGAGCTGGGAGTAATGTCATTAAAAAGGTCTGCTTATGTACTTTATTTCATTCTATGGGTGCAAAGTTGAATTCCATTGCATAACCGAGATATACACAATTGAGTCAGTCTAAGTAAAATCTTCGAGAAATTGTGTTTTACATGAACTATATAATTTTTTAAATAATTCTGGAGGGTAGTTAAGACAGATTTACTCAGGTACTAAGGCGTGTAAAATAAAGTATCTTTGTAGGTAATCAAATCCTTTATTTTACAATGTTATATATACATATACACACATACCCTCAACATTTTAACATTTTATTTAAGTAAGGCGTTCTGCGGGTACTCTCTAAGTAAATCACAGTTTCTCTTAGATCGTATTTACTCTGACTAAACTATGAATATCTCAGTTTTGCAATGGAATTAAACATAGTGCCCATAGAATGAAATGAAATAAATATAAATACCTATTTAATGACACAACTTTCAGCTCTGTTGGTTTTTGGTCCACTTTCCATACAACGCTGCCCATGGTCCTTTATTTAGGATGACCCTTTAAGATACATGTCTGAGCATAATTACATTGTACCAAAAGTAAACAATACCACGTCAGCAAATTTGATTGTAAATAAATCTTTTTTTAGGCGCAAAACCATCTGCATCCTTACGAAAGTCCATCAAAATTTGTTCACCAGATTAAACATGAAAAGGTAACAAACAGAAAAGGCAGTCACTTTCGCAAATTAAATAAGTAACTACAACCGACCGTTTTGGACTAGTGGGTAACGACAGCGACCCTGCCTACGAAGCTGACTGTCCTGGGTTCAATCCCGGGGAGAAAAAATGTTTGTGTAATCGGCATGATTTTTTGTTTGGTTAATCCCGTCAGAGACTTAGCTATAATATATCGTATGATACCGAAATATATATTTATAGCATCTTGAATAAAAGCTATAGTATACCAAAATATATATTATAGCTAAGTGTGTCAAATAGTACGCAAAATATATCGTACTATACCGTAAGATGCCTTGCTATACATATATATTTTGGTATATTAAGATATATAATAGCTAAGTTTGTGACTATCTTCTCCTTTAGGGCTTGTTTAATTCGTGTTACATAGTCATAGTAACATAGTAATATTTATTTGTTTAACTAACATAAACAGTTCGGTTCGCACGGAAACTATTCTAAAGTATTCATGTATACATCAACGATACCATGACCCGGTTTACTAAACAAACATTAAAATGTATGTGCACCATTTATTTTCCTCCCGATAAAGTGTTACCTAATGTAACCAGTTAGTTGACCTTTGATGAAAGTGTTCAGTCGTATCGTATCGAAAGGTCACGGGTTCATGTTTTATCAGTAGCTTACATTCCAATTATCGTTGGTTTTTTGACATATTTAATTATTGTCGAATACATAAGCTGTGTCAAACTCTTACTCGTTTTTGAAGTGAAAACTTCATTAGCGGCGCTTGCACTTTTTGTGATGGGGAAAAATCGTTAAACTCGCCACAGGTGTACGAGCGTAGGAGGTCACGTGACCGTAAGATTTTCGATAGCGAGATTCGAGACAAGCCGACCGTAAGACGGACGGGGCTTGGGGGCGCGGGGAGAGTTAATACTGATAATTAAAGCAATTCGCAAGTTTTCACTTCTGCCGCCGGCACTTCCGGAGTGCAACCCGTTCTTTTTTTAATACCACGGTTTACACAATCATCCTATAGTATGTACTCCGTGATTTCGTCGCACCGCTATAAGGACATGCCGGCCCTAGCCGGTATGTTAGCGCTGATACGGCACGCACGCGTTCTATCGCAGCACGTTGCATGCGATAGAAAGGGCCGGCCACGCTTAGGCTCGTTCGGCACACCTAAACCAGCAGAGAACCTTCTGTTACTTACTATTATTTATTCCGTGCTATAGTCAAAACCGTCTTCACTGGACAAACTCCAGTCGTTATTTTCCTAGCGCGTCAGTAGTAGCTTCGTAAAATGGGCGTCTGATGATAAGCAGGTAGAAGGTTTGCGATAGTTCCGATTCAAGAAGAATCTCAAGCACAGAGGATTCATTGTGTTATGTTATGTATAGTTAGAGGCAAATAGGTCCCCACTCTCAAAACAGCGGTGCCTCGGGAGCTCTGGGACGTTACTTACCACCAGGAACACATCGCCACCTACAGAGTACCACCTACTAGTGGTGTTATTATGACTGCGGACTTCAATAAGGTGGAGGTACTTCCCCAGTTGGGCTGCTCCAAATATGAGCGAGATGACATACCTCCATGCCAGGGATGCCGCGGATGCGACTTTTTAGACATCCGCGGATGCGGATTTTGAGGCAAAACAATCAAAAACATAAATACGCAACGTTTTTTTAGGGTCACGCAGTACTCGAACACGTTGCCACTGATTTACAATCGTTGCAAACCTAACGCATCACCAATAGCGAATACGGCGAATTGTCAGATTACAGAAACGAAATGAAGATTCTTAGTGACTAATGACGAAAATACTGAACACGCGCCGCACTATCTGGTCGCGAACTGTACTACTTCCGCATCCGCAAAAACTCCGCATCAATTTTTGCGGATGCGGAGGCGGATGCAGATGTTGAAAATCATGCGGAACATCTGCGGCATCCCTGCTCCATGCCCTACCTCTCTCAACCTAAGATCGAGAGTAAAGAGGATGGGGGATAGCATTGCAAGGGTTCTCTCAGGATAACGCTATGACAAGGACGGAGGCTATCTTATATCGTTAGTCATCATTCTCCTAGCGTTATTCCCGGTTGTGCCCTAAAGGAGCTCGGGGTCCGCTTTGACACTAAATCCCAAGATTTGGCATAGGCACTAGTTTTTACGAAAGCGAGTGCCACCTGACCTTTCAGCACAGAGGGAAAACTAGTCCTTATTGGGATTAGACCGGTTTTCCTCACGATGTTTTCCTTCACCGGAAAGCTAACGGTAAATATTCCATACATGAGTTTTTCGGAACTTTGCTTATATATATATATATGCTTGACAGCCGCATGCCTGAGCCACTAGGCTACCGTAGCTGTCTTAAACCGTTAGTAATTCAGAGTAATTACGCGCCAAATCGCGACTGGTTCAGGCCCATAAAAATACACATTTTAAGTAGCCTTAGTATTGTAACATTTTTAACATCCCAAAGTCCCGAAGCAGCTGCAAACATCTCGCCCCGTCCCACACAATAATGCTCGGAAACAATAACACAAGTAAAACAATGAACGCGCGCCGCTGACCGCGCGTGTTTACGTTGCGAGCGAATAACAAATGATGGCCGCGAAGAATAGGTGGGAGGGAGGTACTAGCTGCAAATTCGTGGGTCTACTCCGCTACGTTTGGTAAGGGTCGTGTGTGCTACAGACAAATAGCAGCCATAAGAACGCGTGACGAACTTTGTGGCTCCTGTGGAACTTTTGGCCGCTTGTCGCATTTACGTAACCACGCGAGTCCCAGCCACTGCTGTCTGACTCGCATTGTGCAAAGCCTGTGAAAGAAGAATGATGGGTTGGAAAAATGGGACTATACTAGACAAATTCGCGTGTCTACTTTGGTAATCTTAGGCTTTGCGAAAGGCGTTATTATGTGTCGTTTGTCGCATTTGCAACGCGCGACAGAAGCACAACTTGCTGACAAGTCGCGTAGCGAGAAAGTTGCAGAGGAGAAGTCAGTTGTGCTACCCCCACTGATTGCTTTTGTATCTACATAATTGTTTCTATACAACGAGTAAGAAACGGGGTTCATATTGAATATGAAAATGCGATCTAAATCACGACCATGTGCATGTTATTCGTTAAGAAACTTTTTGGTTCTTACATGTGTGTTTTATACTATAACATAACAGGTCGAGAGACGTACTCGAAGTGCATATATTCAGCAGTGTGCGATTACAGGCTGAGAATGATTATGATGATTATAACTCCTTAAACTACTCACGGGAATGATCTCCGTTACATTTTTTAGACAGTGCAATGTATTTGTACCCACGCGGCTCCGCCGTCGTATGACAAAGAACGCCGAACGAATGTATAGCAGGTGATAAAATGTAGCTTATGCCCATCTTGAAAGCCCATTCTGTACACGGGTGAAAGAATTTTCGAAATCGGATGAGTGATCCACATACAAATTACAGCCTCACAGAATTCCTCTTTATAATATTAGAAAATTCTTTCACCTAACCAGTCTTCTTTCTCCATTTGCAGGTGGTATTAGAAGTGGCTCACCGCGTCGATCAAGAGGGCGTGGTGGCGGTCGACTCCGTGGTCGAGAAGCTGATCTTCAAGCCGCAGGATGTGGTCTCCATCCGTGCGAAGGACTCTGACCTGGAGTACGCGACCACGGACGTGTTTCAGACTGATGGGGCGATCTCTAGCAAGTTTAATGGTGAGTAGAGCTCTTCTAAGAGAAATTAATGGCAAATCAACCCAATCTCCAGCAATTGCGAGACTCATACCAGATAAAGAATTGTTTCTGCACGTACAGGTCGATTCACGAGAGCTGGCACGGAAAATATATGAAACTGTCATCAATTTCATAGACATTACGCGCCAGCTCTTGTGAATCGACCCCTACCTGCCTACTTGGGTTATGCCTGAACTTTACAGCGAAACATACCTTTCTCTGATGATTTCAGATTTTTTGAGTTTTCAGTGGAATAGTATTCATTGCCATCACAGACTATACACTCTACTTTTTTTGTGTGAGTGTGACGGGTGCTTTATGCACAGCGGTTGCGAACGTAATTGTAGTATGTAAAACCTTGTGAAGATCTGTAACATCACAATAACATTTAACTTATTAAGAGTGAATATCCACCTCAGCTGTGCGAGCTAGCGGAACCGTGTGCGAGGAAAAAAACAGCAATAGCATTGCTAGATCTCACAGTTCTGGTGGATAGTCACCCTTATTCTCCTAACTTTCAAGACGGTATTTAACTAACTAAATGAGGTTATTTTTATGAAACTTCAAAATACGCTCTGTTAGCGAAATTTGTAGGAATTACTCGCTTGTGACGTCAAATCAAGCAACGTCCAATGTTAGGTTTTATGAATTTAAAAACCTTTAAATAGCAAACTTAAGTGAAAGATTGATACCTTCCGATTATTTTCGCAATGTTTATCTGTTGCGCTCATTGTGGTACTCTTTGGGAGAGGCCTATGTCCAGCAGTGGACGTCTTTCGGCTGACTCTGTTGCTAATGAAAAAAAATTATCTTCACTGCGGTCAAATATCCTATTACGGCTGAAAATAATCCAACCAGCGGCCCCCGCGACAGTTTTAACCCGACCCTCAGTAATCTTGTCAGGCAACGGGCGCACGGAGGAGCGGCAGCTGGAGCCCTGGGACTGCGACGGGGACGCCGGGGACTCGCCCTCCGTCAACGGCTCGGCGCGGCTCTCGGAGCTCGAGCTGGACCACAGGGCCAACGGCTGGGACGCCAACGACATGTTCAGGTAACAGGCGCTCGTAGATGACTTGAGAAAGACCTTTGGCGGGAGCGGTCTAAATCCTGATTGTATGGGAAGTTTGACAGTGTTCCATGCGATGGGATTTTAATGTTTACTGATCTTAAGAGCCGTTGATCCACTCCGCACTTAATCCTACTAATATTATAAACTAGCTACCGCCTGCGACTTCGTCTGCATGGACTCGGGATAAAAAGTATCCCATATTTTAATCCAAGCTATAAACTGTCTAAGTGGTGTTGCATAGTTTTTATCCCGGGTCCACGCAGACAAAGTCGCGGGCGGAAGCTAGTAAGTACATACGACTTGACATGCCTTTAAGATGTAAGATGCTCGTTAGTGATATTTAGTAGACTAAGTCATTGAATATAAATAAGGTATACAAGATAGGATCCAGGTTATATAAGAACATCCAAAAAATATGCTTACTCTACACTATTTGCGCTGTAGCATGGTGCGGGTGACAGTTGCCTGTATGACGTTGACATCTGTCAGTACCACATGACTAGACTAGACATGACGTTATAGAAATTGTCACCCGCACCATGCTACAGCGCAAATAGTGTAGTCATATATAACTCAGTTTTTATAAAATGTATATATTTAAAACACCTTTTCATAGCTTTAAATATGGAGTAGAAGTATGGTCACCCTCAAAATTTGCTCCATTATCGCTGTATAGTAACCATTTACAAAACAATTTTTATTGTATTGTTCAGAAAAAACGAGGAGGTGTACGGGGTCCACAGTACCTACGACCACTCGCTGGCTGGCTACACGCTGCCGCTGCAGAGAAAGGACACGCAAGACTACAGGTGAGACATTTTACTACTCAAAATGTATATATATGGTACTAGCTACTGCTCGCGACTTCGTACGCGTATAAATTATACTATGTCCTATTTTCATTTTCAAATTTTGATGTTTGTTAAGCAACATTAAAAAAAAAATGTATTGTATAGGGATACCTTTGCTAAAGTACTTAAAAGTTTGCTTTATGCATTAGACAACATAAACTAGCACTCCTAGTATTCAAAGAAGAGTGAGAAGTGGGTCCCTCCTGAATTGAACAATCTATACTTCCAATTTTTTTTTCTGGTCCCTATAATTAACTTAAATTCATCAGTTCTCTTTCAATTTCCGTTTTTTTTAAACTTAGGTGCAAGCCTATAGTAGTTCCAAATAGCCGTGCTGGTTCACTTATTCGATATTTTTTGGTTTTTGGTGAAATGAGTTTCGATGGAATGTTAACTCTTATTGGTAAATTTGTACGAAAAACGGCAGCGACATTGACATAATATTAACAAAAAACTTCAAATTACAGAGACGCAGAAGCGAAAGCGGAAGAGATAGCCGCCGAAATAGAGAACGCAGCTACATACAAGGCTCGCATAGAGTTAGAGAACGGGGACGAGGAGGAGCGGTACGCGGCCGTGGTGCGGCCAGCCGGCCCGGCGGACGGCGGGAAGTACGTCATACCCAACAAGAGGAAGGGCGTGCAGCAGGTATGTCCAGGTGTCGACAATAGAGAACGCAGCTACATACAAGGCTCGCATAGAGTTAGAGAACGGGGACGAGGAGGAGCGGTACGCGGCCGTGGTGCGGCCAGCCGGCCCGGCGGACGGCGGGAAGTACGTCATACCCAACAAGAGGAAGGGCGTGCAGCAGGTATGTCCAGGTGTCGACAATAGAGAACGCAGCTACATACAAGGCTCGCATAGAGTTAGAGAACGGGGACGAGGAGGAGCGGTACGCGGCCGTGGTGCGGCCAGCCGGCCCGGCGGACGGCGGGAAGTACGTCATACCCAACAAGAGGAAGGGCGTGCAGCAGGTATGTCCAGGCCCCGTATCATGGTCGGCCTTATCATGCGATAAGTGACAAGATACAGTGTCCGTCTCGTTCTATCGAACGGTGTCAGCCAGTGACGGCCGCTCTATCTTGTCACTTATCGTGTGATAAGGCCGCTCATGATAAGCTGTCGACAGTAGAGGCAGAGTATTACATACATACGTGTTATCACGCCTATTTCCCGAAGGGGTAGGCAGAGATCATGGAATTCCACTTGCTACGATCTTGACAAACTTTTCTTGCACTTTCATTACATTCTGCATACATGCTAGTCGGTTTAGGGTACTCTTGACCTGACTTTTCTTCAGGATTTCTCCGATTTGGTCGGAAAAAATTCAACGAGGTCTTCACCACCCACTACCATACCACCCATACCGTACCATAAACTTTTCTCTCATACACTCTCTTTGTTAATCTTCTTTCATCCATCCTCTCTACATGCCCATTCCATCTTAGCATGCCCTTCTCAATTTTCTCCACTACATCTTAATGTACACTCCACATCTCTCTCTTATCATACTATTTCTTATTCTTCCACACATACTTCGCAACGCTCTCATTTCCACTGCATTCACTTGACTCTGATGTTATTTCTGCCACACCCAACTTTCACTACCATACATAAGTGTGGGGACTAACACTAAGAGTATTATATAGTCACATTGTTATTGAATGAGATGTTGTGTTGTTTCCAGACGGGTAAGCTGACGGGCAAGCCCCCGGCGGCCAGCAACAACGGCGCCAAGCCCGCGCCCGCGCCCGCGCCTGCGCCCGCCGTCTACCACGTCCCCGCCAACAACAACAACAACAACACCAACACCACCACCACCACCGCCACCGCCAACAACAAGGACAAGGAGCGCCCGCCGAGACACACGCTCACGCCCGAGGAGCGACGCCCGCAGGACGAACCGGTACGTCACCGCTGTCAGTCTGCGTCAGGAACGTTCGTGTCTGTACGCGTTTGCGGTCGTAACGTTTTATTTCGGTAAAACTTACACTAGAGCCCCTGGAGGCGACTAACGGCCTCTCGTTCGTGAGAACGGTGTGCGCGGTAACTGACGTTACCGCTGCCGCTAACGTGTTGCCCGCTCCACACGATAGGTCATCAATTCAATTCAATTCAATCTTTTATTCATAAAATCACAATTTTACATGTCAAAAACTTAACCTACAATTTTTACATTAATAAAATAAAAAAGGAGTAATATTTATGTCTCGTCCTACCGCCTGTATGATGGTTCAGGATGGCTTATAAATTCATGCTTGCACCCATACGTTTTAGTAATAACCCCGTGTATGTAAATGTAACCCGCCCTAAAAATAATCGTTCTAATAATTGTATGAACTTGCATTTTCAGTGAAGTCATTGTAGAGTGATAAAAGTGTGTTCTGTTCTATAATGTAATACTGAGTTGTTACTGTTTGGTTGCAGCCTGCGGCGGTGGTGGGCCCCGCAGCGGGCGGCAAGAGCTACGCCGCTCAAGCGGGCGGATACCACGCTCCGCCGCCCTTTCCGCCACACCAGCACCAGTGAGTTATACCTTATGTTTATTGTTTTTAAGGGCGACGGCTATACCATTTGAACTGTTAATCAAGTCCTCAGCGAAAGTGCCGACCACGGCCTGGCCGGGTATACTTTCCTTTATGTGGTTTTACCTATCTCGGCCGATGTGACTAACGCTCCGTAACATCTTGCGAGTGCGAAAGAGACAGCATGCTAGTATAACTCATGAGATCCATTGTTTTATAGCTACGATTGTCACTGGTTGAGGGCTAGATTAATTAAATAATGAATCGCGTCAACTACGATCCAACTTGTTTATACCGCAACGGCGCCAAAAAGCATTTATGGTGATGTTTTAGATTAAGAGTGTAAGGTACTCGTATAGTATAGGTCTACAGGCATGTGTAATGTGTTTTGTATCCGCAGGGTGGTGCCTGGTGCCGCCGGGGCCAAGCTCAACGGCGAGCCCCGCGTGCCGCCGCCCCCGCCCCCGCGCGCCTCCTTCACGCCGCACCACCACCACGTAACTATCCTACCGACTGCGCCAGAACAATACCTTTTCACAGCGACGCTTTGAAAACGTTCGTGCTCTGTCGCCGTGACTACTCGGACCTCAGACAATAAACCAAATGTATGTTTTTTTTAATGAGTGTCACGAGTTTCCGATGTCGCAGACCGTCGCGCTCACAGGATAACAATTTTCCTGTACAATTTAAGAAATCGGGATATATTTGTTAAGCACAAGTTTTCTTTTCTGATCAAAGATCATTCAGGTTCACTCTCTTTTTATTCAATACTTACCCAAAGATCTGTTTCTTTGATAAAAAATCACTAAAAAGTAGTATGAAGCCGGTCTAGATGTGATGCTGGCATAATTAATTAATTAATGAAGTATGACTTAAGTAAAACATTGACGTGCTACTTGCAGAACCCCGTACCACCGGCCGAGGGCCCGCGGCCGCGGCACGTGCCCGAACCACGGCGACAGGACGAGGTGCAGGTACGGAACTAACGAACAAATGTATACTGCTAGTAATACAGGGTGTTTTTTTAACCGTCTTAGAGCCGAAGCCCAGTTAATGTATACATTACAATGAACATAATTTTTTTTTTTTTATTTTATTTAAAAAAATGTATTAATATTGTTTGTTTTTTGTATTATTAATAATTTTAATCATCCAGCTGAGTGACCGCAGTAACCGCTAGCCGCCATCTTGTGTAGACAGGTACGAACTCGAACCGGGTGAATGAACTTCGCACCGCGCGCCATACAAGATTTTTCAAACTGAATTACCTTTTATTACTAAAAACTTAACTAATATTTTTTTTATTCACGAACGATACTTTTGTAGTGGCCTTTGGATACTTTAAGTGGGCTCTAAGACGGTTAAAAAAACACGTTATACAACCTATGATTGAGGTTATATCTACGCAAAATCGTAGTCCTATAAGAACAAAACAAGTGTTCAAAATGTTTGATATGTTCAGTCGAGGTCAAAGATATGTTTACACTTTTGCACCTTATTGCCTTGTAATAAGGTGCAAAAGTGTAAACATATCTTTGACCTCGACTGTTCCATTGCGTTACTTCAATACAAGCGTGCGAGGAAAAGTAATGGAATATAAATATAAAATAAGTGTGCTGTTGGACCAATTTTGGTGCGGAACACCAAAAATACGCGGCCGCATTCAAGACTCAAAGTATATTTTGTCTTGTCGGTTTTACTGTACACTATTTCGAGATCCTACTAATATTATAAATGCGAAAGTTTGAATGTTTAACACGTTCGCAACCAAGAACCCGCCTAGCGGGCACTCGTAATGTTTGCTCAGATGCCGGCTGAGCCCGCTAGGCGGCCAGTAGTATGAACTTACGCAACAACAACGCCTAGTGAATTCTGTCGGTTTCTGGTGAATTGTTCCATTTTTAGTCCGGTTGCGAAAGTGTTAAATGTTTGTTACTCAATGACGCTTTAAAGGCTCAAACGAATTGGTTGACATTTTGCACGATGATAGTTTATACCCTGGATTAAAATATAGGATAGTTTTTATTTCGGGTCGGAAGTTAGTAGTGTATAGGTGGACCGCTTAACTCTGGGAGGGGAGGAGAAGCCCGGCCCCCGCGTCGTCCGGGCCCCGTTATCGTCATACCCTCCGCACCTGCGCGCAAGAGGCGAGGATTTGTAGACTAAAACTGTAGTCATTGACCGCAGTACAGGATTTATAGACGTAACGTCGGGTTTTCAGGAGCTCCGCAAATTCGGAGCGGAATTCAAACTGGTGACTTCCCCCGCGCCGCCGCCCGCGCAACCACCGCCACCGCAGCCGCAGCCGGTGAGTTGCCCATTTTTTTACTCTTTACGTTATTTGGCTGGTAGTCCAATTAGCTACTTTTTCTGAAACGTCCAAAACTGTTCATTTGAAGTTTGTATAGAAATAGAATGTCGTCACAGTTTTCTATGGTCAAAACAGCTTCCATTTTCTTATCTTCTTGCAAAAGGTTGAAGCGTGATGATTTCCTAGTATTTTTTGTAGGTTTTTTTAGTTGATCATGTAATAATAAAAATATAAAATTTATAACATAACGACTTGAAATAAGAATATTGTACAAATCATTCAGTAAGATGATGCTATCAGTTCTAGCATCCTCTTCTCTCCATCGGGTCATGGTCACCCGTCCGCCATAAGCACCCTATAGTTTTAAACGTGGAGGTCATCTTTTAGCTGGTATTAACAGCCCCTCCTCTATGGCAATCTCGTGATGTATGAGTCTGCCCCCCCAGCAGCCCGTGCCGCCGCCCGCGCCGAGCACCCCCGAGGTGTCGGCCAACGCGGGCGCGCCCTCCGAGCCGCACACACACCCGCACACACACCCGCACGCGCACGCGCACGCCAAGCGACAGGCGCCGCCCAAGCACGAGCCCGTGCCGCACCACAAGGTACCTGCTCCTGCTCCTGCTCCTGCTCCCTCATCGTTCATTCTAATCTTTTATTTCATATTTTCATCCATATATTGTTAGTTACAATTTGCCTTAAAAACTATGTTAGTACTACATTTACACTAAAAAACCCGGCCAAGTGCAGGGCGCACGAAGTGTTCCGTACCATTATCTATATTAGGGATGATGGCTTGGATTTTTTTGTGACGTCATTCGAACCAGTTTTTGGAGAGGAACAAACGTTTGTATGGGAGCAACTACAATTAAAGAACATAAATACCTAAAAATTTGAGATAAAGATTGACCTCGCTGGCGGCAGCGCGAAACGCTCCATACTGTGTGTCTATACAATTGTGACGTCACATTTGTATATTTGTACTAATCGTGTATGGAAAATCAGGTAAATTGTTGTTTCGGTCGCGAAATACTGCGTTTAAGTACATAGTTGTCATACAATTTTGTTTCTAGAAAAGCGTAAGGATTCTATTGGTAGCTTTTAATTTACTCTTGGACAATAAAAAAAAATGCATATTTTTTCTAAACTTTCAAGGTTTATATCTTATTATGATTTTAATTATATTTTATAATTTGTACTTTATTACGATAATTTGATGGTTTACTATCCATTTACAATCACTACGTTATCAATTTGAACATGAGGCATCATGCCTATTATAGCGGCAACAGAAATGGATCATCTGTGGAAAATTTCAACTACACCCTGGTGACAGACGGACAGACAGATAGACAGACAGACGGACGGACAGTCTTAGTAATAGGGTCCCGATTTACTCTTTGGGTACGGAACTCTAAAAACTACTTGACATACGTCCTGACCTGATATACCCATTACCCAGTGCAGCAATCACCTTCATAATGCCGTTTCGACTGCTCCCGACGCGACCCATCAGTGACGTGATTTTATTACGCATTATCCCTTGAAAATCATCCGTGTGAGCACATTTCCGACGCACTGCACCATTTTGGAAGTCTTAACAACATTCTGAAGGTGTTGTTACACTGTACGCGAAGGGCGCTGTAGGCGCGTTTGGTATACCGGACCCACATACCGCTAGAGTAAAGAAATTGACAATAAGCCATTAATAAGGTTATCACTTCCACTGAGCATCTAGCGAATCTACGAGCCAGCATATTGCTCCTCACCGAGACGTGGCATTAGCAAATATGCTACTAGACGATGATTAGACTTTACATTCCCAACAGGCGCCTCATGACTTGCTGACCAGCTAACGAATTACCGACCATATAGTCAGCTGACGGCTGTTTTTATTCAAGATTTTAGATAATTTATGTAGGAGGAAATGTCTTTTTTACGTGTTTGGGAGTATCTTGTCAAGCCACGAACGGTGCCTTAGGCTTAGCTAATGACCATGGGGCTACATGATACAACTTTCTGCAGCATCTTACAAGTTATCGCCCAGGAAAAACTTTGTCATGAACATAGGTCGTAGGCCGGGAAAGAAGAAATTGCCTGCCAAGTGTGATATAGACGGAGATGGAGAGTAATACGAGGCAGGCAATCCCTAGTTCAGGCTGAGGTATATTTAGTGCTTTTAGCAAGCCGGCAATTTCCTATACAATCCCATTACCGACCAGTAAATTCGAGACCCGTAACGCTCCGTTTCACAGTCTACTTTCGCGAACATAAGGTCTACATTTCTGAACATGTTTAAGAAAAATCTGTTGCTGGCTCGTGGGCCAGCACTTATGTAGGATAATTAGGTAAAATAAGATGTTATTATTTGACGTTTGTAGCCGCCCGTGGCCCCGGTGGAGCCGCCCGTGTCCCCCGGAGCCCCGCCGGCCGCCGGGTCGCCGCCGGCCGCGCCGGCCCTGGACCGCGTGTCGGTGAGCGCGGCCACGCTCAGGAAGTCCACCCTCAACCCCAACGCCAAAGAGTTCAACCCGGCCGCCAAGAGCTTCGCTTCCAGGAGTCCCACCACTCCTAACCCCAGCAGGTTAGTGCCGTTACACATATCCTAAGTATAATAATATTATTAACGTGAAAGTTGGAACGTTTAAAATCAATTTTGGAATGTAATTTGGCGAAGAAATAGATAGACATTACAGTACATTACTACAAAGGCCGGGAAGGAATGGATTGCCTGCAGATGATAGGACTAACGAGGCAGACAAAAGGTATAAATAGTGCTTTTCTCAAAAATATGCTCGGAAATTTGAAAATCATACCAAAAAAACAAAATTTAGTTGTAAAATTCAGTAACAAAACGGCAGGTGTCCCGACGTCGCCGCGGACAGGCCGCCGGCGCCGGCAATGTCGAAATACGCTGGCAATATCCTATACAAATTTCATTACCGACCTGCAAAATCGTGCCGCCCGTAACGCTATGTTTGGCAGTCTATATTCGCTAATATAACAAATGTAGGCCATTTCTGAGCATGTTGGAGAAATTGTTATTATACTCTTGCTATAGTTTTATTTTATTTTTATCCTGTTATATGTGCTTTGTGGAATAAATGGTATTTCTTTCTTTCTGTGTATTATAAATGTGACAGTTTGAATTTCGTAAAAAATGGTTTTTTATATTTACAGATTATTTTAGTATTTTTATATACGTTCTGCATGATTCTCGCGTTGAAATTGGCTGTAAATTTATTGACTAGCCGCAGCGAAAGTGTAAACGTACGAAGACAAACTGGGGTGTCATGCCATATCAGCGTCTGGTACTATCTGATCAAGTGAAGTAGTACATACAACTGGGTCGGAAGAAAATCTGTACAGCCAGATATTTCGTTACACACCCTTATTTGTACAGTAATGAAAATGAAAAAGTTTATTTCGGTTTTTTACACGATTTAGCAACAAGCAAGGTTGTTGAAGTAATAAATACGTCTATTGAAATATTTGGCTACTTGGCTGCTACTAACTATATGACGCTGACTGTACATTTCGTTTGTCTAGCCGTCTTAGTCGGTTAACATTATAGTGCCGTTTTTATGTGATTTAGGACTGGTTGCACAAATGTGGCGCCGGGAGCTGTCATTCCATAGAAACTTTCCATACATAGATATTTGAAGGAAGACTGGCTACGTTTAGTTTAGGTTTGGTGGGGCACCCTTGGTACTCGGAAGCTATAGTCGATTGTTTCCTTCTCAGGCCGCACACGCCGGGCACGCCGGTGGGCGCGCTGGGCGGAGTGGGCGGGGTGGGCGTGCTGGGCGCCGGCGTGTCCTACGTGCCCGCGCCGCACCCGCCGCCGCACATGGTACGTACCACACACCGCACACCGCACCCGCACCCGCACACGCGGAGGACAACACTTGGAGCGTCAGCGGCAACCACAGTGGGCCGTCATAGCTGGGAACTAGAGATCGAAGCGAAGCCGACACTTCCCACTTACGACCACTCCCACTCCGCCGCTTCATGTCGTGACCGAGCTTTAACACTGCCCCCGCCTGAACTCTACCCTTAACGAATCCTAAAAACGTACAACCCTACTCTATACGAAATCGACTCTATTGTCCTATTAGTACCGATCAGTGAAGAGATTAATCGTCCCGATTGCCCGTAAAGTCTGCTTTACAAAATCCCTCATAATTAGCTTGATACAAATCTCTATTTTGTCGGACCCTATTTAACTGTACATTATAGAAATCCGACACAAAAAGGACTCGGTTCAGCAGCTTAACGCTATAACTCCCGATCGATTTGAAACATGGATCCTTCCAGTTACGGATTCGTCATTAACGACAAATGTGGCAGATATTAATTAGTCTACTTTGGGCTATAATTGTTCTTCTGGACTATAGTTGGAAAGGTTTAGAGTAGTTGTTTAGTTGTATCCCGTCGTATAAGACACAGAACAGAGCTAACGCAACATGTTCACCATATTCAGGTGGCGGCCATGCCCGCGTACGCGATGGTGGCCGCGGCCGCGGCGGCCGCGCAACAGCCGCCGACCTACTTGCAGCACCCGCACCCGGTTAGTACTACCCTATTTCAACACCCTACTATTCATTATCATAAGTACGAACCGACACTATCTAAATATAAATACTAATTGCCCGTCTCTACATAACTGCTGACAGTACGCACCATATAAGTTTGCGTCTCTCGATTTAGCCCTAATCCCCCCTATGGATTCCATATCTGCGACGCTACAAATAGACAAACAGACGAATGGATGGAAAAAGATACGCAATTATAGCAGCGTGGCTCTATTTAACGCGCATTAAACATGCTCTTGCAAATTAGGGGGTTAGAGTGCAAGCAATTTAAACGTCGAGATACGGTTTGGGACTTCAAACAGCCTTTTCATATAGCAGATGTTATTCAAATAGTCCATATCACAGTGGCGTGGTGTCAAACTTCCACAGGCATTACTGAAATCAAGCCAAATTAGCTTGGCTTGATTTCAAGAGCAGGACAGTTTTAGCGTTGTAGACACGGTCCGAATCGCTAAACTTAAGTGGCAGTGGGCGGGGCACATGGCACGTAGAACCGATGGCCGTTGGGGCGGAAAGGTTCTCGAGTGGCGGAAGGCGTGTCGTGGGTAGGCCGCCCACAAGGTGGACTGATGACCTGGTAAAGGTTGCTGGAGTCCGCTGGATGTGGGTGGCGCAGGACCGGTCACTTGGCACTCTATGGTGGAGGCCTATGTCCAGCAGTGGACGTCTTTCGGCTGATATTATGATGATGATGAGACACGCCTCGCCACTGATATGTTAGTTAAGCAATAAGCATGTTGCTACAAATAATCCCTGGACAGATGGAGATGAGCTGCGAGTGCCGTCAGTACGCGCCCATTCTGGTCGTCGATAAGCGGGAGCGAGCGGACGCGGTGAGCGCATTGGGAACCGCATAAGCGTAATACCTCGGCCACACACTCGACGAGCGGCGTGGGAAGTAGCGAGGGAAGGGCAGAGACATAGTGTGGCCGCGCTTCTCGTCATGCCGCTCGTCATGCTCCTCGTCATGCCCACCGCTCCCTATTTTGTCGGTTTTTTGGCGCGAGTCAAAGGGCCGGCAATACCATCGCGAGTACGCGCGAGGAGGCCGGCCACACACTCGCGCGTGGATGCATTCCGAATCGAGCGCTCTCATCGGAAGCACGTCGTCTGCCTTGGTCGACGTCCATGGCGTAGTTAGGGAAACAACCTAGTGCGGAGCGTCGCGATTAATCGCGCGAGTCGGGCAGTGTGTGGCCGAGGTATTACGCACTACAAACTTGTGTGCGGCCGGGGAATGAGCGGAATTAAACGGCATTTGAACGGTAGTTGACGGTGTTGTTGGCTTTAGATTTTTTCTTGTGACAGTCATTTTTTTTCGGGGGTATAGAAATGTTCTTGTTGTTTCTACTAATTTAGATTTTATATTCATGATAATTATTCTTCTGGAACCATCCACAAAAGACTTATTAGGCAGCTTTATTACAATAAAAATCATTCACTTGTACAGTCAGTGTCGTATAGTTAGTAGCAGCCAATGTAGCCAAATATATCGTAACACATCCTTACTCTTACAGTAATAAAGACGCGTACCGAAATAGCTTCTTTGGCTGCTACGAACTATATAATGCGCTGTACTATTTCCGTTCCTCTATGATATGTTCACTAGTACAGAAAAATTGCGTTTGGACAAGTTAAGTCTTTTGTTGTGTAGCTTTTATAATCTGCAAAAAACACTCCTGTGGTCCGTTTCACGGAGCTACAAGTTGTAATTTTCTCCTATCCTATCCTAAACGAGCAATATTTGTATATATATTTGCAAATATATCACGTTCTCCAAAACGTTTCTAACAATTTCCAAGAAATTTGGAGCGTAAGGGTACACGGGGGCGAAAAATCAATCTAGCTGGCTCTTGTCTGGGAAAATTTGTTTTCTCCGTATTTTCTGTATTTTCACCCGAGCAGAGCTCGGTCGCCCAGGGACTAAGTCTCAACAGGCAACACGGGTCAAATGGTCAGTCAATACTAGTCAAGCGCCCTTTCTAGATCCGATATTGACTAGAATCTTGTCCACCGCCGATGTCGTCATTCCCCTGCCGCGCCCGTATGTACTTCTCAAATAGCGTGCGAGTTTGCAGTGTTGCACCTGTGTGTGTAACCGTGTTGAGTGGCTTGTCACGTAACAGACGGTGACGGTGGCGTACTATCTGGAGACGCCGTGACATACTAACCCGCAAGTCGTTCCTATAACGTATTTATGCTCAAAGTGTGCTCTGTCGAAAGAAAAAAGGTCTGAAATATTAGAAGCTGGACATGTCTTGTCCCATAGGTAAAAGTGAGCTAAGTGACTCAAATAAGTATCGGCCACAAAAGTTTTAAATAGAACCCTGTGCCTGTTACTTATCATATCACAGTACAAGTGTGTTTTGTTTTGACACTTGGTGAGAGCACCACAATTTTTTGTCTATTCTACATGATCAAATACAAAATATAACTCCTGTAAAACATTGCTCATTATCAGGTTCTTTGCTTTCATACATCCAACATTTGTCCAAATTTATAAGTATCAATCAAAGATTGAAAAAAATGTTTTCAAAGCTATTTCTGATCGCCCTTCGAAAGCCGCGGTTAATTTTGCTCGGTAGGAACAAGTCAGGATGGCCGAGCGGTCTAAGGCGCTGCGTTCAGGTCGCAGTCCACTTCTGTGGGCGTGGGTTCGAATCCCACTTCTGACAGACCTTTTTGCTTTTTTTTATGGACAAATTTTGTCATTCATATACGAGTAATTTCACTGTGCATAAAAACTTTCTTAATCCATGATAATTTATTATTGAAATTATACAATTTATTTTTATTTCATGTAGCTATGAAAACTGTCAATCGTTTCTAAGTTTTGATATTATTCGGTAATCGTGAAAGAGTTTTATTATATTTGTTAGCTTTTGGTTTTGTTTTTATGTCACTAATATGTTTGCAGTGTTTTTTGCTAATATCTGTCGTTTGAAATATTTAAAGAAGTTTTAAACTAACACATCAATCACATCATCACTGAAAATACTACAATTTCTGGCGTTGATGAGAATAACTCAACGATTATGCAGTAATATTTGTTTATTTGGTAAAAGATAAAAATTTATGTTAACAAAAGTTTGCATATGATACAATTTTTACTAACAATTCGACCATGCTAGGATAGAGACCCTTACTTTATACAAATGTGTAAGGCTGTCTTGTCATATATTTGACACTGAGCTGTGAGCATGCAAGGTGTCAAATCCATACTAATATTATAAATGCGAAAGTATCTGTCTGTGTTTCAGTCTATTACCTCTTCACGTTTAAACCGCTAAAACGATTTAGATGAAAGGAGATGGCTAAATTACTGCCCTAAGCATTCAAAAATTCGTTCATGAATTATTACAGGTTTATTATTCTCCTAGAACTTTCATGAAATAATGAAATAATTAAAAGTTGTTGTTTTGGTTTGTCATGTTTCGCATCGCATGGTGCCGGTTAATGTACAGCCATGATAATCCGCGGCCAATTTAATGTACAGCCCAATAATCCGCGTCCATTGTGTACATAGATTACTAAAGGAGACGATCCACGGTCCGATATCGGCAGAACTGCAGAAAAATCTATTATGGAGTGACCTTGATTTGGTTGGAAGCCGTGCTTCCAACACGTATCCACACGGGCCAAATCACGCGTCGGCCGGCATGCAGTCCTGCC
The DNA here is from genome assembly GCA_947578815.1 of Epinotia ramella. Taxonomy (NCBI): domain Eukaryota; kingdom Metazoa; phylum Arthropoda; class Insecta; order Lepidoptera; family Tortricidae; genus Epinotia; species Epinotia ramella. Next base: position 20,512,938 of record OX388216.1, read on the forward strand.
GATATCGGACCGTGGAGCGTCTCCTATAATGATTACATTGTACCTCTGTGAAATAAACACCTACGCACTATCGCACGAGGAACCTTAACATAAATGTTTACGTACGTACGTTACGTTTACGCAGTAGCACAAGCGAAGGAAACGAGAATTTGATATAATTAAGTGTTTTAACATGGACTTTTAACATTAATTCGTTTAAGGAAAAATCTACGATCTCGTTCCTGTTAATTCTCGAGCCTTTTTAGGCCATATACTAAAATATTGGCGCCACCGTCTATGCACAAGTGGCGCATTAGTATGAGAATATTTAGTTCCAACAAACGCCACAGTGCAGTTATAAAATGAGCTATTGGAGCTTCCCTATATATATACTATACGTCTCTTTCTTATTAGAACACTTAGAACAAGAGATATAGTGCGAGAAAAATCGAGAGTATGTCGCGGCCGTGGCATGATAGACGTGTAGCATGGCTATCATGCGACGGCGCTCGAGCTCTCTCGATTTTTCTCGCACTATCCGTCTCTTTCTTATTAGAACATAAGAAAGAGACGGATAGTGCGAGAAAAATCGAGAGTATGTCGCGGCCGTCGCATGATAGACGTGCTGGTGTGTTTTACTCAAAATGCTGTTGGAATTCCATCAAGTGCCGACAATCTCAGTATACGTAATAGAAGCGCCTAGCCCGAAATTCATAGCAAAACATTTTTCTGTTACCTTGTTGAAGTCTGTATACGTAGGAGTTTCTACGATTTATTTTCAGGATTGTAACGATATGAAAAGTTCCTGAAACTTTTTTCATACTGAATACTAATATTCAGCTATTCAGCATTATATATTACTATGCACAATGTTTATACATTGCTAGGGCAGTGTCCCATACTTCAATTTAGCCATCTCCTTTGGTATAGAGATAGTTTAAGTCCCGGGGAAGGACATAGATTGGTTTTTCTGCCGGTATCACCCCCTAAGGGGGTGAAAGTTTGTATGGGGCTACGTACGATACAAACGAGCTCTATAAATGACAACACATCTTCGTAGTGGATATACAGCCTACTTCCTTGTTCCTGTCTATTCAAATCTGTCTTAGACACAAATCAAATGACACACTACCAGAGAAAGAATGCTTATAACACTTTTTTCCTTTTACTTTCCTCACAATGTGTACATATTGATACCCGGCTATCGTACGAGTAAAGTCTTGCCAGAGCATGTGAAATGCGATAAGGTGCTAAGTCTCCTGCGATTTAAAAAAAAGAAAAGAAAGAAAGACGGCATTTATTCACTACGCAAAAGACACACAGACAGACATTTCATTCACAGCCTTCCTCGACTCACTTAGGCTAGTATAGCTTGACCCCTAGATTCGTAACAACTGTAGTTAATACTGGGTCAGACTTACACTGGTTCGGCGAGCAAGCCGTCGATAGTTGTGACTTGCAGATCAAAGGTTGGTCAAGTCATGCCAAGATATCTGAAGGCACCTTCAACTGATTTCTAATTGGCAATAACATACAAGATACTAGTTAGGTATTCATAAAAGTCAATGTTTTACAAGTTAGTCAATATCATCATCATCCTCCTAGCGTTGTTCCCGGTTATGCCCCTAAAGGAGCTCGTGGTCCGCTTTGACACCTAATCCCAAGATTTGGCATAGGCACTAGTTTTTACGAAAGCGACTGCCATCTGACCTTCCAACCCAGAGGGAAAACTAGACCTTATTGGGATTAGATCGGTTTCCTCACGACACGACACGTCACGACAAGTTAGTCAATATGTACATAATAATATTAATAATGTTACGCACATATCATTAGTGCTCTAAAATGCGTTCAGAAACCGTAGGAAATGATCAGCATTATTACAACCGATTTTACTACGAGAACTTTCTTGTCTGTGGTAGAAGGTAAAATCTGTACTTTTTATTACAGTATCGATTTTGTAAGGTTATGAGTTTAACCCTTTAATGGGTAATGGCAACATATTTGCCGTCAGCGCGTCATAGATGAAATAAAAACGATTGTGTTCTGACTGATTTACGGTTCTAATTTAAATTTATTGACAGAGTTGTCAAATGGTCAAAGGGTTAAATTTGGAACAGCTGTCAAAACTCAAGTAGGTCTCTTCTAGTATCCATAGATATTAAAACAGTTATCGATTCGAAACGTCAATTCAGTATGTTTTTTTATATATAAACCGCACGACATTTGATCTCGAGTGACATGAGAATAGGGCCTTCATTGACTATGATTAAAAAAAACATTCGTCTTGACGGAGAGGATCGAATTGCCGCCATTATTGTTGTCATTTGTTTATTGGTTTTTTTGCTGTTACGAAAGTATAATTGGGAACCCTTAGAGTACTTATGAAATGTGGGTAGGTAAAGTAGTGTATGCAACTGTACATAATTAGGCCTTAGAATACTAGTGTGGTTTTATGAAACGAGCGTTAGCTAGTTTCATAATAGGATCGCACGAGTGAGCGGTAAGGGACGCGACTTACAATCTGGCGGTCGTGGGTTCGAACCCGGCTGGTTCCAGTGAGATTTTCAACAAAAAAAAAATGTACGACATATAATTTGATATTGTATACCTTGTAGCTTTTCGGTGAAGGAAAACATCGTGAGGAAGAGTCCAATCCCGACGAGGTCTAGTTTTCTCTCTACCGTCTCTTTCGTAAAACTAGTGCCTACGCCAAATCGTGGGGTTAGATGCCGAAGCGGGGTTTACAGTTAACAGTTTCATCGTTTGGGAAGTTGAACGTATGCGATAAATTGCCATTTAGGTGACAGACGTCACTTGAATATTGAATAATTAATATCGAAGTTTGAAAAATAAATAAAAAACCCCACATTTTCATTTCAAAATTTAAAATTTCAAAACCGGCTGAATCAATTTTTATGAAGCGTAGTTAAGAACCATCTCGATCACGTAAGCCTTTGGACAAGAAAACGCATACAAATTTGTCCATTCGTTTAGGAGCTATGATGCCACAGACAGACAAACATACGTCAAACTTATAACACCCCTCTTTCGGAATGAATAGATAAACTTTTAGTCGAGTGCGAGGGCAAACTTGTAAGATATGAGAATTGAACAAACACACAGTTTACCTATGTATATGTTAATTTATTTTGATAGTGCTAACAGTAATCATAATCAGATCCGGCACTAATTGGCTTAATAAGGACGTTTTTAAGTCATGAATCTAACGTATTTTATCTAAATGACCTTAGCAGAGAGATGCGAATATGTGTAATACCTACTTCTTTTATAATACGGGTGTAGACTCGAAAAATATTATTACTCCAAAAGAAAGAATAAAAAAAAATATGCCTAGTGGCGAAAATCCTATTCAGATATCTCAAAGAATTACGACGCTACAACCGTTTAAATATTGCTTGTTAGAGAGAAAACGCTCGCAGTTAGACGTCACAAACTGCGCCCGTCATTGTAAATGACAATTGTTTTATATGAAGTTGCGTTTTGGGGAACAGGGACAGAACATACCCCTTCTTAAAACTTTGGACACTTGTAACTTTGTGATTATTTAACCTCTTGCGTTGTTTTTTTCTTCATTTGACTAAATTTTTAATCCTTTTTCGAGAAAATATAACATTATTAAGATTAATTATTTTATTTAGTGCCTACAACCCTATCATTTTTTTATTAAATAAAATATTGTCCTTTAAAAATGGTTTAATAAATATATTTATAAATATTACTTTACATTTACTATCACGTGTTATTCTTATTCTCTATAACCCTGCTGAAAAAGTAATCCTTTTACAGTTACAGACGTAACATTACATAGTAATTTACAAACAGTTAAGTCAACTTGTTAAATTAACTATCAAAATACAAAAATAATTTTCAAAGAAAACGCCTCATACAATCGCAATTACAGTGTTACAAAAATATTGACTAATTTTAATTACACCTTAAACTCGGAAATAACAATTTCTGGTCCTAAAAGAACTAGTGTAGTTAGTAATGACTAAAGTGAATACAGAAAATGACGCAAAATTTTAAATTATTGTGAATTCCAAAGAGTATAATTATGTCCCCCTGTCCTATGTTGCCCGTATGGTGTCGGGTTAGAATTTCACCACCCCCTTTCTGGTGTGTCGCAAAAGTCGACTAAGGGAGCAGGGTTGAGGTGTGTTGTGGGCGATGGGCTAGCAACCTATCACTGCGATATCACATTTTGTCGATCTTTTATATGCACATCTGTGCTTAAAGTGGCACTGGAACATAAGTTTAATGTGCTCTGCCTATCCCTTTTGGGAATAAAGGCGTGAATCTATGTACGTATGTATGTATACTATGTCCCATTTTTGCTATACAGGCTTGTTTAAAAGTATTATTCAACAAATATATAAAAAGATATAATTATAAATATTATATTATAATCATCGAGAAAACTGAATACCTCCTAGAAAATGACGGATTTAAAATAAAAGAATCAATTGCATTTTGTCCATGCAATTATTTTAAACGTAATAAAACAGTTTACTTTTTAAGATTCAAAAAAATGTATAAAAAGACGGGGTCGGAATCGTATAAGAAAAATGCATGGGTGCTCAATACTCTTGGTCAAGGCTGTTATGCAGTCTGTACATGTTTTATTAACTGGTCTGATTCTGAAATACTCATATATTACACGATTTTACACGATTACAAGCAAAACGGACCCCTACACGAACCGATTCAAATGGCCTCCTCCGGCCTCAACTTCACCAGCTCCTCAGACATCTTCCACAGCCTCATGGAGTCCTCCTCATCCGTGGCCTTGAACGACATCTTGCTCTCCTCGCAGTCCATAAAATACTTCCCAGTCATATAATCGCAGTCGTCAGAAATCGCCAGGAATATGGACGTCTGCGCACCCTCCCACGAACTCTTGAAGAACGTGAACAGAATCATACTCCTTAACTTCTCCAAGAGTTTTGCGTTTTTGTAAAAGGATGTGTTGACTTGGCCTGGGTTCAGACTGTTCACAGCTACATCCGTGTCTTCCAGTCTTCTTGCTAATTCATTGCTGAAGAGAACGTTACACAATTTACTGTTAGCGTAGATCCTGTAGAAGCTGTATCGACCCTCCTCGTTTATGTCCTCAATAGTCCCGAATCTATGAAAGTAAGAGGACACATTGACGATTCTGCTCGGAGCGCCTTTCTTCAGCCACGGCACCAGCAGTACGGTCAGTAGGAACGGCCCGAAATGGTTCACCTGCATATTCCTGACTATACCGTCGGCTGTCTTCATCCCGCCCATCCCACTCGCTCCAGCATTGTTTATTAACACATCTAACTTGGCTTCCCTCTGTTTGAACTCGTCTACAAACTTCCTTATGGACGCTAAAGAGCTTAAGTCCAAGTACTCGTACCTGACTAGGTTATTCTTTGACACTTTTCTTATGGACGCTTCAGCTCTCTTCCCTTTGGCGTCATCACGGCAGGCTAGTATCACCTTGGCTCCTCGCTTAGCTATCTCCATAGCTGTCTGGAATCCTATGCCACTGTTCGCACCAGTGACTATAACCACCTTCCCACTCATAACAGTGTCTGAGTAGCATATCCCTGAAGTCAGTCTGTTGTATATCTTCAGGAACACGAAGATGCCGGCAAGCCAGAAATACCACATGTTGGAGTTAATTAACTTTGTACGAGCACCGGCCACGAGGTTTATTGGGTGACTGAGCGGACGCTATCTGGTAGCAAATGTCGAACTTAATCGTTCTTGTGATACATGGATTTTAATACGACTTTACTCATTATCTAGCGTATGATTCCATTTCATGATTTATTTGCCTTCCCACGGTCTCACTGCGGTTGGTAGATATGTAGCCTAAATGTATATTCACCCTACATTTTTAAATATCGGTAGTAAATAGTTTCAGAGATCAGCCGATACCTATACATAATATATTGTTTAATATGTAATACAATCAAAAATTCCTAAAAAATTATCATGTGTAATTTTACATTGTGAAATAAGTAAATCTAATCTAATCAAAATCAATCACTACATAGTATAAAACAAAGTCGCTTCCCGCTGTCTGTCCCTATGTATGCTTAGATCTTTAAAACTACGCAACGGATTTTGATGCGGTTTTTTTTAATAGATAGTGATTCAAGAGGAAGGTTTATAATGTATAATATAGTACCCGTGCGAAGGCGGGGCGGGTCGCTAGTCAAACATAAAACGATCACTACCTCTTTATAATATTAGTATAGATTCACACATTGTTCGCCACCGTCCGTTCCGCGATTCGTGCGAGTAAAAATAATAGATTAAACATTTCTAAAACCAAATTTCTAGTTAGAAGTAACTAATATTTAAATACTTGTGAAAGTTAAATGCCCTTATAAACCTACTTTAGTTTACTGAGAACAATGAGAAAACACATTTTAGTCCTTTTTATTATTAAAATTGACGAACATGGTAGAAATTCTTGTAATCGTGACATTTTTTGTGCACATTTATATTGCAATAAATAAATCTAATCTAAGTGTTATTAAGTTTTAATTATGAATATTAGGGCATATCTGTAGATCCGCCTAATAATCAATAGTTATTTCAACGACTGAACTGTTTTCATAATAAGACGAACACAACACATACTTACTATAATTTTCGCCTTAAAATTATTTCTGCGTTGCGTCTTGCATATGCATATCAACGACCTTTCATGCATTGTTTTAAACTGTTCCTTCAGACTGTTATTGTGTTGTACACAGATATAGATATACATAGATCACGCAAATGCATCTACATCGTGTGTCCGAACTCGGTCTCCAAGTTGGCCGTCCGACTGACATTCCGCGCGCGTCTGTTGTGGTAGCCGGTTGTCCGTGAATATTAAGAAAAGGCCTTATTGCAGAATCGATTTTGCGCGGACAACGGGGAATTCACATCACTAATTCGCCCTTGGGACGTAACAGTAGGTAGAAACAAGTGACACGGTCGGTTTTCATGCAGATTGAGTTGTTTAAGTTATCTAGTGTATATCTATATCTGTGATGTTGTACGTAAGGAGACGTTGAGGATATTCTATAACCGTTTATTATACTGGGCGTTTTCGGTGTCCTGATCCGGAATGACCAAATGCGAATGAGATGGTGATACTGAACAACTTCTCCCGTGGGGCCAACCACGAAATCGCTAAAAAATAACAGCCAATTAAGAGTTAACTGTAAGTTAATTGAGAGTTAACGCATGGAATAACGAATGTGTTGTCTGCGATTTATTAGTTGGTCTCATGGGAAATGATGTCCAGTATGGCCATCTTATTCACATATGGTCATTCCTGATCATGACCCCGAAAAACCCCATTATAGGTTACCCAACACAAGCATTTCAATGAATAATGTGACACACTAAACTAAATGGGCTTCACTAGTTGAAAACGAAAACATCTAATCCATGTAAAGGATATTCTGAATTTCGAAACTTATGGCTAAATCAAACGATTAAGAAGCCTCGGTATTCAATTCAATTCAATCATTTATTGCGTTTGATGTCAGTGTGATAAGATCTTAAAGCTAGGTACAGTTCAAACATGAACTCTGTAAACGTCTCGCGTTTTATGCACTTGTTGTTGACAATCTACTATTTCATTTCTCATGCTCTACAAGTTCGTCTTTATGCTGTGCGTAGGCGACATAAAGTCGCTTTCTATGCTCCAGTGCATAAAGTAAAATCTTCATCGAAGACCAAGGCAATCGGTCTAACAGCCACGCGAGCAACTTTAACTTCGTAGAATAAACTCTTTATTTTAATTTTATCATGTTTCGTTAGTATTCTAAGACCAAGGCAAGGATACCAACAGCCAAAGTACACAATAAAACTTCATGAAATAAACTCATGTACCTAATGAAAAAAAAAAGATTTTCATTTCATTTCCTCGCAATCGAAGTGAAAAGTAGAGTGTACAATAGGGATGCGGACTAAGATTGTTTTATGATGTCATTCAAACCAGTTTTTGGAGAGGAACAAATGTTTATATGGGAGCAACTACAATTAAATAACATAAATACCCAAAAAAATGAGACAAAGATTGACCTCGCTCGCGGCAGCGCAAAACGCTTCATACTGATAGACACACAGGTATGACGTCACAAGTGACATTTGTACTAATCGTATGGAAAATCAGGTAAATTGTTGTTTCTCGGTCTCCAAATACTGCGTTTAAGTACATAGTTGTATTACAATTTTGTTTCTATAAAAGCGTAAGGATTCTATTTGTAGCTTTAAATTTACTCTTGAACAATAAAAAAAATGCATATTTTTTCAATATTTTTAAAGTTCATATCTTTTTATGATTTTAATTATATATTATAATTTATATTAATATTGATTTATTAGGGATTTGATATCGATAAAAAAGATGTCGATAATAATACATGTGCTCATTGAAAATTCTCGATTACTATAAAAAGGTTCGATATCACACCTGATATCAAGCCTTCAAGCCTCTTAAGATAATAAAGGTATGCGGATGTCATTACAAACAAAATTACATTTTACAGTCAGTGCCATTCATATGCTAGTGTAAGAATAATATATGAGGTAATATTCCGCTGCGATTGTTACTAAGTCCAAAATAATCATGCCGCCCAAGAAAAAGTCACGCCCAAGTGAATATTCTATTAACTCATGGATGGTACAATTATTTATGTACTTTTAGCAATAAATGAAAATAGAGTGCTTAATGCTTAAGAAATAATAAGTGACGATATAAAATGATTAGAATAAAATATTTACTGCCAATGTGGAAATACTGACCTGGTTTAAAAATGAAATAAATTCTTCGAAAAACGATTTTGTATAAATATATTTATTTTGTAGAACATTTAGATGTTGACAGTAACATCGATATATTTAACTGTCGATAAAATATTTTGCTACTTCACTTTATTATAAGTGCCCCGAGTTATCCCAGGTATGCTCATAAGTTTGTTATATTATATCTCTCCCTAATACATGACTTGTTACACATACTCGTATCAAGCTTGAAGTAATCCCTCCCAAAATGTATTACCATTATCATAGTTCATTTCTTGCCTTACAGACAAACTCACAGACATGCCAATAATACACTTCCATATTACTAATCAGGTCACGAAGCATGCCTTATCTAAAGCGAAGTTATTCGCGACCTTAACAGATATCGGGAGGTTATTATCTATTTAACCCAATTATCTACCCATACACAAAATCAAGTAATTATGTACCTTATTACTTTCATGCAAGATTTAAAGTTGCTTAGGTACAGCAGTCCCGAGAGGTGTAGGAATGTCAAAGTCCGGACTGATTGTTTACGGAAAGCATATGTCTAATTAAGTTCGTGTCAAATTAATCAAATTATCAATGTCTGTCGAAAATGTCGGAACCATTGTCCTAGCGTCATGGACTTTGGTTCGAACGATAACGTGAACTTGGTAGATAGGTGTCAATATCGTTATTCATAGATAGGTATTAGGTAGGTATCGCTACGTAAAGTAAAATTTACCGATAGAATTGCCAAATACGTACAAAATCCGCCGAAGATTACGAATTATTGAAATAGGCTGAACGTATATTGCTGATACAATCTTTAAACTGAAAATAATAATTGATAAGTCTTACGTAATTACTGTAATCTACACCTACGATTAATGTAATGAAATTATTATAAGAATTGTAACACTTAGTTAACGTTATGCATATGTCAACTTTAATTTTACGGTTTATTTAAGTTTAACAAAGGCCAAAATTTGAAGTGTTGTGATACATAGAGTAGAACTGTACGAGGGCTGTTCCGAAAGTTGTTAGCTGCTCCGGCTTTACTCATGTGATTACAATATTATTAATACCATTGTGAGAGATATTTCAATGCTAATTATGGCCATGTTTTTTTTATAAATTAATGCTATTCTTTTTTTATTATATATTTTTAACTGGAAGCTGTATTGTATGGAGTTACGAATTGCTTAGAAAAAACGGCAATTTTAGGCACAATTAAATAAATTTCGTATTGAAATCTTAGAAAATCGAACTTAAATTTACCCGGGACTAATTATTCTGTTTCTTTTGCTATTTCCAATGTATAAATCAATAAATAATGTTATAAGTGTATATACATATTTTTTACATATCAGAAATGTTTACTTTTAACGAAAGACTCATTCTTGACACCTATTAAATCAATATAATGTTTACTCAATCAACACGATTTATACGTAAAAAAACCGTTGAGATTCGTAATTAGCAGCACCTAAAAAAACTAATTGTTTTTTAACAAATACTGTTTATAAAATGACAGCACATATGGAGTCTCAATTACTGATTTTCATGACTGATGGTTAGGCTTCGACGCTTCGAAGTACAAAATAAATTTAAAAAAAAGTAAGCGTTTTCAAAAAATGTATTTACACCACTTCAATAAGTACTGAAATATCCCTCACAATGGTATAATAGTTATTTACGATACAAGTGCCGAAAATAGGAAAGTCGCAACGAGTGGTGATGAATTACCTATTCGCAGTATTCGCACGTGTATCGTACAACGTTTTACTGTACATATGGCTCTTTAAAGTTTCGACATATGCACGGAGTGCTCTTTCCGCACTAGTTCGGGAAAGTAGCACTATATGTACTGTAAATAATATTGTAATCGCATGAGTAGAGCCGGAGCAGCTAAGAACTTTCGGAGCAGCCCTCGTAGGCTGCCTGTCCTCATGTCGTCCATTGTACCAACAGCAGCCTTACTATACCCGGGGCTAGCACAACTGACGACAAAATCTATACATACTCATATATTTTTATTACAAAACCATGGTTATATAAGGTGGTAGAAATCTAAAATTGGAATCCTGTAAGGGCGTAGTAATTTCTTATAGCTAAAGTTAAACTATACATGTATAATTTCCTTAGAGTACCTATACATTATTTTATAAACATAGCTATACCTTATATTATAAATGTTTTCAATTAAATGTACATAATTGGAGTTTTGTTAGTATTTTTTCGCATCTCTTTCTAATGCGCACACTCCGAGGGAGACAGGAGCCGCGGAGTCGCGCGCGCTGTGACTTTGGCAGCCAGTTTATGCTAGCTCTCCTGGTTGACTTGGCCCCGTGGTCGTCCAAGGCGCTCATACTGACGTGGCGGTGTGTTTCAGCTCGCGTACGGGGCGATGGGCGGCGGCGCGGGGGTGGCGGGCGGCGCGGGGCAGCACGGCCCGCTGCCGCAGCAGCAGCAGAGGAACTTCAGGAAAGGTACGTGCCCCGAAACTGATGCTTTATATCTTACATCATGTTACCCCAATATTTTAATTTGTGTTGCCAGTCGCGTACTATACACAAATAACCTAATGTGACGTGTGATCGTTTGTCCAGTGGGCGTGGGCAGCGGAGTGGGCGTGGCGGCGGCGACCGGGCAGCCGCTGCTGACGCCGGCCCCGATGCAGCCCTTCGTGCCCGCCGTGTACCCGCCGCCGCACCACCAGCAGCAGCAGCTGCACTACCCGCACGTGGTGAGTGTGTCACTAGTGCCGACCGGGGCCGCTGCTGACGATGCCGCCCTTCGTGCCCGCCGTGTACCCGCCGCCGCACCACCAGCAGCAGCAGCTGCACTACCCGCACGTGGTGAGTGTGTCACTAGTGCCGACCGGGGCCGCTGCTGACGATGCCGCCCTTCGTGCCCGCCGTGTACCCGCCGCCGCACCACCAGCAGCAGCAGCTGCACTACCCGCACGTGGTGAGTGTGTCACTAGTGCCGACCGGGGCCGCTGCTGACGATGCAGCCCTTCGTGCCCGCCGTGTACCCGCCGCCGCACCACCAGCAGCAGCAGCTGCACTACCCGCACGTGGTGAGTGTGTCACTAGTGCCGACCGGGGCCGCTGCTGACGATGCAGCCCTTCGTGCCCGCCGTGTACCCGCCGCCGCACCACCAGCAGCAGCAGCTGCACTACCCGCACGTGGTGAGTGTGTCACTAGTGCCGACCGGGGCCGCTGCTGACGATGCAGCCCTTCGTGCCCGCCGTGTTCACGTACTGATGATATGTCTTAACTTAACTGACCGGTTAGACTGACACTGAGAAAAAAAGTTACACTGTTACATGAAAGGATAAGTTCGCCATTTACAAATAAAAAATGTGTATACAGTCTGTTATGTACCTGTTTTGTGCAATAAAATGTTGACCACGAGTAGTTGCGATAGTTGGGTTCGTTACTGGTCCACTAACAGGTTATATTTGTCCGCAGCCGAACTTCCAAGTGCGCATGTACCACTCGGGCGGCGTGGGCTCCATGCCCATGGGCGGCATGGGCGAGTACGCGCCGCAAGCGCCCTCGCCCGCCGCCGCCTCGCCCGCGCTCTACCCGCCGCCCTCGCCCGCGCACACGCCGCACTCGCACGCGCTCACACACTCGCACTCGCACACGCACACGCACCCCATGCAGCATCCGCATCCCCATCCCCATCCGCATCCACATCCGCACCACCACTACCAGCAGCCGCCTTTCCAGGTCAGTGTAACATGTTACAACAGTAACATGATAACATTAATAACCAGTTGTACGAATATAGTTAACGTTAATGACGTGACGTGAGTGAAGTTAGTGATCAAGATAAAGCTTACAAGGAAAGGTACCCATCTGTCCGGCTGCGATTTGATTTATTTTTATATATGTTATAGAGTAGTCTTAAATAACAGACACTTATTTTTTTAGGTACCCAAACTCTACCTGGTGGGAGAAATTGTTCAAGCAAACTATGAAACTTTGGCTAAAATACGAGTTTGAGGTGAAATAACAAAACCCGTGTCCATTACTTTATTTATTTATTTATTTAATCTTTATTGCACAAAAGAACAACTTATAGTACAAAAGGCTTTATCATATTCTCCAACATATAATGAAACCAGTAATTAATTATCAATTTGCTTGAACTAATTTCTCTACAGAAGTTAGAGGGTTTGGTCACTTTTCAGTACTTTGAAGGACAATTTCTTCCAACAGGTTGAGTATGGGCAGCTAAAAAAGATAAGTGTCTGTTATTTTAGACTACTCTATAACATATATAAAAATAATTCAAATCGGAGCCGGACAGTTGGGTATCTTTCCTTGTCAGCGAGGCACATAGCGTGTAGCGACGTGAAACGAATGTTCCATAATTTTCTTAAACAGACCTTGCCTTCGCTGGTCACCATGCGCGTAATATTATGTTTGTGCAACTGACTGTAACTTTATAAAACTAGCATAAAAGTAAAAACTATTTTACATTTTTTACGGAATATTTCAACAATACATTTTAAAATAAATCTTTTAATATCAAATTACAAACTTGTCTGTTATTTATCTATGTAACAGTTCCGTATTTGAAAACCAGTTGGACTCTCAGATATTAAAATTAAATGCACCCTATTCAGAAACATAAAAGTTCAAAATGGCGGCCAAGTGCACCGAAACCCCCTCGATAAAGTAGTATGGGTCGTTGGTGATGAAATAGTGAATGAACCCTGGCTACGTCCCTCAGGTGCTGTGCCCGCTGATGGGCCCCGGCGGCGGCCAGCACCACCACCACCACCACGTGGCCTACCTCAACCACGCGCCGCCCACCGCCTCGCCGCCGCAGCACCCGCACCAGCTGCAGGTAACCATCTACCGCCGCCCACCCAATAGTGTAGCCAGCCTTTCTACTAGTCACTGGAGCGCCGTTCATGTCCTACATTGTCTCTTTCTGATGCTAGCGCTCAAATTAACTAGCGTTTTGGAAAAATCCACCGCTAAAACCCCTTAAGACGCTGGAAGTACTTTTTATATTTTAATAAGTAATCTTTCTACAGCGTTTCAAGTACCTAGCTCAAAAAAAAGTGTTTCTCATACAAACCTTGTACATACCCCTTTTTTACCCCCTTAGGGATAGAATTTTCTAAAACGTTTGAAGTACCTTTTTATATTTCAATAAGTAATCTTTCTACAACTTTTCAAGTATCAAGCTAAACAAATGTGTTTCTCATACAAACCTTGCACCCTTTTTGAACCCCCTTAGGGATGGAATTTTCTAAAACGCTGATAGCACTTTTTTGTATTCTAAAGGTGGCGACTGATTTGTAACTTTTCGGTGTAATATTGTCACGGGGTAAATCCCTGCACTCCTATCTTGGTATAGAGATAAATAAAGAAGGCAGGAATCCGTGCATAAAAATATTTATTTAAAGTCGGATTACGAGCAAAAGGGCGTGGTTCATTGTTTTACTCGCACTAGGTAGGCCTAACGGTTTTCGACAGTCCGGTACTCTCCTGGACAGTGGGCCGTTGGTGGTGCGCGCGCTCAGGAGCTGGAGATCAGCGACAGGCCGAAGGTGGTGTGCTTGCCACGTATAAATCGGGCTCATAAAAACAGCCGGGTCACCTGCCCGGACTTTGGACCCTGTAACGCGTCATCCGAGAGCATTAGAAATAGTCCAGTTCTCTTGTTTTGTGGCCATCCACGCAACGGCGGTAAAAAGGAAAGCACCTATGTGTAGTGATGTTGCCGTGGATGTCACAATCAGAAACGGAGATTACAATGTTTCTTTTAATTAGCCGAAGTAATTATGTTATTAACATAAAATGAAAAATGAGGGTGGAACTAAAATGACTCGGCTAACTTGCATGAAACTAATTGTCCTAGATTACAAATGTAATGCTTTATTTAACATTCAAATAAATGGCAATGGATAAGAATCGAAATCCAAACATTACTTAAACTATAGCAAAGCCCTGTGCAACATAAAATATACCACTTACCCAATATCTGGGGTTAACAGCACTTGTACAATCACATTTACATGTCGACTTGAGGAACGCTTAGTGACGAACACAAATAACGTCTCGGTTACGTACTATTTAAATAGTTTTTCAAAATGACTACGTATTAAGGACCGCAGACTAAATGTGACGTGCGTCCGAATTCGATCGATCACCAGGAGTGTTCTCAGCGGGAATGAATGATGCGCCTGCGCCGCGCAACGAGATAACAACAAGGACTGGTACGAGGAGCGCTAAAATGTTGCATCCGCAAAACACCGCTGGGCCACTAAGATTGCGCTGATGAATTTATATTGCATTTTTTAATAGTTGTGTTCATTTTGTTGAAAATAGTTTTAATTTATATTAATAATGTATTTTTATTGTAAGTAGATGATTTTAAAAGTGTAAACATTATATTTAAGTTGTTGTTATTGTAATGATATTATGTTAAATTACTAAAAATGTACGTATAACGTTACAATATAACACGATACAACCCGAGCATTGCAGCAGTCAGTACAGCGAACCGAGCCGCTCGACGCGAGCGCCGCGTGCTCCATTCGGCTGTCGGTCTTTACGCGAACCCCCCTTTGAGTGCTACATTACAAGTCAGTACAGGTTCACGAGTCGCCGCAAGAATGGAATACAAATGAACAGAGCGCTCAAGATGAGCGTTCGCCACGTAGCTGTAATGTAACTGTAATGTAACACGATCACCGTAAACGATACATTACACAGAAATGGTACAAGTCAGTCGCCACCTTTATAAGTAATCTTACTACAAAATTTTAAGTCTCTAGCTCAAAAACAAGGCCCATACAACATTTTCACCCCTTTTTAACCCCCCTTAGGGGTGGATTTTTCCAAAACGCCTAAAGTTCCTTTTTGTGAAATGAAAGGTATTAGTGTAGTGTGTGTGCTCGCTGCATAGAGGGACTTACACGCACATGCACACATTAGTGACAAGGATGTAAGCATAAAGGTAAAGGTCGCGGTGGCGCACGATCGGTCATTGTGACACTCTTTGGGGGAGGCCTACGTCCAGCAGTGCACGTCTTTCGGCTGATATGTGATGATGATGATGATGTAAGCATAGACAATACAACAAGTAGGAACGGGATGTCACGACAACTCTCCTGTTCTTTAGCATGTATAGGCATTTTTTGTTTGTTCTGAAACTGACGTAAACATAACACTAAGTATAACACGACTAAATTATAAACGTCATTGGATGTCAAGAATGATTTAGTCTTTTGATAAGTCTCAATTTAGTCAGGTTAATTTACCATCAGTCCTTTCGGGAATTCGCTAGGAGGCCGTCTATTAAATCCTCTATCTACCATTCGCTGCTAATGAATAATCTGCGCCCACTATAATATCTTTATCTTTTTAATCTCCGCTTCCGCGAGAGAGAAAGATAAGTGAACACGGGTTGTTGAGCCGGCAAGCTATAGCATGGTGTTCTCTTTCAGCTGCTGCCCGGCGCGCACGCACACGCGCACGCGCACGCGCACGGCGGCGGCGCGAGCACGCCGGGCCTGCACGCCCACCCGTGAGCCGCGCGCGCGTGCTGACCGCGCCGCGCCACCGCCCCCGCCACCGCCACCGCCACCGCCGTGGCGATGGGACAAGGCTAACGGTGCCTATGATGAAGGTTCGGTTCACATGCAACAAACGTTACTTTAAGTGATTGTTCCACTTTAAGCTCGCGACGGTTTTATTATTATTTTACACTAAATTCGGGTGATATACTTTTCTGCCAAACGAGTAAGGTACTTGCCACAATTACACTCTTAATTTTTCATAACTTGTAAACGGGTTCTGTGGCAGTCAAATAAAGAATAATAATGAACTATTTATCGTTAAAAACTCTTCATCATTTGATAATAACTTTTTACATTTTCTTCTAAATTAACTTTAACCAGAGTATAAAAAGTATATTGCTGATAAAATATATCACCCGAAATTACATTTAGAAATTAATTGGAACTAAATATCTCCCGACTTTTAATCGTCATCTCGTTTAAAATGCGTCGCGAGTTTTGACTTTGGAACTCATGTAATTTAGAGTTTTATCTTTGTATTGCTCCGTAAGTAAAAATCTTACTGGTGACTTTTACTACCGGAATATTACGGAATTAAACCTTTAGAATTATCAGCAAACCACGTTTGTTTATGGACCTAAGCTCTGTATAAAAACTGTACTGTGGGTAAACTTTACTTTTAATAATTGTTTTACTGTGCACCAAAAATTATGAATTGAATTCTGTGATTAACAATCAGTTGATTCATACAATTTATTTTAGTTATTTATCGATGAGCTTTCTCTCATGTACTTGAAAATAATTTAGAATAAGATTTGTACCACATATACTTTTCAAAAGTTTGCCCACACTGACAGGAACCAGACAACTTCAAGTGGTACACTGGCAGCTTGTATTGTAAAAATAACTTTAAAGTTAATTTGCCTAAATATTTGTTTTGCAAATGGCAATACAGTCACTGCAATAATTAATATTTAAATTTAATATTAATTCGCGAATTGTATCTACGGATATTAACAGCTGGCAACACTGGCGTTTGTATCGGCGTGATGGCACTGTTTGAAGCGAACGGCTTTTTATTGGAATGTATTTTGTATGACATGCAAAGCCAGTGTTGTCAGGATGCCAGTGTGCTAATATAGGCGGTTCGCTTAGCACGGCGGGGAAAAAATGTATCAATGTAACTCCTTCGTTTTTAAGTATACGGCCTGGCTTACAACGAACTAGACCAGCCAGGAATTGTAATATAGTTAGATAATTTCCTTGGCCGACGCGGGTCGCGGACGCTCGGCGGCCATCTTCTAAACTCGAATCGTCGGCGACGGTTTGGCGTTTAACAATATTTATTTAGTGCTACTTTAGTGTTCTCCGTATGTTCTGTTCGCGTGGATCGTGTCAATTATGGCGTCGGCGGTCGTGGGCTGAACTAAACGATATGACGGGGACTTTAAATTGAGATACCGTCTTGCGGTTTTAAAAGAGCGTGGCTCTTAGTTTCGTTCAGTGATGTGCTCAAAGTATGGCAACGAGAACGATGCAGAATTAAATGAAAATGTTCCTCATCTTGAAGTAAATGAAACTCGAAGAGTGGTATGGAAGAAATATGAAACCTTCGCGCATAATATTGGCATTTAGAAAGAGCCGATGTGAATCATTTATTGATTTCTATGTTACGGTCTGGGACCCTTTGAAGTCAATATTTAAATGTAACATGAGTATGAGATATGATATGGGTCGTTTATTATAAATTCGGGGCATATTTGGAACCCGGCGAAAAAAATTGCGGGCAATGAACCCTTATTCGGTCAGTAAAAACTTTTTTTTATATTTGTACCCTCGAACAACACACTTGAGCAATCGTTAATAACCCTTATCTCTTTGATGGATTCACGTTACCAGGGTTGATATGCGTGCCAATGGCTTGACTATAAATATTTGCCAAAAAGAGTGTGATGTAAAGGAGAAAATGTTTGAAAACGGGGTTTCGAAGCGGGAGGGAAGATACAAAAAACAAAAAGAAAGAAAAGAAAAAGGACCTTATCATGTTGCTGTAAGGTTTAAAAATGTTTACTCGAGTGTGTTCGTTGAAACAACTTTAATTAAACTTGTATGTGTAGTTACCAGCCGCGGCCGCCGCCTGTGGACTTTGTTTTTGATACCTTTATAGTGCTATTTGATTGCGCGCGCGTGTAGGTCGCTATGTAAACTGTACATAACGTAGGCGGCGATGCGTGGACTGTTGTAGTTGAAGTGAGACATATAACAAACTCTATGAATACGCCTCCCGTGTGTATTCCCGAAAAGGATGAAATATTAAATTTAATTTTCAGAGCGACTATTAGCTATTGTATGTTTAAAAATATGAATAAATCTAATTCGGCAATGATATTTTGCCTTTTTGAAATGATTGCGGTATCTTTTAAAAGAGCCATTTCCCCACAGTATTCGTTGAGAGGCATTTTTCTACAAGTGATACTGAAAATATACAGTTATCAAAACCAGTTAAACTTCAGACACTTGGAGCAAGATGCTTTTAACCTATTCTTAGAAGAATAAACCAAATAATGTGAAGACAACAAGATTCAACAAGCCAACAGGATTTGAAATCTATGGATATATGAATTGCTGCTCACTGACCTCAAAGTTCCAGAAATACCGCTATCGAATAAGAGATTTGAGTTACATAATCCATTATCTCACTTCGTCTACGTCTGTCTGCGAAGATGCGTTCTCATCGATATGTGATAATTATACATATATTACTATCGGTACACCGAAAGCGATAGCATGTTGTTTTCTCCTCTGAGCTGGAATGTCATATGGCAATGACAAAAACTAGGCTCATATTTCATTTGAGATATTTACAAGAGGGGCATATCCTCACTTTTATACCTGTAATTCAGATTCATTTATTGCAGGATTCAAATACAATATAAAATTACACAAAAGTCATAATTACATGAATTCACCATGATCGTAAAACACCTCTTCTAAATACGTTAAAACATAATATTATTTTATCACCCAATGGATCCTCATTTGTAACACGAAATAAAATAAAACTATTACTATCTGTCATTCTGATTTACAAAGAAGCATTAAAGTGGGGACATGAAGGAGATTTTCGCCATCTTAGCGAGAGTCCCGTTTTATTTGTTTTTATAAATGGTTTAATTCTTTATTTCGTAGTTACTGACTCTGGCAAAGGCTCTTGAGGCTGCCATTTATCTTTTATAATAATAAGTGGGGACATCCTTCCTTGTCTCAAAATTCGAATGGAATACCGTTCCTAGTGTCTACAACAGTAACTTGGGATTAGACTGCAGACCGCGTTTGAAAAATGTGTGCTTATGAATTCGGTTGTGGTTATTCTTCAATTCCCCGCGTCATGACTATAGTAAAATCGCACAGCATATCGTTCGGAACGCATTTGAACGCCAATAAAATTCTCTATTCAAATAATTTCTACTATTAGTGGAGACAGATTCCATCTTGTTCAAGGAATTTAACCAGTGGGTGTCGCGGTAGGAAGACAATAAAACAAACAAATAGATTTAGGTTAGCGCCGGGCAATGTCGACTACACATACAACATAGGTTAACCGATCCTAAGAGTTAGTACGAGACAATCATATGTTATCATTTAGCTTATTATTGATATTGATTCTAATAAAACTATCTTCATTATGAAAAAGCGTTTAAATGCTGACATGAACCTCTTATTTCGCCGATGATTCTTACTTAAATAGAACTTCCAACAATTTAAAAACTGATTGAATATGAAGTCGCATTGCCCAGTATAGGAGAGAACAATTCGAACGCCACTATTGTAATATATCTCGATTCTATTATATTTACCGCGAGCTCCTAAACCAGATAGATATTTACAAATATACCGCGAATAACAAGTCCACGATAAGTGTAAATATGTATATAAAGAATATATTGAGGGATTCCTCTTACATACTGTGATTGTGTATTGCAGTCGCGCGGAGGCCTAGGTGACCCGTGCCCTACACGAGGAGCTCGTACCGCCATAGTGGGAACATTCAAGTGAATGCTGCGGCGCTACCACGAACTTCGAAAGTCGAAGTTCGGGTATTTCCATCTCTATCGCACTCCCTTACTCGAGTGACAGGGATGCATGTATTACGAACTTCGACTTTCGAAGTTCGTGGTAGCGCCTCTGGTCTGAAATTCTGAAATCACAGCGAAGCTTGTCGAATACCGTTGTGTAGACTTTTCTTCACTATGGCAGCAGTTTACGAAGGTAGCTCTAGTACGGTACGGGTCGTTATTATTGTTTTTTTCCACATTTTGTTTTGATTAAAAGTTTTATTATCGCGTGAGCGCGTGTGTAAGTTTGTTGCTATGAGAGTAAGATATGAGAAATTCTATGTGCGTATGTTATTGTTAAGCGCCATATAAAATTATATGAAACTATATATCATAATTTGCCGTGACAGCGCGGCTTTGTTTTTCTTTCTAGTAATAGAAGTTCTGAATTATTTCTACAGCCGTGTATTCTGTTCGATACAAGTACGATTGTTCCTTTTGTGTGTGTGATGT
Source organism: Epinotia ramella (assembly GCA_947578815.1). NCBI lineage: Eukaryota > Metazoa > Arthropoda > Insecta > Lepidoptera > Tortricidae > Epinotia > Epinotia ramella. Next base: position 20,533,831 of record OX388216.1, read on the forward strand.
ACCGTACACGACACGGATTCCTGGGTTTATCGGGTTACCGTCCCTGTCGCACTGGTTGGTGGTAGAGAGGGACGGCAGGCCCGTGGTGAACCGTGCGTGCGATGTACTGCCAAGCGCAACAGTGCGCTACTGTTCGTCATCGGCACGCACTGTTGCTAGCATTTAGTTGATATATATCGATATATGTAATGTCACGTCGAATCGATGTCGGTTGGCTCGGATATCGGATCACTCTGTGCCTTGACATGTCGTCACTGGCCAACCGAATCCCTTTCGAGTGTACAAAAAGCTACTTTAATGTGTATAACGTCAGTTGTATGCTAAAAGATCGGAGCAGCTTTTGTAAATTTGGCAATTTCATATTGTCATTGTAAATAGGCCGCCCGTTTGTGGGCGGCCGATGTATTTATATACTTCTATATACACGAATTATATGGATGTATAAAATTGCCTTATAAATGTGTGTGTGCCCGATTGTGGCGCCGACCTTTGCGAGTGGAGCCAGCCGGGTCGGGGGGTGTACCCCCTTTTCTGCTTAGAGTACAGTACGCTAGAAACACTCGCTCGCTCCACTCCAGGCCCGGCCCCCGAATGTAATGTTACCAACGCGTACATGGTCCCGCGGCGTGCTTGATTCCATTGTCAATTACTATGTCAAAAATCTACAGGCAAAACTTATGTCAGTACTGTCAAGTTTGGTGTCATTTCGTCCAGCTGGTATAATAGTCGTTTTTATCGCTATATATATAAGCACCCGTCTTGGTTTGACTGGTGTAGATGAGACAGAGACTACATATTAACTCTATCACTGCCAAGCTATGCCGCATCTTTATAAACTTGGTATCTAACGAAAGTCACGCGAGCTTAAAACCGTCGCGTGCAGTGGAAGGGTTGAGGTCAACTGACATATATTTTTGCCTGACAGATTTGAGTTTAGGCAGGCAAAGCGTCTCTTTCCGACTTGTTTTGCGAGAAAGAAACAGCTGTTAGCCTTGCGACAGAATAACATGAGATGGAAAACATTTGACCTGCGAGACTCTGGCAACATTCATTGTACCATCGCCAACACAGTTAACTGACCATCCGTGCACTTTATGTGCATTGTAATATGGTTCAATATAAATACAGGATGGTCAGTTAACTGTGTTGGCGTTTGTATGTACATGTCTATGAAAATGTTGACCATACTTACGACTTGACTAAATATGAATCGTTTGCAGTTTATTATGTGAAAACGTGATCTTCATTTTCGTGGGACGTACTATTGGTGAACATTTTACAATAATTATAAATGTAAATAGACCCGGCAACTAATTTATCTATATTCAGTGAAAAAATGAAACTAAATACAGTTCATTTCTCTAAAGCAGTGTTTTTCAACCTCTAGGTCGTGACACCCCAGGGGGGAGCCTATTTAAATAGGTCGCCGGTATTTGCAGCTTCAAATGTTGATTCGAGATGAAAATTGAAAAAAAAAAACATAATTTCTACAATTTACTTCTACGGAATTTAATTTCAATCGCAAATTTTAGTGTCCTATTAACGCTGGACTGTGTTCAGTAAAATAGTTGAAATTATTTGAGGTGATTATTGGACGTGAGGACTTGAAAACATTTAGAATTGAACCTTTCAGTCAAGACAATAAAATCGCTATTTGAATTTTTTTTTCAACGCTATCTCAAATAATTTCAAGTATTAGTCTCGCCAAGCACGCCGCTTGCCCGCCTGGCACGGTAATATTTACGTCTTACTAACAACACAGAAGTAATCGTGTCAATTTCCACATCTAGTGAAACTGCTTTCCACAAATCTATGACACGTATAATTTGAGGACCTTATGTATATTGTATACCGGCTGGCACATAAAAACACCGCCGGGTGCCATATAAAGTGTAAGGCCGCCGGCGTTATTTTTACGTGCTTTTGGCGTTTAGTAAATATTACCGTGCGGGTGGGATAATATAATTATGTATAAAGACTGAAAGGAGGGAAGCTATGAAGCTTAGGGTGTAAATTGGTTTTTATAAGACACGCCAACTTGATTTGTAAGCTTGAAGTGTTAGCTCGGTGCAGTCGGCTGCAAAAGTGGTTCACTTTTGCAGCCGAGTGTACTTGGGAGGCGTGGAGCACGCTGTGCCAAACTCGATGGCAGAATGGTTTTTTAAAATAACTTGTAATTGTCGAGGACACGACCATCTGTGACCGCAATTATTTTTCAATAAAAAAGTAAAAAAAATGTGTTTTGAACACAACAGTCACGTGTTTTATTTCTTTTATTTGTAAAGTGTTACAGTAATATACTTAGGGCTAAAGGAATAAATAAGTTATTTAATGTTAAGATTAACAGCCAATCAGCCATTAAATAAACCATGCATACTTGTTTTAACAGCACGAAGGCTTTTGACCGTGCGCTATTACATCTATGGCCTCGGCCACACTTCGCCCGAATGTGGTCGCCTTCCTTGTCTGTCGTATAATATACGTTAGACAAGGACGGCGACAACATTCGAGGGAAGTGTGGCCCAGGCATATACCAGCCTTTGCAACGAATGACGCATTTAGGCGTCCTTGGCGATTAAAAATAACTAATGCTTCCGCTTAATGTGAAACGAAATAACAGTACGATCCGCTTATTGGCGCCTTAGAGTGGCCTTGTCACATACTAGTACAGTCAGCATCATATAGTTAGTAGCAGCCAAAGTAGCCAAATATATCGGAACACGTCTTTATTACTATTGGAATAAGGAAGTGTTTCGATATATTTGGCTACCTTGGCTGCTACTAACTATGTGATGCTGACTGTACAGCGTCGAGCACTCTGACGTAATACTTTACATACATATTCATGTCTACTTCCAGAAGAGTAGCCAGAGATTGATTTCCACTCGCTAAGTTTCAGACAAACCATAAGCTTTTCAACAACCATTCGTCTCGCTCGCACCTCACTCGTCACACTAGCATCGTTGTAAAAAGAAACGAATGCTTTGTCAAAACCGTCGTCGGCACATCACGCCAAGTTCAGCAACTGTAGATAGAGCTGAGATTATTTAATGTGAACGACTTCTTATAAAACTGTCTTGGACGTTAGTTGCTTTTTGAATGTACTATTTTGAAGCAGTTCGGCCAACTCAAATTATCTCTAGTATACTGGCTTAGGATTATCATGGGCAAGACAATTAATGACCACTATAAGCAGCATTGTTAGCATTCACAGAGAAAAAATACTTGGTTGCAGAATGGATACCCGAACTATCACCAGAAAAGCTCTCCCGAAAGTTTATCTTGGTATTAGCGTAAATGACATTGAAAACAAAGGTAACATTCTTCCGAAGCGAAGTAATAACAAAGTTAACCTTTCCTTGGTTTAGAAGCACTACTTTCGGGGGAAAATAAATGAGCTTTCGGAAAGCCAATAGATTTAAATTCGACATATCCATGCCACCCTCAGCCTCAGGTTTCAGTTCTGATCCTCACCCAAACCTCGATTTAACCTAAACATTCCTAATATGCCTCGTATGTATCCTGTGCACCCCCTGCATCGCAGCCTTCACCTCTTCGAAGTACGACGCCGAATTATGTATAGTCGTTCCTCCCAACACCACTCTAACACCTGGGTACGCCTGATTGATCTGATGCACACACAAAGACTCCTCGTAAGTGGCGCCCCCTACTATGAAGACTATGATGTCTTGGGGCCGGCGACCGTAGCTGTCGTCTCCGCCGATGGTGGGGTACAGGTTTTCGCGGAGTTTGCCTTTGATGAGGTCCTCGAGGGTGTCCTTGAGGAGTGGCGTGTGCTGCGTGTAGATGTTTTCGACGCCGTTGAGGCCCTGGTGACCAAGGAAAGTATGATATTGTAATAATTATAAGGTAAAATATGGTTTAAATCAACAATTCTACATTGTTATTCAGTCCCGTTGGCCAAGACACAATATGAAAGTTTCTTGAATAACTACAACTTAGAAAAGTTGAAAAACCCCCGACATTTTCATTTCAAAGTTCAATATCTCAAAAACGGCCAAACAGATTTTCATGAAACATGGCTAAGAACACTCGGGATAAAATTATCAATGACACAAAAAAAACCGGATTCAAATCGGTCCATCCGTTTGGGAGCTACGATACCACAGACACGTTAAACTTATAACACCCCTCTCTTTGCGTCGGGGGTTAAAAATATGTTACAACATGGACTTCTAACTGCTTAGAAAATGGCCTATAAGAAAAATGCTTGGAAATGACGAAAAACCCCCACGTTTAGTAGATTTAAAACCATTATGTCGCAATTTAAAAAAAGGACTCGAACGGATATGCTAAAGATCGACCTCTGGGACGTATTGACGAAAACCTGCAATTTATCAATCAGGCTATTCGTCCCTCTTCCTCCCGGTTAAAAAAAACGTTTAAAAAGGTGATTTAAAGTAAAATAGTAATAAATTAATCTCACAACAGCATTTTGGTAATCTTCCCAACGTCCTGCGGCCGAACAGATCGCCCTGGTGCTTTGATCATAAAACATTTCTCAGCCATCTCTTTTTAACCCACGTCGGGTTATAAAAGTTTTTGTCTGTGGCGTCATAGCTCCCTAACAGATGAACTGTTGTCACAAACACGAAGACTATGAAGACCCTACCCTACCCTACTAAATCAGTATTTATGTGCGGTTTTTTCATCCAACATCCTTACTTGCCAACTGAAGATTTCTCCAAAACTACTAAATCAGTATTTATGTGCGGTTTTTTCATCCAACATCCTTACTTGCCAACTGAAGATTTCTCCAAAAGCTACCAAAAGAATTCTCACCATGAAGAGCCTCTTGATGATCTTTACAGCGTTCTCCAGCCCGAACTGATCAGTGCTTTCGACACAATCTCTTTTGTGCCATGGAACATGGAACAACATCCAACAACGTTACTCAGCAACTGGAAATCTCCAAAAAGATACCAAAAGAACAGTCCTCACCTTGAAGAGCCTCTTGGTGATCTTCACCGCATCTTGGAGGCCGAACAGGTCGCTCTGCCGCGCATGCGCGCCGCCGTGCTCCAGCACTAGCAGCACGTTCTTCACCAGCGGCTCGGGGCAGCCGCGCGCCTTCAGGGCTTCCACGAGGGCCCCGAGCGCGTTGGAGGCGTGCTTCTCGTAGCGGAGCGCGTACAGGGCGACCAGCTTGGCCGCGTCGTGGTGCCGGATGGTGTCGTTGGCTAGGAGAGCCTTTAGACGCTGTGGAAAAGTTACTTAATTGATTTCAGTTGGACACGTTTGCGGGAAAGGAAACGGGGAATAGCAAATAACTGATTTGATGATGTTGCTACTAATGCTAATCATAAAATAATTTATAAATATTCAATTCAATCATTTATTCGTGACAGCTCATACACACTAATTCATATGGAAAAGACAAAAGATATAATAAATAATAATCTAAACGTGAATAGTAATCAGTCTTAGCTGATGTATCAGATGTATGTTCCTCATAATCGCAAAAACTAAACGTATTTTGAAGTAACTTTCCGGTAATGTAGCTTAGACATTAGAATAGGGCATATGCTGTCATTTATACACCACCCTTTCTTCCCGTATGTCATGTAAAAGTCGACCTGGATCAATAAACTACTTCTTGATTTCGGCCTCATTAGCTAGGAGACAATACGACTTTCTTAGAGAAATTGTTACAACATCGACTTCTAACACGTTCAAAAGATGTGCCATAAAAAAGGGGCTAAACATGTCAAGGACCATTTAGTGGATTTAAATCTGTAAATTCGCAGTTTAAAAAAAAACTCATCGGTGCTACCTCAACATTCGAAGTTCATGCATTCACATTTCTGTGACTTGAGTATTATAACTGCAATAAAGACCTCAATTCCGAAAATCAATTTTCGTAGGTATCTCAGGACCCGTAACCATGGCAACTAGTGACAGAAAGAAGTAGATCTACCCACCTGCAGGTGCTTGGCGTGGTCGCTCTGGCAGGCCAACTCTTGTTCCAGCTCGGAGACGGCCAGCAGCGACCGCTTCGCCACCAGCGTTGACAGTTCGCCTACTACGGTGACATGCTTAGTCACCGTGCCTGACATTTTCTGGAAAGCATATTTTACATTGAACAACTGTTCGAGTGATAGAACAGGTTTAGACACTCAAAAAAGTTAATTATACGAACGCATAGTACCTAGAGCAGACTAATCAGCCGTCTTCTCTCAGAATAAGTCACTTACTAGACTATAGACTAGGTAAGATAAGATAAGATAATTTATTAGATCTTTTCCGGCTTGTCCCGGACATATTCCACTCAGTGCTCTCTGGCCAAATCACATACGCATATTATTTGTGTTGGAAATAGTAAAATAGTAAATACTTCATGTAAATGGCGCAGAGAGAAATTGAAAGTACTCCACCGACAAGAGGACACGGATGATGAAATGGCGCAGTCGGTAGGATGCGCGAATCACTGAAAAATATAGTATACATTATTCCAGGAGACATGACAGTTTTTAAGCTGTTTTTCGCTACTGGTATTATACCCATAAGAACAAACTACAAATTCCAAATTGTCATTGCCTCCTGGAATAATGTATACTATATTTTTCTATGCTTATTAATATTATAAAGACGAAAAGTCTGTGAAATTGTAGTTTTGTAATGGGTAATCTTCAGAACTGCCTATTCGATTTCAAACTTTACTTCATAGAAAGGACACTGCGGGTGCATATAGGCTATATTTTATCCCGCCTGCGTTCATTGCTATAGCTGGCCAATTCAGCAACTAGTAGAAAATGAAATGTGACTGACCTTGAAGAGCGGGTAGGCCTCGACGAAGGTCTTCATGTCGGCGATGCTCTCCACCTTCTCGTGGCTCTTGGCCTTCTTCTGGAACTCCTCCATCAGCGACTTCATCGTCTGCCCGATCTCGCCGAAGTTAGAGTATAAGTTCTGCAAAAAATACATCGCAATCATAGAATTATGAGTATTATGATATGACACAGATGCGTGGTGACTTCAGCAAATACGGTATTTGACAATACTAGAAATAAATAAGAAATTTTAAAAATACTCGAATAACATCATCTACAACGTATATTTCCTTTTTTTTTATAAAAAATGTACGGTATTTGATTGACCACAGTAAACTGCGACGTCACTAGTCTATATTTCACAACAAACTTCATAATAACAGAGCTTTTGACGTCTCATGAAAAGTCGCCGAGTCCAATTTGATCCCCCTAACTGGATCTGCTAGTAGTGACGATCCGAAAAACAGCACGTAACTTGTAACGGAAGGCGCGGCGTGGGTGGCCCCCCGCAAGGTGGACTGATGACCTGGTAAAGGTTGCTGGAGTCCGCTGGATGCGGGTGGCGCAGGACCGGTCACTTTGGCACTCTTTGGGGGAGGCTATGTCCAGCAGTAAACGTCTTTCGGCTGATGATCTGAGTTTGGGTTTTGTTCCACAGAAGACTGTCTGTACATAAGTGCTAATTCTTTATTCTGTGCTACCATTACTGGCAACGAAAAGGCGCAGCGTCGATACCTACACCCACAAGGTGGACTGATGGGCTGGTAAAGGATGGTCCGCTGGATGTGGGCACAGGACCGGACATTGTGTCTTTGGGGGAGGCCCATCCAGCAATGGACGTCTTTCGGCTGATATGATGATGACTAGACTAGTACCTTGGCGTAGAAGTCGTCTTGCTCCGCAGACAGCACCACCTCCTTGAAGTCCTTGTGCACGTCGGGCAGGTGCGCGAGGCTGACGCGGTGGTTGTGCAGCGTGAGGAGCTCGTGCACCATCGCTTGGTACGTCCACTGCAACAATACCACATCATTTATAGGTAACTAGCGACCCGATCATACATATAAACCTTCCTCTTGAATCACTCTATCTATTAAAAAAAACCGCATCAAAATCCGTTGCGTAATTTTAAATATCTAAGCATACATAGGGACAGACAGCGGGAAGCGAACTTTGTTTTATACTATGTAGTGATAAGCAATAACTACAACTTAGAAAAGTTGAAAAACCCCCGACATTTTCATTTCAAAGTCCAATATCTCAAAAACAGCTGAACAGATTTTCATGAAACATGGCTAAGAACACTCGGGATAAAATTATCTATGACACAAAAAAAAACGTATTCAAATCGGTCCATCCGTTTGGGAGCTACAATAATAGACAGATACACAGACAGAGACGTTAAACTTGTAACACCCCTCTCTTTGCGTCGGGGGTTAAAAAAGACTATCAACTGCCAACACAAGGCTACGAATTAGAATAAACACGTTGCTCAGGACATTTTTAACCCCACGCCTTAACCCTGCAGACGCTGAGAACACTCGGGATAAAATTATCTATGACACAAAAAAAACCGCATTCAAATCGGTCCATCCGTTTGGGAGCTACGATACCACAGACAGCACAGATACGTTAAACTTATAACTAGCGCTCAATGTGAGTTATAGATAAAAAAAAATACTTCAGCATGGCCTGTCCGACGAATACACATATTACATATGAAAAATTTGCAACACAATTAAACAAAATGCCTATTCGTACAGTCCTCAAGTAAATGCAGAGGAGAAATTATTATTTTTTTAACCCCCGACGCAAAGAGAGCGTAACTCACATTGAGCGCTAGTGCATCAACCTCCTCGCGTTTTCCCCGGTTGTATCCATGGAAGGAGCCCTGGGTCCACTGGCACCAAATCTCAAGATTTGACGCGGGCACTACTAGACTCATGAAAGCGACAGTCATCTGACCTTCCAACTCAGAGGGAAAACTAGACTATGTTGGGATTAGACCGGTTTCCTCACGATGTTTTCCTTCACAGAATGATATTTCGTACATAAGTTTCGAAATCACGACCTCCACCTCCAGATTCACGCGCCTCACCGCGCGTCTTCAGTGGCTCCCACTTGGAAACCATTCCCGGGAAAGATATTGTGAGTATCTAATGGCATAGTCTCCTTACCTGGCTCAGGAGCGGAGTGACCGGGTCGTCCCTCCTGTCCACTACGAGCAGCTGCGGCGTGGGCAGGTCCCCGTTGAGCGGCACGGCGTGGTCCACGAGCGCCGCCTCGCGCCGCAGCAGGTCGCGCACGCGCTCCGCGAGCCGCGCGCAGGGCTCCGAGCCCGCCTCGTAGCGGACCGCGCAGCGCCGCTTGAGGGACAGCAGCACCGAGACCAGCCCCTGCGCGCACCGCTGCAGGTGCGTCTGGTTCCAGGACCGACCTGGGATCAAGGAATATGAAGTCATCATCATATCAGCCGAAAGACGTCCACTGCTGGACATAGGCCTCCCCCAAAGAGTGCCACAATGACCGGTACTGCGCCACCCGCATCCAGAATATAATACTATGTGGAATAAAAGTGTTATACGCAAATGATCCAAAGTTTCTTCTAGATAGGTAGCAGTATTGCTCAAGTAGCTAATCGAAGGTAGGGCTCTTACACTACGCTATATTGGAAGTATTTAACGAAAAATATCGAAGAATAGAATCATGAAAGGGTAATTATAAGGCGGGGAACACACAATAATTCCGAAGTCATTTGTCCGAAAGCATCATTGTTCCGAAATTTCAAAATTCCGAACGCCATTTACCGCAAAAAAGAAAAGTTGGACGCAGATTGTTAAATGAAATCGATAAATATGTTAGGTTAGTATTTTATCCTGAAAGATCAAAAAAGTTATCAGCGGAACATGGTTTACGGAATTACAAATTCGGATAAAATATGCTTTCGGACAAATGACTCTTAGGAGTTATGTAGTGTGCCCGTATTAAGCACTGCACCCGTTAGACAGTACAAAAAATAAAAGTCGCGAGATATTGAAAATACTTTTCTCCGTGTCCCTAAGAGGGGGTTGCACCAATCCGTCTGTAATCATAACAAGCGGTGTTCGATTAAATCTGAATGTATGAAAAGCTTGTCAAGTTCCTATGGAATGACAGCTACCAGCCATATTTAACGTTGATCGATCTGTAATCTAAGTTGGTGCACCCGCCCTAAGTAGAACCGAGCCTAACGATAATTTGTTTGCCCACCATGCAAGCAGCCGACGATGTTGAAGGAGAACAGGTGCCGGTCGACGGCGAGGTAGTCCGCGAACACCTCCTGCACCTCCCGCACCGCCTCCTGCTCGTCACACTCCGCTAGCGTCTTGATGTCCGCTTTCGAGATGACGTTGCTGAAGTCTGCGGAACCATTCGCAATATCACAACAAACATATCAGCTAAAGCGCCACTAAAGTCTCTTAACACGGTCGCAACCAAGAACCCGCCTGGTAGGCACTCGTAATGTTTGCTCAGATGCCGCCTCAGCCCGCTAGGCGGGAAGTAGTATGGACCTACACGCCTAGCGAATTCTGTCGGTTTCTGGTATATTGTTCCATTTTTAGTCCGGTTGCGAAAGTATTAAGACCCTCTACACCTGAGCTCCATTGAAAACCAGTTGTATGCAGCAGATGCGCCGCACGCGGACTATTGTACCGCCGATTACGCCGTACTACGCGGATTTAATTTACAGCATTAAGCTGTATATCTAGAATCTATTGTGGCACTTTCGAGACCTTGGTGTGGCAAGCTACTTGTAATATAAAGGATTTCAGACGATAATACAAAACTAGGAAGTACTTGTCTAATGGCGATCCTATCTCTAGCATTAGCATTATATTATAGTTTTCTTAAACAACGAAATTCAATAAGTATTCAACAGATAAAATTAAATAAAGAAACTGCCTAGAAATTTAGAAACAAGTGTTTCACAAAGTACTATATTGAAATTGCCTAAAGTTTTGAAGAAACCACCTCCAATATTTGGCATAATCCATAAAGTAAGTAGTAGCAACTTATTAAATTGTTAAGAATAAACTCACTTGGAAAAAAAGACATGTCCAATGGGTATTTCAGCAGTCAATTAAGGATTATTTTTAGCATTCTTTATGGATGTGAATTTTATAAATTCACTTACATATGAAATAGACGCCATATTTGGGATACCGAAGCTCCCGGGACAACAGTGCAATGTTCTCGGAGGTGGGCCGCAGGAAGGCGATGCACTTCATGTGCTTGAGGTTGTCCCACTTGGCGTGGCTGTCGATGCGCTCGAACAGGTATACCTCTTTCTGAAGGATCTCCGATTGGCTGAACACCATGCTTACTATACTTGTCTGCGGAAATGTTACAATACAATACAAATATTCTCTTTGTTTATTAATATACTTTGTTTTTATGTATAATATAATATAATTTATGTTATAACTTTATTGCACGAAAGAGAAACTTATCATTACAAAAGGCGGACTTAATGCCATATGCCTTCTCTACCAGTCAAACCTAAAGGCAAAGCGGAAAAGATTATGAGCAGTGCAAATAACAAATGAATCAAATTATACAATTATTATTTTTTTTTAGTTTGTTGTAGCCTCCCACTGCTGGGCAGGCCTCCCCCCTCTTTTTCCACTCGTCTCTGACCCCCGCTATCCTTGGCCAACTACTTGAATATACGTCCAAGTCATCTCGCCAGCTCCGCCAGGGCCTGCCTCGCCGCCTGTCCGTCCTGTGTAGGCTTGCCATCTCAAAATTTGGCAACCAGGACAAGACGCGTGAAAACCCCGGATTTTGGAGCCCAGAACCCGGACATGTCAACGGGTTTTTAGAAAACTTACTAAAACTTAAACATACCTATAATAAAAAAAAAATTAAAATGTCAAGACTTCAAATTTTTAAATCCGGACTACAAATGAAACCCCGCCCGGACGCTCCCTGGACGCCTTTTAAACTAGGACAAATCCGGGGAAACCCGGACGGATGGCAACCCTAGTCCTGTGCCAACCACCAAGTAGCCGTATAAGCCTGCCTCTGTGGGAGCATACGGCAAACATGGCCGGCCCAGTTCCACTTAAGCAAGGAGGTTCTCTTGATTCCTAAGACACTGCACTCCATTGCATGCTGGCAAACCTTGAGTTTGGACTTCTGAATTTCGGTCAGCAACCTAGACTGAGCTCCATAGGTTAAATGGCCAGGATACACACAAATAATAATTTGGTACTCCTATACAACATATTTACACAAATACATAGACTTCAATAAAACAAATACATACATACACAAATAAATTTACATACACACAAGAAAAATTCTCAAACCTTCACTTTTATCACTAAAAACCAAATTAAATTAAACATAAACTATGGAAGACAACAAGGAGCCGTATCACTAAAAAGCAGTCTCTCCCAGACAAGTTTTGGTTAGTGAAGACAATGCAAAATAATTTCACAATTGTTATTAAACTTGTAAGTACTAAAATCCAACAAACAGATGCAGTACTGGGACTAATAAACCAGAATTTCCGTTTAAAATCATCTTATACTCAAAGTAATTGTGCGACTAACTACGGTGATAATCCTGAACCATTTATTTTACATGAAATGCAATGAATATTGTAATTTTGTTTGATACACCATAAAATCGACCAACCTTATGGATAATGAATATACCAATCAAATGACTCAAGTTTCCAATTACAAATTTATCAATATGGTTAGCTCAGGGGCAGCTTTACCTATAGTGCAAGGGGTGCGGTGCACCCGGGCGCACCGTCCTAGGGGGCGCCTACTGTTACCCGCTACTCGTCGGAAGCGCTAACACTGCGCTAGGGGGGGGGGGTTGGGGTGCTACATGGGCTAGATGCGCCTCTTAGCTATATGTTTATTATTTTATAATTACAAGCGTTTCAATTTCAAAACTATAAGTTATAAATGCTTGATTAATACAATATTACTAAAGATTCTATAACTTACTGTCTCTTTATCCATGAGTATAACTTTCATTCCAGGCCCACTTTCCTCCGTCATCTTCGTTATATACATCTTGACTGCTTGTATCACATTCATTTTTTCTGTTTATCATATACAGAATAGTGCTGAAAGTATTTATTCCTATATTTCATTAAATGAGATCATAAATAATCCGTATTGGGAAATGTTTTGGTGCCACCCCTAGGGCCCTAGTTGTCAAATCTGATAATTGCGTTTAGTTTCTTCTTCCGTCGCTGTCATTTTGAACGTACGAATATACGTTTCGTTAGTTGTAAACATACACAATATATATATTTTTCTTTTTATTAAATTAATTTTATATTTGATTTTATACGTGAAGAACAAATGGAAATGCTTGTAATATATTTGAAGTTTCTTTAGCTATTTTCCATCAATAATTTACGACATACGGTGCTTCGTGGACCGTCTGGTTGTCTATACGATTCTGGCTATACATACGATATGATTTGCCACTGACGGTCTGACGTTAGTCGTTACGTTACGTCACTAGTTATCTTCGAAAGGTCGGCAGGGTCGATCGGTGATAATCATAGTTTTTGTATAATTTTTTTTACACTTCCAATTTCATACTCACGCGAAGATGTTCTCCCGCGCCCTGAAGCCCGTTGGGGCAATTGCTGTTCAAAATGGAGCCAAAAACTTCTCCACATCCTCTCAGGTACATTATGTCTACCCTTCGCATTCAAGTTTCAAGTTATTCCTAATATAATCGGTGTTATAAACTTCCACCTCCTTCCTCCTCCTGTACTATCAAATCGATCCACATATCTGACGATAATGTGAGATTTCAGAACAATTTCAAAGTGGTGGTGGCGGGCGCGGCTGGTGGCATTGGACAGCCCCTATCCCTGCTGATCAAACAGAATCCCCTGGTGACGCACCTGGCGCTGTACGACCTGGCGCCGGTGACGCCCGGCGTGGCCGTGGACATCTCGCACATGAACACCTGCGCCAAGGTCACTGGCCACCAGGGCCCAGAACAACTCGCAGCCGCCATCAAAGGTACATTTGAATTTAGAATACATTTAAGAAGACAACCGTAACTTGTGATCAATGGCAGCAGGTTACATAACATTATAACCTTTTTTTTGGGAATTATTGTCTAAAATTGATACAAGTCTAATAGTTTTCACTGAAATGTAAATTTTGTTCACTTTTGAGTAATAAAATGTGTTTAACTATTCTTATTTCGCTGTAGTATTGTGCTCTGAGTTGCCCTAATTCAAGTGGCCTTGGCATTGTCTTGGTGGAAAATAACAGGTTATTTTTATGATGTGTATTTTATAACATGTATCACTGATACATGTCTGACTTTATTCTACTAAAACTAACTTTGGGGATGGTACCTAAATTATTATTTCAAAGTAATTATTTGAAAATGAAAGTAAATTAAAATTTTACTGCAGTGAATTCATTGAGGTACAGTACTGTGCCTTATCATAAGTATTTTAATAGATAAAGGCACTATGTAGGTAGGTTGTGTTGAAACAAAACCTCTATTGCAATTTATTTGCAGAAAAACTGAACCAGTGGACCATGGTATTGTGCAACATAGGGATTTAGTCAACAAACTGTTAGGCAGTTTGGCGTAAATTTAACTGTTAATTATGCTGTGTAACTTGTTTTGGCACAATAAAAAAAAAAGGTAAGTGGTATTTGTGTATCTCGTTGCATTCATTGTCCTTATTAAGGACTAGCTACCGCCCGCGGCTATACACCTGTATTTTAAACCAGGCTATAAACCATCTACATGCAAAATTTCATCCAAATCGATTGAGCCGTTTAAGCGTGATTCAGTAACAAACATCCAAACTGTTGTGCTGTGATAATTTCATGATTATTGACATGTAAATATTATAAGTTGATTGGAATAAATTACTTATAAGTTTCATTTAATTCTATATTATGGACAAGTCATAATGGCAGTGAATTGATACAGACTAGAAAACATTATTAAAGTTTTGTTGATGACAATGGACAGCAAGTCAAAATCTTTGTTGCTTTTATTTTTCAGAAAAAGTTAGATCTAGATGAACAAATGCTGCTGATTTTTTTTTTATCTCACTAAAGTACACTGCATTTGTATTTAAAGTAATGCTCATTATAAAAGTTTTGGCTCCAAACTGGGGTACAGTGTGTTCTAAAAACATGAAATTAGTAGTCATTTATTTTTAAGTGAAAGTTGTCAATATTGGAGGGGTGTGATATAAAGTGGCCGTCAATAGAACTTGCTAACTATGTAAACAAACAATGTATTGAAATTGACATGTAATGTCAATTTCAGTATGACGGTTTGTTTACATAGTTAGCAAGTTCTATTGACGGCCACTTTAGTCAATAATGTCATATTTTCTCGAAAAAGGAGAAAAAAACAACGCAAGAGGTTAAATAATCACGAATTTATAAGTGTCCAAAGTTTTAAGAAGGGGTATGTTCTGTCCCTTTTTCGCAAAACGCAACTTCATATGAAGCGATGACGCTTGTAGATTGTGACGTCACTAATGCCGTGGCCCATCGTGTTTGGCGCCGCCGTCGACGCTGCCTGCCGAACGCGCGGCTCGCTCTGCGGGCAGCCTCGCGTAACGTGACGTCACACACTGTTTGCGTTTTCTCTCTCTAACAAGCAATATTAAAACGGTTGTAGCTTCGTAATTCTTTGAGATATCTGAATGGGATTTTCGTCACTAGGAATATTTTTTTGCCTTCTTTCTTTTGGAGTAATAGTAATTTTAGAGTCTACACCCCTCTGCTCTAACATCTCCTGTGGTCCTGAGGTCCATGGTTGCTCATAGACTAAACAAGACAAGACTTCGCCAACATGGCTATAATTAATTAAAATAAAGCACCATGCTATTCAGAACAATATTTTCAATTTCCGCCCACTTATCTTCCACCCACTGATCTGGTTGTGATCCACTTATAGGTTGTATATGGGAATTGGTTACTCATGTTACATGTACCAAAGAACTACAACTTAGAAAAGTTGAAAAACCCCCGACATTTTCATTTCAAAGTACAATATCTCAAAAACGGCTGAACAGATTTTCATGAAACATGGCTAAGAACACTTGGGATAAAATTATCTATGACACAAAAAAAACCGCATTCAAATCAGTCCATCCGTTTGGGAGCTACAATACCACAGACAGAGACGTTAAACTTATAACACCCCTCTCTTTGCATCGGGGGTTAAAAAGACTATCAACTGCCAACACGAGGCTACGAATTAGAATAAACACGTTGCTCAAGACATTTTTAACCCCACCCCTTAACCCTGCAGGCGCCGACCTCGTGGTGATCCCCGCCGGCGTGCCCCGCAAGCCCGGCATGACCCGCGACGACCTGTTCAACACCAACGCATCCATCGTGCGCGACCTGGCGCAGATGGTGGCCGAGCAGTCCCCCAAAGCGATTATGGCCATCATCACCAACCCCGTCAACTCCATGGTGCCCATCGCCTCGGAGGTCCTTAAGAAGGTGAGCTGGAATCTATTGCTATTTTCTCATGGGTCCTGAGACTGCTCTTAAGCTGGCAACGCAGCCGGTCCGCCGGGGCGCAGATCCGCAGTGCTAAGCGCGCCGGCATCGCGAGTGCTCACGATTAAGGACCACGTATCGGTTCGAAACATGTTGCGCGATATTCGACGCGAATGACCTGTTTCATTATATTTAAATATCTCTGAGAGCCATGGGAGTTTTCTATATAAAATACTCTTAAAATAATTTTGTATTAAGCAGTTACGCTGCTAACGAAATTATACATTTTTGAAATAAAGGATAAAATGAAAAATTTAATGCTCCGAGCCGGATTCGAACCGGCGACCACAGGCATTCATGGCCCGTCGCTACTAACCAACTGAGCTATCGGAACAATCCGGTTCGGGCACCAAATTCTTCAATCAGTTCCTTCCTACAACGCCTTAGGGAGGCGTGTAGCGACATCTACCAGAAGACTCGGCCTGTGGTCGCCGGTTCGAATCCGGCTCGGAGCATTATATTTTTCATTTTTTCCTTTATTTAAAAAATGTACTCTTAAATTGTTTTTTTTTTATACTGCGACGGTGGCACCAAGCATACGGTCTGCCTGTAGCCTGTGGACGCTTGCTACTCCAGCAGAATCACAAGTGCATTTCCGGCCCTTTGAGGGTTTGTTGTGTTCACTAGAGTCCCTTGATCTCAGCACAGCGAATGCTCGGGAGTTATGGTGACCTTACTCGCCACCAGAAACAACACCACATTCACTATGACATTACCACAGATGTATTTAAAAATATCTCATCTTTGCTGCCCCCTCATGGGCCACCATAATTAGCTCCTTTGAACAGAGCTTAGAATAGGGAAGATGCAGCTATAATATTTACCATTATTTTGTGTCCAAATTAAAAAAAAACATAAAATAATAGCTACTGAAATGTGTTTACTTTAGTTTATAAGTACTAATTTCAAACAATAATTACGATTTGAAGTAACGTGAAACGGAACGTGTTATAATCCACCAATCAGCGTCTGGGGACGTCACTCCTGTTGTGACAACTAATTAAAAGTTATAATTGTAGGAGCAAACTGTTTCATTTTAAAAATAGTAGCAATTTTCGGATAAAAATGAAAAAGCCTTAGCTAGTAAGGAAGCAGACTCCAGAAACCTTTGAAAGTTGGCGTTGACATGGTGGTAAATTATTTTGTTGAAAGTGCGGAGTATTCAAGCGTAGAAATGAAAGGAACTACGGTATGTTGTACAAATCACAGTGATACTTTGTATGTAGTTTATTCAGTGTCATAGTGCTTTCATTTCTTTATTAAAAAAAATATCAAAAGTGAAAACTCTATAACATATAGAGACGAACCACGGACAAACAAATATGGCGATTGGCGAGTGACACACACGAGTGACGTCACAGGAACTGTAGATCCGTTTAGGCGCGAAAGTTTAAATTGGCAGTTTGTAACAGGAATTATTGACAACTAGCTTCCGCCCGCGACTTCGTCTGCGTGGACCCTGGATAAAAACTACCCTATATTTTAATCCAGACTATAAACTATCTTCCTGCAAAATTTCATCCAAATCGGTTGAGCTGTTGCGTGATTGAGTAACAAACATCTAAACATCTAAACATCCAAACATCTAAACATCCAAACTTTCGCATTTATAATATTAGTAGGATATATTTTTAACCCCCGACGCAAAGAGAGGGGTGTTATATATATATTTTTTAATACTTTCGTGGTCTATTCTACATGCAAGTCTTTGAAATGAAATCAAGAATGAAAATATTGCATGAAAGATATGTTAAAATGTCAAATCTTAATATAAAAGTAATATTAGGTATGAATCAAATGTTAAGTATAAAAAAATACATAAAAGATGTATCACATGCCGAATGAAAGGTAGTCAAAGGGATTTAACGACACATTGTTACATCAGCATGGTCAACAATACGTAGATAACAGTAACGTCAATTCGGGTCATAGTGTTAATGATTTCTCCGTAAACAGCATGATCTGATAACAAAGACAAGACAGCTAATACGTGGAAAGAATACAGTAATCAATCGCATAAATAATGTAACTTTTATACTTGGATGCAGTGCAATAGCTAATGTAAAACAGAAACTTTCAATCACATTTCATAACTTCTTTTTTATATTCTTCAATGTAAGTCGCCATCAGATATATCAGTCTCTATTGTTGAGGCATTAGAGACGTGTTCAGATATCTGTGAACACCTTGGCCGCTCCGATATATGTGATGGCGACTGTACCTCCACTCCTCTAGTTCTACATATAATATTATTACCAGTTTACATAAAGACATAGGAATCTTCTTAGAGCTTGTGTATATATATAGTATTATAAATGCAAAAGTTTGGATGAGATGTTTGTTACTCAATCACGCTTAAACGGCTCAACCGATTTGGATGAAATTTTGCACGAACATAGTTTATAGCCTGGATTAAAATATAGGATAGCTTTTATCCCGGCTCCACGCAAACGAAGTCGCGGGTGGAAGCTAGTATGTATATATTCTTGGGTTGTCTGGATGAGATCGCTCTTTAGCGATAAAACCACCTGTTGTTTTACCTCTCCTGGCTCCTTTTATCTCTGTGTTTTCTTTTGTAACTGCTGTATCGGAGTGAGGCGAGCAGTAAAGAGTATTTGCATTGTATATTCTATTACTATAGAAGAATTAGACTTGGAAGATTTTAATAGTTAAAACCACACTGTCGAAAATTATTTCGATTACAGAAATCAATCCTTCTCACATATATCTCCCCTGTCTTAAAATAGATAAGGCATTGGTTACATAATTTTGCACGCCAGAGCCGCGTGCAACTTTCCACGCGCTATTTCGATCGGATAAATCGGATTGTATCAGGCTGTGCGCGTAACACGAGAAATTGTAAACATGATGTAATATTTATACGATGATTACTATAATTACTGATGCGATTATAACACGAGGATTATCAATGACATGATTGTACATACGTTTATGTCGTGATTTTATTATTAGGCTATAAAAAGGGTTTTAACGCTAATGATGCCTAAATTGATCATAAACTGAGCTATTGTGTGTGTAAAAAGTGAAAGTGACTTTAATGGTTCTATTTTTCTTTCTGATTTGGTCTTTTTTTAAAAGCTTTTATTTAACTTGCCCTGTTAGTATGGGACAAATCTTGCAAGTTAAATTTGACCCACTTCCCGGTGACCGATTGAGCTGAAATTTTGGGTATAAGTATAGTTTGGATGACAATTCAATATTATGGTACCATCGAGCTGATCTGATGATGGAGACAGAAGGTGGCCATGGGAATTCAGTACTTAACCGACGTAACCCCGTTGAGTTTGGGCTTGTTAGAATCGTCAACCATCATTAACTACTCATTAGTAGTTGATGATGGCATACAGAAAAGTACAGTCGGCAATAAAAGCTTACTGTACCAAAAATAAAATTTTTGACAGAAACTTATTTACTATTAAAAACTTTTTTTTCTTATTACCTTTATTGATAAAGAAATCGTAAAATGCCTGATGAATTCGGATTTATATCGCAGGCAGGCTGATAGGCAAATGGTATGACGATATTACTGACTAAATAAAATAATTGAACAAGCGAAGTTTTCTGGTTCAGCTTGGGCCAAAATTCGTTAGGTCGCATTTCTCAATCGATTCTCGTGAATTTTTGTGAGCATCATATAATTTTTGTTGATTCGGTTTTTCGAAATTAAAATTATAATTTGGACGGCAGGCCCCCGAATTCTACAGCTCAGAGCCACTAGTAATAACATTGTACAAAACAATTCAGCAATGTAGTCCAAAAACGTTTTAATGCACACGATTACATTTATCCTTGAATAAAACTTGTAAGTTATAAGCCTATTGGTCACAGAATAGATCAGATAGATAAATCATTTATTTGTTTTCTCTAAAGATAGAAACAATTATTCATCGATACAAATCGCCAATTATCCGGACACACATTGGTCGTCGTTTTACTCATTTTTGCAAGCATCGACAGCAAATTGTGCATTCATCATATCCAATTGCAACAATAATGATCCACAACTGATTGTAATGTCAACCGAGCCGAAATGCTATTGTCTCGTCTCGTTGACGGACACAGACGTTTAAGTACCATGAAAAGGAAATATGTTCAATTGTAGACAGCCTAACACATATGGAAATAAAGATTTGTGGTGTAGTATTACCGTTTTTATAGCTCTGGAATTAATAATTATTTATATATTTAACACTTTTACATGACATTATAGTAAATAGCCAATGCGTCACGAATGTTAGACTAACACTTACATTTTAATGGCATTACATTTTAATACATTGTATTGCTATTGTTGATCACTTGATTAAGGATTGGAGCATTCACTACATAATGAATTATTTATATCCTAATAATATTATAAATGCGAAAGTTTGGATGTTTGTTACTCAATCACGCTTAAACGGCTCAACCGATTTAGATGAGATTTTGCACAAAGATAGTTTATAGCCTGGATTAAAATATAGATAAGTTTTATCCCGGGTCCACGCGGACGAAGTCGCGGACGGAAGCTAGTTAAAAATATGAAAAGAATGACTGAATTATACTTTATTTTCTAATTCTGTATGCTTCGGAAATACATTTTAGTGTTCTAGAATAAATTAACACATTCTTTTTATAGCTTTAGTCGAGTATATTCGACATTCGTAGGTTTATTGATAATGTTAGGCTAATGTACACAGCTGCCAACTACTGTATTGCTAAAGCTAACCTCCCTACCCCCAGGCCGGCCATTACGACCCCAACCGCGTGCTCGGCGTGACCACCCTGGACGTGGTCCGCGCCTCCGCCTTCATCGGCGAGATCAACTCCGTGGACCCCCAGTGCGTCGAGATCCCCGTCATCGGGGGCCACTCCGGCGTCACCATCATCCCGCTGCTCAGCCAGAGCAAGCCCGCTGTCAAGCTGACGGACAAGGCCAAGATAGAGGCGCTGACCAAGAGGATACAGGAGGCTGGTACCGAGGTGAGTCAGATATTTCAATACTTACCGTCGTTTTGGCGTGTCTATTTCCCCTCAGATCTCCTAATTTTCCGTACACCCATGATTTTTTGACAAGTTGTAATTTGGGATGTGGGTCAATCAATTATTTCTTACTGTTGTTCGGTCTCTTTAGACACGGGAGAACGTGACAGAGTTTCTTAGAAAAATCTTAACACATGGACTTACAGCATGCTGAGAAGCCCATTAAAATTAGCTAAAATTCCAACAAAACCCTACATTTTATGGCGTATAAACACGGTTTCAAAATGGGACGTAAGCAGGGCAACTAGTGACAGAAATAAGTTGATTCATCCATGTGTGTGTTACCCGTGTGTTACCGTTACCGTCGCAAAGGCGCTAAAATTTCAACAAAACCCTATATTGTATGGCTTTAAACCCGTAAAAACACGGTATCAAAAAGGGACGTAAGCAGGGCAACTGGTGACAGAAATAATTAGATTGATCCGTGTGTGTGTGTGTGTGATGGCAGGTGGTGAAGGCGAAGGCCGGCGGCGGGTCTGCCACCCTCTCCATGGCGTACGCGGGCGCTCGCCTCGCCAACGCTGTTCTGCGCGGTCTCAACGTGAGTACTGAATACCGTACAGCATTATGCCACCATCTAGATTATCGGGCAAACTATGAAACACTTTTGGCATTACACGTCTAATTGAACTTACTTTGGGGCTAGTTCAATTTATCCAAGATTGTCCCCTAATATTTATTCAGTTCAATTAATTTAACGTTTAAATTACAATATAAATAAATTTCCTTTTAATAATAATAATAATAATTTATTTCAGATAAAAACCATAATTTGTGCTTTATGGTCGCCAAAATATAGAAGTAATATAACATATCAACAAAGAAAATCGAATTGTATCTTGCAATAAGTATCGTTATTTATTTCACAATAAAATAAAGATTAATAAGAACGAAACATTATAAACGTTTATCTATCTATGTAACAACTTTACGAAGTACCTACCATCGACAACACAGCTAACTGACCATCTGTGCACTTTATGTGCATTGTAATAAGTTTCAATATAAATACAGGATGGTCACTTAACTGTGTTGGCGTTTGTACGAAGTCAATACAAGCAATTAAAAAAATTACAAATAATATTTACTTATCCAATATTGCTTTTATTGTCTTTCACCGCATAAAGATATCAACACTTAGGCATTTTCGCGAGAAGAGATGCATCGTTAGTGACGTCGCCGAGTATAAGTTAAAAATGTTCCATTTTGTAACCAAAATTAACCATACAATTTGTATGACAAATAAAAGTTGCAAAATGGAACACTTAATTTATTCTAGGTAACGTCACTAATCTCTCGAAATGTCTCTTCTCGCGAAAATGCCCACTTACCAAGTACTTTCCACTAACACAAACTACATATCCCCAGGGCGAGTCCAACGTGGTCGAATGCGCCTACATCAAGTCCGACCTGACTGAGGCCAGCTACTTCGCCAACCCGCTCGTGTTCGGCAAGAACGGCGTCGCCAAGAACCTCGGCTACGGCACCCTGAACGCGTACGAACAGCAGCTGCTCAAGGACGCCATCCCCGAGCTGAAGAAGAACATCGCCACTGGCGAGAAGTTCGTCAAGTAGACGGGCAGTTGATGTCGTTGTAACTTGTTTAGGTGTTCAGAACACATTTAAGATCGATCACACGGGAGATTAACGATGCGTCTTAGGAATATCTTCTAGGAGCGATAAAGTGCTATATATTTGACACCCCACTGCTTGACAGATAGGTGTTAAATATATGTAAACACCCACTTCACCGTTTACTTGATTTTATTGAAGGAAAAGATGCTATTTGTATGGTTTGACTAATACATTCTGTTTATTGTGAGCTTCTGCGTGGTCGATCTTTTATGTTGATGGTTATTCATTCATTGATATTATAGCTGAATTAGGTAAAATAAATTACCTTTTGACCAGCAGACTTGTTTCAAATAATTATATTTGTAAATAAAGTCATACAATTAATCAATTACAATGATATGCGAAGTAGAGGCCATGCTTGCTTAAATAGAGGCCAGGCGGAATCAATTTAAGTTGATTTTATATTTAAATTTCAAATGTCGACCGACATACATATATTTGCGTTACGTACATATTTATTCATAAATTATTTTATTTAAGACTGTTTTTTGTATAAATTTTAAACAGACTTTGTTATTTATATTTATACACTTTGAATACAGTATTTCATCATGTTAGCTTCCGGTCTGGCCAGTGGTAGCTGTAAAACCCCAGTAAATACAGTAGTATCATTTGCATTTAGAGCAAACTTATTTCGATACTCATTAACCTAATTGTCATAAGACTAACAATTTTTTTATGGCAATTGGGTGTAAATATCGATATAGTACCAAGTATTCCGGTCGAGGTATTACATAGCACATATTGCCAAAGTTACCATGTTTGAATGGGTGTGTGGTTGTAAATAAATTGTTTGTGTGCCCAATGTGGTAATAAAAGTTACTACATTAAGATTATGTTTAATTTATTTTCCTGTGTCCAGTATCCGATAGAAAGAACGAAATGGTTGCATGGATGATGTGAACTTATTATATGACCATTGGTTGAATCCCATAAACAAAAAACAATTAGGTATTTACGAGAGTATAGCAACCTCTACATTGAATTATGTTAAAACCATTTGACTAAAACCTTATTATTCACTATTCAGTTTACAATCTATAATGCAACTTCTATGAAACATAATAAATGGCACTGTTTATAAACACTACATTAACACGTTCACAGTCCAGTGTCCCATACATGGGTCACGACGAATTATTCCACAAGTCCGTGCCCCGTACATGGGTCATCATTATAACCGACCGGGTACGCACTCAAATCACTGTAATTATAGTTGTTCATTTAGGATAGTCAGCGATCAATTAACTCTTAAATTGGTGTTTTTTTTTCGCGATTTCATGGTTGGCCCCATAGTAAACGTTGCTCAGTGTGACCCTCCCCGTCACCCCCTGGCACTTCAGATCACAACTTAAAATCATCCTGTATATTGTAATAATCCGAGTCCCAAACGTGGAGCACGGACGTGTGATGGAAGTAATTTGCTTGGACGTCCAAGAACATAAATATTGAAATATTTTGTACATATTTCACTGGCCCTTCCCAACGAGTCCACATATCATATTATACAGTCTGAGATGCGACTGGTTCTCGAAGAACTCGATGTACATCTCCAGCATGAGAAGCACCAGATACGCGCAGAACACCGTCACTCCCGTCCACGAGCGCGCCTTCGGGTTACTGTAGCTGAAACGGGCGCTTCGCTCCATGCTAACCGTTCACTGGACAGTCTTCTTAATTTACTACTAAGCACAGACTGGTGCGGTCGTCTACTACGAATGGGGGAGGATCAGGCAGTCAACAGAGCGTACTCAGTAGGGTGGCCCAGGTATCGCTGGTGGGACAGCGTGCAGGCGGATCTATGTTGTAGCTGAAAGCTGGCAGGATCCGGACAAGTGGCGTGCTCTCGTTTGAGAGGCCAAAACCCTTGTTAGATCACTGAGCTAGAGTAGTAAGTTAAATGGGTATTTGAACTCTAAGATGTCGGGTCCGCAGCATCAAGAATGAATGACAAGTGTTATAGCGTACGCTGTCAGTAGGTATGTTGCTCACTTGCAACAATGGCGTTGGCGTGACAGTGACTATTGGATGTCTTGCTGGAATGGTGGCAAGTTTAGAATCACCTCGATCAATGATTTGAATGAATTAAATACGCTGGCGGTCGTCTATATTCCATGGAGTTTATAAATTGGCTGGTTTTAAGACCTCGTAATAAGCCATAATATAGGTGCCTCCAATATGCGATTTTTTTAATGTCACACTACCAGTCCCTTTTCGTTATAAAAATGCAACTTACAAACTTTGCTAATATAAGCTGGCGTAAGAGTGAGCGTTTGACCGTCTGACTCGCTCCGTAATTGCGTGCCCTTTAAGGATTAGAATAAATCTAGTTGGGTGGCGGACTCGAAGACAACAGAACTGTCGTGATAAGTAGTGGGTAATCAATGTAATCATAGGTGTGACAACCACATTGGAAATCACGATAAACCACTGACCCTACAGCTCTATCTTTTTTCCTCCTTTGTTTGGTCTTGAGCTTCTACCAGTTTTTACCAAAGGCGTCAATTTCTACATAAGAAGGGAGACATGTTGAGAGATCCTTGACACTAAATCTTAAATCTTGATTTTTTTAGCCACTTTAGAGTTCTTCAGAGTTCGGTTACACCACAATGTCCATTAACAGTGTTAGTTAATATATCTAAGCAATTACGCGTAACAAGCGTAGAGCAGATAGCCAAGGCAATAGAGAACTGCACGCCGCTATCTGTCAGCTAGCCAAGGTTTATTTATAGAATTTAGTGGATAAACCTCGCTGAAATTTTGCAGGGTTCAAACATTGACCAATTCTATTAGTACACCAAATTGGTAAATATTGTGCCATGCGATAGATAGAATACTGTGAACATGCCCTTTTTTTTCCATGAGAATGTAGTTATCATGGCATATGCTGTTCTTGCTTTTAAAAGGATGCCACGCCCATGCACAATTTTTTTTTTTTTTTTTTTTTAATTAAGTATAGGTACGCATTTGACCCCTATCTCGCCTGATGGTAAGATTACAATTTACAATTTGACAATAAATGATTTCTGATTTTCTGATTTCATGATAAAGACTGAATTTCCTTGTAAACGTAGTTCCTACATCGCCTCTGGTTAATAATTCACCGACGCTTGGTAAGGGTAACTAGATTACAGTTACACGGGTCAAGTTTCGATGAAAACATCAGTAAAATGAATTTCATGAACATCGAAATTTAAAAAAGAAATGAAACCCAGCATCGATTTGCATCATATTTATTGATTGAGTCCTCCAAAACTTTGTTTTCGCTTTACCGGACTTTTTTTTTTACAGATTATCTTTCTTTCGGCTACTTAAATTACATTATTAATATTACAATTTATAAAGAAATCACAATGTCGAGACACGCCGCGACGCCCGCCCGGCTTCAACAGAACTTTAATTTAATCAGTCGTTTTTACATAATATAAAACATTTACAACACGCCGCCCCGCCGGACATCGCCAGCTAGCTTATATACAAATAAATCCTAGTATACCACATACAAAACAACACGCTCTCGACCTCTGGCTTAGGTCTCTTCCATTCATCCACATTGTTAAAAATGATTTGATTCTACCCGATTGAAGCTAGTGAGTTCATATAAAGCAAAGCAACAGATTCATATTATGAGTACAATTCGAGTCATTACCCACATTTTGGTTATCATTATTCGTTTATTTAGCTTCGATTAAAACAAATGGTTTCTTTGAATTAACCCAATAAAGATTGTAAAAAATGAATATAAAGTATAAATTACAAAGGCGGTGGCAATGTCCGACGGGCGCGGTCTGATTTAAGCTGGCACCACATTCCCCGACGCCGCGACCGACATCTAACGTCGGCCGCGGCGGGCCCGAGACAAGCGACGCTGCCGCCTACCGGCACTCTCATTCCAGAACAGTACATTCGACAAATTTGAACCCACTTGCGTTTACATAGAGTTACAGCATTTTAGCTTTAGATTGAACTGGTCAACGCGCGTGGGTCCTCGTATGAGATCTGTTATGTATGGTACAGTGGGTGCCGGCGGGCGGCAGCGAGGCGGGTGTTGGGAACACGAGCGCAGCGCGGGTTCTCACACTACACTACACTTCAGTAAAATGCGGGCCGGCGCGGGCGGCGCGGCGGCCCCGCGCGAGGCCGCGAGGCCGCCCTAGCTAACGAAAACAAATATCTATCGTACCTTAACTAAGTATAATTACAAATGCACAGAATGTATACATGATGACGTGTTTATACCGATAACCGTGTACGCTAATATTTATACATGTATATTGGAGCCGGCGCCGCGCTATACAGGGTGCGACATATGTACAGGGAGCTGCGCCGCGCCGGCGACGCTCCGTGCGAGGAATCCGCTCGCACCTACCCTAGTCTAGACTATAGTGGACGCTACTCTAGCGAGGCATAGGAAGACCTGGACCAGCCGCCGCCTGCTCCCACACCGCCGCAAGCTTGCCGTTTGTCAACACGTGTTCGTCAATGAAGATTATACATAGCCACAGCATGCATACATTAGTAGCATTCGTTTGATGCGGATATTTTAATATACTGGCGGTATAGGAGTCGGCGGCGATACTGCGACAATCGAGCCACAACATGGAGGCAGTGGCAGTGACGCCGGGGCAACACCATTACATTACACCGAATTCGTACGCACCGAAATATAAAAACAAATTTAAAGCCCCTAGCGATGGATCGAAATGAACATAATAAATATACACTATATCTGAAGCGGACGTCCGCAGATTCCTCTTACACTTAAAGCTTGCCACAACTCGATAAATATTCCCTGCTTTAACTTGACCTAACACTTTAAAATTTACACTTGTCCGGAACACTCACTAAGTCTGTCACTTTGCATCGTCCGTGACGCTTTTAAGCATAATCTATCTTACTTTAATGCCAAGCCAGTTGGCGTAGTCAAAGGTTAAAATCTTCACCTCCTATGTTAACTCCGGACGGCTATTACTATAACGTCCATGTCCGGTTATTTCTAAGTTTGCCCTCCGTATAATTTTACTTTCGTCGAGTACTTATTAAGGTTGTTGCTTGGCGCTGTTCAGTTTCAGGTAGTTCATAAGCCATTTAACTGCAATCACTGCTGTCTGCTACAGATAATTCTGCTTCTCGGATGTGCCAATTCTCTCTTCTTTAAGGATTTGTTTATGGATTCCATGGTGCAGCGTTAGCGATGACGAGTTTTAACATGCTACGTTTCAGCTGTCTACAACGGTGGTCTCTCGATTCTCGTTTGCAGCCAGCGTCCACGGCAGACAGTGTGGTACACTCGGGTGCGTTTCCTTAAAGACTGTTCTTACTAAATGACGGCTTGTAGCAGTGATGTTCGTATAGCCAGTCTAATCCCATTGTCTGCTGATGACTGAGATCCTCAGGAAAGTGGGCCTCATTGGCCCACTGTTTCCGCAGTAGTCGCACCTTTCTAGCGGTCCTAGACGACAGTCATACCATCATTCTCACTAGAAAATCTGCGACTGCTTCGTTGTTACAGCAGTTTCATTTTACCACAGACGAGTGGCTCATTTCAGCAACAGTCGGTCAGCAGATGCACTTTACCCACGACTTTACAGTTCGGCCAGCAGCCCTCTCAGTAACTGTCGACCAAGCCTTTTTAGACGATGATTACGTCCGCATTTCAGCAACTGTCAGTAAGCAGCCGACGTGTCGCGCAGAGTTCGGCGAAGCCTCCTCAGCCGACGACTCCATCGTCCTTAGCAACCTCAGCAGCATACGTGTCTCAGTTGAACCAGCAGCCTCCTAAGACGACGACACTATTGTGTTTGCGCAGACGTGCGGTAGAGTTCAGGCGCAGGTGACGAGCGGCGGCGGAGGCGGAGGCGGAGGCTGGGGTCAGCAGCGAGCGGCGCGGGCGGCGGGACGGCGTCAGTCCTCGTCGGAGAGCGGCTCGTAGCGCGCCGACATGAGCGGCGCGGGCTCCGGCGCGACCGGCGCCGCCGAGATGGCCGCTATTGACGTCACTGGCGCGGGACCTGGGAACCACAATAATACATTAGAAAACTATAAAAAACCGGCCAAGTGCGAGTCGGACTCGCGCACGAAGGGTCCCGTACCATTATCTATAAAAACGGCAAAATTAATCACGTTCGTTGTATGGGAGCCCCCTTAAATGTTATTTTATTTAAAAAAAAAATGTATTTGTTGTTATAGCGGCCATAATAAAACAAAATGTGTGAAAATTCAACTGTCTAACTATCACGGTTCATGAGATGCAGCCTGGTGACAGGCGGATGGACAGCGGAGTCTTAGTAATAGGGTCCCGTTTTTACCCTTTGGGTATAGAACCTTAATTAAAGTACCTCAATATGGGTGTAGACTAGAAAATTATTATTACTCCAAAAGAAAGAAGGCAATTAAATATGCCTAGTGACGAAAATCCCTTTCAGATATCTCAAAGAATTACGAAGCTACAACCCGTTTATTATTGCTTATTTTGTAATTTGGTAATATAGACATTTTTAAATAAAGGAAAAATTGAAAAATTTAATGCTCCGAGCCGGATTCGAACCGGCGACCACAGGCATTCATGGCCCGTCGCTACTAACCAACTGAGCTATCGGAACAATCCGGTTCGGGCACCAAATTCCTCAATCAGTTCCTTCCTACAACGCCTTAGGGAGGCGTGTAGCGACATCTACCACAAGACTTGGGCTTCTTAACGGCACCAACGTCTCAAATTATATTGAGAAATCGTCAGTAACGATGCGCCACCCCATACTAAATTAATTTTGTATTAAGCAGTTACGCTGCTAACGAAATTATACATTTTTAAATAAAGGAAAAATTGAAAAATTTAATGCTCCGCAGCAGCTGTTATGCAGGCGTTGTAGGAAGGAACTGATTGAGGAATTTGGTGCCCGAACCGGATTGTTCCGATAGCTCAGTTGGTTAGTAGCGACGGGCCATGAATGCCTGTGGTCGCTGGTTCGAATCCGGCTCGGAGCATTAAATTTTTCAATTTTTCCTTTATTTAAAAATGTATAATTTCGTTAGCAGCGTAACTGCTTAATACAAAATTAATTTGGTAATATAGACTTTAAATAATGTGTACATGATTTAAAGATTGTAAAATCCGTTCCGATTCGATGCAATGCGATGCGTGCCGTTTGGTCCTTAAGGGTTAAAACAATGTACTCACCATCGCTAGTGGAGCTGGCGGCCTGGCTGACCGCCGCGGTGGTGGCGGGCACGTTGAGCGCCGAGTAAGGGTACGCGTAGGCGGTGGCGGGGAAGGCGAGCGCGGGCTTGCGCTCGTCCGCGTCGCTGCGCATCACCTCCACGATGCGGTTGGTCACGTAGTCGAACGGCGTGAGCATCGTGGACGAGTTGCAGCCGGAGAAGCGACGCGTGCTGTTCGCTCTGGAACTACGGGGGACAACGTAACCACATATTCACATGAAGGTCATCACAAAATATTCTTCAAGGAAAACGGAATGAAGAAGATGCTTGAGGGACAGTAAGGGGTGGAAGCGTGGAGGCTCTCGTGCGGCTCAAAAGTTCCAGTGTCTCCGTGTTGGGATGGTGGTTGTTTGGTTACTATAGGGATGGTGGGTGGTGGGTTACCTGTTGGGATGTTGGTTGGGTTGTCGTGTTACCTATTGGGATGGTTGGGTTGTCGGGTTACGTCTCGGGACGGTGTTTGTCTGGTTACTATTGGGATGGTGGTTGGGTTGTTGTGTTACCTGTTGGGATGGTGGTTGGGTTGTCGTGTTACCTGTTGGGATGGTGGTTTGGTTGTCGGGTTACGTCTCGGGACGGTGTTTGTCTGGTTACTATTGGGATGGTGGTTGGGTTGTCGTGTTACCTGTTGGGATGGTGGTTGGGTTGTCGTGTTACCTGTTGGACAGGTGGTTGGGTTGTCGGGTTAGGTCTCGGGTCGGTGTTTGTCTAGTTACTATTGGCATGGTGGTTGGGTTGTCGTGTTACCTGTTGGGATGGTGGTTGGCTTGTCGTGTTACCTGTTGGGATGGTTAGGTTGTCGGGTTACGTTTCGGGACGGTGTTTGTCTGGTTACTATTGTGATGGTGGTTGGGTTGTCTGGTTACCTGTTGGGATGGTGGTTGTCGGGCGGGCTGACGGGCTCGAGGTAGGGCGCGTGCTTGGGCGGCTCGCGCCGCTTCCAGTCCTCGCCGCCGTACTCCGACACCGCCGCGGCCACGTTGTATCGGCTGCTGCAATACACACACGCGTTTATTATCCCAGTCTTATCACTCATTACTCTTTACACCAGGCTTTAGCTGGCTGTGCGGCTGCCTGCGTATGACCATGAAAGAAGAAGGCTAAAATACATATAACCCACAAAACTTACTCACAAGTGTACAAGATTTCAACTCAATTGGACTTCGGGAAGTTGATGAAATTAAATACCTTATACGAGTATGCAAGTTAACCCCTTCTGTGTAAATTAAAAACGTACGTTCAAGTGTAACTCATGTAGGGCATAAAAATTGTATGTAATTGTTGTAATTGTATTTATGAAAATTATTTTTCAATTGCCTGCCTGAAAAGGGTTAATGGTGAAAAAGGGATAAGGACGGCATCGGGCGAGGCAATGCGCACGTAGAAGCCATGAGCTTAGAGGCGGTGCGGTTGTCAAGTGGCGACCACGTGGGTAAATCCCGCACAAGGTGGACTCATGAACTGAGAAAGGCGGGGGTTCACTGGCTGCGGGCGCGGGACCGGTCATCGTGGCACTCTGTGAGGGAGACCTATGTCCAGCAGTGGACGCCTTTCGACTGACGCTGTGTACATACTTGTGGTGCTGCGGCTGCTGCGTGGGGCTGCAGAAGTCGCGGGTGATGATGTTGGAGGCGAGGTCTCCCAGCTTGATGCTGGCGGTGTGCGCGGGAGGCTGGGGCTCCTCGCGCGGCGGAGATTGTCGCTCGTCGCGGAGCGTGGGAGAACACTCGCGCATTATCGTCTGGGAATACAAATAACAATCAGATAATATTATACAACTATGGCACTAAACAGTGGTCGCTTGTGAGAAGGCTTTAAGTCACCCAAAGAGCAATGGAGAGGTATATGCTGGGAGTTTCTCTACGTGGTCGCATCTGGAATAGGCAGAACCAATGTAACCGATATAGGCATCTGAATCGTTCAAATTAAGTGGCAGTGGGCGGGGAACATTGATTTATAACCGATGGCCGGTCGGGAGGGATAGGTTCTCGAGTGGCGACCACGTTCCGGCAGGCGCAGCGTGGGTAGACCTCCCACAAGGTGGACTGTTGACCTGGTAAAGTTCGCGGGAGTCCGCTGGAAGTTATAGTGACACTTTTTGAGGGAGACTTATATCTAGTTTCCGGCTGATGGATATTAGAACTCTTACTATATATGCGAAACATGTAATAGGGTAGTTTCCTCATGTTAACATTTATAACGTGGTGCTACTACGAGTATGCGGATAGTAAAATTAGTAAACCATCACATTATTGCAGTGTAAATTACTAAATATAATCAAAATCATAAAAATATTTTTTAATCGTCCAAGAGTAAATTTAAAGCTACGAATGAACCGTTTCGGTTGCCGCCAGCGAGTTCCATTTTTGTCTATAATTTTTGTGTATTTAATTGATGTTCGTTAATTGCAGGTGCTCCCATACAAACATTTGTTTCTCTCGAAAAACTAGTACGAATGGGCATCGTAAAAAAATGTTAGCAATGTAGCCAACATTGGTAGGATAATTCCCGGTACTCACGGGAGGGAACCGCTGGTCGGTGGCGGACTGGCTGATCTGGTGCGTGATGATGGCGTCGATGAGCGAGGCGGCCGTCAGCGTGCCCTCCGTGCGGCCCGCGGGCGCCGCCGCCACCGCCACCGCGGCCGCTGCTCGGGTGCTGACACACACACAACAACAATACATTAACTACTACACTCCAAGCTTTTTACTGACTTATTGAGCAAAGGCCTCCCTCTTCTTCTTCCACATATCTCTGTCCTGAGCAGCATCCCACCAGTCTTGGGCGAAGACGTCAAGCTCGTCTCGCCATCTCCTACGACGTCTACCGCGACCATAGATTATATTATAGTTTGGCCCTATGGTTGACAGGTAGAGAATGCTTTGAGGCATTAAGTCCACCTTTTGTACTTTTTTGTTTTGTGCAATAACGTTTCAATAAATAAATAGTTCTACGAACGGATACTCAAGTCTGAATAAAAAAGCGCATAAATAAATAATAAATAAATAAATATTAGGGGACAATCTTACACAAATCGACCTAGTCCCATAGTAAGCTCATTAAGGCTTGTGTTATGGGTACTAGACGACGATATATATAATAGATATAAATACTTAAATACATAGAAAACTTCCATGACTCAGAAACAAATATTCATGCTCATCACACAAATATTTGCCCTTACCGGGATTCGAACCCAGGACCTTCAGCTTCGTAGGCAGCGTCACTACCCACTAGGCTAACCGGTCGTCCGACATACCCACCGGCATACCTATCGCTTTGCATGCCTACAAAATTTTACATTGGACCTTCAACGCGCGGGTCGTTGCCCGCACGTGCCGGCCAATCGACGCTAGGGTTGATACCGATTTGAAATGATTTTATCATTAATAATTCAAAAAAAACTTTCGTTATTGAAATAATTTCAATTTTTTTTATGGTGATATGTTATGCGTCAACAATCGCTTTACCTACACTTACTTTTAACTTTTTTTTATTATTGATTTTTTTTTCTTTCTTTAAATGTTCAGTTAAGTATTAAATTTAAGAGTGGTGAACATTCTGAATCTGATAAATAATTTCAGTAAGTATTCGAACGAGAAGCACGGACAAAAATTAGCATGCATCACGTTTTTCATGTTATCATACAGGTACAGTAGTACCGCAAATATAAGTTACAACGATGTACCTGCGCAGAAAGCATTTTTTGAAAACATTTTAACCAATCATAAGGCAGCGCACTTGCGCGGGTAAAATCTTTAACGCCCATTGGCCAAAATTTTGCGCGCGACGCCGGCAGCTCCGGCGCCCGCCATTTTGTCTGGCGCCATGAGCGGGAAAGCACGATTCATTGCATATTGTCCCTTACGTACCTGCTACGATTTCATTCGGTACTTGTCAGCACTCGTCGGCGTGGACGAAAATTGCCGATGTAACTTATATTTGTGGTACTACTGTATACTATTTGTTTTATTATTGTACACCCGACTGCAGTGCGCCGAAGTCATTTTTGAATAATTGATTGATCACAACTTTTAATGTGCGCGTGAGCGCGTGTGACAACCAACTAGCTGAATCCCCGCTAGCGGCGCGCAAAGTTTAGGTATAATTCTGAGTTCCCACACTCAAAATCTGCATTGAGTGCTGTGCTATGATCTCGTGGTGCCAAGATATATTACTATAATCAACATCATATCCTTAGATCAACACTTCTCCGAATATAACAAAAAATATATAAAAATTGGACACAAGGGGTTACTGCAGATACTCTAAGGAAGCGTCCTTTTAAATATTTGCTCCAGTTACCTACACCTAACCTAACCATCCGATTTATAAACCAATTTTATCCGGCAACTCCGTCTGCGTCTTTAATATATCTTATTTAAAATAAATTAAATACTAAATATTCTTCTCAAAAACAGATCGCGAAGCGCCGCGTTGTGGACGTAGGTGATCATACCCTAACCTTGGGTACTACACAAGGCCGCAAATGTAGCCGCTAGCCGGCTGTTAGCTACTGCTATCAATGCTATCATCTGTATACTCACTCCTTCCAGACGTCCAGGTGCGGCGAGGCGGGGTGGCGGTGCTGTTGCTGTTGCTGCTGCTGTTGCTGTTGCTGCTGCTGCTGCTGCTGGTACTTGTGCGCCGCCAGCAGCCTGCGCTCGCCCTCGCCCGAGGCAGGTTGCGGCTGTTGCGACGATTGCTGCTGTTGCTGCTGCTGCTGTTGCTGTTGTTGTTGCTGCTGTTGCTGTTGTTGCTGTTGTTGCTGTTGTTGTTGTTGTTGTTGCTGCTGCTGCTGTTGCTGCTGCTGCTGCTGGTGCTGCTGCTGTTGTTGCTGCTGCTGTTGTTGTTGGTGCTGCTACAGTAAAATAAATATTCGAGTCTAGGGCGCAGCTGATTGATACCGGTAACGTAATTTCAATCTAACTGAAGCAAGAAAGCAAGACTTTCATGGACGAGAACTGCATTGTGCTAACGTTACGCGGCATAATTTATACCGTCCAATATTTATTATAATAATTTACAAAATGTCTAGATATGTAGAAATACAATATGTAAAAATATTCACAAGAAACTAAAAACATAGTGAATGAAAATTATTTATTTGTGTGACATTTTCTAAATACATTATATTTGCTTATGTCAGGTGACACCACTGTTCCATTATCATCACTGTACAATTATGTCCGTTAACTGACCTGTTGGATCATATTTTGCCGCTCGTTCATCATATGCTGCTGCTGCTGATGATGCTGCTGCTGCTGCTGCTGCTCTATCGCCATATGTCTTTCTCGCTCGTGCATCGCTGCTATCGCACGTTCCCTGCACCATCAAAATCAAAGTTATGCTTTTGTTTTTTTTTAATCCCTTGTGCTGTTATGCTAGGGCCACACTAACGAGAAATGCCATTAATTATCGCGATAATGGACGTTAAGGCTACGGCGACACTACGATTATCGCGATAATTAATGGCATTTCTCGTTAGTGTGGCCCCAGCATTAGTGCACCAAAATTGTCAGAAATAATTTCTTCGTACTCCTTTATTTGAAGTTGTTTATATAGTCGAAGAAATATAGAAATGTGTTGATATGCCCACCTTTCTCTGTTCTGCATCGCCAGTTGTCTGTCCCTTTCTAAGAGTTGCGCCTGCATTCCTCTTCTGTCTCGTTCCAAGACCGACTGTGAACACAAATATAGCTTTAAAACCCTCCGTTTTGTTTTGGTGATGTTTATGTTTTTTTTAGGAGATGTGTTGTTGTTGCTACTTGATATTTACAAGAAAGTAGAGTGCAGATCCGCTCTTATTTTATATAACTACATTTTGATAGAAAAAGTCACACTTTTCATGGGGTTACTAATGAAATACATAATTTTACTTGCCATATATTGTAACATTTCCCCTAATTAGCCCTTAGCAGTTTTTATCACAAACTGTAAATATTTAAGGATTGTTATAAAACCAACCAAACCTAACCTACAGAACTCTACAGAAAGTTGATTCAAATTGTCCTGAAAACGTTACAGTTTCAGAGATCACTTTTATGGCAAATAAAGGTTATGGAAAACACTAGTGTTAAGCAAATGCAATAATGGATCTGGTAGGTATCCCGGTTACCTGGTACAGAGGTAATAAAGCTGTGGAAGTTCGCCAAAGGACAAAAACATGCTAAAGCCCTGATTAAAGGGTACAATAATAAACTGTCTAAAGAGCTATTACAACTCAGAAGGCACAAAACCTGCGCAGTGACGAGAATTCTGACAGGACACTGCAAACTAAACAAACACCTGGTTCAAATGGGTATGAAACAGGACGCAACTTGCAGGTTCTGCGAGGAGACAGAGGAAACAGCAATGCATATTCTCTGCTCCTGCGGAACACTCATACACAAAAGAAGTATCTACCTAGAGCGGCACATCATGCACCCAGAAAAGGTACAACATATCACCGCCCAAAGAATCTGGAATTTCCTAGAGGCAACGGGCCTTAACGGTGAAATCTAAAACAGGGCTGCCACAATAGATCACTTGCTGGTCGAAGCGGCGCATAAAGGCCCACAATAATAGTTATGTATTCTTATACTTCTTACTACGTTGCTCTTACCTTCCTTTTTGGTTTTATTAATAATTAATATTATGTTTTATGAACCTCCAGGTCTGTTTGTATAACCTCTCAGTTATTGTACATTGTGTACAACATATGTAACGAATTTATTATGACTGTTTGTGTATCTAAATAAATAATAAAAAAAAAAGAAAAAAAAGAAAACAATAAAACTACAATAATAAAATAAATACCTGGTACTGCATGTGCTGCGGGTGGTGCTGCTGATGTTGGGGGTGGTGGTACTTGTGCACGATACCCATTTCGCGGTCCCGGTGGAGCTTTTCGTGTATCCTGGACGGAGAAACGATTCTTAATGTCGAGAGCTTCTCGCCGAGTCTCGAGGAGCTCTCGACGAGAGCACACCATGTACACACTCGTTGCGTCATTTGAACAGCGGAACAACCCTTTGACTCGGCCGCAAAAACCAACGCGCGACCGAGCCGTGCCGAGGCGAGAAACGAGCGGGCGAGACAAAGTGAGAGCATCATGTACACAGTCGTTCTCGGTCTGTCTCGGGTGTCTCGACGAGTGTGTACAGCCGGCAAGTAATTGTGTGGAATGATATTATTCTTAATAGTGTTCAATTTAATATTGATTAAGATTGGCGGGAAAAATGTTAGAAGGTAACCAGCTTTTCATAATTTTCAATAAGTACCAACAAGGTGTTATTACGTGGCACAGTTGTTTTCCTAATTTTCTCCCAAACTTTAAATTAGTTTTTTACTTCTAAGGACGAGTACTATCAGCTACTTTCAGAGCTAAACTCATCTTGTTTGGCATCTAATAGGGGTGTAGACTCGAAAATTAGTATTACTCCAAAAGAAAGAAGGCAAAAAAATATGCCTAGTGACGAAAATCCCATTCAGGTATCTCAAAGAATTAAGAAGCTACAACCGTTTTAATATTGCTTGTTAGAGAGAGAAAACGCAAACGGTGTGTGACGTCACATTACAGGATGCTGCTGGGGGGCCCGACGACCGCGGCGCCCAACACGATGCGGCGCGGCACGTTGCCGTCTTCTGTGACGTCACATTCTTCCAGCGTCATCGTTTCATATGAAGTTGCGTTTTGCGAAAAAGCGACAGAACATAACCCTTCTTAAAACTTTGGACATTTATAACTTCGTGATTATTTAACCTTTTTCGTTGATATTGTCTCCGTTTGACTACATTTTTTATTCTTTTTTGAGAAAATATGACATTATTGATTATTTTATTTAGTGTCTACGCCGCTATTTGTAAGCACGTTATATATTTATAAAGATATGTGGTGGGAGGGTACGCTACTGAGTACTGACCTCATGTCGTGCTTGGCGTCGGGCTTGGCGTCGGGCGCCTGGCCGCGCGGCACGGGCAGCGCCGACGCCGACACGGCCGCGTCCACCAGCGACGTGAACGCCTCGTGACCTGCGACAACCACAACCACAAAAACTCTATACACGGTTCACCATTCCACATTCACTCATTACTTATACATTTTATAAATTTCCGGAATCCAATTATTATCAAATTTTACCTGTCCTTGGAGTTTTTCCGCTAAAACCCACACTATCCTGAAAACCAAGGTGTGGATCATCCATCCATCCATCCCAGACGCGCCGATCCACACCTTGGTTTTCAGAATAGTGTGGGTTTGACAATTAATACAGAAAAGGGTGAATACAGAAAAGTACAGTCGGCAATAAAAGCTTGTACCAAAAATGAATTTTTAACCGACTCCAATTTAGTACTCCGCCAAGCCATAAACATTTCCACATTTATTTTTCATCAAACTGATTTCCGAGAGCAAATGCGTTGATTATTAGAAAAAAAACCGAAGCGCTGTATGTGGGCCGATAATGTTTGAGGACTTCCGTCGATTCCCCAAGATCATCATCACCTTTGGCACTTTATTAGTTCCTATTTCAACGGAATCTTATCAGAATCTGTGATATACTTTTGTACTTTTAAGTACCTCATAGATCCCATCATCCAACTGATTTTTTTTTAAAAATGGGTCTCACCTGGAAGCACATACTCACAAAAAAAAAATCGAATCGGCTCATCAATGACGGGGTTCTGAGGTAAGAAACATTAAAAAAAAAAAGAAAAATAATATATACAACCGAATTGAGAACCTCCTCCTTTTTTTTGAAGTAGATGAACCTTATTTCTGGTAAGAAAGTTACACCTACACGCCAACTCGTTTTGTACAAGATTGGGAATATGAACTTAATTTGAAAGTGACTTTGACAGCGTACGCCTGGCAGGTTTTAACTATAGTCGTTCTTGGCACCGTGGGCACGACACGCAACAACTTTAGACATCGTTAAGGTGTTCTTGGCGTCCAATTAATTTGTGGTGAGAGTAACTAACAAGCTGTCGACCTTCATGAGGAGGAATTCTGGCCGAAGAGTGAACTTTTCCGGCGATTTTGAGGCCGGTTATTTGACACCCAGAACATGCGCCGCGCGTCGCCGTCTTAGCGTGTTATTGTACTACGTATAAGTTGTGTATAGTGACACTGCGCTGCTTCGCCGTGAATCTGGCCGAACCCGAGAACCACCGAGGAAGGAAGAGGCCGACCGAAATCCACTTGGTGGTCTAATATCTAAGACTTGCAAGCCGCAGAACATGATTAAATGACAACCTAGGAGGGACATGTCTGGCGTAAGCAATCAAGGATTCCCGACTCCAATTAAATGGGATAAGGGAAAGAATAAGTTTTTATTCCCGACTGTACTTTTCTGCATATCGCCAACAACTACGTATTGAGACG
This sequence comes from Epinotia ramella, assembly GCA_947578815.1. NCBI lineage: Eukaryota > Metazoa > Arthropoda > Insecta > Lepidoptera > Tortricidae > Epinotia > Epinotia ramella. The sequence goes on from OX388216.1 coordinate 20,573,460, forward strand.
ATTCTAACGAGCCCAAACTCAACGGGGTTACGTCGGTTAAGTACTGAATCCCCATGGCCACTTTCGTCTCCATCATCAGACCAGGTCGATGGTACAATAAAATTGAATTGTCATCCAAACTATAACCCAAAATTTCAGCTCAATCGGTTGAAGATATCTGCTCCAAAATTCAGTTGCAAGATTCCACCCGGACAAACATACATTGCAAGTTAATGAAAAGCTTGTAGACTGACCTGGCGGAGGTGGTGGATGCACGTGGTAGGAGTGCCGGATGACGGACGGCTGCGAGTACGGCGAGGCGGGCCGCTCTCGCTCGCGCCGCGCGCCGCCCGGCATCTGCTTTGACGTGATGAAGTCCGCCATGATGATCTGCCGCTGTGCCTCCATGCCGTAGCGGCTGAATGCGGGGTTCTGTACAAACATGTTTATGGTAAGCTCGGAGAATAAGGTCAAAAATGTTGGCCAATGGTTCCCACTATGTCAGATTTCGGTCCGGATTTGAATCGGTCGTCCCAGTGGCAGAACCTTTTATATGAAGCTATTCACACTTGTCGGACGCCAATTTGTATGAGGCTCCGACACCTGATAAAAAATTGGGCCCGACAGCCGACAAGTGGGAACCGGGGGCTACAGATAGTTGAATGGCCAGTTGCCGCTAGGCTGAGCTTTAAAGACTCAAACCATCAACCGACGCGAGTATTCTCAGTACTGCGTAACGCTTTACGAATTTGAACGGCTCAGCCTGAGGCAAGCTCGCCCCGTGCGGCGAGCTGCTCGCGAGCCAATTTGGTACACATAAACATGCGCGGGTGAGGCAGCGTGCTCGCGGCGGCGGCGAGCCGACTTTGTGCGTCGTTCAAAATGGCGTCGGACACGATGAAAGTCGCGGCTGCGTTTATCGTAATTCACCGAATTATTACCAAAAAGAAAGAGAAAATCGCCTCGGTGGTGGATGAAACAGTTGTACAAAAATCGTTATTCATGTGGTGCACATTTAAAAAGTATCATTGCCCAAATTAACCCAATAGTCCCAGAAAAATATCGGGAGCCGCAATTTAAAGATCAATAAAGGCGTTATCTAAATGTGCTCTACATACCTAAATAAGGTACGCGTTTCATCGATTTCGAAAGAACCATCGATAAAGTCAAATCTAATGGAGATCAGTTTGAATTTAAAAGATACTACTTCTATATTTACACCTACAGTATTATTTGATATAGGTGGCCTGTATTAAACATAATAATAAAATAAGACATAACATGTCGTAACAAGCCTAGTCATTGGGATGGGAGCAACTAAGGGGTAAAAAAAAGTTTGCATTGGCTAGAAATGTAAAGGACACAAAAGACAAGCTAACTATACTGACCGGTGAGAAAGACTGAGGCGACTGTGGCCGTTGCGCATTCTGCGCACCCGGATAATACGCGCCACCGGGACTCTTCCTCTTATTGTACATCTCATGAAACCGCTGCTTGTCCGGCAAATGGTGTCCGTGCGTGCCGTGCACCGGCGTCCCAGCCGTTATGGACCCCGCTTTAGCGTCCGGCGGGGTCCGTCGCGGCTCGTACCGGGACTCCAACGGGGTTCCCAACGTGATGGAACCCTTGGGGTTGGGCGCGGGTTTGAGGGTGGGGCGCGGCGCGGCGGCCACCGGTTTGGGTTTGGAGTTGTAGAGCGTCGGCGATTCGCGCTCAAGAGGACGGTATTGTGGGAATTCCGAGTTGCGGTACTGCGGTTGAGATATTGATACCTGCGGGATGAGAATTTGTGTAATGAAGAAGGCTCACATTAAAATTCTCTTCTACTTTCTTAATGTTTGTTTAGTGGTGGAGCGATTGCACAGTCGCGGAATTAAATGGTTCATCACTTTTGTACCTCAATAGTACCTAATGAAGCGGTGGGCTAAAGGACTGATAGTAATGAAGCTGCGGTCTAAGGGATCGATAGTAATGAAGTGATGGGCAACAGTGGAAGATAGTGCTGAAGCGGTGGGCTAAAAGGGCTGATAGTGATGATGCGGTGGGCTAAATGGGCTGAGTGATTAAGCGGTGGGCTAAAGGGCGGATAGTAATAAAGCGGTTGGCTAAGGGGTCGATAGTAATGAGAGATGGGCTACAGTGGAAGATAGTGATGAAGCAGTGGGCTAAAGGGGCTGATAATGATGAAGCGGCAGGCTAAATGGGCTGATAGTGATGAAGCGGCAGGCTAAAGGGGCTGATAGTGATAAAGATGTGGGGTAAAGTGGCTGATAGTGATAATGCGGCAGGCTAAAGGGGCTGATAGTGATAATGCGGTGGGCTAAACGGGCTGATAGTGATGAAGCTGTGGGCTAAAGGGCTGATAGTAATACAGCGATGAACTAAACGGGAAACAGAAACGAAGCCTTGGGCTAATGATGCTGATAGTGATGAAGCTAAAGGGTGATGAAATGGTTACAGGGGAGGACAAAGTAATAAGAAGGTGGGATGAGGTTGATAGTCACGGATTGGTGAGCCAAGGGGTCTGATAGTAACGAAGCGGTGGTGCTGATAATAGAAGTTGAACGTTGTGCAATTTCACATGTGTTTTACTTACCGTTTTCCCAGGCTGCGGGAACGAGTGATCATGCCTCGGCTTCTTCACACTCAGGTCCAGCAGTGGTTCCGCTCTCTCCCTCGCGTCCCGCGGCTCTATATGCAGCACGACGACGCCCTCCTTGGGCGTGTCGTTGGCAGAGGCGGGGGCGAGAGCGGACGCGGGTGCGTTCTGCGCGAGCGGCGTGATGGTGGCGGGGCGGTTAGGCGAGCGGGGCGGCGCGCTAACGTGCCCGCTGTTCACGACGCTGAGGGTGGCGAGTGATTCGCGCGGCGCTAAGGTCGTGGTCACCTGGAGGGAGGGACAATATGTGCTTCTTAATGAATTCCTGCACTACCTGTTTAAAATTCTAGTTTAAATGATTCCTGCTATACAGAGGTTGTCTGGAAGAGATCGCTTTAAAGCGATAAGACCGCCTGTTGTTACCATTATTTATTAAGCAATTCTTTTGTAAGATGTTTCTCTCCTGTCGTGGTGCAATAGAGAGTATTTGTTGTTGTTTGTTATAAAGAGCAATGTAAGCGGTAGACGCGAAACGACTTTCTGTGACCTTGGAGTCTTGTCTTATTTAGAAGTTTTACCTGTTTCTCTGATAATAAGTATTACAATCCAAGGGTAAATCCAACGAGCCTACGACAAGGATTGAGCAAAAATTAGACGGACCTTAACAAGATGTCACAAGTACCCTGAACCTGTCGACAGTACGCACCTTGGGCTTGACGACGGGCGGCACGGGCTGGTTGTTCTTGAGCAGGCTGATCTCGATCATGTTGAGCACCACGTCCCGCACCGTGAGCGGCGCCGCGCCGGGCCCGTTGCGGAGCAGCGAGGGGGCTGAGGGGGCGGGCGCGGGGGCGGGGGCGGGTGCGGGGGCCGCCGGAGGGACCTGATCACCATTTATTTTATCAGTTAGATATACATAGCGCCATTTATAGGTATTTCCACAGATATACATATACACTAGATAACTTAAACACCTCAATCTGTATGAAAACCGACCGTGTCACTTTTTTCTACCTACTGTGACGTCACAAGGGCAAATTAGTGATGCGAGTTCCGCGTTGTCCGCGCAAAATCGATTCTGCAATAAGGCATTTTCTTAATATAATATTCACGGACAACTGGCTACCACAACGGATGCGCGCAAAATGTCAGTCGGACGTCCAACTCGGGAACCGAGTTCGGACACGCGGAGTAGATCCATTTGCGTGATCTACGTATATCTATATCTGTGGGTATTTAACACGAAAGTACCTATACCAGGTCCTAGACCTATATCGTCTTTTGGGGCAATAGTAAGCGTTAATGCAACTCGCCGCGTGCGATAACGGATCCGGAACGGAACGGAACGTTAAGCAATACCATAGACTAATATACCCTAGACTACAAGTCATCTCTGAAACTAAAACACTGGCTTAGCATAGACTAGCAATGCCATTTACACAGAGTAGTTTAGTATGTTGCATAGTGGGGAGTTACCTTGGCGCTGGGCGCGTCGTTCTCCTCGTCGGCGGTCTCAGTGGCGCTGGAGTCGTACTCCTCGCGGCGCGGCCGCGCGGGCGCCGGCTCGGGCGGCGGTGGCGGCCGCGGGCTCTCCGCGCTCGCCGTGTCCGTGTCGCCCGAGCTCAGTATACTGCACAAAGTATGTTGCATAGTGGGGTGTTACCTTGGCGCTGGGCGCGTCGTTCTCCTCGTCGGCGGTCTCGGTGGCGCTGGAGTCGTACTCCTCGCGGCGCGGCCGCGCGGGCGCCGGCTCGGGCGGCGGTGGCGGCCGCGGGCTCTCCGCGCTCGCCGTGTCCGTGTCGCCCGAGCTCAGTATACTGCACAAAGAAATACTTATCTTAGACCAACACCTCAATGCTTTTCACAACTCTGTACCTACTAGAGGTCAGTTAATCACAATTGTTGGCATAAGAGCTCAGCTTGAACCGTAAGTCAAGCCACTACAAGCATTCCCGACCTTACGGACACATGATTAGTTTAGTTTAGTTTTCGTAAGGTAAAATATCGATAAGAAATCTCAAAAAACTTCTTCCTGTATGTGAAGTTAAACGCTTTAAAGCTGGGGGAAGTCTTCCCGCTCCCGCCGGCCATTTTGTCCGAGGCGATCCCGTGTTCCCGGAGCAACGTTCTAAACCGCGACGCCTCTACTTCCGGGTGGGGTGCTCACCGACCGTTCTGAGCCAACGAATGATTTAAAATGACACCAAGATGAAAACCTAACAAACCTGTCATCACTATCGCTGCCCTTCGGCGGTGGCCTTTCCGCCACCAAAGCGTCCAACTGCAACTTCTTCCTATACGTGAAGTAAAACGCTTTAAAGCTGGCGGGAGTCTTCCCGCTGCCGGCGGCCATCCTGTCCCACGCAGTCCCGTGTTCCCGGAGCAGCGTTCTGAACCGCGACGCCTCTTCTTCCGAAGGGTCTGGGGTGGGGTGTTCGCCGACCGTTTCTAACCAGCGGGTGATTTTCTTAAAGCAGCTGAGACAGCATTTGCTGAGATCGCTTGGTATGTCTGCGTAAGAAGTAAAAATATTTTACATGTTTTGCAGTTTTTTTTAATAGATGCGCCGAAGAAAACTTGTAAGGCACATCACATGGTCGACAAAAAATGCTTTTAACATATCAAATAATTTATTATCAATATTCATGACTTTGGCTGAAGGTGCCAAACCGGACCTCGCGCTTGAACAGGGTAAAACCAAGAAAAACGCTACTCTTAACTTTCATCGGCTTATTTGCTCGATTGCCTACGTGAGTAGTTAATTTTTCATTCCAATAGATAAGTGAACTAACGGCACTCATCCAGCAGAGGTTTCTTGGCCTCCGGCGAGAGGTCGTGCCACTTGGGCGGCAGGTGCCTGAGCCGCTTCGCGCGCACCTTCGGCCCCGGACACGCAGGCACAGGACACCATGTGTATCTGAAACAATACATATTTTATTTTATTTATTTACTAGCGACCCGCCCCGGCTTCGCACGGGTACTATATTATACATATAAACCTTCCTCTTGAATCACTATCTATTTTAAAAAACGCATCAAAATCCGTTGCGTAGTTTTAAAGATCTAAGCATACATAGGGACAGACAGCGGGAAGCGACTTTGTTTTATACTATGTAGTGATTAGGTTTACCAACATTTGTTTACACCATACATGAATAGCTTGCAATAACAGTTTCATGCTAGATGTAACAATCACTGACAATATCGTTATAGTAAAGATGGTTTAATTGAAGCGCGTCGCTCCTTCTCATTGCGAAATAGTTTTTTCTATAGTCTGTAACGTCTGGTGGGAGTGGAGCCGACGATGTATGACCTATAGGGCAGATATGCAGACTGCGTTTATTAAGCGCGCCGTCGACGCGCGTTTATATCAAATCACAAGTAAACTGACACCCATAGGCTAGTGTTGTGAATTTAAGCTTCGAGGCATAAACTACAAGACTCGAGTCGCGACTGCTGAGTCTAGAAGCCTCGAGCTTATAAGCCTGAAATTAAAGCACTTTCAAGCACCGAAACCTCGAGTCTTTATGCCTGAAGCTTTAAACCCTCCTGAGCTTTGAAGGTTTAAGTTTATAAGGTTTAGATCGTGTAAAAGTTTTAAAAGCTTGTAACAAATCAGATCAATTTGTGACATATTTTAAAAGCTTGTAACAAATCAGATCAATTTGTGACATATTTGAGATATATAGAGGCATTACTTTTCTTATTAATAATATTCATAAATAATAAATCAAATCGTGTCATATATATTCAATATGATTTTTTTAAATATATAACGTGTAATTTTAAGTAAAGTCAAGTGAAAAAATATAATTGCATACAACTTAAGTACTCAAAATATGATTATAAGTAATTACTTTAAGTTCACGAAATTGTTACTAGTTGAACCAAATTTAAGTCAACCGGGACGGGAAAGAACTGGTCAAGTAGTTGTATTTGCAGTCTTAGTAAAACCTCTTGTTACTATCTAACATCAGTAACATCACACCTACTTGAGATAAAATCGTACAAAAAATCGTGAAATTGTACCTAGAGCGCTCAGTGTTTGAGCTCTTAACGATTGACTGCGGCCTTCGAGGTTCGGAAGGCTTGAGCGTTCAATAAATGAGTTTTTAAAGCTTGAGCTCTGTATGAAGGCCGAGTCTTAAAGACTTACTCTTAAGAGCTCATAAAAAGCTTAAGTCGTTAAGGTTCTGAACCGTTTTTGAGAAAGAAAGAAAGAAAGAGCCAAACCTTCAACGCTCAAGTCTTCAAAGCTTGAACCTTCAAGGTTTGCGAGTCTTTAAGGTTCGGAAGTCTTCAAGACTAGTCTTATAGGTCGACCGCTTCAATGAGACGGGATGGTCCGCTTCGCTTTTTTATGTCTCCCCTCTTGCCCCTGTCTCGTCACAGGCGAAGTCTAAGATACACGGTAGATCTAATATAAGTGTTAATGACCTAAATTCTTAGTATTAGCAACTTATGCATGCGATACACACGACATTTATATATATTTGCATGTCCTTGTGACCAAACATGTAGCTGTGTATTTATTATTGAACCACCTATTTGTACCATGTACGAATAAATGACTGATTACTGATTACTGTTTTCAGTCACGTCCTGTTAAGTTAGCGTACTGCTAATCCAAATAAACTTTCCTCAGCATCCCATCTCGACGCAGCTCGACCACATCGCTAGTGAAAGTGTTGTGGCCGGCTTCCAAAAAGGAAGAGCTTTCAATTCGATTTTTTTATTTTTATATTGAGCTTTCATGTCATTATTGTAGCTTGCATTTGTTAAGTTTAAATCCATCTGAAATCACTGTCGCACATTCGATTTTATAGGAATTTATTTCATGTATGGCGTCGGTCTCTACAACTGTTTCTCACTGGCATTGGAAGACTCCTCAATGACTTAGCATTAGAAGTGGTGAGAGCCTTAACAGTTTCACTGCCAGGAACCCGCTCAGCGGGTGCCGTAGGCGCTTTCCGCTACTTAGCGAGAAAACGACGGGGTAGGCTACAGCGTAGCGATTCTTGGCAGTGAACGCGAGTCTCAATACAACAAGACTAGTCTCATCTTAAACCTTACCTGCAACTGACGAACTTGGTGTGGCACGCGTCGCACACGCGCGAGCCGGCCGCGTCCTCGCGCAGTCCGTAGAAGAGCGCGCGCGAGCGGGACACGGCGCGCGCGGCGCCCGTCGCGCCGCACACGGCGCACGCCGCGCCGCCGGACGGCGTGCCGACGCGCTCGATCACGGCTGCGGACAACGGAGGAGACCAATTAACAAAACGTACGATTATCTGTAAAACCGGCAAAAAAATGACGATTGTTGCACCCTTAAATGATTATTTTATTCTGTTTTTTAGTATTTGTTGTTATAGCGGCAACAGAAAAACATCATCTGTGAAAATTTCAACTGTCTAACTATCACGGTGCATGACATACAGCCTGGTGACAGACGTACGGACAGCGGAGTCTTAGTTGGTTCTTTCATCAAAACCAGATTAACATAGTAGGTATTTAAGTAGTTCCAAATGCATTGCTAACAGATGAGATCTAACGAAATACAGAAAACATATGAAATATAAATCATACCAGAAATCGTCACGACACAAATGAGCGTTTCGACGCGAAAATTACACTATACCTTGGCGTAGGAATTCACTTAATAATCTTAGCCAAAATAGATTTAAACAGGAGCACTTATCAAAAATGAAAACCCCTTCCGGGTTTAACTTAATCCTGCTTTTCTGACACAACTAGTTTAAAGCTTTTTCCGTAGTACATCCCCAATAATCAGATGGTATAAATAATGAGTGCTAAGCTACGTTAATCCGTTTTGGCTTGCAAATTGCGCCCAGCACGGCGGAGCCTGAATATTGCATGCGCCGCCCGTCCTGCCTGATACCGATTTACGGATTAAGCCAGATTTGTTTATACATTATCAAATGTATTGTTGCAGTGCTGGTATAATTTGTAGTTGATTACGTCTTGTTCGTTGCATGCAAGGCTTTAAAACGTTATGAAAAAAAGCGTTATTAAAACGATATATTTCGGTAGTGTTGAAAAATTACCTTATAACAAAATCAGTATTCTCCATAACGATATAAATATCGTAACAGAATGAATATCATAACATTGTACAATACGGTCGAATAACGTTATAATATCGTTTTAAAATGGGAGCCGTGCTGACATCGCACGAGTAGGCGATACTAAAAGGGATAGCCTATAGCGTTATAACGTTATTATATCGCTTAAGCAAGTATCGCTTTTATATGTTGGTTTAGATTTATAACGTTATAATGGATACCGCTATACAGCGCGTCAAATACCGTTTTGAGTATAACGCTTATTAGGAAAAAAAACGTTATAAACGATAGCGCTACACGAAAATAGCGGTATTTAAAGGCCTGGTTGCATGCGCCCAGTCGTGTCGTACCAGGATGGCAAATAAAAGGCTCAAGAAATAGACACGTGCTCCACCGACAACTACGTCTTAAAATTATAATTTTGATGACGGTTTTGCGACGCGTCTTCTAAGCAGTTATTATTTTCCGAGTCGCTTGATTTTTCAAATACATTAACAGAATGAATATTTGAAGCTAGGTCCAAGCGCGATTTTTAGGTCAATACAAAGGATACTTTAAAGTTCTAAATATATCTCGGGCCTTACAATGTAAAGATTTTAATTCATAATTCATTTATTCTTCGCTTTGTAGTTTGTATTTGTATGTCGTATGCTCCAATCTGCTCTACTTTAACCAGGTCAAAATACATGTCAAAAATTAATGAGGTTTATCGTTATGTATTGGGTTTCCTTAGCATTGTCCTTCAATGCTAAGGAAAACATCGGGAGGAAACCGGTCTAATCCCGATAAGAGCTAGTTTCCCCTCTGGGTTGGAAGGTCAGATGGCAGTGACTTTCGTAAAAACTAGTGCCTATGCCAAATCGCGCCAAAGCGGACCCCGGGCTCCTTTAAGGCACAACCGGGAATGACGCTTGGAGTCATTCTCCGTCAAAGCAGGTTATAATCTAAATGTCTAAATTGGCGCCCAACTTGGGACCGTGTGCGAATTTCAGTTAGTTTTTTCATAAAAGTAGGTAACACATAGGTATACAACTTTTGTTCAAAATAACTGACGTTTCGATTTTACTTCAGTTTTCTATATTTGCAACGTTTCAGATTCCATTGTAAACCCCTTGTAAACTGACAGCTAACGCGTAGTGACGTACCAATATTGTATTCTGCCCGTCAGATCCGATTCAAGTTTACGGAGTAAACGAAATAACCTAGTCACATTACAGGTTACACGCTGACTGACTGTAAGTAACAGTGCATGTCATAGACCAAACAAAAGATGGCTCGAATGCTACAGCATCCGTTTCCGCGAAAGTATCAAATCAACCAAACTAGTAGTATTGCTATACAAACTGAACATGCAAAAGACTGTTTGTCTGTTATATTTTCACTTAATCCGACGACTCGATGAACGAATTTACATAAAAGTAGGTATATAGATAGATAGATTTAGAGTCACAGAAAGGAACGCACAATTCTTTTTATCCTTAAAATCGTCCGCCAGAGAGCGCGACTATACATACGTTAGTATATACAAAAAAAAACGATCACGTTTACATTCATAGTTCCCAACAATACTAGATCTCCTCATTAGCCACAAAGTAAACAGACTAAACGGAACTAAATATCTCTACAGTAACTGGCAGTGTTAAACTCCGGTTTGTTTTAGAGTTCGGCCATTATTAACCGCTGCAGCGATAATTAACTTCACCGACAACTGGCTTCATTATGCAGCATCAGCCGTGCACGCTCGGTTGTTTGTGAGCAGAATTGGTGTTGTTTTAACGTGCATATCTATCATACAGTCGTAGGTTTATCTAATAAATTTCGTCAACAGACAGAATTTGTGTTTAGATAATTATTTTCTTAAATCCCGCATTAATTGGTTGTACCTGTGCCGACTAGGAACATTCTCTAATAGAGATTAGATATTGTATAAAACGTGTATAGGATTAGCCATAGATTAAGTAAGTGCGAGATGTACGAATGATAATGCATGTAGCTGTGTTAATTAATGAATAAATAACCATTGTATAGACATTAGTTCAGAGTCTCTCCCTGAGTGTGGACTGCCATAAACCCCTCTGGGGTGAAGTCCACACTGCCCTCTCTACTCCCCCATCGACTTTCTAAATATTGCCCGGCAGTGGACACTATCCTCAACCCCCTACTGCTGCCTGGCAAAGTACCCTTACGCGGTTTATGAAAGAGCGGTGGCTCCTGACACGCGTATTTTTATTATTCCAACCTTGCTTTTGTTAACCTTTTTGATTACCAATAAAACATTTTAAATTTTGATGAAATCTAACTCGATTTTTTTCTGTATGTAAGGCCCCAAGGGCTGCAATAACATTATATTTTGTGACATGACAACAGTAGACTAATTAATAGGCAACTGGGTACACAGTACACACGTACCGTACACGTAGTATAATACAGAGATTCATAGTCTGCTTAGCCATGCAAAAATTCTAATTAAAAAAAAAGTCATCTCATAGACCATTAAAGAGATACATAGATTTTTTAACTGCTTTCTAAAAGTAAGGTTGGCTATGTCCGACCGATAGTGGGTATCACTGGTTGATCATTTGATAAAGCCTAGAATCTAGCTTATCAATGACGAATATAGATGCTTCGGCAGAGAGTACAACTTTGTACTCATTGGCGTCGAGACCCTCGTCCGTGGGGTCCCAGTGCGCATAAGTTATTTGCGGAAATTGCGTTACGGTTGATGTAACTGGTGACCGAAGAGCTGTCGGTATTCTCGCGCAACGCATCAGCATTGCAATTCAGCGAGGAAATGCCGCCAGCATCCTCGGCACGATGCCTCGAGGGCTTTTTTTAGATTTTACTTAGTTTTAATTTTATTTCGTTAATAACAGTTTAGGAAAAAAGTGATTTAAATTATGTCAAATTTCAACTGTATTTTATGTGTACTGTTACTTGTTACTTGACATCTTGTACAATTTTAGCTCGATTTCGAATAACATATGTAATTTATATGAGCACTTAAACGATCTTTAGTTACCTATAGGTACCTATATATGTTACTCTCACCTCTTGCCTACATCGGCAGAGTAAAACAGCGCAATTAGTGAGTCCCCTTGATCTGTGTACACGCGGTAATTGGCCGCTCCGCAAACGGCACCAAGTCGTATTGATCTAAGCTAGTCTAGGATATTATGAACGTTTATTGCAACCACTGTTCCGTCGAGATGGAACGTACTCTCAATTATTATGGCTATTACGTGTGATGCCCTGTACCAATGTCGCTAGCAAACCCTTCGAAATGTTGTGTAGTGCCAGTAGCATATCACTGATATTAATGCATTCATCTTTTCTAACAGCGATTTTGAAAGAATTGCGTAATTTGGGCTACTGTATTGGCTAAACAAAAGAGCGTAGGTATATCCAAAACCTGGCTTAATGTTAATGGCATTCGCCCTGAAGTATACTAGGAAGGTTTATTGAGAATGTAAATAATAACTAATGTAGTATTTGGTAGTGTAAGAAAATGGTATAACTATTGGCAACGCGCGATACAAAGAAAAGTGAGAAATGAGTGAGAAGAGAAGTGAGAAATGTTTTTATGTGTATTTTTTTACTAATACCCGTTCCCTCTCATCCACGAGAGGAGGCCTGTGCCCAGCAGTGAGACGTATATATTAGGCTGATTTATTATTTTTTATGTATTTTTTGCCTCTAACATAAGATTTAACTTCGACCATTGATTATTCACTACATTTAAAACAAATTTAGTTACTACTCCTAACATTTCCATCCTAACATCGCACATAACAAATTGCGTATAATTGCGGGCGTTTAATCCGCAAGATGTCTCTGTTTGCAGGCTCGTTAAACTCTCGCGCTCGGCTGGCCGCAAACACGGGTGACACGCTGCGGGGAGCCAATTTTACAAAGCAAACACGAATCGAGAGCGAATCATTTGATTACGTTACGTTCATGGTGTTTTTCTGTCTTGGTCGATTTATGTAGCCATGTGAAACGAGTTGTTATACTCATATCATTTGATATTTAACAGTGGCTTTTCGGTGGACGAAAACATCGCAAGATACCGGTCTAATCCCAATAAGATCTAGTTTTCCCTCTGGGTCAAACGGCAGTCGCTTTCGTAAAACTAGGGCTTGAAATCTTGGGATTAGGAGCCAAAGCGGACCCCGGGTTCGTTTAAGGAACAAAAAGGAAAAAACCGAGGATACGAGGATTATGAAACGAGTTGTTATAATCGGTATATCGTGTTTAAAATGTATGTGGCAGCGTAGAATACAGTCGCCATTGAAATAAAATGAATACTAGGCGACAATCTTCCACGAACTTAATTAATAAGTAAATTCAATAAGGCTTGTGTTATGAGACTTATGAATACTAGACGATGTCTAATGGATATAAATACTTCAAATAGAGAGACATCTTAGAATACTCATGCTCATTATACGAATATTTCATCTTACCGGGATTCTAACCCAGGTCCGTTAGTTTCATACACATCTTAAAAGCGTTTTATAACCACCCCTAATAAACACATGAACATTTAAAAATTATGATCACCATTTCAAACAAGAACAACATTTAACAGAATTATAAACAACGTTACACCACGCTCAAAAACCGGCCAAGAGCGTTGGGCCACGCTCAGTGTAGGGTTCCGTAGTTTTTGTTTTTTTTTTCAAAAACTATTCAACCTATCAAGTTCAAAATAATTTTCCTAGAAAGTTTTTATAAAGTTCTACTTTTGAGATTTTTTTCACATATCACAGTTTTTTTTTCATCTGGAGCGATTATCTCCGAAAATATTAACATTATCAAAAAATGATTTTAGCAAACCCCTATTCATTTTTAAATACCTATCCAACAATATATCACACGTTAGGGTTGAAATGAAAAAAAAAAACACTGCCCACGTTACGTATAGGGGAGGTACCCTAATAAAATAAAATAAATCACTTTTTATTTTACCACTTTGTCGGCGTGATTGATATACATATTAGTACTAAATTTCAGCTTTCTAGTGCTAACGGTTACTGAGATTATCCGCGGACGGACGGACAGACAAAGCGAAACTATAAGGGTTCCTAGTCGACTACGGAACCCTAAAAATGGCATAAAGCGCCAATGTATCGTTGATCCGCTCGTGATCCCCGTCACTGTAATCCCACCGACGACCCGTACACAGAATACCAAATCAGTCCATTTGGACAATTAACCGTTGCTTTGTCCAAGAGCTTAAAGGGTAATTGGGGTTTGAACGTCATACTGCTTCTACGAGACTTACCTATGATGCCTTTTCTGAAAATCTACACTAACCTATACAAAGAGGTAACTTCAAAAGTTTTTATTTTTTAAAGTGAAAACTTCTTTAGCGGCGCTGAGCACTTTTTGGGATGGGGAAAAATTGTTAAATACGCGACAGAGTTTTGTGACGTCAGATGTGAAGGAGGTCACTTTTTGCTGCTAGCCGATTCGACTTTATTCAAAACTGAACGCTATTCGTAAGAGTATAAAGCCGTTACACACTTTTTGCAATAGCATATTCTGCAAATAAATTTGTAATTTTAACCAACGCGTCCTTCACCGTTTTGCTATTGAGAAAATTCAAATAGTTCGAATTTGGGCGTTATTCCTAAAGACATACAGCTTAGAAAAATATTTACCAACGGCAAAAACAAATTTATATTTTGGTCGCCACCGCCGTCTGCTGTTCTTGCAAATTCGAATAGTTCGAATTTAGACGTTATTCCTAAAGAGATAAAGCTTTGAAACATATTTGGCAATGGCAAAAACAAATTGGTATTGTGTTTGCCGCCCCCCGTCGGCGCGCCGACGGGCGAGCCGGCGGCCCGTCGCGCCCAACGCGCCCGCGGCCCGTCCGCCTAAAACAAGCGTACGGCCCGCCTGATGGTAAGCGGACAACGCAGCCTATAGACGCATGCAACTCCAAAGGAGTAACAATAGTAACATGGGCGTTGCCGACCCTTGATATGTTTGAGGACAAGTGTCTGTTTGTTTATTATACGCTTAAACCGCTATGTGTCAATTCCATCAACTAAGTGTTAATACCAATATGTCGATACAGAGGTATATGACGTTTAACATCAGAGTTAAACGTTTAATGAGTCCTTATTTCTGTTTGGTCGCTAGAAAAGCTTTTAGATTACTTTTACTTTGAAGATAATTAGGTCCCAAAGATGTTTCTTCCGATATGACCCCAGCTGGTATTCCATCACTATTTTGTTATAAATCATAACCCAACATTCTCCCAGTTCGATGTAAAATGATAAATGAATATATTCCAACAAAGACAGACTGTACAGAGTTGGCAAACACTTAATTCACTTAGCGAGTCCCAACGGGCGCGCCGCTGTTGGGTCGGTTTAACACATTCAGAATTTTACATTTAGACGTTTAAAACTACATTGTGAAGCAGCTTGTTAAATCAAAGGGTCGTATTATTAGAGAGATGAAACATCGCAAGATATCATTGTATGTGATAGCGTCCACATTAAATGAACACGATTTAAATAATTTACTTCGGAATAGTTAATGAAAGGGGTTTAATTTTATCGCTCGTTCGCAAAATGACTCACACCCCTTATTCATAAAACTTAAAATGCGTCTGTTAAATAAAATGTGCTTTGTCCCTATCTTACGAACACAAACGTCAAAGTGACAGATAAAGACAAACGAATTTTAAAGCCATTTTAGTTAAAATAGGCTTGTAGAACGTTTATGAAGACGGCCGTGATTTTGAAAACCCTCGCTGTGCCTCGTATTTAATGTATCATACACGTGGCAAGGATACTTTGGGTTCTATGGATTTCGAGTATTTCGTAAATCAGATATGTAGGATTTTTGTAATTATACGTCGTATATCATATGTATAAATAAATTCGGCACAATTTCTCCGCTACCCAAAGGTTGTCTGGAAGAAATCGCTCCTTAGCGGTAAAACCGCCTCATTTTTACCTCTACTTTTGAGTTTTATGTGTTTTCTTTCCCGAGGTGTGTACCAAGTGTTTAAAGTACAGGTACAAGTTTCACACAAAATAGTCAAACTTGCAGAACACATTTTTTTTTTTAAACACCAAGTCCAGTATGTTTATTCCCTTTGGAATGGGAAATGCTGTGATATTTCCCTACGTTCTACGCATTATTATATTATATTCCTAAAGCAGTCACCAAATAACATGGGTAAAAAACCTGATTCAATTGGAGATAACAGAAAAAAAATAGAATAAAATAAATACATAGTCGGTCCTTTAGTAAAATATTCAAGCGGTGTCACGATTCTTTGCGTAGGACAGCGTTTAAACAATTCGTGGGAGCCGAGCCTCGGGGGAGCGGGGGAGATGGCTTAATGCGAGAGCCAGCCAAGATACTGAGAGTATTGGCCTCCTTTATGGATGCGGAAGGTAGCCAAGATTATAACAAGTCAGACAGCCATTTGGCAACGTCAAATGTTGAATTCTGATATCCATAAAGACATTGTAACATGTAATTGATCATCGTCATACTTATTCATCATCAAGCACTCGTCTTTAAGAGCCCAGCTTTTGTCGGTGGAGTAGTTTTGTTCTGGAGAATATTAATGTGGTGTGATACACACTAAAGAATATCTCCATAGCTGGGATCTGTGTATCTCTCTGTGGTATCGTAGCTCCCAAACGGATGTACCGATTTGAATGC
Organism: Epinotia ramella; assembly: GCA_947578815.1. Taxonomy (NCBI): domain Eukaryota; kingdom Metazoa; phylum Arthropoda; class Insecta; order Lepidoptera; family Tortricidae; genus Epinotia; species Epinotia ramella. The sequence continues at coordinate 20,589,813 of OX388216.1, forward strand.
GGTTTTTTTTGTGTCATAGATAATTTAATCCCGAGTGTTCATTTCATGTTTCATGAAAATCTGTTCAGCCGTTTTCGTGATATTGGACTTTGAAATGAAAATGTCGGGGGTTTTTCAACTTTTTTAAGTTGTAGTTACAAATATTACAGTCTATGTCACTGCTACGATTAAGAGGTATCCAAGGACACCTCATATGTTGAAATCCGTCAAACGGTTTAGGCTGCAGGGCGTGCCAAAGAGTAAGACGTACACACATACAAATAAGGAATTTAGAAAACAGTGTAAAGTCCGAACCCCCCGTCTAGTTTATTGCAAGCATAGCAACGTCTAATTCCACCACACCTATAAATAAATCAGTTTTGAACGACATAGCATAAACTGAAATAAAGACGAAATCCTCAAACACAGTAAGGCTAAGTGAAACGATCTTTAAGTTATGTATGAGCATGACGCGCTGAGCGAAAAATAAATTGAAAAATATATAATTATTTGAAAGAAAGAAAGAAAGAAAAACATTTATTAATGACATAAGCAAATCAGATGAAGTGATGATGATGATGATTTGCGATTAAAACTACCTACAACTAGTTATACTTGAAATTATTTGAGTTGGCCGAATTGTGTGAAAGTACACTCTACCGGCCGTGGTAGAAGATTCCAATTCCAATGACAATTCCAGATCCAGTTTTATACAAAATCTAGAGTAAAGAAATTGTAAAGAAAACCCTAAGGACTTCAATTCTCGATATCAAAATGTCCAAAGCGCACTGTTTTATTTTTTTAAGTATATGGGTAAAATTATTAATTTCTCATAAATTGTCAAATACAACATAATTTAAAACGTTTTATTTAGATAGTAATTCATAATCATACATAATATTTTCCTCCCAAACATCACCCGTTAAACAAGTGCGGTCCCCTCCGTCCCCGAGGGACCGAATCCGAAGATTGCTCCCGTTTTAATCGAGATATAGACCAACAATCAACTTTTATTTGCCTGATAGTCCCCTGAGTGGGGAGCTTTATTTTGCCGATATATTGGGGTATGAATCAACTACCGTATTTCTCTATGAACAATGAATCTGTTTGTACCAAATATGTATAGAATTATCACAAACAACGTAGCAAATGATAATTAGGTTTACAAATGTCTGAACTAGAGTTCATTATTAAAGGTTGCAAGTGTAGTAGCTACTTTGCAAGTGGACTAAAAATCTGATAAATAAATGTAGCGACGTGTATTTGGATCATTTATTTATGGAATCATTTTGACTTGTGACTTTGTGACCCAAGGTATGGAACGTTTCGTGACTGAACTTGTTATGTAAAAGATATTTCATATATTTTCAAGTTTTTTTTTATTTCAATTTTGATTCTGAAAAATGGATCTTTTTCCCTTTGCTAAATGGTAATTTGTTAGAAAGTTTCGAAGAACATCCAAATCAGTCTTTTAATGGAAACTAGTTACAAAATACACAATGTTTTTTAAAAGAATTGATGATTTTTAAATACACTGATGTGGATATCAAACTGCGAATTGAATACCCAAATCGCTCTAGATAACATTTTAGCTACGAATGTCTTTCAGTAAGACATTTTCGTGATTGTTTTCTTTCACAAACTTTCACACTTTTTATAAGATTTGATGATTTTTAAATACACTGATGTTGATATCAAACTGCGAATTGAATACCCAAATCGCTCTAGATAACATTTTAGCTACGAATGTGTTTCAGTAAGACGTTTTCGTCATTGTTTTCTTTCACAAACTTTCACACTAATCTTGCCGTAAACAGTTTAAATTCCCGCTCTGCTGGTGCCGTGACCAGGATTCCAACCGCCAAGCATCCCTAATCGCGGCTATATAAGTCTGCCGTCGCGGTCGCGAGTCGCAGTCCGCTGTCGGCTGCGGCGGCGGCATGTTGTCCCTGTACCGCGCGTGGCTCGGGCCGAGCCCCTGCGTGGCGCGCCCGGCGCCGCCCCCGGGCGCCCACCGCCCCGTCCCGCGCCGCGCCAGGGCGCCCTCTCCCGTCACGCCGCCAGCACCATCGCCATCGTCAACGACCTCAAGCGAGCTAGATGTCGAACGCATCGAGCCAGAAACATGCGAAAACAACCGCCAATCCAGCACCGTGCTCGACATCGCTTCGTGCGACGGCCCGGTCCGATTCAGCCGAGTCCTCAACACTGCTTGGGCGGAAACCTCCCCGGACCGCAATTGGCCGTGCCGGCACCGCAAGACCCGGACGACTATACAGTACTATCCGTGCAAGACTTGCGGTTGCAAGTTCCCGAGTTACTACTTCGTGCACAAGCACAGGAAGAGGTGCCACGCCGAGGAAGTGAACGCTGTTAATTTGTCAGACGAACCTGAGCCGTCGACTTCCGGTGTTAATTCGGGATTAGTAAATTGAAGAATTCGACTACATCTGAAGTGTCAAGTGCGTTGGGGAGATTCGTAGACTTGTCAGTGGATAACCGTTTCGGGAGAAGAATAACATTAACATCTAATACCATTTTAACGCTGGATAACAAATCTCTATCTTGTAATGAAAGTCGCTACATTTCTAAAATCTTTTCTGTAACAATATTCTCAATGAGTGTGGGCGTCGGGTGTGAATCGTTTTAAATTCTCAAGAGTAGTGAATCTATAAGGAGTAAACATATCAGTATTCGCGTGTGATCGAACGAGCTTATTTTATAGGCCGTAGGGTAAATTATTTTATTGTGATTGTTAAATATATGTTTAAATGACGTTGCGTTGTTTTATTCGCTCCTAAATCATGGTAAAACAGGGTATTTTCAAGAACACTGCGAACGCTAATCTCGGCTAACATAGCATAAGGTATTTTCTAATAATACATTATTTTGTCAAATGAGTCACCAAATGCGTTCTATTTACTAAGAATTGGAATATTTTATATTAGATTTTATATGAACGAATATATTTAGACCTGTCGTTCATATGTCATTGTATTGCAATAAATAAATACCTCCTAAATAGATATCGACATTTGAGTCATACTCTTAACAGAGTCTGTAGTTAAAGCAAGTAGTTTCAGTGTCCGAGAGGCAACCGGATGGCTCGCGGTATTTGAGCTCCGGAAATGTTGTGGACCCGCCCTGTGCAACCCGAACTGAGCCAACTTAGGCTGGGGCGGAAATTGGAGGGAAGGTGAAAAAATAAATGTCGGCAGGTATTTGATTTAGACCAGCATTTCATTATATAAACAGCGGTTGACTGAAAGTGTACACCGTTTCAGTCAACCGCTGTTTCAATCGGCTGCCTCGCGACAAACAATATTTTTTAAATATTCTTTTTCTATTTCCGCTCCAGTCCAACTTGGCTCAGTTCGGGTTGCACAGGGCGGGTCCACAACATTTCGGGAGCTCAACTACCGCGAGCCATGCGGTTGCCTCTTGGACACGCAACTATGCGTCATTTCATTGCTCAGAATACTGGTAACCTCGTTGTCACAAAATAATGATGTTACAATAAATCATTCATGATTTTTTCCTAATATTAGCCAGAAAATTTAAGAAGATTTGTCTTTACTTCATCGTATGATAAAATAAATGTGACCATAATACAATATCTGGTCATCTGCGTATCTGGTAGTTTGCGAAATGCACATCTGGTCATCCGCATATAAGGTAATTTGCGTTTCTGGTACTATGCTTCAGAACGTACTTAATTCCGTACTTTGGCGTACTAATCATACTTTAGATTGAATCTAAATACATGGCACTATTTGGAAAAAGTGTAATTTTAATTGGCTTTGTACTTATTACTATGTAAATAAAAAATAAATAAAAAAAAAGTGAAACAAAATACCTATTCCAATTTTTTGCGTTTAAATTGCACGGATGTTCAAATAATATTCTCAAATTAATTCCCGAACTAAAACGTTCATTACAAAAAAAGTCAAAGTGAAAATGAAAACGCAACTAATGGCTCGATTCCTCGCGCCGTCAATATTCCAAAGTTTGCGCGAAAAGCACCAGTAATTAGTTTGCGAATGTATTAATTAATCCAGTCGACGCAGTTCATTACGGCTAAGTAAACTTGCTGCTAATTTGTTCATTTACTTTAGGATTTTGGTACCGAAATGTATTGTAAAATAACCTATTTCTTGGACACCCTTTTTTCTTCATCTGTCTGTGACATTGTTCTTCTACAGTATCTTGAATAATCTCAAACTCAAACTCAAAATGATGTTTAATCAAGTAGGCCTAGTAACAAGCACTTTTTAATCGTCAGTTAATTTTGTAGAGTAATTTATGAAACAAAATATAAAAATTATATGAAGCAAAAATTGTATAAAAAATACTAGAAGAATGTTTCTAGAAAAACAGTCTAATGTCAAAAAACAAAATATAATGAGAATAATAGATTTTACGTCACTCTGGGCGGTAAGTGAGATTTACCGCCCACGGGCGCTGCGGCAAATCTCACTTCACACCCAGGAGAAGACGCCAATAGCTATAAAACAGATGAATGGATTTTTGAATTGTCGCTAACCTGTCTCTGGCGTCGGCGGCGGCTGTGTGGGCGTGGCCGGCTGCGCGGGCTGCGGCGTCGGCGTCGGCGTCGGCGTGGGCGGCGCGCTCGGCGGCGCGGCGGGCGGCGGCGGCGTCGGCGTCACCGTCACCATCGGCGGGGTGGGCGTCGGCGTCGGCGTCGCGGGTGATGGCGTGGTTATCGTCACCGCTGGGCTCGGGGACGGGGATGAGGAGGTCGTTATTGCGATGATTGTTGGGGGCGTCGATGCAGTCTGTTGGCAAATATATGAGGTTAGTCTTAGATACAGATTCAGAGTATTTATTTTGCAATAGTCGTATGATATAGTTTGGATACACAGAAAACAGAACATACACGTATATTGAGATCGTCAATTGTACAATAGTATAATAATTGTAATACCTATTAAGTAAGCAATACTTACTTAAACGAACATCTACTCTTTATGTGATGCAGGTATTGTGATAAAACCTTTGCCACGGGCCACATGGACTTCAATTTTAAGAAAAAAAAATCTCTGATCCTTTTCTGTTGAACCAAATCCGAGCATAGAAGAACCGAAAATGATTTAAATGGAACGTCGAAGAAACTGTCACTTCTTTATTGGACTTATATGCACCGTCGACGCACATTTGTGTCGATACACGTGATTTGATACAAACGCGAGTCAATGGCGTGTTTAAAAAACGCATGCATATGCCCGTGAAGTCTTACCTTTACATTATTTTAAAAACTCCCTTTATTAGAAAAACACTTCCGCTTTTATAACAAACTAGCGACCCGCCCCGGCTTCGCACGGGTACATATGAAATGAAATGAATGAAAATAATTTAATCCAGAACAAGTCCATATTATCAATTACATCAAAATAATTGAATTAAATGAAATACAAATGATACGAAATAAATTAAATTAAATTATGGTTAAGTATTACAAATTGTTGTTAATTATTAAAACATTAAAACATATGGGCTGGGCTTGCTGAACGCCGCGGGTCACCCCGATCCCGCGACGACCGGCCTGTGGTACTCCCTCCAGCGCTCATGCAGCGACATATAAACCTTCCTCTTGAATCACTCTATCTATTTAAAAAAACCGCATCAAAATCAGTTGCGTAGCTTTAAAGATCTAAGCTACATAGGGACAGACAGCGGGAAGCGACTTTGTTTTATACTATGTAGTGATGGTGCGAAATGGCCCCAAACTTGGAGGTTTAGGCAAAGCAAGGTAGTAGTAGTAAAGTTACGGGAAGCGACTGTTCAGGCTGCGGCGGCGGCGTCGGCGGCGCGGGGCTGCCGGGCACGCCGCTGGCGGTGGCGGCGGCGGCCGCCGGCGCCGGCGCGGACGACGCGGGCGGCGGCGACGGCGGCAGGGGCGGCGTTCGCGTGATCTCCATACTGTTGACAACACAATACTACATTACTACAGAGGCCGGGAAGTAAGGGGTTGCCGGCCGAGTACATATAGACGGCCGAGCGTAGCGAGGTGAGGCTGGTAACCCCTTGTCACGCCGAGGTATGTATAAAGATTTTCTCAAACATGCAATGAAATAAATAAAATAAACCAAGAAATCAAACTTTCATTTTCATGGCTGAACGCCGTGATGCTGTGCCACAAATTGTGGAATGGAAATTAAAAAAGACCATCTTGCAGGCCTCCAATTTTGTATGAAATGCCATTACGGATCTCTCGTCTCTGCGCCCGAAACGTGACACTTCGAAGCACATTATGAAGAACACAACGTCAATATTTCATTGCATGTTTGAGAAAAATAAATCAAGAAACCTATTGTTTACTCGTATATGCCAATGTCAGTCATAAGTCATAATATTACAAGTTTACTCTTGCCATGAAACCCTCTAGTACACTATAAAACAGGTACGAATGCATTCAAATTACGAAAAAGTAGCGGACTGCGAGCATTTAAAATAGGATTTGATGTGGATTAATATTTCTCTCTCGGACTGTACGCATAGTCTCACCATAAGAACGTCGAAAAAGAAATGCATAAAGCAATAAACGAAATTTTCTATAGAATCCTATTTTTTCAAATCGAAAATGAAATCGACCGTCAAACAAAGCCACGCGGCGCCAGTAGTCTCCCCGTAATGAATGATTAAGGCGCGCGCTCCGCAAACCTCACATTGTAAACATAATTAGCGGGCACTCTTTTAATTACCCCTTCATCCCCCTAGTTCTGGATTTAGGGGGATTGGGAATTTAGGTGATTGCGAACGAGGTGATGTTCCCGGAAATATTCCCGGCATTCACTATTTTGTTCGGGGAATTACTTCCTGAGACCACCTTTGAATTTTCTTTCGTCAAACGGGTGGTCCCAAATGAAAATATATTCCTGTAATATTTGATTTACAATCGTTTAGAACCAGTTTGTTCTTTGTACAGGATCCTGGGATTCCTCAAGAGGAAACAAGCTGTGATTATTTCTGGAAACTTCAAATAGGGATGTTTGTTACAATTACAAACATTGCCAATGAATTGTTTATGAACGGGAGACGCGTAGAGTCGCGTGACGCGGGCCATCGAGCGAGTATGAAAACGCGCACATATAAAACACTCCTACGCATATTAAGAGGAATGCCTACCTGCGATTTTCCCATACAAACGCTCTCGACTGTTTCCTCTCTGGTTTTTGAACATAGAGCAATGAATTTTTCAAAAAAATCAATATCATCAATATCTATGCCGCTATATTTTGCTTTTTTGGATATTTTTATTTTAAAGAAAAGCGCCTTGAAAATCGCAAAAACGGCTTAATTGAATTGGCTGCTGTGCCGGCAAGGCACATTCTGTTGTAGCGATAAGATATTCCTTAAATACGTGCTTAAGATTAGCCATACATTAAGTACGTGCGAGATGTATGAATGGTTATGCATGTAGCTACTTGTATATATACTGAGTTAGTTAATGAATAAATAACTATTGTATAGCCAGTCCACCAGAGTGTCTCTCTGAGTGTGGACTGCCATATTCCCCTGTGGGGTGCAGCAAAAAAGGCGCAGTATACAAATATGACAACAAATATCAAAAAAATCAAAACATAGCGGCGTAGATTATTTCTTCTTCTTAGAGTTCCCAAAATTCAATAATGATTGGTTGCGTTTTGGAGGAGGAAATAGTCGAGAGCGAAACCTCGATTTTTGAGTTTTTTTCGTGGGATTTTTAGTCCTTATCGCACGAATTGGAGGCGGAATCCACAGCAGCGCGACAGAAACATTGCGTCACAAATTCGAGATTTGAAAAGATGCTCAGCTAGGCATTGCTCTTAATGTTTTGGCGTCAATCGTCAGTCGTCGACATATATCATTATGTGAGTGGTCTCCTGTCAAGACTGACCGCAGACATAAATATTTTCTTGGAAACACACGCGCCAGCTTCCGTGAATGTAGTAAAAAAAACACTAAATATGCATGCAAATTACCAGTAGGTTTTGCAAGATTGTCACTGACATTGCCTTGAAATAAGTGTGTAATGTTTTCAAATATTTGACATCTACCTGTCAACCGTGAGAGATATTCACCACCCGTATAAACATCGAAAACAGTTTCAATTTAAAAAAGTTTTTCCACAGAATAAATAATTTATTATTAATTAAAACGGCAGTTTTATAAATTTAATATAAATCGCTGAGCCCGCTCGCCTATCGACGCGGAGGCGTATTTGAACATCATTAAAATCTGACCAATTAACAGCGGTAATCAGGAGGGTGAAGTCAATCAAATTAATCTCTGTGCCGGGTTTTGGGGGTCCGTTGGTAAAGGTTAAAACTGCGTTACAAAGACTACATACTTAGACACATTCGTTGAAACATACTTTATACTATCGTACGATATAGATATTATACTTACAACCCAATAAATAAATAAAAACTCGGTTCACGAAAAGAGTACTTTTTTATCTGAGTCTTATAAAGACTTTATATTCTGACTAAAACGGGTCTGTGACCCGTTTAACGAAGCTGAAAGTTAATTTTTATGAGTAAAACGGGCAACATAGGTCAATGGGCAGTCGCTACTAGTCTGTCTGTCTGTCCGTCCGTATGTCACAGGCATTTTACTCGAAAACTATAAGGTGAATTGGAATAAAATTTTGAGGATAGGTGTATTTTGTTAACCGCTACATAGTTTTGTAATTCAATTACAAAAAAAAATTTTTTTTAGGGGTGCACTCCATACATAAAACTGAAAGTCAAAAAAAAAATTCATTGCAAGCCCACGTGTGGCACATCAATCGATAGGCCTTTCAAAATAAATATAAGGTTTCTCAGCAATTTTTTTGATTAAGTGAATAGAGTCGGAAATAATCGCCTCGAAAGTCACTAAAATTGCTCATAGGGCTTATTAAATTCTTTCAGCGAAAATTGTTTTGAACAAGATCGGTTCAAAGGTTTTTGAGATATTCCTAAAAAACTGCCTTCCTTGAAGAAAAGGACGTAAGTGCCATAAGATTTCAGTAACGATACGACCTTTTTAATAGGCACGGAACCCTCGTTGTGCGTAGTCCGACACGCACTTGGCCGCTTTTTTTATATACCGTCCTCCTTCCCTCCTTTCCTCCTTTCTTTCCTTTTTTTACTTATGGATTTCAATGTCCGAAATAAAGAATTTAATTGAATTGAATTAACGTGGTCTTTCAATAGATTAAACGTATTCAGAATTATCCCAAAGCACAAAGTTTGTCACCTATCACTTGAAAAACGACACAAAATCCGAATACAAGTCTATTCCAACCAACCTTAAAACCCAAGTACATAAAAACCACCCATCCCGCTCACTTGTTTAGATTTTTACGCAAACAGGGCATCCATCTTTCTAATTGCCTTAATTAAAGCCCGATCGCTACCGACAGGCAAACAGACTTTTTTGCCACTGATTCCAAGTTGGATTGACTGCGACGCATTTCTGTTTGTACTGTTGTGGTCGTCTATTTTCGAAGGCCGAGTTTGTATATTCGGCAATACTGGAATTGGAGAGATCTTTCTTTCTTTTTGGCGTTTTGGATAGATGATAGACGTAGAGAATTTAAAAAAACGTCTAAATTCGAACTATTCGAATTTGCAAGAACAGCAGACGGCGGTGGCGACCAAAATATCAATTTGTTTTTGCCGTTGTTGGTAAATACTTTTCTAAGCTTTATCTCTTTAGGAATAACGCCCAAATTAGAACTATTCGAATTTTCTCAATAGCAAAACGGTGAAGGACGCTTGGACAAAATTACAAATTTATTTGCAGAATATGCTATTGCAAAGAGTGTTTAACGGCTTTATACTCTTACGATTAGCGTTCAGTTTTGCATGAAGTTGAATCGGCTAGCAGCAAAAAATGACCTCCTTCACATCTGACGTCACAAAACTCTGTCGCGTATTTAACAATTTTTCCCCATCCCAAAAAGTGCTCAGCGCCGCTAAAGAAGTTTTCACTTCAATAAAATTACGTAGCCAACATCAGCTTATATTACTCATGGATGTAGAATTTGTAGCGAGGAGGATGAGATTATGGAACACTTACTGCGTGAATGTAATGCCCTTGCCACACAAAGAATGAATTACGTCGGTAACGGCTATTCACAACCAAAGGAATTCAAGATGCTCCCGCTGAGCTGCATCATCCGATTTGGGGAAATGATGGAGCGAGTAGGCATAAAGGAGGGGGCAAATGCTAGGCTCTCATCTAGATAAGATAAGATAAGACTCGTGCAGAGAGGGACTTTGCAGTAGCCACACACTGGATCAGTGTGGATGCGCCGTGTTCCTTCACCGAAAAACTAATGCAACCAAAATATCTAATTATATTCCGTACATAAGTTCCGAAAAACTCATTATTATGAGTCAGGATGTGAACCCACGACCGCCGATCGACAGCATGCTTGAACAACTAGGCAATAAATATGGTTGCTCCCGAATTGCAACATTTCGATTAGCGTAGGGGAGTTCACTTTAAGATCGGTTTTAGTCTAGTTACCAGTATTTGAATCTATTATAATTTAGACAGTATTTTAACCGGAATCAGTCGTATTTCTCGTGTACACAGCAGAAGGAAAATTGTTAATACAAGTCGTCAAAGACGCTATGAATATCGTGCGTGTTGACAATTACTTCTCTGATTACTTGTATTTGTTCGCTCGAGGGACTTCGTTTGATTCCAGATACTAAGAAATAAAAAATAAACTTGATGTGTCTTGGGACTCTTGGGACGGTAGTGGTTGAGAAAAGAAAACGTAAATAGTATGATTTAAACGGCTGATAAATGTGTATTTACTTCAGCTGAGTATAGTTTTAAGTCTTTTGATACTTTAAAGGCATGTTGTTGTGGCAACGATAAAGCTAATCTGTCAGTAACACAATGACTGACAAAAAGGATTTGCTTTTTTGTCTTTTTCATCATCATCAGGCTTCCTCTAATGCGCTATACTGACACTAGCGATGTTAAACAAGATTTTTTTCCTACTCGAATTATTCGAGTTGATTCGGGCGCTAATTCGAATCACAACTCGAGTTGACTCGGATCAACCGAATAGCGTTTAGCAGCAACTGCATTTGTATTCTTGATTCGAGTTGACTTGACTTGCAGAGTTTCCGCTACGCCGCTGCGACGCACGAGTCCATTCGAATCAAGTGTAGGTACAGTCGCCATCAGATATATCGGAGCGGCCAAGGTGCTCACAAATATCTGAACACGTCTCTAATGCCTCGACAATAGAGACGTGTTCACATATTTGTGAGCACTTTTGCCGCTCCGATATATCAGATGGCGACTGTACTGTAAGTATGCGAGTCAACCGGCAAGGAATCGGCGATGACTCGAATTGACTCGTTAAGATAATTCGAATCAGACAACAATCGCCCATCGCTAACTGACACAATACACGCCTGTAGACCGAGAACCGCAATGCAAAAATGACTGGGTGTAGGCTCGCTCGACGTGTCGGATCATAGCCAATTATGGAATAATTCATTGTCTATGATCCGCGCGTCAGCCAAATCTACACAAAGTGTAAATAGGAACAATTACCATTATGTATGAGACCTACCTTACAGAAAGATTAGTTACCTTACACTTTAATTGAACTATCATATACCTAATCTTGAATGAAGTTACATGACTAATTCATAAGTTCATAACCAACGTAGTATAACTTCAGATGAATTAATACCGCAATTAAATGAGCTCTTTTAAATTTCAAACGAACAATTCTCCAAGAGCCCGGCAAAAGGCGGGCGGGGAGCAAAAAAACCATTCATCTAAAATAAAAGTAAGAAGTGAATTTAAACGATTAATATTGGAGATGAAAATGCTAGTTATGGCGAACCTCATAACGCGAGTGAAGGCAAATATGAACAGTGTTTGCGGGGGCTGCTTTACTTTTGGTAGTAATGGAGATTGCTTTACGTGTTTTGAATGTGAGGGGCGTCTGAGGAAATTGTTTTCGCGCCGGAGGCCAGAGGAATCTTCTCGTGGACATCAAAAAATGCTGTCATGTATACTTGACATATTTATTGCAGTCAAGCCATCGAAACATTTCAATATATCAGGGTGCCATCGTGGTTAGTATATTAGGTTCAAGTGTTGTCATCTAGTGCATTTCACACCCTTAATGGATGATTTCTCGGATATAAAGCACAGTGAGTTCCACTCCCACCACAGGATTAGAACTATCTACATTTTCATTACAATGATTAGGCCCGATTTTATTGAGATGCGTTAGATCAAATGTCAGATCAAACTTAAGTAGTCCGTACCTTGTAACATCTTGTAATACCACGGTAGGCAATGCATACATTGATACATGATGATTTTGAGTAACACTTGTATGTATTATATCTGACCTGTACGATATAAATCTTATCATCCAGTTCCTCTACCCAGCACGGAGGCACAATACAGTCTCCGAGGGGAGCTAGGTGAACACATTGAATAATTCATACCGCGCTGTTGACTCGACGTAATTAAAAAGCTCCGGATTTCGCGATATTGTGGTTTTATTAGTTGCCAGTATTTGTGGTGCAGATTGGATGGATTGTTTCTTTGTTAATTGTTTGTGGATGCTGTTTGGATGGGGTTATTTTTATGGAGGTAAATGTGTTTGCTTTTAAAAAGAATCATATTTATTCATGTAGGTATCCATGCTAATATTACAAAAGCGAAAGTGTGTCTGTCTATTCACGCTTATGCTGCTGGACCGATTGAGATGAAATTTGCTATGGAAATAGGCTGAATCCCGGGAAGGACATAAGATAGTTTTTATCCCGGAAATCATCCCCTATGGTGGTGAAATAGGGATCGAAAGTTTCTACGATATAAACGAGTTCCACGCGGACGGAGTCGTGGGCAGAAGCTAGTATTGCATACGTGTGTTTAAGCATATATTTTGTGTATCACCTTAACTATTTTTTACCTACAATCTCTCCGTTTTACCTAACGGTTGACTGGTAGACAATGCGCCATTAAGTCCACTTAAGATTTCTTATTGTGCAATATTTTAAAAATGGAGGCAGGTGTGCTAGGCCTGGTATTCGGAATTTCGAATTAGCGCGCTGGGGGCATACTTCTTGTTTTCTTTATTTTTAAGTTATTCGTGTTTAATCGAACATTTTTGGCCATCACCAATATAAAAAGGGATCTTTTTTTGTAACTTTTTGGACAAGATTAACTCTCCTAAACCTATTAGAACAATGAAGTTATTTCGCATCGTCGTTTGTCACAACTGGTAAACTAAAAACACCTAGTAGCGACCTCTAGCGAATCTCAAACGATTCAGAGCAAACTTGTCACGAAGCTGTGAGGTTCGTCGCCATCTATCGGCTAATTTTCACATCACACGCAAGTTACTACTCCCCGTATTCGAAGTATCGTCTCTAAAACTTGAATAGAGTGTAACTCCATCTAGCAGCAAATTTATAACTGGAGTTTGTTACGTCCGCGTCCGCTAGTCCATGTTTCGCTTTGAAATAGCGTTATGAATGAAGTGCATACGTTTTTCGCTAGATGGCAGCATTATAAAGATCTTGTATTTGAGAGGATTTTACTTTCGTTTACATGTGCTAGAATAATTGTTGACGGAAAGACATTTTCCACCTTATTAAAATATAAATGTGCTTTGTCCCTTTCTTACGAACACAAATGTCAAAGTGACAGATAAAGAGAAACTAATTTTAACGCCAGTTTAGTTAAAATAGGCTTGTAGAACGATTATGAATACGACCATGTTTGTGTACACCTGTGAAGCGGGCGGATAAGCACTGCTAATAATCTGGGGACCGATTTTTGACTTTCGAGCGCTCGACTCTTTCACTCGAAAACTGACAAAAATGATGAAATGCTATTTTGAAATAGCGATAGAAAATTTAAAAACGAATGGTATTGACCACTCGTATTAAATTCTGTTGGTAGAAAGTAAGTGCCTGCCATTTTGACACTACAAACGTATTTACTTTTATTTGATTTTCGAGCGCTCGAAAGTCAAAAATCGGTCCCCTGGTGGATTGTAGAAGTGCTTATGGGAGACCTGAACCATATTTTCGGGTGGATCCAAGATCCTAAAAACTTTTACCATACCATCAAATACTTGTAGATAGCCTAACCTCAAGCTTCAAACGAATACATTTACTGTTAGTCTAGTATTTGCCTTATTTGAAACCACATAATAATCTGGTTCCTTCACAAAACACTGAGAAAGACCTATGTTCCCACCATTATGACCAGGTAAAAAAAAAGACCGGGTTGCACTCCGGGAGTGCCGGCAGAAGTGAAAACTCAATGACATTGTGACAGTTTTTCGATCAGGTCACGTGTCCGTCTTACGAGTTTTCAATCTGTCGAATCTCACGGTCATGTGACATCTTACGGTCACGTGACCTGTAGCGAGTTTCAACAATTTTTCCCTCTCACAAAAAGTGCACAGCGCCGCTAAAGAAGTTTTCACTTCAAAAATGCGCTGTACGGTATAGTAGTCCTCGCCGTGTTGCTGTAACAATCAGATGACTAAAATGCCGCATGTAATCACAACACGACGTTGAGATCGACAGCCAACGTCCACCAGCTAAAACATTATTTTGCGTTGTACGGTAAAGTATGGAGGTACTCACAGCGCGGGCTGCAGCGGGGCGGCGGCGGGCGCGGGCAGGAGGCCCGCGTCCTGTCCTAGCGCTTGCTGCTCCTCCAGGCTCTGATCCTTGTCCGCCGGTCGCGCCACCGTGCCTGTTCATACAAAACAATCACTATAGTATAAATTTAACATTCTGTAAGCACAGGGCCTGATTTCCCCGCACCACAGGCTAATAAGGCTGGAGCCTATTGAGCAAGGGGGCGGCGGGGGGCGCGGCACTGAGCTGAGACTTACTTACATTTCATAGTTAGCCTAGGGCGGTTAGAACTCTAAATCAGGCTCTGTGTAAGCATTAGCTAACACACAAACGTCCATGTTTCGAACTAAACTGATCAAATGCATTTGGTTAAGTTAGAATGTTTTTTTTAAATTGAAATACAGATGTTTAGGAACGAAAAAACCATAGAAGTGCGGTTGGGGGCGAGTTGTCAAAACGAACCAGGCAGCCGTTTAGTTGGAACATGCGCATATCGTGTTTGGGTAGAAATGAGTTAGGAACTCTTATTCTATGGTTTTTTCGTTTCTCTCTCTCTCTCTTAATCCGCATAAACAGCGTCTTTTCTTACCGCCTTGGGCACAGGAAATATGACTTGTATTTTTGTCTCCGATAGAAATAAACAATGCAGACAGCCAAATGCCGTCAACTGCGACAACTATGTCTAGTGGTAACACGTTATAACTGTCAAACGCCTCCGAATCTTGGTATTCAGAATGATCTGTCTATGAATAGACAGATCATTCATCATTCATTCATTCATTCTGAAGAATGCTTTATCTAAATTAACATTTTTCTAATTATATCACCTAGCAACACTACAATAGGGGTGTAAACACTAAATAAAGTAATCAATATGTCATATTTTCTCGAAAAAGGATTAAAAATGTAGTCAAATGGAGAAAAAATCAACGCAAAAGGTTAAATAATCACGAAGTTATAAGTGTCCAAAGTTTTAAGAAGGGGTATGTTCTGTCCCTTTTTGTCAAAACGCAACTTCATATGAAACGATGACGCTCGGCGCGCGACGCTTAAGGTGACGTCACACACTGTTTGCGTTTTCTCTCTCTAACAAGCAATATTAAAACGGTTGTAGCTCGTAATTCTTTGAGATATCTGAACGGGATATTCGTCACTAGGCATATTTTTTTGTCTTCTTTCTTTTGGAGTAATAATATTTTTCGAGTGTACACCCGTATTAAGAAGTATGGTATACCTTGCGACCGCTGTAGCCTGGTGACGACGCCGGCGGTGAGGTCGGGCTCGGGCGCGGGGCGCGGCGGGTTGCCGCGCGCCGTGCGTCGCTGCCGCGGCTTGCGCAGGAGTTGCTTGTAGTTCTCGCGCTTCTTCGATAGGTAGTAGAATCTGGGGAAACATATCTCGTTAGTACATCAGCCTAAATAACTGGACTGTTAACCTGGTAAAGGTCGTGGGAGTCCGCAGGACCGGTCATTGCGGTGCTCTTTGGGGGAACCCTATTTCCACCATCGGACTCTATATGATGAATCAAATGGTCACGCTTGGAAAATCACAGCACTTCGAATCGACCGGGCCAGATCTATGTTAAGGCTCCGCCACACACGAGCGCGATGCCGGCGAGGCGCGACACTAGCGTGCTCTAATGTAACGACATCACTACATAACATAGTATAAAAAAGTCGCTTCCCGCTGTCTGTCTCTATGTATGCTTAGATCTTTAAAACTACGCAACGGATTTTGATGCGGTTTTTTTAAATAGATAGAGTGATTCAAGAGAAAGGTTTATATTTATAATATAGTACCCGTGCGAAGCCGGGGCGGGTCGCTAGTAAATCATAAAGTCTATTCATCCCTATGTGCCTTATTGTGGAATCAAACACTACTTGGTCTGGTCTAAAAAATATTAATAATGACCCTGAATTTTTAGATTATACTCGGCGTTATTCTAAAACATTTAAAATCGTTTGTGCTGCGGCGAAAGCCTTGTTTATTTCAAATAAAATTAAATGTTCCCTAGATAAGATCAAAACCTGTTGGCAAATTATAAACAGTGAGACTGGCAGAAAAAAAAAGAATGGACCTCAACATAGCCTTCGGATTGGAAACAAATTAGTTAATACTGATTTTGAAGTAGCTAGGGAATTCGAATATTTTTTTGCCAATATTCCTACTGAAACGACAAGGACATTAAATAGCTCTCCTTCTGCTGCTAAAATCCTTTTGAAAGGTTGTGTGGATGAATGCGCTGTTATTTTTAAATTTACGCACGTATCTCCGAAAGAAATTGTTACTGCTTTCAATACACTCATGGTGAAAAAAACCGAAGATCTTTGGGGCCTTTCGGTTAAGGCATTGAAAGCAATAATAGTATCTATAGCACCATATCTTGCTTATATATTTAATAGTTGCACAGACGTTGGAATTTTCCCAGACCTAATGAAACAAAGTAAAATAATACCAGTGTACAAAACGGGCACCAAAACAGACCCTACTAATTTTCGACCTATTTCTATACTCCCAGCAATAAGTAAAATTTTTGAAAAGATTATGTTGAACCAAATGTTATCACACTTCAACTTGAATAATCTTTTACATGCAAATCAGTTTGGATTCACCAAAGGCCGATCAACAACCGATGCTGGTGTTGAACTAC
Source organism: Epinotia ramella (assembly GCA_947578815.1). Classification (NCBI taxonomy): domain Eukaryota; kingdom Metazoa; phylum Arthropoda; class Insecta; order Lepidoptera; family Tortricidae; genus Epinotia; species Epinotia ramella. The sequence goes on from OX388216.1 coordinate 20,607,084, forward strand.
TGCGAACCATTTTCGATGCTTGGGAAAAGTCTATGGATGCAATTGGCGTGTTTTGCGATCTGTCAAAGGCCTTTGACTGCGTAAACCATGATACTCTTATCTTAAAGCTTAGCCATTATGGGGTAAAACATCGTGCACTAGATCTTATAAAATCTTACCTATCCAATAGAACCCAACACGTGGAAATAAATAGGATACAATCTGAGGGGTCTAATATTTCTATAGGAGTCCCGCAAGGCTCAATACTTGGTCCATTTCTTTTCTTGGCCTATATTAACGATTTTCCGTATCACGTGCAGAACAAACACGATATTGTGCTATTCGCTGATGACACATCGTTGATATTTAAACTTGGCAGAAAAGAAACCAATTTGGATCAAGTAAATGCAGCACTAGACTCAGTTGCAGGGTGGTTCACCGCTAACAATTTACTTTTAAATAGTAAGAAAACAAAATGTATTAAATTCAGTCTCTCTAAAGTCAATACGAGTAAGAACGAACAGGTTAAACTTAATGATGAGTTCGTTGAATTTGCTCAAAGCACAGTTTTTCTCGGTATTACACTAGATCATAAACTGCAATGGGGATCACATATTTCTTCGTTAGGTAATAGGCTTAGTTCGGCAGCGTATGCAGTCAAAAGAATAAGGCAGCTCACCGATGTTGAGACAGCTAGGCTTGTTTATTTTTCTTACTTTCACAGCATAATGACCTATGGTATTATGCTTTGGGGTAAAGCAGCTGATATCCAAATCATATTTGTATTACAAAAAAGAGCGATTCGCGCTATTTATCAGTTAGGATCTCGCACTTCATTAAGAGAAAAATTCAAGCAAATCAACATCCTCACATTTGCTTCTCAATATATCTTTGAAATTGTGATGTATGTAAAACGTAATTTACACTTATTTAAACTAAATAGTGACTGTCACTCGTTTCATACTAGAAATAAGGATAAACTTTCCGTGCCTCGTTATCGTCTGCAAAAAGTGAATTTGTCTTTTATGGGCAATTGTGTGCGTTTTTATAACAAAATTCCGGAAAATGTACAAGGTTTGTCACTCAATAAGTTTAAGTCGTTTATAAAAAGCCATTTAGTTCGCAGGGCCTACTACACTATAAACGATTTTATAAATGACAAAGACGCCTTTAAATTATTTTAAAATGATTATTATTTTTTATTTTATTTTTCTCTTTTTGTACTGACATACTCTGGTTTTGAATTTGTTTTATATAATCCTGACATAAGTATAATTTTTTCCTAGCTCTAATAATATTTATCTTTTTGACAATGTGAAAACAGCATTTATGTTTGTAAGTTAACATGTGCTTAATTGTAAATTTTAAATGAACTTTGACCTTCAATAAGTGTTCTGTAATGAATCTATATTGAATAAAATATTTGATTTGATTTGACTTAACCTTTTCAACGCCAAGAGCCACTAAAGTGGTCGAGTGCTGTCGTGCCCACCACGCCAACAACCCATAAAAAGGTCGGAATAAAGTTGTACTTTGATCATGAATAAAATCTAATCATGTTTTGCACAGCACTACGAGATTCGTCATTTTTGATAAGGCAACAGCTCTTGGCGTGTGAATGATCACTTCATTCAAATATGAGAGCGTTGAAAAGGTTAAAAACATTATCACACTTTTCTCTGGGATTACACAATAATCATGACTTCAAATGTTGTTGTTTACTTAAAGAAACTCACAATAGTACATTGTTTAACGAGGGGCGTAAGTGGAATATTGCGAACAAGAGTCTATCAGAAGCCCGACGCCGAAGGCGGAGGGCTTTTGATGACTCGAGTTTGCAATATTCTTACGCCCGTGTTATACACAATGTTTTTTATCACATTTGCGAGGAATCAAATACATTTTAGATGAAATTAATACAAATCGTAAGAAAAACTTCAACGTGTCAGTCGTCCATTTTGTTGAATTTGACGTGAGGCGCGTATGGCAAAGACCCTTCGGTATACAGCCACGATTTGAAAACACTTAAAAACATTTTACATAGACACTAAATAACTACATATTAAATCTGTAAATAATTCAGTTAAACATGTTTAAGTAGTTTTTTAAGTTAAAATGTATTTATAAATACGTTTTCAGACATCGTATTTGATATAAAACCTCTTTGCTTTGTAACTGCCGCATGAATGACAGATACAATTTAAGAAAAAAACCATTACGCCCGTGGGCGTAACACAGGCTATTACAGCTCTGTATGTCTGCGCATTATGAAGCCCTTTACGAGCAAGTGTGATGAAAAGTATTAAAATCAACCAAGTAACCACTGAAAAACGTAATTTTTAATTAGAGTGTCTTCAATAATCAAAATACCGAACGAGTAACCTCAAAAATATCTGACATAACGATGTTTAAATTGTCTATGAATCACACTTGATGTATATTTTATCGTCATTTCCAATCACTAGTCATTGTGATCATATTTGACGTCATATTTGTTTGCTCGCATGAGAATGAATAGACTACATACATTCGGACGGCCTCCATGGTACGGTCGAGGAAATTGAATGTTTGGCACATGTCAACTCTATTAGAATGACGTTAAGGTCCAAAAGTGCTAAACATTCAATTTCCTCGACTGTACTTGTATGTGAAGAAGGCTCTACATTATTCACCCTCCTATGATGATACTAAGTTTCCGGTATATTTAAGTGTCTTTTTTTCTGATTCTGTAGGAAACATTCGATAACGCATTCCCCTTCCAACAATTTCACCCACAGTTCCGTCACAACCCGTGCGTGGCTACTGGCTAGAGATTATCGGCCGTATTCATAAACGTACTACAAGCCTGTTTTAACTAAAATGGCGTTCAAATTCGTTTGTCCTTATCTGTCACTTTGTCATTTGTGTTCGTAAGAAAGGGACAGAGCACACTTTATTTAGCAGAGGCATTTTAAGTTTTATGAATAAGGGGGTATACCTATTGCTAGTATTATTTCTTTCACTCAGTCACTTCAGCCGCCAGTCGTATACGAGGTGCTACCGCGAAACCCAATTTAATTCGTGATCATATCTCTATCGCCCTTACTCATGAGTGACAGAGACGGACACACGATCGACGTTTGCTTATCTGCCGCTCTGCTAGGAAAACTAAAGGTCACAGCTCATTAGAGCCACCCGGCGCCCGACCCGCGCCGTGAGCGCATGCCCGTACAAATCCATATAAAGAATACTAACCGCTCGAGGCGAGGCGGTGCGGGTCGGGCGCCGGGTCGCTCTAACGAGCTGTGACCTTTAAGGAGGCAATTCGTCTATCTCACCTGACACAGTCCCCAACGCTCTTCCTGGGTAGAAACGAGGAAATCTGGACAAAGTTCTTGGGGTGTTGAAGGTACTTCTCCTTGAACACGTCCTTCTCCGGCGTCGTCCAAACGTTTCTGTGTTGGAGGTCCTTATGCTCGGCCTCCATGTCCATACACCGCCCTGGGGAAGCAATAGTACATTAGAGGATATGTTGTGTGTGCAGTCAGCATCATATAGTAAGTAGCGGCCAAAGTAGCCAAATATTCAGATTTTTTATTTGTGAAACAGGTAATACAAAATTGGTCTCACATAATAAGTATGCATGAACCTCTATGTTTTGCCGATTGGCATACAAATATTAATGTCAAAGAAGTTGCAAATTACTAACATAATCATTAAACACGAGCATATAAGTACTTTAAAAATGACAATCGTTATCCTTAAATACCCTTATCACGAAACAAATTATTTTTAATTAAGGTCGCAGGTTCGAATCCTGTCGGGGGCTACAGACGAAGATGGTTTATTTTTCCATTATATTCTTTCTTTGTATCATATCGATTAATCCTTATCCTTACTAATATTATAAATGCGAAAGGACATCTAATTCCCACGGGAAAATTCAATATGTTCCATTTTCCTATAACGACGCGGGCGAAGCCGCGGGCATCAGCTAGTTTGAATATAAATTATTTTTCCAGTTCAATGATGTCTATCGGTATTTTATTATAAATTTGAGGCGCCATTCCTAATAGACTTTTGCGGACTAATGCAGTTTTACACTCTGAATAGGGTGGAGTGGGATTATTTTGTGTCAGAGGACCAGATCCTTTTTGGGATCCCTTTTGTTTGGAGACTTTGGAGCCAGCATAGTTTTAACTAAAATAAACTTGATTCTAAATTACGAAGAAGAAGCCGAAAGGCATGATGATTCCAAAATTGCGAAAATTTCCCAATGATCACGGTAATTTCTCAAAATTTCCTATAGAGAATTTCATATTCTAAACTTTCTTAAATTCTTGTCAGTGTAATTTGCGAGATGTTTCCCATATTTTTTTAAAACTATCCGCAATCACGATAATGGTCATCGACTACTATAATGGTCCAAATCCACTGTAATGGTCATCCGCCACTATAATGGTCATCGACCACTATAATGGTCATCGACTACTATAATGGTCCAAATCCACTGTAATGGTCATCCACCACTATAATGGTCATCGACCACTATAATGGTCATCGACCACTATAATGGTCATCGACTACTATAATGGTCATCGACCACTATAATGGTCATCCACCACTATAATGGTCATCCACCACTATAATGGTCATCGACCACTATAATGGTCATCGACCACTATAATGGTCATCGACTACTATAATGGTCATCGACCACTATAATGGTCATCCACCACTATAATGGTCATCGACCACTATAATGGTCATCGACCACTATAATGGTCATCGACTACTATAATGGTCATCGACCACTATAATGGTCATCGACTACTATAATGGTCCAAATCCACTGTAATGGTCATCCGCCACTATAATGGTCATCGACCACTATAATGGTCATCGACTACTATAATGGTCCAAATCCACTGTAATGGTCATCCACCACTATAATGGTCATCGACCACTATAATGGTCATCGACCACTATAATGGTCATCGACTACTATAATGGTCATCGACCACTATAATGGTCATCGACTACTATAATGGTCATCGACCACTATAATGGTCATCGACCACTATAATGGTCATCGACTACTATAATGGTCATCGACCACTATAATGGTCATCCACCACTATAATGGTCATCGACCACTATAATGGTCATCGACCACTATAGGTCATCGACTACTATAATGGTCATCGACCACTATAATGGTCATCGACTACTATAATGGTCATCGACCACTATAATGGTCATTCACCACTATAATGGTCATCGACCACTATAATGGTCATCGACCACTATAATGGTCATCGACTACTATAATGGTCCAAATCCACTGTAATGGTCATCCGCCACTATAATGGTCATCGACCACTATAATGGTCATCGACCACTATAATGGTCATCGACCACTATAATGGTCATCGACCACTATAATGGTCATCCACCACTATAATGGTCATCGACCACTATAATGGTCATCGACCACTATAGGTCATCGACTACTATTTATGGTCATCGACCACTATAATGGTCATCGACTACTATAATGGTCATCGACCACTATAATGGCCATCGACTACTATAATGGTCCAAATCCACTGTAATGGTCATCCGCCACTATAATGGTCATCGACCACTATAATGGTCATCGACTACTATAATGGTCCAAATCCACTGTAATGGTCATCCGCCACTATAATGGTCATCGACCACTATAATGATCATCGACTACTATAATGGTCCAAATCCACTGTAATGGTCATCCACCACTATAATGGTCATCGACCACTATAATGGTCATCGACCACTATAATGGTCATCGACTACTATAATGGCCCAAATCCACTGTAATGGTCATCCACCACTATAATGGTCATCGACTACTATAATGGTCCAAATCCACTGTAATGGTCATCCGCCACTATAATGGTCATCGACCACTATAATGGTCATCGACCACTATAATGGTCATCGACTACTATAATGGTCCAAATCCACTGTAATGGTCATCCACCACTATAATGGTCATCGACCACTATAATGGTCATCGACCACTATAATGGTCATCGACCACTATAGTAGTCAGTTTTTTTTTTTACAAAAATGTGGTTTTCTGTTTACTCACGATTCGTGTCCTTATAGACAGGCGTGGGGTCCCTCGGGTCCCGCAGCAGCGGAGGCACGACGGTCAGCGAGCGCATCTTCTTGACCTCGTGCTCCTGCTCGTGAAGCCCGTCGGCGATCTCTTCCAGTTCCGCCTCGGACTTGACCCGCGCCCCGAGGCGGTTGAAGCGCTCTCGCTCCTCCCGCTGTTTGCGGAGCTCGGGGAATACCTGACGAATGGGGAAGAGAATAAAATACTGGTTCAATTATAAACAAATAAATAACAGAGATGTAAACGGTAAAATTCCTATCAAAATAGCGAGGTGCAACACCTAATATGACAAAGCACACTACAAGCAGACTAAAGGAACAGATGTAACTCGTGCTCTTATTAATCAGACAACATGATTATGATAGATGGGTCCCCGTGTGGTGTCGGGTTAGAATAGAACCACCCCCTTTCTTCCCGTGGGTGACCTAAAAGTCGATTAAGGGAGCAGAGTTGAAGTGTGTTGTGGGCGATGGCTGAGCAACCTATCACTGCAATATCACATTTTATCGATCTTTTATATGCACATCTGTGCTAAAAGTGGCGCTGGAACACAAGTTTCATGTGCCCTGCCTACCCCTTTTAGTGATAAAGGCGTGAATGTATGTACGTATTAATAACACATCATTCTAACTTACTAACTGAATATAGACTGAAAACGTAACTGGAATTCATTATGACTATCTTGTCTAGCGAACGAAAAAACCATGAAATGCGAGCTCCTTACAAATTTCTACCCAAACACGTGCCTAAAACCCGGTATGCGCGTGTTCGAACTAAACGGTTGCCTGGTCGTTTGCCACCCCGCCCCCATCCCCGCATAATGGCAATGGCATCCTTTCTGTGGGGCCATTTTGCGGCGCTACTTAGACTTCTATGGTTTTTTCGTTCGCTGATCTTGTCCAGTAAACCAAAATAGTGCTCACGTGATTACCCCGTAGAATATTGTCATTTAACCTGGGTAATCTCTCATCATGTCTGGTCGAATCTGGCCAGTTATGATGTTTTGTAAATATTTCTTCATTACTTGGACGGGCGAGGTGAGGTGGACGTAATATGTTCTGTTTCTGTCAAAAATGCAATTTTTGATACAAGCTTTTATGGCCAACTGTACTTTTCTGTATACCGTCATCAACTACTCGTTGAGAAGATTCTAACGAGCCCAAACTCAACGGGGTTACGTCTGTTTAGTCCTGAATACCCATGGCCTTCTGTCTCCATCATCAGATCAGCTCGATGGTACCATAATATTGAATTGTCGTCTAAACTATACTTTAAACCCAAAATTTCAGCTCAATCGGTTGAAGATATGCTTCAAAATTGAGTCGCAAGATTCCACCCGAACAATTGAAAGTTAAAAATGTAGTTATTTATTAACACACAATCCTTAAATTAAATTGAATTGAACATTTATTATCCTTTAAAAAAAAAAGAGAAATAACTAACAAAACTAAAACTAAAGGTAAAATATTTGCCCCAGGTCGCTGTCAGGCGGTAGTGTGCCCAGAAGGCTGGCAGCATTGCCACGTTGAATGGCAATGCTGATTCTCTGGGCGAGGTAAAAGCCGGCCTTCTGGTCACGTGAAGCCTCGACCAAGCGCTTGCACAATCCATTGAAGATTCGGTGCGCGCCTGGTCCCCACGGTCCGAGGGTCTCTACGCCGAACGGCTCAAATATGAAGCCACTGTCGATGGCTCCATACTTGCGCCGTTTGAGACCCTCGGCTGAATCAGCAGCGGAGCCAGCCAGCAAAGTTAAATAAAAGCTGGTAAAAAGTATATGTTAAGAGTAAGCTCGATTTCCATACAAACGTAGTTACGCGCTCATTTTAAAACTACGTGTTGGATTGTAACGAAACTTTGCAAGTACAATGACATGAAGTATATCCAGGTCTGTAATTAGTTTATGTAGCTTCAGATACCATAGTAAAAAAATACAGTGAATTTAACTTTTTCATACAAAACTTGTTTTTGCTGTATTTTCTTTGTTTTATAAACTGGAACCATATAAACTAAATACAGACATAGATATACCTTATGTCTGCAAAGTTTCGTCACAATCCAACACGTAGTTTTAAAATGAGAACGAAACTCCGTTTGTATGGGAAGGTGAAATTCGGCCGAGCTTACTGCGGACTTTTAAAACATTTTGTGGCAACGTTTTGCGCTACGTGTAGCCCAGGGGTCGCCAAGTGCGGCCCTTCGGCGAGCCCTTCTAATCCGGGCCGCGGCAAGAATGCGGAGAGGCCGGCCCGCGATAGCGATATCGATGGGGTATGGGGTCATGACCAGCCATGAAACCAAAGTGTTGGCCCGCACGAATTGATATTAAGTGCAGGTGGGTCAAAAAGTTTGAAGACCCCTGGTGTAGCCGATACGGTGGGAATTCCCGTATTGTAGGTAGAATAAAGCTACATTTATACCCATCCTGCGGCCCGCCGAGCTTTTGCGAGTGGCCCACGATCCACTACACTAAAGCTACTAGCTACTCCTTAGCTAAAATGTCTTTGCCAGCATCGTAGAAAAAAAGTTGAGTATGGCTCGTCTACGAGAGCGTCCATCGCATCCGCATTGGTACTGCGTGTTAAGACTAATTCTAGTAAGTGATAGTTACCTTCTCGAAGAACTCTCTATTTCTCGCGTCTTTCGCTTTCCTCTTCTGCCCTTGCTCTATCCTCTCCACTCTTCTCGCCCACTCCAGCGCCCGCTTGCTGTACTCTTCCGCTAATGCATCTTCCCTCTGAAACAATACCATTGTTAAATATGAGTCCGAAAAGCTTAAGGCGTGTACATGTTGATGAGTGAGTTGACACATTTGCTGCGAGTCCGAGTAAAACCTGTATGACCAGTGATTCAAGCGACACCGCCGCGAAAACACTCGTCCTGAAGAAGAACTCCGGATTCGAAACATGTCGCCCGTAGAGACATTTAATACGTGAGTTGAACCGCGTAATTATTAGCAAGTATACAGGTATAGGTACCTGTATACTTGCTAATAATTACGTACATGCAAATATATTATTAAATGATTATAATTAAAAACATAATGAGCACATATAATAATCATCATCATTTTACGATGTCATCAACTGCATTTGATTTTAAAACAGCATTGTATCAATGTCAACGGAGAAGCGTTTTGATTGAATCCATCGTATTTCCCTAGCCCGCAGCCCCGCAATAAAAATCGCATACAATTAGTTGCACCATGTAAATGACCCTCGGTCGGTCGGTACATAGACGCCTGGTGGACTAGCTTTGCCAACTCGCGTCGCACTCGGCCACTCCCACCACAACCTCAACTCACCTTCTCCGCCTCCAACCTGAGCCGGCGAACATGCTCGACGAGCCGCTTCTTGAAGCCGCGATGTTTCCGGATGTTCTCATGGTAGACCTCCGTGTCCTGCGGCTGATTGTACAGCGGGTACAGCACTGGGGCTCCGAGGTGCGATAGCAGGGCGTGGGCTGAGGCCGCCTGAAACAGAAGAACTTAAATTAGTTGACGAACAAGTTAGGAGAGCTGCGGTAGCCTAGTGGTTCAGGCATGCGGCTGTCAAGCGGCGGTCGTGGGTTCGAATCCCGGCTCGTACCAATGAGTTTTTCGGAACTTATGTACCTACGTAATCGTTTATGTAATCACTTATGTACCTATCGGTTGCAAAAACTTAAATAGATTCGTTTTCGCTCTTAAGAGACTAAGGGATACTGTATCTGCTGAAGCTGCACTTACGGCCTATCATGGCTATGTATCGTCGGTTCTCTTATATGGATTGATTTTATGGGGTAACGCTGTCGACGTAGACAGAGTTTTCAAGATTCAGAAGAAATGTGTTAGGGTTTTTTGTAACGCCAAGATTGACGGTAGCTGTATTCCACTTTTCAGAAAGTTGCACGTGTTGCCCTTACCGTGCCTATATATAAGAGAAGTGTGTGTATTTGTCACGTCAAATTCACGATATTTTAAAATTAGATTTAATACCAGGCAAAGAGAAACAAGAGTAAGACTGATGAACAAGTTATATAGACCATCACGCAAGAAGTATATCTATAGGAGAAACATTTATAACATGTGTATTGAAATATACAACTGTATACCAAATGACATAAGATTAAGACAAGGACCTATTTTTTTAATGCATAAATTGACGGACTGGTTATTGGAAAATTGTTATTATAGTATAAAGGAGTTCTTTGACAGCAATAGGATATTATGATTATTATTTTGACATTGTTTTATATTGTGTAGTGAAGTTTTGACTTTTTGTAATTGATTATTTATGCACCTATGTAATGAAACGCAAGACATTTGCATGCCTGCGTGTGGGCTGAATACACTGTGCTGCGAAATCTTATTGAAATCTGTATTATATACATACTGTATTCTGGCTAATAAATTATATTGATTGATTGATTGATTGATACGGAATATTTATTTTGATTAGGTGTCAAAGCGGACCTTCCTTTAGGGGCATTACCGGGAATAAAGTTAGGAGGATGATGATGACGAGAACCTCTTGAAGGCCGAGAAGGACAAAGCCAGCAAGTACCTAGACCTGGCTCACGAGGTAACCGCCATGTGGGATGTTGATTCGACGATCATCGTTTCGGCGAACGGTTTAATAGCGAAGAGTCTCGACCATCACCTCAAGAGACTCTCGCTAGACGGCTGGATCAAGGGTCAGATACAGAAGGCGGTACTCCTGGATACTGCGCGGATAGTCAGGAGGTTCCTGTCTCTGAGACCCTGACCACCGGTAGCTTAGGCCCTAGGTTAGGTTTTTATAACGATTTTAAGTTTTCTATGTATAGTTTATACATAATCTAGTTTTATCTCTTTCTCCGATACCCAAAGGTTGTCTGGATGAGATCGGTCTTCAGCGATAAGACCGCCTTTTATCCTCTACCTACACGTTATTGTATTGTTTCTCTTTCTAACTGCTTTGTTTGTGTGAGGTGTGCAATAAAGAGTATTTGTATTGCATTCAGAGGCGTCTTTACCTAAAGTCGCCGTCAATGGAATTTGCTAACTATGTAAACAAACCGCCATAGTGAAAGACAATTTCAATATGGCGGTTTGTTTACATAGTTAGCAAATTCTATTGACGGCCACTTTATGGTGCAGGGTGTGCGTTGCACACGGGCGCAGTGGTCCTCGGGGGCGCCGAGCGCCGCCCGCTACCATTCCATTTTGACCGCGCGCTTACTAGGGGGCGCTAGAGTAATGTTTGCCGCCGACCGCCGCGCCGCGACGCTAGTCGAGAAAGATCTACCCACCTCTTTCTAATTGGCACGGTGCGAGTGAGACAGGAGGCGCTCAGTCGCGCACGAAGCGACTTGTGAGCAAGTTGTGCTAGACGTACTGATTGTATTGTATTGTATTGTATTCAGGGTTGGGCAGTATTTCAATTACATGTATTTGAAATACGTATTTGAAATACAAATACGTATTTTGTATTTGTATTTCAAATACTAAGTGGCGAAGTATTTTGTAATTGGTATTTCAAATACCGCACTCACATGTATTTAGTATTTTGTATTTCAAATACTTTACTTTTTAAAATACATTTGCCCAAAAATACATGTTATTTAATTGTATAACCGTATAATGGAACGTTTTTTAATATAATTAGGGGCTGAGGGCACTGTGGCAACACTTTACTGTAAGTGTCAACGTCAAACGGGGATGTTCCTAATACGGCAATTGACACTGATACGTCAGACAGTTATTAAAGGTAGTCTCAGCCTGTGCTCTTCCGGTCCAGTTGAGAGACTGTTTTCATCGACATTCATTCACCTACTAGACGGAACTTATCTGACTATACTTTTAGGAATTTAGTTTTTTTGAAAGGACATTTATTCCTTTTTCAATTTATAAAAACGTATAAAAAGTTTTTTGAGATAAGTTTCAATAGTGTATTTTATATTTTGTATTTGAAATACATTATTTGAAATACTGTATTTTGTATTTTATATTTCAAATACCTGTCAGTTTGTAGTTTATATTTCAAATACATTTTTACATGTATTTTGTAATTTGTATTTCAATTACAATGAAGCCAGTATTTTGCCCAACCCTGATTGTATTGTATACAGGAAGGGTAGGGTAGTGAGGCACCTTTTTCCTGTTGTCCGCGTAGATGTTCTGCGCGAGGCTGCGGTGGCGCGGGCGCTCCTCCTCGGGCTCGGCCGCGGCCGCGGGCCGCGTGGCGGTCTGCTCGAGCTCCTCCTGCTTCCTCTTCAGCTTGGCCAGCATGGCTTCCGACAGCGCCATCTCCCGGTCCACCTGGAAAGTGACACAATAAACGTTACTAAGGGTTACTGTGGATGTCACACTGCGCCGCATCTCCGGACGGAGGTGCGTTTCTCGTTGTATGCAAGTACCTCAGTTTGTATATAAATTCCGTATGGTAAGGCACACTGCACCGCACCTCCGTCCGGCGAAATTTGTATGCAGCTCCGCACCTCCGTCCGGAGATGCGGAGCTGTGTGACGACCGCCAAAGTATCATCACCACTACACATAGTATAAAACAAAGTCACTCCCCGCTGTCTGTCGAGGTGTGGGCGTATCCTGGGTTCTCGGGCATTGATAGGAAACGATGTTACTATGATTACAAACTTTACTAAGGACTTCTCCACAGCATAATTACAAAATTCATGTGAAATACAGTGAACTGGCAATTTCGGTTCTCGTATTCCGTCACAACATTCTCTCAACACGATTAATTCTCCATCCAAGAGAGCAACCACCTCCTGTCAGGCTTTTTCCTCAATGACAGCGAACACAACCGTCCGTTGTTCTGTTTCTAATTCAAAATAATACTCGTCATAGCCCTCTGTTGGCGCGCGGCGGAACTAATGAGCTCCCGAGTTTGCCCAGACAAATATGTCCTCGTTCGCATGTATTTCAATGATGACATTTGTAGATTGACATTACGACCGAAGTCACGATGAATGTAATAGAGGGCGCTGCATGAAACTTCTCATATGCTTAGATCTTTAAAAATACGCAACGGATTTTGATGCGGTTTTTTTTAATAGATAGAATCTGATTCAAGAGGAAGGTTTATATGTATAATATAGTATCCGTGCGAAGCCGGGGCGGATCGCTAGTAGGGGTAATAAGTCGACTGTACTTTTGTGCGCATTCATCAATTGATTACTCATTGAGAGCATTCTGATGACAAGAGACGGTTATAGTTATAACCAGAGGCCGGAATTCTCGTGGCACTTTCGAGCTGTCATAGGGACTTCTCATTTATCGACTTGATATTCATATTATATCGATACATTACATTATATAACACAACATATTAAGGGGCTACCCGGGGTTTTCATCGATTTTTGAATCGTATCTCCTATTTTTGCACTACAGATAGAATTATAAGTCAAACGGCTATCGGTTCTTCAATCTTTTATCACCATTTTTGTCCACCCGATTTTGAAAGAAATGAATCCTTAAATCCGTATGATTTTCCTAAACATTGTCTAACGTAACGTTTTACCAGGGGGGAGGGGGGATACAGAAAAACGTTACATGTGGTGGAGGGGGGGTCAAAAGTCTCGAAAAATTGCGTTACGTAATACTTGAACGCTCCCCCTCCTACTGGTGGTATTTTTTCATAAAGGTCGCTCGCCATAATACCGCATTGTCATCTGCTTTACACAAGTGAGGAAAATTCCAGAGACAATAATAGTACATTATTGGATGTGCGTTTGTGATTAAACCTAAGGAGAAATCCTACTAATATTATAAATGCGAAAGTTTCGATGTTTGGATGTTAACAATTGCCGTGGCCAGGAAGGAGGCAATTGCAGGCCGAGTATTTGTTTAAACGGACGAGCTTGCGAATCCGTTTAATTATAATACGTAGCCTGCAATTGCCATTCCGGCTGAGGCTAATATAGTGCTTTTCTCAAAAATGGGGGAATAAAAAATACTAAATTTATATAAACTTTAAATATCGTTGCATAACGTGAAAATATTTTCGATTTCCCGCCGTTTTTTTTTTAAACAGAATCGCAACTGTTTTTTTCCACCAATAAAACGCAAACTATTTGAGACCCATACAAAAACGTCGTGTTTGCAACAGAAAAATACGAGTTGAACTTTGAACTGGCTGAATCGAGCTGTGCCGTCTTTTATATGCCAGTTTCTACTTTTCAAAAAAAATTATACTCGACAAATAAAGGAATATACACTCGCGGTCAAAGAAACCGGGTCAGTGACGAAAACCTCAATATTTTGTAAATCGTTGGTCGTATCTGCATGAAACTAACTCTGTTTTATAGAGAATTTAATATCCTTCTAAATCCAACCTTCAATGTTCTACGTAGTAACTGGAAAAAGGTTTAATTGAAAAAAAAAAACCAATTAGGTACTTATTTGTAATTGCGTTCGTTTTACTTTTGCTTGTTTTTAAGCAATTGTTTTCAATCTGTCAAAGAACTATGATAAAAGGCTGTCATTGTTTTATTTTGTGGTCATTCTTGAATGTCTATCATGCCGCTAACACGAGATGAATGTACTCGTTTCATCACTATGTTAGAAGAAGGAAGAAGTCAGAGGTATACAGCGAGAAGAACAGGTGTGTCACTTTCTACAGTGCAGCGAGTCCTCCAACGTTACCTACAAACTGGGCAGAACCTTAGAAGACCAGGAACTGGCAAAACAAGATGTACTACAGCTAGAGAAGATCGATTTATTGTTACAACCATGCTCCGAAATCGGCACCTCACAGCAGTTGAAGTGAAAAATCAGCTTTTAGAGACCCGAAGGGACGGCATCAGCGAGCGGACTGTCAGGCGGCGGCTCAAAGAAGCAAATTTGACCCCACATAGGCCGGCCAATGGCCCAAAACTTGAAAGAATACATCGAACAGCAAGACGACTTTATGCCCGCGATCACAGATACTGGGGTGACGAAGATTGGGCAAGAATTTTGTTTTCCGATGAATCCAGATTTATGCTCTATGCAAATGACGGGCGGCAAAGAGTTTACAGACGGCCTGGTGAACGTTTTATTCCAGCATGTTTTGAGGAAAAAGTGGCGTTCGGCGGTGGGTCAGTCATGGTTTGGGCTGGAATCTCTTCAGAGAGTCGCTCGGAGTTAGTTTTAATAGAAAATGGATCATTAACGAGTGCAAGATATGTAGAAGAGATTCTTAATGAGCATGTCGGCCCATACCTACTTAATTAATATGGGTGGAAATTCTATGTTTATGCATGACAACGCCAGGCCACACACAGCTCAAATTGTCAGAGATTATTTTTTGGAGGTTGGTATCGACTGTATGAACTGGCCCTCGAGGAGTCCGGACTTAAATCCGATTGAGCATGTATGGGACGAGCTTGGGAGGCGTGTAAGAGCTCGAAACCCCGCCCCAGCTACACTTAGAGACCTGA
This sequence comes from Epinotia ramella, assembly GCA_947578815.1. Classification (NCBI taxonomy): domain Eukaryota; kingdom Metazoa; phylum Arthropoda; class Insecta; order Lepidoptera; family Tortricidae; genus Epinotia; species Epinotia ramella. Next base: position 20,622,609 of record OX388216.1, read on the forward strand.
AACAGGCGTTAGTGGAAGAATGGGACAATATCCCGCAAGAACGCATAAAGAACTTAATAAACAGCATGCCGAATCGTCTAGAAGCTGTAAGAAGAGCCCGAGGAGGCAATACGAAGTATTAATTTTTATTTTTTGTGTTGTATGTGAAGTACCTACTGCTTATTTTTGTACGTAAAATTGGTTGATTTTTTGTTTCCTATGTAATTTTATTAAACAAAAGAATTACGATTCCACCATTTGATGTTATTTAATTCAGTATAAAATTATCTACAATATGCAGTTTGATTCATGTCCCTAGCTTTATTATTTTAGGAGATATTACAGATTTTCGTACTGACCCGGTTTCTTTGACCGCGAGTGTATATATAACATTCCAGGCAGCCTGCAATGTTTTTTATTTTTTAATTTAGATCTGACCTTAAACTATACACTTTACCTTCCAATATGTAGCGAGTTATGTTCACTTTGCGCGCCATTTTTGAGAAAAGATATTTAGTATTTAGTACCTTCGAGATCTGCTGTATGAGCTCATCCTTGGTCGTGCGGAAGGTCTGGTCCTCGGCGGTGGGCTCGGAGGGGGGGTTGGGGGAGAGCACCTCCACCGCATAGCTGTTCACCGGCTCCTGCAACAACATATACATTTTAGAAACATTTTGCAACAACATATACACTTTAGAAACATTCTGCAACAACATATACAGTATTAGGGTTCCGTACTCAAAGGGTAAAACGGGACCCTATTACTAAGACTCCGCTGTCTGTCCTTCTATAACCAGGCTGTAGGCTGTATCTCACAAACCGTGATAGTTAGACAGTTGAAATTTTCACAGATGATGTATTTCTGTTGCCGTTATAACAACAAATACTCAAAAACAGTATAAAGTATGTATTTAAGGAGGCTCCCATACAACAAACGTGATTTTTTAGCCGTATTTATAGATAACTGGATTTATAGGGACTGGGTTGTCTGGAAGAGATCGCTCTAAAGCGATAAGACCGCCTGTTGTTACCTTTATTTATTGTCTATACTTTTGTAACATGTTTTTCTTATGTTGTGGTGCAATAAAGAATATATTATTATTATTATAACTAGCTTTTGCCCGCGACTCCGTCCGCGTGGAACTCGTTTATATCGTAGCTCCATACAAACTTTAACCCCCCACTTCATCCCCTTGGGGGGTGATTTCCGGGATAAAAACTATCCTATGTCCTTCCCTAGGGCTCAAACTATCTCTATACCAAATTTCATCAAAATCGGTTTAGCGGTTTAAGCGTGAAGAGGTAACAGGCAGGCAGACAGACAGACAGACAGACAGACACACTTTCGCATTTATAATATTAGTATGGATATGGATAGTATGGATAGTATGGATGGTACGGAACCCTTCGTGCGCGAGTCCGACTCGCACTTGTTTATCACTATATCTCTAATTAACAGACCGCTTTGCCGTATTTCAATTCCAAACCCATCAAGCCGTTTAACTGCAGAATGTGCCAAATAACACGGTGTACGGTGCAACATAGTTTTTTTTACGGCAAGTATGTTCATCTTGCTCTAGCGTACAAAGTCAGCGCAAGACAGCAATAGTTGCCGGCCAGAAATTGCAGGAAAATTTAGCCCCATAAGTACATTATGTGACCTTTTTCCTTGGCCTACCTCTTCTCTTACAACCCTCCACATTCATACCTAATACCCTTCTTGTCACATGACTCCATACCTTCGCATAACATATTCCGGGATTGAATCCCGGTAAGGGCATTTAGTCTCGTATCTCCGACTCTATTCACTTAATCAAAAAAAATGCTGAGAAACCTTATATTTATTTTGAAAGGCCTATCGATTGCTGTGCCACAAGTGGGCTTGCAATGAAAAAATTTTTTTGACTTTCAGTTTTATGTATGGAGTGGAAGTGCACCCCTAAAAATGTTTTTTTTGTAATTTAATTACAAAACTATGTAGCGGCTAACAAAATACACCTATCATCAAAATTTTATTCAAATACACCTTACAGTTTTCGAGTAAAATACATACGGACGGACAGACAGACAGACATGACGAATCCATAAGGGTTCCGTTTTTTGCCATTTGGCTACGGAACCCTAACAACCGAATTGAGAACCTCCTCTTTTATTTGAAGTCTGTTAAAAACCGCCTGCAATTACATTCATAAAACTATAACTCAATCACTAGAATACCCAATTAACCGGCTTTACCTTCAACCTTATCGTGGTTACAGCACGTTTTGGTATAAACGACCTTAAACAATGTTTACCTCGTAATGAGTAATCTAAGCAAATAACACGACAGGTGACCCTCTACACTGACATGATTAAAAAAGGTCTTGAACGGTGTGTAAAAGTGTTCAATGGGGGCCGAAAAATAATGTAAACACCGATTCAACATAGTTTACTCCATCTCAAACACTTACTTATCCAGATTGAGTACCTATACGAGGCATGTCGGTATTGACAATTCATATTTAAACTCTTGATTGATAATTGACGTGTAGCAAATACGCGTTTTTTATGAATCAATTTGAAGTTACCGTTACCTCTTGTCCAACTTATATTTGTGCACTTATTTGATTGAGTCCTACAGAGCCCCGCTGTGCGGGCCTCGTATTTCCAGCCGGCTTGAAAATTATTTCCTAATCTAACCACTGTACCAAGGGTTGGAATTGGAAGTTCATGAGTACATAATGTCATAAGATAATCTATGTAGGTTCTTAGTCGATCATGACTGAGGACAGTGACCGCATGCTATAGCCCTCCATGCAGTTCGGTTCCTCGTCAAGTGGACATCATGGGAAAGACTGCATTTTGCAGTCCTATTAATTGTATCAGTCCAGCGCACTGGAATCTTTCCTCTAGCACTTGCCTTCTACAGATTCCTTCTATGTAGGTACCCTATTGGAAATACTTTAATTCCAGCGGGATGCTATTGCATCCATAGAATTTTCAACAGCGCCCCGCGGGGCTCTGTTTAACAATGAATTACGACTTACCCTAGTATCGACCCTGAGGGGCTGATGGCTAGCCGGGCTCCGGTCAGCGGTGAGGCGGATCTTCTTGAAGGGCGGGGGGTCTGCGGGCGGGGGGTGGTGCGCGGGGGGCGCGGGCGGCGGGAGGTACGCGGTGCCGAGGAGGGACATGCGGTTGCTCGAGCGGTACTCGCCCACGGCGCCGCCACCGCGGTAGTTGCTGTCCCTGGAACTGTTGAGAAAGGGTGGTTAGACTTCGTTGTAAACTTATTTGAGTTGGCAGAGTTGCATCAAGTCCGTTGAAAAAGCAACTCTGCCATCCAAGCTTGTAGATTCAAATTCCAAGAACAGTTTATAAATTGACGGCCGGTCTTGAATTATTTCAAGCATTCAAAACGAGACAATTGCCGCGTACAAAACTTAAACTAGCGATACAGGGGAGAGGGTTGGCTAAGGGGGTCAATACCTCCCGAAAGCATCAGAGTTCTAACTAAACTCAACGGGGTCAAACCCCCTTAACAAAGAGTTCATTACTGTTGAAAAATTACACATTAAATTTGTCTAGCTAGATGGCTAGGAGGTATTTTAGTTTAGCATTAGCAGCGCTCTAGCGTAGCTAACTAGAGCTACTCGAAATGTGCTTCTGTGAACAACAGGGGAAGGTACGGTATTTGCAAAAGCTCCGCTGATTGCTGAAACTTGCCACATCATCATAATCATCATAAGTGGATATAGTCGAACATAATTTTGGTGGGACGTAAATCTCGCTTGTAACTAAGTAGGTATAACTAGGGTAGGTAACTATTGTAAAAACAACTATTGTGAAGAATTTGCATTATAAATAAAAAACAAAAAAAAACTTGCTCTTGAAAATGGCCTCATTTAAGGACACTCTTTGAGTTAGTGAACGCTATTATATTATACGAGTATATGTAAATCGCCTTGTCTCATCGCCATCGCCAAGCGTTCCAATTGTGAATCATTGTAAAGTTGAGTGTTTAATGTTTACATGACGCACCGCGCTATGCCACGCGTGTCTAATGTCTTTAGACGGCTCAGTCGATTCGGGTCTCTGCTTTAAAAGTCAAGAATCTCATTAATTAAGTACCTCATTAAGTGAACCGTGGAGGTAACAATGTGCATTGTAACAACAACAATAATGGATTAGTCGTCATAAATTCCCGTAATAGCGTAATTGTCGGAATTTCTAAGGAAAAATACAGTCATTAAACTTTAGCAATTAAATCATTATGGCATCCGAGTTAGACGATTTAGATTAACTCTTCAAGTTATTCTGCCGTGCCTAATTTGTTTGAAAACAATTTATTCATGAATGTCGTTTCCTATTAACGCGAGTTGTTCAAAGTGAACATTCACTGTTATGTCGCTTTATTCGATTTTGTATTAGAGAATTTGGAGATGCGCCGAATATTCGGCTATTATTCGGTATTCGGCATATTTGGCATGTTTCTGAATGGTCGGTATTCGGCCGAATTATTCGGTTCAGATGCCGAATATTTACCGAACAATCTAATAAGGATTTTTGTTACAAGTTACAAGAATGTAAAATAGTCACTGCTTCGTGAAATGAATACTCTTATCCCATTATAATTGTTATTTGACTTGCTTTTGTCAATATTTCGCTTTGATAATTAACAAAAATATACCATTGAATTAGACTGTTTTAGAACAACGGATGAAACATTACATTCAACCGTATCATTCGGCCGAATATTCGTATTTGGTGAAACATATATTCGGCGCATCTCTACTTTGTATACATATAAGGTTTTTTTTTATATGTTTGTCCATAATGGTGCGATTGTTATCATCTTATCATGCGATGTGTTCTTTAGCAGCTAACGTTGAATTTGATTAGTATTTGCAACACAGATCTTATATCCATCCATACTAATATTATAAATGCGAAAGTGTGTGTGTTTGTTTATTTGTTTGTCCGTCTTTCACGGCAAAACGGAGCGACGAATTTACGTGATTTTTTAAGTGGAGATAGTTGAAGGGATGGAGAGTGACATAGGCTACTTTTTGTCTCTTTCTAACCCCCCATTTCCCTAAAATGAGGGGGGGGGGGAAGTTTGTATGGAGCTACGATATAAACGAGTTCCACGCGGAAGAATCGCGGGCAGAAGCTAGTTTTTTAATAAAAAAGGATTGATTTCCACTTTATAACCATAACTGCCCACCGCGCGGCTTGCCCGCGTATTGCAAATGCACAGAGGTAAACCCGGGGTTTGGTTATAGGCTATGTTTTATGCCTATAATCAGAAAGTCCATTCTACACGCAGGTGAAAGGTTTTTTGAAATCGGATTTAAGCGGTTCCGGAGATTACCCAAAACATACAATCTTACATTTTACAAAGCTACAATTTCACACTCTTCTCCTCTATTTAATCCACTAGCTTCTGCCCGCGACTCCATCCGTGTGAAGGTCTCTAACCGTTACACCGTATCAGACCATGACCTTACTATGAACGTGTCAGGCAAAAAAATATTCTTCATATTAAAAAGTGCCGGTGCAGCAACGGTCTAGTGGGCGTCATCTCATAATGCCACATACAAAGAATATTTTCTTGCATGTGACGGTACGGTTACGGTAATGGTATGATACGGTGGGCACAGACCTTTTAACTCGTTTATATCGTGGCTCCATACAAACTTTCAACCCCCATTTCCAGGATAACAATTTTTTTTTATAATACATCGACGGTGGCAAACAAGCGTACGGCCCCTCTGATGATAAGCGGACACCGCAGCCTATAGACGCATGCAGCTCCAAAGAAGTAACATGGGCGTTGCCGACCTTGACATGTTTGAGGATTCGCCGTGTTGACAGCTGAAGGAACAAATTCCCTCGCTCTCAACACAACGCATCCTCGGGAGCTCTGGCGACCTTGCTCACCTCCAGGAACACAACACTACTACAGAGCAAATAGTATTTATACTATCTTCCCCGGGACTCAAACTTAAAGATAGTTCGAGTCCCGAGGAAAAGAATAGGATAGTTTTTATCCCGGAAATTATCCCCTAAGTTGGTGAAATGGGGGGGGGGATTTGTATGGAGCCACGATAAAAACGAAGCCAGTATTGGTATAAATCAAACGAATAACGTTTGCTGAAGGCATTACACGAAAAAGTAATCATTTCGCACCCTATACATTATTCTTCGTCATAAACATTGCTCTAGGGTTGACTACGTCACTAAATTGGGTCTACACGTACTTTGATGCTCAATACTTCAGGTCTTAGCAACATTATAATCGACTTGCTCTTCCATTAATTCCATCACTACAATTTAAGCTTTACTACACGCAAATACATTCCCGATATCGAGCTAAATCTCTCGGACTGCGCATTGGATTAGGTTCGTCTGAGGGCGAGTCAAATGCGGCATTACTAATCAGGCAAATTGGCTCATCTCTTTCTTCCATATAGCAGTGCCCCGTAAAAGAGGGAAACGGATAAACATCTCCATAGTGTGGGTGAAAACTGAACAGCTAGAAGTCCTGAATCTCGATGGCGACCGATTACTCTTTATCTCAGACATTAGATGGAGGACACATGGGGAAATATGCATCCAGGGTAGCTGTGAAATTTCTCCATAAAAGTATGGTAAACATTCTTAAAATCTAGTTAACACAAATCTAAGGGAACTGACAAAGGACACTAACTCCTGCATCTATTTAATTAGTATGGGCTCTCGGCCATTTATTTCCACTCTCGTAGCAGCAACAGTAGCGATATTCTGAATACGTATAGCTTGTGTAATATTGTCGTAACACATATTTTACATTTATTTTCCATCTCAAACAATACGGAGCCACACGGATGTCAACAGATTTGAGTGTACTTTTTTATTATTTCCACGGCATCCGTTAGCAGCGTGATTTGACGACCATAGACAAAAGCCAAAGGACCTGAATCACATACAAAAACTTCCTTGAATTAGTGTTTATATTCGAAAAAAAGTTCAATATATTCGAAAGGAAGTAAAAAAGTTTATATGCTAAATAGATATTTTAAAAAGCGGAACGAACAACAAATTCAAACTCGTAAATTCACGCTCGTGCCTTTGACATTTGACAGATTACGCGCGGGAAATGAGGAGCGGAAAAAGGGGAAAGGCCAAGGTTGCGAGGGCTACCAACCGTGCGGCACGTAAGGGCGCGTTCAACTTTGTTGTTTTTTACTTCTTATTCCCATTCAGCCATCGGCTAGTGCGCGCGTTCTTGGAACGCCATTTCGAATAGATATATGTTATATGGCTTATGTCAGTGCACATGAATTTTAACAATGAACATTAATTGTGTAGATTGACCGTGATGTAAATAAAATCTACAATGGCTATGATAACGGCGTGGAAGGAACGTAGTAATGCAATCGGAAAGATAAGAGACGTGTATTTATCGGTAAATGGCACTTTAGATAACAATGGGTATCGTAAACATGTCGTTGGCCGAAGGAGCGTCTTGATACAAAAATACCTTCATATAGGTATAGGTGAATTCAAGAAAGCTCGTCCTAAATTGCTTAAATTATTAAATGCTTGTCAGACAAAAACTCTCTTACAGTATTATTATTTTCCTTTATTCCGGTCGCGGATCTTTCGTGAATTAACCTACACAACACATGCATACACTAGAATGTAAAGATTTCTACAATCTGACTCAACGCTAGGTTATATAAATTGTGGAATACATTGAAGCACTAGTATTTATAATTTAATTAGCTCTACTAGGCAATAAAGTGATAGTAAAGTCAGTAATGGCCGTCACGTGCGCCGCGTACTCGCAATTTATTTGTAAGTCGTACGCGAAAATAACAATTTGTGCCAAGTTTACAACGTTTTATTTTTACATTCTTACGTGTAACGGAAATAGCCCGCATATAAGCTCAATTTGAGATATCTGTGGCACAGTCGCCATTTTTGCTGCAGGTTTTTGATGTTAGTGCTTTTTGTAATTAATAATAATCCTGCTTGTTCTTGTTAATCTTTCTTTCCATTATAGCGCAATAAAAATACGTATAGTAAATAAATAAGCAAAATTAGGCTAGCCTAGTGTACTAGCCCAATTTTGCATATTTATTTACTCGTCATGTAAAAAAAACCATTGACAACATGTAACAACTATCTGTATGACAACACTAGTTCCTGACACTTTTTGGCGCCAACGCCAACCCCGTTGCGTCGTCGCCAACATAACAGACTCATTTATTCCATCTAAGAATTACGTAGGCATGCCAACATAGAAAGTTGGCGCCAAACCAGAGCCAAGATAGACAATGAACACAGACGTTTCCGCTTCGATATAATATGAATTTATATTTCCAACGAAGGGACATTCTTTTTTAAAGGGCGTTAGGGCGTTATGCCAAGAAAAATATGGAGATATTTATTTTTAGTAGTGTACGTTTGCGCTACTGCGTGTGGCTTATTGTCGCGTTGCGTGACGTGTGTGGCGCCATAAACAAGAAAAGTATTATCTTAAGAGCCTTATCACACTTGCGATTTCCAAGCGTATTTTGTATGAAGGCGATCACGCAGCGTGTTCGCCGCGACTGATAATTGTATAGAAAATACGCTCGCAAATCGCAAGTGTGATAAGGCTCTAAATATAGTTTTGAAGGTGGAAGTATCATCAATATAACATACCATAACCTTGTTTATGTACTACTGGTGTCTTTTTCAATAAATAAACTACCTATCGTACTATTCTTATACCACATGTAGTTATTGTAGCCAAGCTATATCTTTTCATAGAAATATATGTGTGAATGTTTCGTGTATTTTTGTATATGTTAGTCCCGATTGTTCAATTAAGGTTGGGTTGCATGAAACCGTCTGTAATCGTAGGCGGTGTTCGTTAAAATCTGATTGTATGGAAAGTTTGTCGAGTTTGTATGTAATGACAGCTGCCGGCGCCATATTTAACGTTGATCGGTCGGTAACCGTAAGTTGGTGCAATTTGCCCTAATGCAATATAAGCAACCTCGTGCAAAAAGTGCGAGTTCCATAGAACTACTAAGAAACCGGATCATTCAATAAGTAGGTATTACAGTTTCCTTATCGATATAGTTTGTCATAAATTATTTTCTATTTTTTTTTTTTTTATAATTTATAATTATTAATTACACATAGACATTAAGGCTGTGCATTGGAAATTATCGCGTGCTTTGAAACGCCGTTCTGACTAGATTAAGAAACAATAAGGTCTGATTTTCAGATATATGATTCTTGACTATATGATTGTTTATCTGATTTTATCGATACAAGATTGCTTAAAATTTCCACGATAGAAAAAAATCCAAAGTTGGGTCTTTATTTTCTTTTTTTTACTCAGCCTACTCAATCAATACATTATTTTACGACAGAACCAAGTTAATACTATAGTATTTTATCTCATCTAAAATCTCACTTAACTGAATATAAATAAACTTCACTAAGTTCAGGTATTTATCGAAATTTGTCCAAAAAAGCCATTCCCGAAGAGTGTTACATCTCTTTTCCTCGTGCGCGGAAGGCATCAGCGTGTCTCTGTCTAGGGGGCGTGTTCGACTCAAATCAAGGCATCGCCTTAATTCGTGCAACGTAATCAAGTCACTGAAGCTCTTTACTGTCAAACGATAAGAACTATTTTCTCATATCCAGCTGTTCGTGGCTTCCAAAAGGACTTAAATAGCACGAACTTCATATCAAAAACCGCCGTTTTAAAGACCATCTGAGTCGGTTACAATGCCTGGGAATTATTTTTGCAAGATAACATTAGCACGCTCAATACCACAAAGTCATAATCTCGATTTTACCTTCTTTTATTTTCAACTATAATTCTTATTAGTTACGATTGAAATTATCACGCAGGGTATTGACAGTTGCATCTTTACTTTAATAAGGGTAAGTTATATTATGTGAACATTGCTAAATACGATACGCGTTTAGATTTCACTCTTGAATACTTGGAAATCGTATATGGCAATTTAATGAAGTTTGTTCCCGTGAATGCTTGTGTGAAGTTCCCATAATCTTCTGCGTGATAAGTATCTTTTGGACTGGAGCTCAATAAAACTGGTACTTAGTGACTAAGCACCAGTTTTATTGAGTTCCAGTCAGCCTAAAAAGAAAGTAATCCTACGCTCTAATAGAGAACGTAATCAAATCAGCCAATTACTTATCACGCAGAAGATAATGGGAACTTAGTGCCATATCAGTGTTGAATTTGGAAAATTCTCCATGACGTTTTCACTATTATCTCCTAAGTAGGTAACACTATGTACGCGATTATAGTGACAACCACCCCGTTTCTTTCCGTCGAAATTTGTTTCTGTCCTGTCTTTGACAAGGCTGTTAATGTTAAATCACACCGGTTAGCGTTGGTATTGGTGAACTGGGTTATCCATAGGTACCCAAGTATGTCAAGCATTCATAACTAACGAGTGAGCTTCGTAGTTTTACATCCTCGGACTTGATGTTCCATTGATGATTTACGGCCGTATTCATAAACGTCCTACACGCCTGTTTTAACTAAAATGGCGTTAAAATTCGTTTTTCCTTATCTGTCACTTTGACATTTGTGTTCGTAAGAAAGGGACAAAGCACATTTTATTTTTTTATAAGGGGGTTAGTCTGCTCGCGGGCTCTATCTCGCCAATGGATCACCCTTGAGAAGGAAGGAGATAACTAGATTCAGTATTTGCTAGACACAGACCTAAAGGAGAGCGCAGCCGAGCCATATCCGGGCTGGTGCAACCGGAGCGCGGGGTACTGCGGAGGGTAGGGCGCCGCGGGCGCGCGGGGCTGCACCACTGCCCCCGCGGCCGGCTTCCCCCCGAACGCCAGCGCGTGCCCGTGATCAGACTGCCCGGGCCTGGAACAAGAGAGCATGAGGTAAGCCAAATGGAAAAAAGTTGTTAAAGTTGCGGACTGGAAAGGCTCAAACATGTTCGAATATTGCAAACTGTAGGTATACTAATTGTTTGAGATTTCATACGCAAGGTAATCTAGTAGTATTACCTTCTGGTCAATCTTTTCCTCTCACATTGCTGATAGTTATTTGTAGATAAACTGTCAATATTAATCAGTGTTAACAATGATGTAATGAAAAAAAGAGGTAGATAGGTCATAAGCGCTCCAAAAGTGACACACTAAAACTGAGTCGATTGCACCATCTTGCCTCAGTTTCGCGGCGTCAATGGAAACGTATAAACGTGTATCAGCTCTCAGATTTGGTGGCCATTTTTAAACTTCGAATTTCGTATAGACAACCTATCTACTTTATTACTCTTTCTCAAATTACAGCATTGAGTGTTAATATCAGATTCACCGTCGTTAACATCGTATTCGTATAATGCGGTGACCGGTGAATCACCGGCACACAATACTGTTATACTAATAGGTATAATACCATAGATTAGGATGACTAACGTTGACGCATAGTAAACAAAGTGTAGTAACCTCATAAACTGTGACTTTGACATTCGCAGGTACTGTAATACCTAAACAAATGTTGGCTTTGAAAATCCTTTGTTTTTTACCTACATCCTCACATACTTACATACCATTTGTACTCACACATTTTATTATTAGAGCTATATTTATTTTAACTCACTATTTCAAGATGTTTAGGCGAGGTTACTATTATGTTGCATAAAATTGATTGTCATAATTTTATTTTGCAAAACAGCCCTTGGCAGAATCATCATTTCGCAGAATTACTTTTCGCATAATTTTCATTGCATACAGTCATTTCGCATAACTTCCTTAGGCAGAATAGTACATTGGCATAATGACGATTGTAATAATAGTCCTATGATCGAATAATCGTGTCACAGAAATTTGTATCGCATAATATTATCTGGCATACTGACATTTGGCACAACGTTCTTTAGCAGAATCGTACGATTAATATGTTTGTTGATATTAAAACAAGTTTTCTGCTCTTTTATAAAAAAAACCTATCCGCGATCCGAGTCGGTTTTGCCACTAAGTCCCTGTTCCCTACTGCCTACGTAATTCGTGAAATTCCGTAGTAATAGTGTAGTAGCCGTAGTGCAAGTTAGTATTTTTGATAAACAATTCGTAACGTTCTCGTTTGGCTCGCGCGTTTTAGGGTCGTCGCTTCGCTCGTCGTACCTACACCGACCTGCCTTAGAACGCTTTCCGCGCTAGTTGTCACCTAGAGCAGCACGGTTCAATATTTGCACGGCTTCGGCGAAACGTATATTTGGCACATAAAATTATGCAAAAATAAAGTCGGTGATATTAGTTGTACCTATGCTTCAAGAAATTCTGCGAAATTAAATTCGGCCATATTACTATTCTGTAATTGAAAATTCTGCCAAATGAGTGTTATGCGTTATGATAGTTATGATAAAAGTATATGATTATGCTAAAGTATCATTCGGCTAAAAATGTTTTTGCGATAACTGTTATGCGGAGTGTATTTCGGACAATCGATATTATGCCAGATAAAGGGAACCCGTTTAGGCGACCTCGGGTGAATTGGAATTTATCGCGTGCTTTGAAACGCCGTTCTGACTAGATTAAGAAACAATAAGGTCTGATTTTCAGATATATGATTCTTGACTATATGATTGTTTATCTGATTTAATCGATACATGATTGCCTATAATCTCCACGATAGAAAAAAAATCCAAAGTTGGGTATTTATTTTCCTTTTTTTGCTCAGTCTACTCAAACAATACATTATTTTACGACAGAACCAAGTTAATACTATAGTATTTTATCTCATCTAAAATCTCACTTAATTAAATATAAATAAAACTTCACTAATTTCAGGTATTTCTCGAAATTTGTCCAAAAAAGCCATTCCCGAATAGTGTTGCATCTCTTTTTCTCGTGCGCGAAAGGCATAAGCGTGTCTCTGTCAAGGGGGCGTGGTCGACTACAAATCAAGGCATCCCCTTAAGAGGGGGCGCTCCGCGAAATCGGGGTTCTTAGATTGAATATTTACCTATGACAAACTAAAGCGAATGCCAGGAAAAAGAACATACCAAAACTACATCATATTTGCAATTGAATCGTCTGAACAAAACCATACAAAACCAAAATTGCCTCGATAGAAAAGAACCGCCAAAACATGTCTTATTTTTACTCAATTTCAATAGTGTGAGGTTCCCGTGCATATAAATTAAGTAAAAGTTGAGTGTATAATAGCTTTTCACATTACCTAATGAAAGTACTAGCGGGGTATTTTTATGTAGTCCCTTTTCAGACTTATTGAGGTGAAACGTATTTGGCGTATAGGCCTTTTTTATTTAGCGCGATACCCTTTCTCCCGTCGCGTGTTTCGTGCGGTTCTGTATATCTTTTGTTGCCGTTCGCGGGCGGAGTCAGTCGTAATCGCTCCGCTGAGACGAGAGGACTACATTCTGTGCTCTCACGACAGCACGATGAACATAATTATTTCAATAATATTGTGACCCAGTATATTCGTCCAGTGAATGAACGTATCATTACATTCCAGTAGATATTTTGCTACATTTTGAAATAATATATTTAAAAGTCGACCTTAACATATAGATCTTAAAGTTCAAAATACAACTATAAGATTACGCAGCGATCGGCGGGTGACCGGCTTCTTAGAATAATTTGTGCAGTACATGCAAAACTAGACGAACATTTTTCTGTCGATCGTGTGTTCACTTTATGAAAGATTATCACTATCACTATTACTACATAGTATAAAACAAAGTCGCTTCCCGCTGTCTGTCCCTATGTATGCTTAGATCTTTAAAACTACGCAACGGATTTTGATGCGGTTTTTTTTAATAGATAGAGTGATTCAAGAAGAAGGTTTATATGTATAATATAGTATCCGTGCGAAGCCGGAGCGGATCGCTAGTTGAGAATAAATCCGATTATGTTCAAAATCGATGTCTGAGAGGTCTAAATACGAATTCATAGTCAGAAATATTTCAAAAAGTGGTCGCATTATTTAATTTTTTTGAAACATTCGTTGTAAATTAATATGCGCGTTTTTTTAAAGAACAACATACATTGGCAGGCTTCTCGAGGGTGAAGATTCTAGAAATGATGTCCATTTTGAATTCCAAGATGGCGGACATTGCTTTTCGAATTTAAACTTTCGTGAGACGTGTTGAAACAGTACTAATAATTACACGGTTCAACTCACGTATTAAATGTCACTACGGGCGACATGTTTCGAACTCTTCGGGAATTCTTCTTAAGGATGAGTGTTTTCGCGGCGGTGTCGCTTGAATCTTGTCGTGATTCAAGCGACACCGCCGCGAAAACACTCATCCTGAAGAAGAACTTCCGAAGAGTTCGGAACATGTCGCCCGTAGTGACATTATTGACATTGTTTTTCTTTAAAGTCATCACGGGTGTCGCTTTTAGGGTTATCGAGAGTGCAGATTCCAACAATTATTGCCTGCGAACTTGGACACTTTGATATTAAAAAAGTGAACATAATAATGCACTTTCTCTTTAATATGTTCAAAATTGATAACTAAAGGGCCAAAGCGTCTCCATTGTCTCCAAGTACGAATCCGAGATCAGAATTGAAAAATTTGGCCGCCACACAGTAGTGGCCTGAAAATCTGACTTTCATAGACATGATCGAAGTTTTCATAATATATTATAGTTTTTTTTTAATGCTACTAATAAATTCACGGTTAAATTCACGTATTAAACGACACGACAGGCGACATGTTTTGAACACTTCGGGAGTTCTTCTTCAGGATGAGTGTTTTCGATGTTTGTTTTGAAGAAGAACTCCCGAAAAGTTCGAAACATGTCGCCTGTTGTGACATTTAATGCGTGAATTTAACCGTGGATTTGTTAGTAGTATTTTAGGCTTTTACTAGCCATTATTATGCTAGCTCACAACCCTTACGTGATTTAGTAAAAAAACGGAAGGCCATATTTCAGTTATAGCTCCGGTGGTTTTTTAAGCAACAAAATGTAGGTAGTGGTATTCCTTGGGTAATTAAAGTAATTTGTACTCTATAAAGTGAGTGTTTTCGCGGCGGTGTCGCTTGAATCTTGTCGTGATTCAAGCGACACCGCCTCGAAAACACTCAATCCTGAATAAGAACTCCCGAAGAGTTCGAAACATGTCGCCCGTAGTGACGTTTAATACGTGGGTGAACCGTGTAATTATTGACATTTTTTTTAAAGTCATCACGGGTGACGCTTTTAGATTCCACCAATAGGGGCGTAGACACTAAATAAAATAATGTGATATTTTCTCGAAGAAGGATAAAAAAAATTGTCAAATGGAGAAAAAATCAACGCAAAAGGTTAAATAATCACGAAGTTATAAGTGTCCAAAGTTTTAAGAAGGGATGTGTTCTGTCCCTTTTTCGCAAAACGCAACTTCATATGAAACGATGACGCTGGAAGAATGTGACGTCACAGAAGACGGCAACGTGCCGCGCGCATCGTGGTCGGCGACGCCGTCGACGTGGCCTGCCGGCAGCATCCTGTAATGTGACGTCACACACCGTTTGCGTTTTCTCTCTCTAACAAGCAATATTAAAACGGTTGTAGCTTCGTAATTCTTTGAGATATCTGAATGGGATTTTCATCACTATGCATCTTTTTTTGCCTTCTTTCTTTTGGAGTAATAATAATTTTCGAGTCTGCACCCGAATTATTGCCTGCGAAGTTGGACATTTTTATATTAAAAAAAGTGAACACAATTTTGCAGTTTTTCTTTAATACGAGTATGTTCAAAATTGATAACTAAAGGGCCAAAGCGTCTCCATTGTCTCCAAGTACGAATCCGAGATCAGACCCCGTATCATGGTCGGCCTTATCACTCGATAAGTGACAAGATAGGGGCATCGTCTCGTTCTATCAAACGGTGTCAGCCAGTGACGGACGCTCTATCCTGTCACTTATCGCGTGATAAGGCCGACCATGACACGGGGTCAGAATTGAAAAATTTGGCCGCCACACAGTGGCCTGAAAATCTGGCTTTCATAAACATGATCGAAGTTTTCATAATAAATTACAGTTTTTTTTTAATGCTACTAATAAATTCACGTATTAAATGACGCGACAGGCGACATGTTTCGAACTCTTCGGGAGTTCTTCTTCAGGATTAGTGTTTTCGATGTTTGTTTTGAAGAAGAACTCCCGAAGAGTTCGAAACATGTCGCCTGCCGTGACATTTACGTTAATTTTTTAACCGTGGATTTATTAGTAGTATTTTAGATATGTCTCACAAAAGTTTAAATTCGATTATAGCTGTTTTTTTGCTTTAGCCTTTTACGAGACATTATTATGCTAAATTACAACCCTTACGTGATTTAGTAAAAAAACGAAAGGTCATATTTCAGTTATAGCTCTCGAAACTGACTTAGCTACTAGCGAAAATTATATCTTCAAATATAGGTACTTACAGATTTTGTCTTTCTTTCCACTTATTATAATTATCTATAGGTATTCATCATGTTTCATCTGACTGTCGGGGCATATACTATGCGAGAAGGAGCGGGGCAGCAATAGACGCATCAGCGCGGCAGGTACGGGGCGCGCGGGTGATTTCTGATTTTTCCCTGGCGATACGCCCCCTCTTAAGGATACGTCATGCGTGTTCCCGTGCCCACGGCGCCAAGAAAACATTTAATGTGTTACGGCGTGCGCTGACAAAGTCACCTTCATGCTTTTAACTAAGGTTCATATTCACAGATTCACACTACTTGGCGTATAGTCAATTTCGTACGTGAAGAATAAAGTCCAAAGGGTCAAACGAGATTTAAGTGACTCACTTCAGACAATCAAACCGGTTAATTAAATCCAAACTCCTTTTACTTTTTCAAGCGCTAATTGAAAAAATCGAATCTCGGTATCAGTTTCATAGTGACATACACCCTTTTTAATACGATCGATGACGGACTAAAAACGTGCGTTGGAGTGTCTAATGGATTCGGAGATGTGAGAAAGATTCAATAAGGAAATGCAGAAATTCTAAGAAGCATGACACACGTAGGAGGTCATCAATGTAGACATCAACTAGAACAGAATTCAACAGCAGTTGGAGCGGACTTCTCAAAACTACGGAACGTGATCGAGTGTCATCTTCTAAATGGTAACTCAACGAGCGAGCGAAGCGAAGGAAGTTCTCCGTTTTAGCTTTTCTCTACCGATTCTCGTGAAACGTTGTGAGGTTCGACACGAATTGCAGCTAACAGAGACACTAGTTAAGGCGCCTTAGGTTCATGGTCTTCTCTCCCTCTCACTGAGCATAAGCGTGAGCGAGATGGAAGTGCGTGCTTGGAAGCGCGGATATCATGTTTTTTAATTTTAATTTATTGGGTGTTTAAATATATAAAAATGTAAACACTGATTTCCCTCAAACATGATATTGCCGATTTTTAGAACCTATTTGTTCTTATAGCTTTTGTGCATAATTTGTTACGAATATTTTAAGTGTATTTTTGTGTGTTTTAGACCTATGTTCGTGATTTTTTTCTATCGAGCGAAATTTACTTAATCATGTTTCGAAGCACTGATTTCCCTGCAGAAAAGCCTCAAGATTACTATTCGTATTTTATTGAAACCATATTATTATAAACAGACGCATTATATTGTTTCAGAAACTCTGTTCGCTTAACTTCGCTGAACCTACAGCGCCTTAAGTAGCCAACGAAAGATATTTTAGATATAAATAAACAAAGCATAATATATATACATATATAAAACGGGTCAGAAATCGTCAAAACAGCGCCCTTACAAAGCTTGCCCTTGAGCTAATAATATCGAAAGCAAAAGTATTACTAAGCAAACTCCAAACCAAAAGCAACTCTACCCCCACGAGACGAAACACAAAACCGATAAACAAGAAATTACAAGGTACTGTAAACTACGAAAACTTTCGCACAAGTGAAAATGAACTCTATTTTAACGGGTTAAGACTTCAAATCGGCAGACAAGAAACAGAAATACGGGAGTATTTATATGGAGCTAACTTCAGATTTTAGCGTTCGTGAGAAAATAGATCTTAACAGGGATCAATAAAGTGGCTTTATGAACGGGCGGTAATGAAATAAAGTTTGAAATTGCGTTAAGCTAGCAGGGCTTTGATTAAATTTCTATCTCGGCTGCGGTTTGCATAGTAATATCGCTCAGTTGATATTATTACCTGACTATTCACGGGAAACCAGGTTATTTTAACGACACAACGGATAGTTCAAAAAGTTGCAATGCCGAGCACTATAGAACTTTGTGAAACTATGAGTACTTGTCATTAGCTAGCAATGCTTCGTTGTAACCCCCGACGCAAAGAGAGTATTATAAGTTTAACGTGTCTGTGTATCTGTGTGTCTGTGTATCTGTGTATCTGTGTGTCCGTGTATCTGTGTATCTGTCTGTGGTATCGTAGCTCCCAAACGGGTGGACCGATTTGAATGCGGTTTTTTTTGTGTCATAGATAATTTTATCCCGAGTGTTCTTAGCCATGTTTCATGAAAATCTGTTCACCCGTTTTTGAGATATTGAACTTTGAAATGAAAATGTCGGAGTTTATTAACTAGTTGTAGTTATAATATAACACTAAAAGATGCCCGCGCGGCTTCGCCCGCGTATATAACGCAAGCAGACCCGAGATGAACTATAGCCTATGTCCATTTGTCAAGTCCATTCTATACGCAGGTAAAATATTTTTTGAATTGAAATCGGTCCAGTAGTTCCGGAGATTACCTCTTACATACAAACTTACAAAGCTAGGTACAATCTCACAGACTTTTAATAATATTAGTACAGATAAATAAATATTGGAGGACAAAGGTATACATATATTTACTAAAATAAATAGGAAACATCCAAAGTTCAGAAACTCATTAGACAAATATTTACCCTCACCGGGATTTGAATCCAGGACCGTAATTAATGTTGTCGAAGCCAAAACATATCGACTTTTTTTTTACTTCCGGATGTAAAAACTTTCTTTCATCGTAACATAAAACGAAAACATCCTTACGAAATCATAAATACGAATTTCCTGTTCATACCTATATACCTACTTCATTAAAATTCAATAAGTTCAATACGCTACCCTCGATGGACATTTTGTCAGGATTCACGTATCATTAAACTTGTAGTGACATGAATACATTTTCGTATAACATAACATAAATGTTGCACCTATAGGAAATAACATAAATGTGTGTTACTTCAACTATTCTCCTAAAAAGGTGTCTTTTAATGCTTCTGATGCCATACATTCATTGGATTTTAGTTATTTTCTGTGTTTAAATAGTTTCTGTACGTATTGTGTAACAATAAATTTTTGAATTTAAACTTTCGTGAGACATGTTGAAATAATATTAATAATTAAACGGTTCAACTCACGTATTTATGTCACTACGGGCTACGGGCGACATGTTTCGAACTCTCCGGAGTGATTCAAGCGGCACCGCCGCGAAAACACTCATCCTGAAGAAGAACTCCCGAAGAGTTCGAAACATGTCGCCCGTAGTGACATTTAATACGGGAGTTGAACCGTGTAATTATTAGTATTAATACATTTTTGCCATATGATACCTCGCCGAGTTTTCTACGCCGGTTCTTCTCCAGAGAGGCTTTCTTGCCCGTGGTAGTTTATCGAAATTCATAAGTGCATGTAATATGCTTAAATTGAAGAATAAATAACTTGTACTTGGCCCTTTTTCTACTTTCCTAATCTTGTCACGGTTTAACACGATCAAAATAACTATATCTACACCTAACTGGCTAACATAATCGCGTTTATATTCGAGGTTTCTCGTGCTATCAAGAGTTTAAAAATTTGACCGTACTAAGTACAAAAGAGGGTCCCACTGCATCCACGGACACCGTAACAGTAAAGGCATCCGGTGAAGCCCAAGTCTGTAACTCTATACGCGATCTAAATCTAGATATTGTAGCATGTTTGTCGGTGGTCCCGTCTCCGGTAGCGCTATGTTATGTGGTTAGACAGTGTGTAACACGGCGAACGGCAAATATAATCAGTTTATACATGGGTGGAAAATGATGTTACCCTTGTCTTGGTTATGACATAATTAAAGCATTTTCTCTATCACTGAGTTCATTATTAAAATCCGGTTCGAAGGACCATATGTACTGTGTTGAACATTATCAAGACCAATATCATTACAATATTTCTCATCCATCAATTAAAGTAAAATATTTGCCTTTCGTTAAATAGGAACAGTAGCATGACATCTATAAAACTCGGGTTACACCAGTTTGAATTATTTATGGCACTGGAGCACGCTCAATTCTTAAATAAAAGTAACCAATTCAGTTTCAGCTGCCAAATCTACGCATGTTTGCACTAGACCTTAAAAATGAAAAAGCATAGAATTTAGGAATAATAATTGAGTGAATAAGTAAGAGTCAAATTCTTTTAGGTACTTTAATATAACCATCTTTTTGAACTCGCAAGTCAAACAGTCAAAGAGGAAAACATTTTTTTTTATACGTAGTTTGAATGAAAGCTATACCACGGAATGCGCAGAGAAATTTTCAACGAAGTTTAAAACAAGCATTCTCTACATTTTTGCAGTTATTTTAAAATGTGTTTAAAAGCAGCTGGTTTTTCGTTATGCAACAAAGTAAACCACTAGAGAAATTGTAATAAATCTAATATTCAGTTCATTTTACGGTTTACTGGACGCTACATAATTTATATCAAGATATTTTTGAACGAGTTAGTAACGGAGACATCAATTGTGCAATTGACTCATGACCGTACAATACAAATTAATGCTAGCCAAAGAGCCTTGACAAGAGATACATTTGAGCATAAATTACCTCTTATGGAATTAAAGATGGTTCGAAATTATATTACTTACTTCACTGAATCAATGTTGATCCTTATATTATTTTTTTACAGGGAAAGCTGATTCCTAAAATTCTATATACAAGGTGTAAATCATATAACTGAAAACCTGAAAGTAGTTTGTTCAGAATCGAAAGCTGAATCGATTGCACCATCTTTTAAGGTAGGTTGTATTTTTTTTTTTAAATATTTTTTTATTGTGCCGGGTCTAAAAGTTACGAAGGCAACATACGCGAATCAGAGAAATGTTGGAGGATGTTGTTGTGAGGTGAACGTCAGGATCTACGTCACTGACAAGTACTGATTAGTGATTACAAGTGTAGAGTTACGAATCAAGTAGATCTGCTTGATAAAGAAAACCAACGAATATCTTTTGAAATAATTAACGTATTTGTAAATGGACGTATTAATCTTATTAAGGATTAAAAAACTCAGTTGGGGTGTCTGAGGTTTTCAGTATAATAAAATACACCTTGTATATGCAAATGCATAGAGAAAAAATATAAATTCTACGGTTATAAAACGACGAGCATGAAATACAGAAGTTCTTAGAAATGATGAGCCGGATTTCTATCCGATATAATTCCACTTCACATATGGACAATGCGTAGTGTTCACCTTATTTAATAAGTGACTAACTGATAGCCAAGCCAAAGACAAATACATAGGAATTACACATGGCTCCAATACATGTGTCTATAAGACAAGAAAAGTACACGTCTTATCTTTTGAGCCAGTATAATATAGTTTTTGTGAAACAAATCACCGGCAGGGCCACGTCGCATTTTTGGCGTAGGTATCAAAAAAGTAAAAAGTTGCTGTTTTGACTATTTGTACTTTCTTATTAATATCATTTATTTCTAACCCATACTGCCCTAGGATGCTGGGCATAGTGGGAAGGTCCCCTCTCTCTTTTTAAAAACCTTATTCTTATGACATGCCGCGTAAGTATACAGCGTGGAAATCTAATACGAGCAAATCTTTGGTGGTTAGTGCAGGACGTAAGAAGTTTATTTAGATACCTTTTGTCTAAAATTACAACGAAAAAATTAACCATACAAAATAATTCAGCCCGCAATGTAACGCAAAATGTTCAAGTTAAGGCTCGTTGACAGTTACTTGTCAAGTATTTGGACAGCTACGTTTGCGTTACATTGCTGCTCGGTATTTTTTGAAAAATTAATTACAGGCTTTCTATTAAGTGTATCTTAAAAAGTCCCAGTAATTAATGATAACGGTATTAAACCCTATGTCTGGTTTAATTCTTTGCTCGTATTAGATTTCCAGGCTGTATATTTGATCCACAATTGATGTTGCGTTCAAAAGGTTTAAATAGGCATAGTCTACTGACACAGTCCATAACCCCTATGGGTTATTGGGTGATTATGTTGCTTCTATTAGAGCTAAATGTAGCGATGTTTTCATACAAATCTGCCAAGCTATAAAATGTCATCGGATCTGTTAGAAAAGCAACCCAGACTCAAAATATAATATCTTTCGTCGGTAAGTTGAGGCGACTAAAGGTAATAAATACAAAATTAACATTTCTAGGAACAAATGTACCAATTAAGCAGAACATTAAGAAGAACATTACTTACTAAAATAATTTGTAACAAAGGAGGAAAATCATAAGTAAGCTTTAATTGACGTACTTAATTGGTACAAACTATTTTAACTCTCAAATACCGAAATATGTGGACATCCTCATGGAAACACGGTGCCCTGCGTCATGACACCCATGACGCATGAGTCATCATTGTCATTTAAGTTATTTCTGTCCCTTGAACGTTAACATCCTTGTCACGCGGGGGCGGGCATGAATGTCTGATTTCTTAACAACAGGCCAAGCTATTAGCACTGTGATTCGTTATTAATGATTATTTTGATTGTGTCAACTACTGGTAAAGTGGCGAGCACTAGGACATTAAAGCAAGTTGCTTTAAGGCGCTAAGTTACTTTAGCAAAGTTTTAATATATTTTTTTCAGTCTGAATACTTTTCGGCATTGTTATAAAACATACCGAACCTAAAGCCGGCTGTACACATTGGGCCAACGTTGGCGCGTGAGCAGGATGCAGCTATGCAAACGCATGAGAACGATATAAAGCCCTCTTCCTCTAACGCATAGCTGCATCTGCTCATGCGCCAACGTTGGCCCAATGTGTAACAGCGGCCATAACGATACTATGTTCAAATCAGCAATCATTAAAATGACGTATTCGGAGAAAGGGGTCCCCGAAACATCGATATGTTCCTAAATTTCACCCTGATATCTCTTCGACTACTGCACGGCTATCATGAGACAGCCCGCGAGCTCTCTCGATTTTTCTCGCACTATCCGTCTCTCTCTTATTTGAACACTTAGAACAAGAGGTAGGTATAGTGCGGGAAAATCGACATATGTCGCGGCCGTCGCATGATAGACGTCCAGTATTCTTAGACGAGACTATATAGAAACCAGTTATTAGCATGACTTCAATTAGGTAGCTGGCATTACCTCATTTGTTCCCAATTAATCTCTATCTCCAGTCGACGTCTCAAGGGCAAGCCAATACGCGTCTAGATTAATACCTATACATTTATGTTGATTATGGCAAGCTAAAGGCCTGCGCAAACCGGCGGAGCGCAGCGCAGATCACTTTAAATTTATCAATGTATATTATTTAAGGTATAAATTTGAATGCTCTGAGAAATCTCCCGTGATGGTCCGAGGTCGGTCTCAGAGCATTCAAATCTATACCTTAATATGATTAAAATAGAAAAGAATATACATTGCTAAATTTGAAGTGATCTGCGCTGCGCTCCGCCGATTTGCGCAGGCCTTAACTTAATTAATTCCACGTGCGACCTTTTTGCCTGGCACGTCTCAAATGTGAAGATACCGTAATGCCACCTTTATACATTAAAAATACACTTTTCATTATATCTCATTACATTTAAATTAAAAAACCCCCAGCACAGCCACGTCAAACAAAGCTAAGAACCATTTGGAAAGTTTCGTATACGACTATCGATTCATAATTAACAACTTAGTAAAGTTGCAAAACCCCCTGACATTTTGATTCCAAAACCGGCTGAACTGATTTTGTTGAAGCGTAGCTATAACAACTATCACGATCACGTCAGCTTTCGGACGAAAACGCATTAAAATCGGTCCATTCGTTTAGGCCACCGACAGACACGTCGAACTTATAACACCCCTCTTTTTGGGTGGGGGGTTCAAAAAAACCGCAACCAATCGGCTAATCTGTTTGGGATCTACGATGGCACAGACAGATACACAGAATCATAGATAAAAAAAAAGATCGTACATAAAGAGAATAAATAATAGTAGTTTCAGTGTCTGAGAGGCAACCGGATGGCTCGCGGTATTTGAGCTCCCGAAGTGTTGTGGAACCGCCCTGTGCAACCCGAACTGAGCCCACTTGGACGGGGCGGACATTCTGGGGGGTAAAACAAAAATTCGCTAGGTATTCCATTTAGACCAGCATTTCATTATTTAAACGGCGTACACACTTTCAGGCAACCGCTGTTTCTATCGGATGCCTCAAGAATGGAGACAGAAGGTGGCCATGGGAATTCAGTACTTAACCGACGTAACCCCGTTGAGTTTGGGTGCGTTAGTATCGTCTCAATGAGTAGTTGATGATGGTATACAGAAAAGTACAGTCGGCATTAAAGGCTTGCACCAAAAATGTTTTTTTGACAGAACTTATTACTCAATATTATCTCTTGTTTTAGCAGTCCAAGCATATTTCCTTCCGCATGCTTCGTACAATGTTATGCCAACATTGTTTTGATTCATATGTTATTCCCCTCACGTTTAAATGATAACTCTGATGATGTAAAGGTCAATGTCATTTGAAGTGTACACGAGCGAGATTCATTTCAAATACAAACTATGAACTATTATCTGATGCCCACGGCTTCGCCCGCGTGGTTATAGGAGGCATGGAAAACTATCATTCCTAAATTGAAGTGGACAGTGTGTTGTGACAACCCCGTGGACACAGTGAGTTCAGTGTGCGTGTCGTCTATCGGAGGAGATGACCTCCTGCCGCAATCTCACTCAACTACTCCAGCGCTAGACTGCCCCCCTCCCCCCGCCCTGTCGGCGCGTGCTTCACGCGCCGCTCGGCGTGCGGAGCGAGCTCGGGCAGTGATACAAGCGACACCGCCGCGAAAACACTCATCCTGAAGAAGAACTCCCGAAGAGTTCGAAACATGTCGCCCGTAGTGACATAGAATACGTGAGTTGAACCGTGTAATTGTTAGTAATATTCTTACAATTGACAAAAGAAGAAAACTAACTACAGGAGCTCTGAGAGCATTGGACAGTTATTTATTTCGTATTTGAAGATAATACAACTTAGAAAAGTTGAAATACCCCCGACATTTTTATTTCAAAGTCCAGTATCTCAAAAACGGCTAAACAGATTATCATGAAACATGGCTAAGAACACTCGGGATAAAATTATCTATGACACAAAAAAAACCGCATTCAAATCGGGCCATCCGTTTGGGAGCTACGATACCACAGACAGATACACATATACACAGATACCTACACAGACACGTTAAACTTATAACACCCCTCTCTTTGTGTCGGGGGTTAAAAATAGACGATGAAAACTTGCTAAGCAAATAGTTTTCTGAAATGTATTCAACTGACAGCCCGTGAGTAACCTAGTAACAGAACAAGTCTAGAGATTCTAGAATGTCTAGATCCCCAGGCGCGGAGCTTAGCAACAGCGATTCACGACCTGTGTCGACACACCTCGCCACTATCCGTTTAAGTTGACCTTCGGTGGCGTAATAACTGTATACAATCAGGGGTCAGACTGGTGGACGGCTTGAGACGAGATATGTTATACCTCTAGAATTTAGTTTTGTTGCTCTGTTAGCGTTAACACACGTGTGTGAGCTGTGGTCACCTGTAAGTGGCTAAGCATCTTACAATGATTTTTGTACTAGGTTAGTTTCTTAGCATATTGATGTATTATCTGTTGGTGATCCTTAAATAAATAAATAAACACCCACAGAGGCACAGACTTGGCAACAAATTTAGGCTCAGACAGTGTAGTCGTAGAACTTACTGTTCAGCTTTTAGTTAGGACTTTTACTTTACTTTAAGTCCAAATTTACTGTAAGTCTAAGGAGGTTTAATACCGGCTTTGTCCGTACAATATATAAATTAAGCAATTCTGGGGTTGGCATGGTTCACTGCTGGCATTCAGTCCGCCTTTGAAGATAGATAATTTTGAGCATTAAGTATGTATAAATAAAGCGTGTCTGTCTGGTTTCGTAGTTTTAGCTCAACCGATTTAAATACAATTTTGTAGAAACTCATAGAGATTAAATTGTGTTCTGGAGAAGAATATAAAAAAATGTGTGTTCTAAAGGTTTGTTTGGGCGAAAATCCACGCGGACTTAATCTGAGATTACACTTTACTTAAAACCTATTTCTAGTTGGTCGAATGTCACTTACAAATGACGTCGCCGGCTGCGTCATTACATTACTATTCTTAATTCGACCTAAATTCATCGAAATGCCCAAATCCCGTTCGCATCAGAATCGAGCAGGAAACGATTCCGTCATTTTGGGTCACTAACGGTGCACACGAATTTTATTCGCGAACCGTTAACCCGTGCAGAAAATAGAACTGAAACGACGTATTTTCACGGCTATCAGAAGATGGTTAAGGTTCAGTCAGATACAGAAAGACTTTTAAGCAATGGAGGACTGCGTACGGAAGACTGATTTGACTGGCTTTTCTGTTTCCGTGCTTTGGCAGACATATTTAAGGCCTTGCTTGTTAAGCCGTTGATCCCGGTTGCTGACAACAACTAAATAAATCTAACCCAATCCTAATCTAACCGAAACTGAATCTAAAACGAATTATTAATTATTAGTAACTAAACCAGATTTAACGGTCACTTTGTTCGCCCATGTGAACATCTAGTTGATTACCTAATACCTATCTATCCCTTACCAACGTATGATTTCAGGGTTAAGTTTAACAGGTATCTCTGGAACTACTACACAACTACATAATATAATTAGGTGCGTCCATACTAACTTTTCTATTCGGTTCAGTGGTTTCATAGTTTAATTTAACGTAAAAAGGTAACAAACAAACACGATTTATTTAATGTAGGTACGTCATTGCAATTGTCTCGTCTCGTCGCCAATTCATGACCCCATAGCGTCAGAAAAAGCAAGAAAGTATGCTCTTATTCATAGCAACCAGTTACCAGGTCACATCACTGCATCAAAACTTGCGCTAGATACCCCACGCGTTACAGAATTTCTCGGAATTGCACTTGCGCTGTACCGTTCAAAAATAAATACAACCACTTTCCCGTGCTTATCTCGCTCAATTACTAGTAAAAACAAACCTAGCTCAATCTAAAATCAACCTTATTAAGTCTTCATAGAGTTGATATTCCCTGCCCCTTGGTATGCGTTCGGCCATTTTGGATCGCACGGAGCATGCGTCACGGCATGGCGGCGTAGGGTCATCGTGCTGCGCTATGTATAGCGCTCGGATGTCTGCCGCGTTGCCAGCCGGCTCGAAGGTCATTCGATATGTCGAAAGTTACGCGTTTTTGCGTGACAACGTTAGGTTATGTTTTTAAGTTGAAGTGTTTTGTTTATATTTAAATACGAATTCGAAAGGTATGTACGGTACATAATAATATATTATATATATATAGGTACCAAAGAACAATTGGATGTAATATTTCGTAGTTTATTTCAGAAAGAGAAAATGATAGGCACGTGTCGTTCATCTTCATAGGAAGTAGGTACTTGCTCCGAGCTCCGGTTCCTTTCCTATGACGTACGTGTATTATACACAATGATGAGGAAATTTTCTTTATCCTTTGTATTATGGTATTGTTATACATGAATGCCTACCGCCTACACACAAAGAAACGTCTACCGTAACAAGTTAAAAACTAGTCTTACTAGAAAATTAGAAAAGTTGAAAAACCCCCGACATTTTAATTTCTAAGTTCAATATCTCAAAAACGGCTAAACAGATTTTCATGAAACATGGCTAAGAACACTCGGGATAAAATTATCTATGACACAAAAAAAACCGCATTCAAATCGGTCCACCCGTTTGGGAGCTACGATACCACAGACAGATACACAGATACACAGATATACAGATATACAGACACGTTTAACTTATAACACCCCTCTCTTTGTGTCGGGGTTAATAAAAAGAGTCGATAAAATGGAAATACTTAATGTACCCTACCCTACCTACATCAGACCCCGTATCATGGTCGGCCTTATCACGCGATAAGTGACAAGATAGGAGCGTCGTCTCGTTCTATCGAACGGTGTCAGCCAGTGACGGACGCTCTATCCTATCACTTATCGTGTGACAAGGCCGACCATGATACGGGGTCAGTTCACTAACCTAAGGTTGAAAATCAAAGAATCACTCAGATAGCAGGTAGGTATTTATCAATAGGATGACACTTTCTTTCTTACCCCCTGTGGCGAGTTCAAAATTTCACGTCTCCCCGTGACTAGGAAGAAACGTCAGTTAGCATTTATAATATTTAATAACAATGACGTAATATAAAAAAGCGGTAGATACGTTGTCTAGGTATATGAAATTCCGTGTTTAAAAATGGCCACAAAATCTGACAGCTGCACGGCTAGCACGCGACGGCGCGCGAGCTCTCTCGATTTTTCTCGCACTATCCGTCTCTCACTTATTAGACCACTTAGAACAAGAGGTACAGTGCGATAAAAATCGAGAGTATGTCGCGGCCGTCGTGTGCTAGACGTGCTGAGACACGTTTATACGTGTCCATTGACGACGCGACACTGAGGCAAAGTCATACAATTGACTGAGGTTTAGTGTGCCACTTTTGGAGGGCTGATAACCTATGTACCTCTTTTTATATTACATCATTGTTCAATAATAACAATATTTACGCCATCGCCACCACCTCGGAATGCATCGCAATTTTCCTTGTTAAAGGTTTCTACTTATGCGTATTAAATTAAGGAAACATAATGTTATTAGGTACTAATTATATACGTCGAATGCATAACACCGTATCTCAGGCCACTCAATGGCGCAGTTACCCCTCGGTATCGGCTTGTGAACAAGATAATATACCTACGTTCAAAGATAGCTTTAGGTCAACGTTTGTTCATTCCGATAAAAACATGTGAGTAACGAAGATCATTAGTCATTACATACATTTATAAAAAATATAAAACATTCCCTACACAATAAACATTCTCGACAGTTGTAACATTGGATTTAAAAAAACGCACTCAAGTCGGTTCATCCGTTTTGGAGCTTACGATGCCACAGACAGACACACATAAAGTGGCCGTCAATAGAACTTGCTAACTATGTAAACAAACAATGTATTGAAATTAACATTTAAAATGTACCTATATATTTTCATTTCTCATGCTCTAAAAGTTCGTCTGTATGCTGAGCTGTGCATGCGTAGGCGAAATAAAGTCGCTTTTTATGTTCTAGTGCATAAAGTAAAATCTTCGTCGAAGACCAAGGCAATCGGTCCAACAGCCACACGAGCAACTTTAACTTCGTGGAATAAACTCTTTATTGTTATTTTTTTATGTTTCGTTAGTATTCTAAGACCAAAGAGATACCAACAGCCAAAGTACACAATAAAACTTAATGAAAAAAGATTTTCATTTCATTTCGCAATCGAAGTGAAAAGTAGAGTGTACAATTCGTCCATAAATCCATTTTAGACTCGATTTTATATCTATCCTCACTCGCAAGCTCGCTCGTATGGATAAACGTCTCGCGTAAAATGGTGCGTTTTATGCACTTGTTGTACGATCTACTATTAAACTTAAATCGCGTTATGTCGGGGGTAAAAAGTGTAAAAACAATCCATCATTAAGCAAAATGTAAAATCATATCGAAGCGAAACGTCAGCGCGGCTATCACAAGGCGTCCCGCGAGTTGTGTCGGGCGACATAGACTATCCGTCTCTTTCTAAGCGTTCTAATAGCAGCTTTGTTCGTCGGCGGTCGTGGGTTCGAATCCCGGCTCGTACCAATGAGTTTTTCGGAACTTATGTACGAAATATATAGGTACCGTTAGCTTTTCGGTGAAGGAAAACATCGTGAAACCGGGAAACCAGTCTAATCCCAATAAGGTCTAGTTTCCGTCTGGGTTGGAAGATCAGATGGCAGTCGCTTTCGTAAAACTAGTCATCATCATCATATCAGCCGAAACACGTCCACTGCTGGACATAGGCCTCCCCCAAAGAGTGCCACAATGACCGGTCCTGCGCCACCCGCATCCAGCGGACTCCCGCGACCTTTACCAGGTCATCAGTCCACCTTGTGGGGGCCTACCCACGCTGCGCCTTCCGGTACGTGGTCGCCACTCGAGAACCTTTCCGCCCCAACGGCGATCGGTTCTACGTGCAATGTGCCCCGCCCACTGCCACTTAAGTTTAGCGATTCGGAGGGCTATATCGGTTACCTTGGTTCTGGTGCGGATAGCCTCATTTCTGTTGCGATCGCGCAGAGAAATTCCTAACATAGCCCTCTCTATTGCCCTTTGGGTGACTTGGTGCCTTCTTATGAGGCCCATAGTAAGCGACCACGTTTCCGTGCCACACGTAAAACTAGTGCCTATACCGAATCATGGGAGTAGGTGTCAAAGCGGACCCCGGGCTCCTTTAGGGGCACAACCGGGAATATGGAGGATGATATTCGAGCGACAGAGACGGACACACACGAACGAACGTACGATGTTTGTTTTTAGCTGTTCTGTCTACCCCTTTTCGAATCGCGTATGTGATACATAATGTATTTAATTTTTGTTAGCCAATTTCTGTGTCCCACTGCAGCACTGCTGGCCAAAGGCCTCTCCCATTAAATGCCATACCTCTCGTATCTGCGCTTCCGGCCAATTATCGAGAATTGCGTCTAAGTCCCGCCATCTCCGTTCCTCATCAGCCTGGTTTTTAGGGATCGTTCTAATACAACTCGACTACGCGATTATCGCAAGTTCGCGCGAACGCGCGATCAAACATATTGGACTCGAATAGGTCGGGAAATGACATCGCAAGTTCGCGCGATTGTCAATTAGGACACCTATTCGAGTCCAATAATATGTTTAATCGAGCGTTCGCGCGACTAATATTCGCGCGAACTTGCGATAATCGCGTAGTCGCGTTGTATTAGAACGATCCCTTTACGCCTACATCAGCTAGGTATGCGCGTTTTCGGAACGTCCACGCCTATGTTACTCCTTTGGAGTTGCATGCGTCTATAGGCTGCGGTGTCCGCTTACCATCAGGCCGTACGCTTGTTTGCCACCGTCGTTGTATTAAAAAAAAAAAAAAAACGTGGTGTTTCGGATGCGATCCTTCCTCTGCTGCGCTCCATACGGCGAACGAAAAAACCATAGAAGTCAAAATGCCCCCACAGAATGGTTGCCATTACCATTATGCGGGGATGGGGGCGGGGTGTGAAAACGATGCCGGGCAGCCGTTTAGTCCGAACATGCGCATACCGGGTTTTATAGGCACATTGAGTAGAAATTTGTAAGGAGCTCGCTTTCTATGGTATTTTCGTTTGCTGGCTCCATAGCATAGGTCGTTGGCGAACCTTCAACTCAACTTTGTTGACTTTTGACCCTCCGTATGTACATATATGTTATCTTATTATTATGTTATACTATTTAGTCCGCTTGGTTTAACCCGCCATAACATGACACGCTCCACGTGTGCGATAGTGTACGGCGTAGTATTGTATTGCATCATTCGTGAGTCAGTCCGTCTGTTTTGCTTAACTTGCCGTCTGTTTTGATAACGGTAATTGAGCTGGAAAGAAAGTTCTTTATTCGTTTATAGATTTATGCCCACTTTCCACTGCGAGCGGAACGAGCTCCGTACGGAGTCCGTTTAACTCGCAATGGCGAATTGCTTACACTGAAAAAGAGTAGACTTATATGCAATTTGCCATTACGAGTTAAACGGACTCCGTACGGAGCTCGTTCCGCTCGCAGTGGAAAGTGGGCATTAGAAGCGTCTCTTTGACGACGACATTTATCATTTCACTAGCTGTCCGCGTATAAGCACACAGGCAAACCCGGATTCCTGTATGTATGTCCGAGAAAGACACTTTGTGTCTGGCACAAGCGCGATCGTGTTAGCTAGTCTAGTGAGCAATATTCACGCGTCTGGGGGGGGTGGGGGGTGGTCTCCACTAGAAATTTAATTCCAAACAACGGCGGCACACCACAACTGGGCCAATCTATGTGTGTTGGGTAATTGACTGCTAGCGTGCTGCCCCTGCCAGCTCTCAACCCATAGAGGAAATTAGAATTTAAAGGCTAAGGCTAGTATCAAAGACTAGTGCTATGTAGTTAATACGCCGATTCTTAGGACTTTAGGACTGCACATTCGAAACCTGGGCTGTCATTCGCTCGCGTAGTATATAATGAAAGAGTATAATATACTCCCTACACCAATTTTGTTATGTTGGCCTTCTGGCCAAATCAATGTTTGTCTGCGCTGAGCAAAAGGGTTCTGTGACTCCTGTTGCTCGGCTTGAGTAATTCATTCATTAAAAAAAAAACCCTACACCAATTCTTTTTAAACCCATTTTTAGTCAGCAACATCAATATCTGCGACAAAAACCGCGCATAAATATCTGACACGATTTATATGGCTGGTGACTATAGGTACATACATTTGTAATGTAACCCTATAGCATTGTCACATGGTTTCAATACCCCTAATGGAGGTGTTAGTTAGGTACTATAACTGTGAAGTGTCATTAGACTCATTAGGACGTAGGTATCGATTTGGGGTCAACGAACTGCGCACGCGATTTATTTATTAAAAGGTTTATGCCACGTGAATTGGTGTCACGTCCTGGTTCTAATGTTGTGTTTAGGTTCTACCAATGGCGAGTCTATAAAATGTTTTATATCTGTTTTATTATTAAAGAAATAGACCAAATTGTATGATGAGGCATCGCCGTTGAGTTCCACACACACATTTCTCCGGAATATTGCCAGAGCTGGGGAAATCAAATTTTTAGTTGAAAATGAAAGTTAGGGGCCTATTTCACAAAGGTAAAAGTTCAATATTTTTAAATTTAAATTAGCAACTGTTAAGCTCCTAATTGTCGGTTTGGAGTTGTTACTTTAGTTTCGTGAAATGCGAAAAATCATTATCAACTAAAAATCGATTTACATTGTATTTTATACATTATCCTTAGATCATTAGTGCGTCAAACACTTTAGTTACGCGCTTAAGCTAGGGACCGCACAAAATAAAGCCCGACACAAACATAGCTATTATAGAAAAACATGTATTCGTGACACACACAAAAGTACAAAAATTAAATAAAAATATATATAAAACACGTTACGAGATGGTCCCAACTCAGCATGGTGCTGGCGATTAATATAAGTACAGGTATGAGTGTGTGGACTCTGTCAACTAGTATGCAAAATATATCGTAATATATCGTAAGATGCCTGCTATCCTACTATAATAATATATCCTACTAATATTATAAATGCGAAAGTTTAGATGTTTGGATGTTTGTTACTCAATCACACTTAAACGGCTTAACCGATATGGATGAAATTTTGCACGAATCTTCGAGTTTAAACCCTGGATTAAAATATAGGATAGTGTTTATCCCGGGTCCACGCAGTCGAAGTCGCGGGCGGAAGCTAGTAATATTATAAATGCCAAAGTTTGGAGGTTTGGATATTTCGATGTTTGTTACTCGATCATGCAACGGCCTAACCGATTTGGATGAAATTTTGCAGGAAGATAGTTTATAGTCTGGAATCAAATATTAGGATAGTTTTTATCTCGGGCCCACGCAGACGAAGTCGCGGGCGGACGCTAGTAAATATATATTTCGGTATCTTACGATACAATAGCCAAGTCTGTGACGGGCTTAAGACTGTTCACAAATTACAAAATATGAAACACGCGTTCCGTTCGCCCGGCACATTTCAGTCCACACTCCACTCCCTTTGTGCAGAAACCTAATTGTGCCCACGCTTTGTTAATTTACTTCGGCCTAAGCTAACAGACGTAAAAAACGTAGCGTGGCGTGGGTGCGCCAAGGCCGCCGCGTGTGGGCACACGTGGCCAGCGCTGGGCCGCGTGGGGTCGGAGGAATCAATAGGAAGCTTTATTTAAGCGAGCTGCTTTGTTATGGGTGCCTGGGTGGACTTAAGAAGAGATTAAATAAGTGAATTTTAGAGATGTACCGACTAGTCGCCGACTAGTCGGGAAAGCCGACTATCCGGCCTCATTTGTAGTCGGCGACTAGTCGGCTAAATGTGCCGATTAGTCGGCACTTTATGGATCACAGGAAAACGAGACATAGATTAAGTAAACTGCCATTAATACCTACTAACAAATACACGGTTCAACTCACGTATTCAATGTCACTACGGGCGACATGTTAAAAATGTGTGTTAATGTGTTAAATTCGATTGAACTGCCATTTTTTACCATTCGTTTTATATTTTACTCAAATACAGATTTATTAAGTCGACGATCGGCCACGATCGAAGTCCACGATCGGCCTAGCCAACTGACTAGTCGGCCTTCTAGGCGGCCGACTAGTCGGCTAGTCGGCCAAACCCATTGTCGGGCCCATCTCTATGAATTTTATTCTGCAACTAGGCCGTAATGGCACTTTTACAAGTCAAAATTCTACCAGCGTTTCTGAAAAAGGAGGCCACTGTTAAGAAGAAACGCCGAAATAAACTCAACAGTCAGTAATTTTTTGCCAAAAAGCTTAGTACAATGTTAGTACTTAAAATAAGTAAACCTAAATAATGAATACAAAGAAGACGAAAATCATAATGGCGTTACCTATTCTATGTCCGAAACTGTGTTATATAATATAATACAAGGCAGGCAGATTTAAAAAAAAACGAAAAGAATGGAAATGCGACTATTAACAAAATCCCTGGGTATGATGCTTTCTTGTAGGAACTGTGTCATCTAGCTCCCTATTAGGCGTCATACAATGACTATTAAATTATGAATGATAGCTATTTTGGGCTCAGATTTGGGCCATGCATTTCTGTCACTTAGATAGTTATTACTCAACCCACTAATAAGCCCTTGACATCAATGTATTTTCAATTAATTTTTATGAACCTATGATGGTACAAATAACAATTTAACAAGTCTGGATCGGCAACACTGAGGCGCTCGACCAACGATCGCACATTTGAACAATGGCAAAGGCCACCCGTCATTGATGAAAAAGACTCATTGTAAAAGTGTAAAGTAGAGTGAACTATAGCCAACCTTTCTTACTTTACTACATATAAACCTATTAAAAACCATGGCAAATGTACCATTTCCTGACACGAGAAGAGATTTACATTCAGTCATCTACAAAGTACTTTTCCATACTCATATTATAAATGCGAAAGTGTGTCTGTCAGTCTGTTACCTCTTCACGCTTAAACCGCTGAACCGATTTGGATGAAATGTGGTATTGAGACAGTTTGAGTCCCGGGGAAGGACATAGGACAGTTTTTACCCCAGAAATCATTCCCTATGGGAGTGGAATGGGTGGTGAAAAATTGTATGGAGCTACGATACGCAGACGGGCAGAAAAAAGGTAGACCCCTTTCTTGTCGAACTTTACCCAACAGTCACAAACAGCTCAATAAAACCATCATTACGAGTACATAATTACCTACTTTCTAGATCGACAATTTCTATAGCAGTATCATTTCCGCTAACATCACTTTTATTGCCTCGTCCACCAATTCCTTCCAAACTTATCTTTTATTCCAGAGCCTTTGTGAAAAGAAATAATTACTCCAACTTGGCCAAAAACATCCAAAACAGCGAATTCCCTACGCAAACAGGCAAAACATGACACGGCTTGCCGTGGGGAACAAGGGTAGAATTATAACTTTATTTTGAACCACCCTCGTCATATGATTTTCGTCTTTATTGAGACGTGATAGAAGCCAATTTGGAGGTTACGTAAAACATGGATAAATCTATGTAATGTCGGAAACAGTAAGGATTAAGGAGCTACCAAGATACATTGTTTGTCTATATAAATAGATGTACCTACACGTAGCTATAAAATCACTAGTCTTTTTGCCCGCGCCTCTACTTATGAACATGTAAAGAAAACGTCCTATATAGGCCTCGAGGTTGCACTAGTGCATGATGCACTTTATCTCAAAGCAATATGGGTTATATTCGAACTATAGTAGATTGTACAACAAGTGCATAAAACGAACCATTTTACGCGAGACGTTTATACTTTATATCCATTCGAGCGAGCTTGCGAGTGAGGATGGATATAAAATCGAGTGTACAATGGATTTTATGGACGAATTGTACACTCTACTTTTCACTTCGATTGCGAGGAAATTAAATGAAAATCTTTTTTTTTTCAGTTGGTAGGTTGGTTGTTGCTCTTGGTTGTTACATACATACTGCCCAGTTATAAAAATATTTAGTCTTGTATCTATGATATCTTATCTATGATAACTTATTGTTATGTTTCAATTATATATTTATTTACTAATCCCACCAAAAACATTACATGTAAAGTGATGCCAAGACTTCATAGCTCATACAGCTTTCAGCGTGAAAAAGATATCAGATCGCAATTAGCGCCAAGCTTCCTACTTCACACGGCGTAACTCTACCACTACCAGCCACGCTCTACAAATTCTACATCTTGGCTAAAAAGTATAGCTTTGTTGGGCACATCCCGGTCGCCGCATAGACTTTCACGCCGAATGAATTTATGATATTAATAAGTGACGGGTCTATACTTTTTAGCCAAGATATAGAATTTGTAGAGCGTGGCTGGTAGTGGTAGAGTTGCGCCGTGTGGAGTAGGAAGCTTGGCGCTAATTGCGATCTGATATCTTTTTCACGCTGAAAGCTGTATGAGCTATGAAGTCTTGGCATCCCTTTTCATGTAATGTTTTTGGTGGGATCTCATTCCTTTTTGTAAGGTAATTTCTAAAGAAGTGAATGGGAAAACCCATACAAACTTCCATCCCCTAATTTAAAGAGTGGGGGGTTATTTACTAAAAATCGTTAAAAAAAATACGAATAGCGTTCAGTTTTGAATGAAGTCGAATCGGCTAGCAGCAAAATATAAAAGTTTGTGACCTCCTTCACATCTGACGTGTGCGCAGATTACTAATAGTAAACATCGGTGCAAAGTTCCAGTTCGTCGACTCGGCGTCCTAGATAGTGTATTTTTACTCGGTGCGTATTAAACAATGGGTTGCCTAGTATCTTATCTTTCGGGGTTGAGGCCTGCACCTGTGACCTTACATTACTGGTATTTAAATACAAATACACTTGAAGAGATATAAAAAGGGCTTTTTAATTTTTTAACCCCCGAGTCCGACGCAAGCGAGGAGTTATAATAAAAATTACTAAGCTTCTGCTCGCGACTGCGTTAACTCTGTTATATCGTAGCTCGATACAAACTTTCATCCCCCATTTCACCCCCTTAGGGCGCGCAAAAACTATCCAATGTCCTTTACCGGGACTCAAACTATCTCTATAGCAAATTTCATCTAAATCGGTTCAGCGGTTTAAGCCTGAAGAGGTAACAAACAGACACACTTTCGCATGTATAACATTAGTATGGATATTAAATATATTAATATGGATGTTGTTGTTGTTGTGAAATGTGCTCCCTTTATTGCTTGGAAGATTCCTTCTCGACGTCTAGAAACAATTGCAGGTACCTCAACACAGCGCACCCGCGAGACTCTCGGGGGGATGAAAAGGGTTGAAAAACACTGTTGGGTGGGTTGCACCAATCCGACTGTAATCGCATGCGGTGTTCGTTATAATTTGAACGTATGTGAATTGGGAACATTGACAAATTTATATGGAATGAAATGACAACTGCCATTTCGCATAGCATCCGTCGTCCAATATATATTATTAATATTATTATCTTTGTATATAAGTAATAATATGTAATTATATGTATATATGTAGGATTACATTTTAATAAGTCTGTACTACGCTCCAAACGTTGATCACTTACTCTGCACCAATTTTAACTGTCTCTGTTTGGCCTTATGGTTGACGGGTAGAGAATGCCATTTGGCATTAAGTCCGCCATTTGTACCTTATTTTGGTTTTGTGCAATCGCGTTTAAATAAATAAGCAACTTGTAAGGTACAGTCAGCAGCATATAGTCAGTAGCAGCCAAAGTAGCCAAATATTTCGGAACACGTCTTTGTTACCGTAAGAATAAGGGTGTGACTAGCGTTACCAGATACAAATTTCAAGTCCTGAAAAAAATCCTGATTTTCGCTGTTGTCCACGTTAATCCCCTAGCCTGATCCCCCAGGGGAAAAAAACGGTTAGGTTGTTAGTTGAACTGCGACCCTACAGCGCGCGAGCCGAGCGAGCGAAGCGAGCGTGACGCGGTAGCGTCCGGCGAAGCGCCATAACGGAACATTATCATTTTTTCCTAGTTGAATATAAAATAATTGCCGCTAATGGGATCAGGCTAGGGGATTAACGTGGATAACGTGTGATTTTCGGCCCAAATTCCTGACAGATAATTAGATACGATTATTTATAAGATACATTTTATGAAACTCCAAAGTACTTGCTTTACATTTTTTTGTTATTGTGATTAAAAATAAAAGTTCACAGTGTAAGTATACAATTTTATTGTTACATTTATTTGCCGAAAATTCCTGACATTTCCCTTTTCCGGCCGCATTCCTGACATCCTTAGAGCGTCGTATTGATGTGATTTTTTGTATGGAGATAGTTTAGAAGCTGGAGAGTGACATAGTCTACTTTTTCCAGCGGGAAAACATCTAATTCCCACGGGAAAATTCAATATGTTCCATTTTCCTATAACCACGCGGGCGAAGCCGCGGGCATCAGCTAGTATAGTCTATAATTCCTGACATCTGGTCACCCTAGGTGTGCCACGATATATTTGGCTACTCTGGCAGCTACTAACTATACGATGCTGACGTACAACCAGCCCTAAGGAATCTATTCAAGCAAAGCCACGGGTAAACATTTGCTCATGTCTGAAATGGTTTTCCTACCATCATTAGTAAATATTATTCGTCCTTGCTCGCGGTCAAGAGCGAGACTGACGCGATTCCGTCTCGTCTGACCTTCAGCACTTTTTATTGCTAACCTGGTTTTTAGATTGCAATTTACATATCTATGTTGTAATTACAATAATCTAGGTATTAATTGAACGAAGTTCTACCCATGCTTCAGCTTGGGACGAAAACGTTCGTCTGTCGGGTGTCTGTGCCGCTGTCCGGCTGTCCTCCTCTACAGACCCCGTATCATGGTCGGCCTTATCACGCGATAAGTGACAAGATAGGAGCGTCGTCTCGTTCTATCGAACGGTGTCAGCCAGTGACGGACGCTCTATCCTGTCAATTATCGTGCGATAAGGCCGACCATGATACGGGGTCAGGACATGTGAAACTAAATAAAAGCATGTAAAATGTCGCCCTCATTAAATAATCTCAGTCTCAACATAGGTACAGTCAACATCAAAAGTAACTGGGCAAACGAAGACGTCAAAAGTCTTTATTAAAAGGGAAAAAGAGCTTTTGAAGACGATTGCGCAGTTAATGTTGATGCTGACTGTACATGTGCTGCTACTTCGGACTGATTTTGCTCGGATTCGGATCAGACGCAGTGCGCTAACGTATTATATCGGCAAAAACCCTTCAAAGGAAGACATATCTACATAATAGGGATGATGACTAAGATTTTTTTATGATGTCATTCGAACCAGTTTTCTGAGAGGAACAAATGTTTGTATGGGAGCAACTACAATTAAAGAACATAAATACCCAAAAATTTGAGACAAAGAATGACCTCGCTGGCGGCAGCGTAAATCAGTAGATAGACACACAAGTATGACGTCACATTTGTACATTTGTACTAATAATCGTTGTATGGAAAATCAGGTAAATTGTTGTTTCTGTCACGAAATACTGCGTTTAAGTACATAATTTTGTTTCTATAAAAGCGTAAGGATTCTATTGCTAGCTTTAAATTTACTATTGGACAATAAAAAAAAATGCATATTTTTTCTAAACTTTCAAGGTTTATATCTTTTTATGATTTTAATTATAATTTATACTTTATATTTGATGGTTTACTATCCATTTAGCATCACTACGTTATCAATTTGAACATGAGGCACCATGCCTATTACAGCCCACTTAAATAGCATATATGTGTGATTCTCAGGAAAAAGAGCCGTTGTGGTTGGCGCTCTTGGCATTCTTATGCCGTGGATCGTCTTATTTGTATTAGCGCATCGTTAGTAATGGCATAAGCGCCGATAGTAATTTTTTTCCCTGAGACTGACAGTCCTGACAGATATAAGACGTGTTTTACCCGACTGCCGAAGGAGGGTTATGTTTTCGAACGTATGTATGTCTTATTCTTTGGCACGCCTAAACCGTTTGACGGATTTCGACATATGAAATCTTTTGATTTCACTTGTTTCTGAAATAGTAGTAGACTTTATAGGATTAAATAAATAAATAAGTATTGCAAAGCAAAACTAACCTAACTTCTAATTTGATGATATTCAAAGAAAATCCGAATAGTTGACTGTTTCGAAGAAAAAATGCATTAGGTCTAGTGAAACATTAGGTCTAATGAAACATTAAGGTAGTTAGTAGGTCAAATGACAGGAACCAATCCCACCATGGTCACGATCTTCGGACATGAAAAACCAGAGAGAGAGAGAGAGACAGATATATACATGTATATGCGCTTGTGTTTGTTTATATTTCTACCCACAAATGTACACGTATATAATGTTCTGCTTCTAACTCTATAATTAAATGTCAGTTCAACATTGTCTTGAAAGGTTAATAGCACAGCTGTTAGCCTGTCTGTCTGTATGTAATATATCTACATACCTATTAAAACCAGCTTTACGATGTAGGGGTTCATCCATAGGGTGTGGTTTTACGTTGTCAATTTTGAATGGCGAATTGAAAGCGACCGAGTTCTTTATAATTTGACTCTTCATCTATTCCATGTAATTTATTTTAATAACACATCGGTGGCAAGCTAGCGTACGGCCCGAGGTGAGAGGTCATCGTAGCCTATGGACTCCACGTAGGTATTCGGACATGCATGGTGCCGACCCAGAAATGCAATCTAGGTCTCTTCCATAGTGAATTACTAAACCAGCGAGCTAAGTCTTTATGGTAGTCAGTTATGAAACTTATGA
The DNA here is from genome assembly GCA_947578815.1 of Epinotia ramella. NCBI lineage: Eukaryota > Metazoa > Arthropoda > Insecta > Lepidoptera > Tortricidae > Epinotia > Epinotia ramella. The sequence goes on from OX388216.1 coordinate 20,663,695, forward strand.
ATATTAAAAGTTTTTTTTTTAATGGTGTCAAATTGGTGGAAGGCCATTGTTACCGACAACTCGGCTTAGTTGAACCAGTATCTGCCCTCTGATTACGGGTATATAGTAGTCAGAATTCTCCAGTTCAAGTTATACTAGACTAGTGGTGAGGTGCGTCGAGACAGCTTCTGAATAACGTGGTCCACTTTAGCGTACCACTGACAAGCATTTGTCTCTTCCTAATTGGCATAACTTGCCAAGTTGTCAGAAAGAGATGAATAGTCTTATGTCCTGTTGTCAGTTACATAGCGCAGTAACTGAAACTATGCAGTCGAACTCAAACTGTGAGGGTTCTGTATTGGATGTTTTTAACTTTTTATTACTGGGGGCTCTCCACTAGAATTGTTATCGGTATATCGGTACTATCGGAAGTTAAATTTAGGTAAGTACCTAAACCCTAGACCTAGTTGAAAACTAGACTCCCGTGACATTATATTTCGTTTCTCATTAACTTTTATTTATTTCATCTTTATTGCACAAAATAAGAACTTATCGTACAAAAGGCGGACTTACTGCCGTAAGAATACGCTAATCCCTACCAGTCAACCGTTGATACAGATTACACAAACTAACATATTATACTGTTTTAAAACTTAAGTCATAATGTTCTTGTCAGCTAACGATGATAAAAGAAAAATGCAAAATGCGTGGAAACTGGGGAGACCGAGGTATATAGTATAGGTAGTCGAAGTTTTTGCAACTGCCAGGCATACATAAGGCCTATATCACAGACGGAAGCGGCCTGCGGTGGCGGTCAATAGTAATTTTGACGGCTAATGACAAGTTTACTATGGTCGGCGCGGCCAGGCCTGGCCTGGCAGGTGTGATGTGGGCTTATATAGCCTGGTGAGAAATGTCAAACTGACATATGCAGATGTTGACAGATATTTAGTATAATGTCAATGTTAATAGTAACATTAGTAACCTCTTGGTTAAGAACAGTTAATATCATTAAGAAGTTGTTTATAAACATCTGAACAGGATCTTATTTTGGCATTAAAGCGTGGCTAAATCTTTTTGAGCACTCTTTACATGGTACGAACTGCTAATTGGTAGAGAGAGACTACACAACCCACATCAGAGTCGACAAGTCAGTCTGAAGATAGAACATAACCTGTTTAAAGTCCAATATAGTAGTAATAGCAGGAGTGTTTCAATTTTGTTAAGAAGTATAATTTCGACTACGAGGGCAGACCAAGTCCATAGTTGCGTTGGGGCTCCAATGTCATGATCGTGATAAGGAATGCGTATTGCCTGATTTGGTCCACCACAATTAGTTATACATTGCATACACTTGAATCTACCTACAGCATTAAATGGGTAGGTTTGGTATAAGCTGATAAGTATCTTAGATAATAGATAAGGATATCCTGTTGGCTACGCGAACTATGGTAGATAAAAGGTAGTATGTAGGTTCCTTGTTAAGTTGTTTGCAGTGTAGGCAATGTAATCCAATAACAGCAGTTGTATTGTAGTATTGGGCCATATGATATTGACACATGTTCGTGCAGACGCCAGCGATAACGGAAATGTCACCTGCCGGCCACGTTGTCGAAATACCTACCTTGAGAACTCGATCAAGACCTCCCCGGAAGGCGATGACCACACCATATCAACACACAACACTGAACCTCCTACACATCACTGGATATCCTAAGCACGAACGATAACACCACCAAACAAAAAAAAAACGGGGGTCCTAAGAAGGTCGAATCTGATATTTTTTCACGGTAAAGCTGGCAACGTCGCGCTGTCGCCGGACGGACGCGCGTTCGGCCCGCGCAGCGCTCATTGGCCGAATGTGCCGGCGGCCATCATTGCACGACACGAGGTCGCCCAATGACGCCGCGTCCCGCACGCCCCGCCCACATCGTAGCGGCCTGTTGAATGAACTCGCCGGCAGTCGCGGCCGGGCAGCCGGGCGCGCCGCACGTATGAGGTTCGACTTAGGATGCGAACGGACAGTGAGAGTGAGCACGACTGATCCGTTTGCATGTTGCGAGACGATGACGTAGAAAATAGTGTAAACTTAAGGTAAAGTACGTTGGAATTAATCTAATTTTATAACTAAACAGTGACAATCTCTATGGTTGTTAAAATTAAAGCAATTCCAATTACTAAGAAAGTTCTTAGTAAATTAAGATATTAATGAGAGTAAATTAGAACACATTAATAATGGCATTTTATCACAGACATTAGCGGTGGCACTGGTGGTTTGCTTTGTGTAATGGAGTCTTATATAGATACCGGCAGACATCTTGCTTTTAGCCCCGTGTTACCTGCAACAAAGAAGTCAAATCAGTCCCATAATGAGGAGTTTGCGTGTCGACCAACCATTACCATCTACAGATAAGTGCATCTTAGATAATGCCCGTTTCCTAGAAATGTGGCACTAATTTTATCTGACTCAGTGCTCGAACTAATGAGTTTCACGGATAATTTATGATGTTTTTAAGCCATTCGTTTTAGTAATCGTTCATGCGGATATTTTCCTCAAGTTGGATGATTTATAATATCTTCCAGAGTGAGACGTCGAACTTCTGAATTTCGATGCGTTTGTTATGATAAATGCTTATTAAGAGATGAAATACTTATTTAGTTTAGGTATAAGTATTATCAACAATAATATCCTAAGCACTTATACACATTACTTAGATTTAGAAAACGTATCCCTGAAACCATTGTAGTAATAGCGTTAGCTTATTTATTTATGCACTTAGTGTCTTAGTAGGAAAGGGGTACCTTTTGTCCGGTACAGTACCTAAACCTGTGGGCCAGGTACGCAGCTTTCGAGAGGAGGCGAGTTAGGCATGCGGTATTTCTACCCACTACAAACTGTGGCGGCCGCCATCTGTGCTCTGTCATTGGGGGGACTAAGGATGTCAGATTGAACGCACTAGAGCAGCCATGCTCAACGTTTTTTCTATGAGGAGGCCCGGGCCACAAGGTACTAATGGTTTTTATACTAGGATCGCATGGTGGATGGCGGGCCACTCTTCAAAGGGCCGAAGGTTGACTATAGCTGCACTAGAATCTTCCTCGCGGTTTGGCCATGTGGGCTCTTGGGCGTCATCACCGCCTCTGGGGTACTTAGCCAAAGAAAGATCGGTTAAAATGAAGAATTGCCAAGTTTTTGGTGGAACCAAGTTAAGGTCCAGGCCAGGCGGTAAGTGGGTAGTCTGGGTACGATTATGTAGATAGATCCTACCCTACACCTACCTATTCGAATATTCATCAATATTAAATGAAGCAATTTAAACCATTCAAGGCCAATGACCCACATGTTAGTCGGGCCTCTACGAGAGGTTAGGTTACAAAGCGGAAAAATGATGCTCCGCGCTGAAGTGTAGGTATGTAGCACACGTAGGGTTGCCAACCGTACTATATTATGTAGGTATAATATAATATTTTGACTCTTGGTTCTGTATACTTTTGAAGAAATATATAGCACGCGAAAATACTGTATTTTGGGGGAGCTTAGGAAGTGCTTCAAATTGCCAAGGTTTTTACTAAATAGCAACATGGCCCAACCAAGTGGAGAATACTATATATAGATTATATAGTATATATCTCCCCCAAAAATTGTTGGCAACCCTAAGCACACGTCACACTGTGGCGTTGCGTTGCTTAGCTTCGAATGGGTTAAAAGGCATAAGTTGCCACAACTATTAGGTAGGTTACAGATAAAATATACTTGAAATCAGTGGGTAGGAAAACAAATATAATAAATTCTACCTCGACACGTTATTTGCTCGCAAGACGGTAGAATAACGGGAATACAACTTGAATGTTTGTTTGACTGAAAAACTTATAATAATCCTGACATGGCAAATATAAAAGACGTACACATAATTTTACCTCATTAAGGTAAACTTGCTAGTCCTCGACGGGCTCGACGTTGCTCTAGTGTATGAAATGGGCACTTTATGTCAAAGTGCAATGGCTTAGATTCGAAAGAAAAAAATCCTCTTAGGGTCATTTTGCCGGTTAGCGACCACCTAATTTCATGTGCCGGTGGGCGACCACTTAAGCTGAGTTGGTGAACTGAAAGGATATTTTCTAGGTTTTTAGTAGATTTCTATTTTAAAACAACAAATAAGGTGTGTAGAATTGATGTTATCTTCAATAGACCTGCCTATTATTAGGGTCACAATTAGACATATATAAGTACTTGATGTTTCCACATAAAATGTAACATTGTGAACTCCGTTGGCAATCCTTAAATAAATAAATAAATAGAAAAAACCTTCTCCTTCAGGTGGTCGCTAACCGAAGGTGGTGGCGTAACCAGCGAAATGACCCTACTTCATATTGAACCCATATTGCTTTGACACAGTGCCGATGTCATACACTAGTTCAACGTCGAAGACTAGTACGTTTACTTAACATGTGATATGAGGTAATAATAAGGTGAAAAACTGAATAAATCTACATGACCAAGTGTGTTCCTGAGACATAATGAACAACTTAGAACAGTTGAAAAACCCTCTACCTTTTTATTTCAAAGTTCAATATCTCAAAACCGGCTTAACCGATTTAGTTGAAACGTAGCTAAGAACCATCTCGATTACGTTAGCTTTCGACAAATAAACCGGTCCATTCGTTTTTGGACCTACGATGCCACCAGACAGGAACACAGACAAGTCAAACTTATAACCCCCCTCTTTTGGCGTCGGGGGTTAAATATATTTAAAGGTAAATTAAGAGCAATGCCTAGCTGAGCAACTTTTCAAATCTCGAATTTTTGACGCAATGTTTCTGTCGCGCTGCTCGAGCACCAATTCGTGCGATAAGGACAACTGCAGCTCGGACTAACAATCCCACGCAAAAAACTCAAAAATCGAGGTTTCGCTCTCGACTGTTTCCTCCTCCAAAACGCAACCAATCATTATACATTTTTGGGAACTGCAAGAAGAAGAAATAATCTACGCCGCTATGTTTTGATTTTTTTGATATTTGTTGTCATATTTGTATACTGCGCCTTTTTTGGCAGCCAATTCAATTAAACCGTTTTTGCGATTTTTAAGGCGCTGTAAGTTTCTTTAAAATAAAAAATATCCAAAAGAGCAAAAGATAGCGGCATAGATATTGATGATATTGATCTTATTTGAAAAAAAACATTGCTCTATGTTCAAAAACCAGAGAGAAACAGTCGAGAGCGTTTGTATGGGAAAGTCGCAGGTAGGCATTCCTCTTAAGGCAACTTTTTTTTTTAATACTCAAATTTTAATAGCACCATCGGATGAGGAAATCCATACGAACACGTTGCAGAGCCACCGTGCGTAATTACACTTCACGTGCCCGAATCCTAATAAAATCCCTCAAAGTTAGAACAGCTGATTTGGCGTTCCAAGGTCTTTAGAGTCACGGGGTGGTGGGCGGAGCAATGTCGATAACGGACCCTTTTTACTAGGGCTCGCGGTCGTGTCCGGGTTTCGTGTATTCGTGTCGGGTACCCGTGCTCGTGTAACACGCACGCGGGTTTAAGCGACCGGTCCTAACGGATCCGTGTAATTAGCGCACGGGTACCCGCGTCCTATTTACACGCGGGTAGTACTACCCGACCTTGAGGTGTGAAGCTAGGAGCTATCCCGTTGTTCTAAGAATGTACATATAAATACTAAAAGAGTGTTCGTAGCTTTGCAATTATAACATCTTTTTTTTGTAAATAAAAATAACAGATTAACTAATGTAACAAATTATAACAAAGTAGGTACGTAAAGTTCGCCTTCTCAAATTCCGATTAAAGGAAAAGTAAGTACGAATCCATACTAATGTTATAAATGTGAAAGTGGGTCTGTCTGCCTGTGTCTTTCTGTTACCCCTTCACGCTTAAACCGCTGAACCGATTTAGATAAAATTTGGTATAGAGATTTGAGTCTTGGGGAGGGACATAGGATATAAACGAGTTCCACGCGGATGGAGTCGCGGGCAGAAGATAGTAAGTTTTATCCCATAAAAAAACATTCCGTGTAAAAAAGAGGCCCAGTCTCGAAACTCTTCCACCTTAAAAAGTTGTGAGATATTTTTTGCTTGCTAAATAAAATTCTGCCACTTGGCAATCACACAACTTTACTGCATTTATGGATTTTTGCACACCAAAACTATGTAGTATTGTGTGATTGCCAAGTCACAAAATTCTATTTAGCTAAAGAATAATAAGAATGCCTGAGACTTGGTACTACGAAATATGTCACAACTTTTTACGGTGGAAGCGTTACGAGACTTGGCCTCTTTTTTACATGGAATGTTTTTTTTATGGGATCTCACTTCTTCTTGTAGGTTATTGTGTTATCAATACATACAAATTATGATTCCAGTCTCATTCTTGCTTTTTAATTTTTTCTCCCACTCACTGCAAATGTAACTTTGTAATCCTCTATATTTATATCGGATTACAAAGTTATTTATGCGTATCTAGAAATCTGGACCGAAATTTGGTAACTATTTTAGTTTTACCTTGATTTAAACACTAAACACTAATAATGTTCTAAATTAGTGCTTTTGTTGATCGGTCAGTGAGTATGTGAGTGACAAAAGTAAGAAACTTTGACTAGTTATAATTCTTAAACTAGTGATTCAAATTGAATGATATTTGAAGTAAGTATACCGTGATACAATGCCTGCTTGTTTACTGAAAATTCGAGCTTCTAGTTTTATTCACAACGAAGTTATTGGGGGGTCGAAAATGGCCTGAAGTGCTTCGAAAAAAGATGGTACGGCCGTGCCGCTGTTTTGCTCGACTTGGCGGGGGCACCGCCATGCCCCCAGGTTTTTATTTGAGCTTAAAATGTGAAAAATAATGTAGTAGCATTAATCTAGTTTTGGTTTTGAACCAGAATAGTTACGAAGCTGGTGGTCTAAAATTGGCCGGTCCCAATTTTAGACCACCAGCTCTAATAGTAGATTTTAGAAATAATGATGAGATTAGCACGACGATTTATTAATAACCTCACAAAGGGAAGGAATCAGGTAATAAAAAGCATGTAGGTATCTATTAAGAATTGGTCACATTTATTTCAGATTGTGTGGGCCTTTACGAACACTCAATATCACAAATTAAATATAACACAACAATATCTGACGGTTCTCCCTTGTTAGACCAAACGACTTTTGGCCAAATGTTTAATTTGACAAAAGTTTCATTTGAAATAATGCATTTTTTTCATAAATAGAAAGCTTTATAGGATTATTATAAAACAGACCTTACCTAACCTAATGACTTCTATTTGACGATATTCAATGAATACCCGAAAATACCACTGTTTTGACGAAAAATGCATTAGGTCAAATGAAACAATTGTCAAATGATACATTTGGCTAAAAGTTGTTTGGTCAAGAGACAGGACCCCTATTTATTTATATAAAATTATATCGACTTTTCTGTCCAGGGTCATTATCCAAATATTTCAACCATTACAAGATATATATTGCTGCATTCGGAAAACTTTAAGTGCTACCTATGTTTGGGACCAAAATGGTAGTCAATGGTACTTGAGAATAAAATAAACATTTATTAAAAAGGTAAAACAACAGTCCATAGACCGATTGAAAAAATTACACTGAGTTATCGTAAAGTGACCGCAAATCAGGTAAATATTATTTTATGGATTCCAAAGAAAAGAACAACGTATTAACGTATAAAGCCAGAAATTGTATGAAATCGGGAAAGTTTAAGGCGAGTTACTTATTTATGTTGGTTTTCATAGTTTACAGATACATATTGTATGCCGAATAAGTAAACAACGCTCATTCAGTAGATATATGGGGGTGCAATACCGGTACCGCTCCAAGAACCGGGACTGCGATTTCTGGTACTGAGCCAGTACCGGAAATTCCCGTTTTTTCGGTACTGAGTATTTTATTTCAATTATATAATTCTGAATAAACACAATCGGGAAAATAATCAAACAATACTAAAACATATTCTTTATGAATATCATATTAGGTGCAAAATTTTGGTGAATAAATAACTTGTTATTATTAGTTGTTATAAAATCTTGTAGTAAAAGGTGTGGAGTGTAATGTTCTCACTTTAGTTCTCATCAATCGGTTAATCTATATCTAAACTCTATTTTAATATTGTGAAAAGGAAAAGTCTGTGAGGTTGTAGCTTTATATGTTTGTAAGTTTGTATGTAGGGGGCTAGGAGGTAAATAATGGTTCCGCAAACCGCTTAACCGATTTCAGAAATTATGTTACCAGTATGATTGGACTTTCTTGATGGACAGAGGCTATTTTTTAACCGATGAATCAACAAATTGCACAATGAAACAATCCTAAAGAATAAACAGTATTTCTTATATGTATGTATTTCATTAAAATATGAAACCAATTTTACAGTGGTGTGAAAGTGTTAAAACCAGCGAACGAAAAAAACCATAGAAGGCGAGCTTCTTACAAATTTCTACTCGAACACGTGCGTAAAACCCAGTTTGCTCACTTCGATCGAACTAAACAGCTCCCTGGCATCGTTTTGTTTGACACCCCGCCCCCATCTCAAAATGGGAATGGCACCCGTTCTGTGGGAACATTTTTCAGCACTACTTAGACTTCTATGGTTTTTTCTTTCGCTGGTTAAATGGAAGAAGAACCTATCAATCTTATTAAGTACGCAACGCACAAATTTAATGAAATAAAAAATAAAATTTAATTCTCAATTAAACCCAAACTAGTAGCAATACCTACGTAAAATGAATTTACTAGTTTAAAGATGATTATAACATTACAAGTTATCAGTCAGCAAAATTTAGCACTTAATATGATTTTTATTGGTCTTAAACAAATCATCTTTTGATGTGATGTGAGCTTTTGTTAATTCGATTACTTTTACCGATTGTGTTTAATCAGAAGTATGTGATTGAAATAGAATTGGCGTTTTATTTCAATAATTTGTCATTTAAATACAAAAAGTACTCAATACCGAAAAGTACCGAAGAACCGGGATTTTAAACCGCTACAAACGGTACTGGGCTTTTTGAAAAGCAGGCCCTAGTAGATATGCATGCAAAATACAAGTCCAAGTTAACGGGTTGGAGTAATTACATGCAGTTAACATGATACTCACATTTATATCAATATTATAATTTACTAAAAGCAGTAAGCTATCTAATTAAACTAGGTAAAATAACTTCTTTGAAAAAATAATACATGTTACCTATGGTAAAATATAAGTAGGACTCAAGACTCAAATACTTACTCAGAAGGCGATGTCACGGTTGGTGATTTTTGGTGAACTGTTTTCAAATGCCTTCCTATAGCTCCAGTTGAACCACCAACACATGAAAATTCATTATTGGTCCGGTCACAGCACAAATTGCAATATGCTTTAACGTCAATTCTAGTGGCGTAACTCCACACCCAACTTTTTTTCATTTTTAACAATAAACAACAAAAAAAAACAAAACACAAAACTTTAACAATAACAGTAACGATGAAAGCTACCATGAAAGTAATTAAGTATCAAAAACCGCACGATTTATCCAACCGACCAACTGCTTGGACAACTAGAGTCTTACTAATTTGCAACTAGAACATTTTAAATCACTCATTCAGAGCCTATAGTTCTAATTGCAATTGTTCTCTCTCACTCACACCCACTACAGCTCCAGGTAAAAAATACCATATGTGTGAAGCCGACGTAAACAATACTTAATCCTTATCTGGGAAGTGCATTCATTATAATATATCCGTTCAGCGGTAAAACACCACAGCTCAGGTCGGCGAAGATAACAGATAAAGGATTATTACCTTCTTTAGAACGATGACGTTTTTGCTCTACTTGTAGGAAGTAATGCCATAAAAGGTTTTTCGCCGGCAGGCGACGAACAAAACAAACAAAGGAAACTTAGGAGTCTTAAGACGTAAGTAATTAGCTTCCATTTTTTTGTTGAAATTTCGACTTTATCGCAAACGCATAATACTTAATATTGCTTTGGAATTCAACGACTTGTTTATGAATATTTAATCGCTATGACTTTTGGGTTTATCCAAAAAAAGTTGCAAGACACTGAATAATGCCTATCCAAATGATAATCTAGTTACTGCAAATTATTTTTACCTCGTTAAACTACATCAACAATGTTTAGTACGTCCGAAATTGTAAGATAAAATCCTGTCAAAAACGCAAGCAGAAACGACTTTATCATGAGAGTACAAAATCGTTTTTTGCTTGCATTCGTTTGATAGAATTTACTCGAGTTTTGGATATACTATACTCTTAAATTACGGTACCGTTATCCGATATCGAAATAATTACAGTATACTTTGAATCGGTAACGTAAAAGTTAAAGTATCGTTTTGGTTGAGTAGGTACCTTAATTTTAAAATGATAACGGAATACTTGAAGCAGTAGCAAATTGTCGCAATATCGTTTTGTTCGAGTACTTTTATTATATAATGATAACGGTATAAAAGCTGTAGCAAATTGTCGCAATGATATCGTTTTGTTCGAGTACCTTTCTTTTAAAATGATTACTGTATCCTTTAGATGGTATCGTAGGCAGAGTAATGTTGCAAGTATCGTTTTGATTCAGTGCCTTTATTCGGTGCTCATATTCAACCTCGTGAGTAAAGGTAAGGTTTAAAACGGTATACCTTGCAAGCTTGCTTACTTGCTTTATTAAGTACCGTTAATACCCTTAATTTCGATAACACATTCGGTCCCTTATTTAGAACCATAATGGCATGTACGGTCGAGGAAAATGAAGGTTTGGCAAATGTCAACTCTATTTGAATGACGATAAGGATCAAAAGTGCTAAACATTAAATTTCCTCGACTGGACAATACAATAAGCGCTCGGTTAAAATTAAATAGTTCTCATGTACAGTCAGCCAAGAAAATGGTCTACCACTTTTGGACCTTATTTTGCATGCAATAAAGTCGAAAAGCGGTAGACCACTTTCTTGGCTGACTGTACTTACCTACTGTTTTTGTTTAGCTATCATATCTATAAGCGGCTATTAATAAAAGTTAAACAGTTTGCGTGCCCTTTGTCGGGCAATCATTAAATAAAATACTAGGTTTATACAATATTATGACGCAATAAAGCAAACATAGGCTTCCTGCGAAGTTTCCATTTGCCACATACCTAATATAAATCAACATCATACACACCAAACCCATAGAGTTACTAATGCAAATAGAGTAAAATGAAATAATTATATTCTATTTGCCTCAACTCAAACGGCCACGGACCGTCCGAACCCGCGTGTAATTAGAACCCGCGGGTACGTGTGTACGGGTACACGGGTACCCGGGTACCCGCCCGCGGGCCGGGCGGGTTCGGGCGTGTACGTGTAGAACGGACTCTTAGCACCGCGGGCTTAAGAACACGTGTATTCGGGCGGGCGGGTTAACACGTGTAGCGGGAGCCCTACTTTTTACCTACCCTCCCCTATAGCGAGCAGTGGGGTTCGGTAGAAATTACACATAGGAGTCACAGTAGATATTATATAGCTTAAGGGTCGGTAGGACGCCCGACTTTCCATACAAACGTTTGGATCTCATTTTAAAACGACATGTTAGAATAACATGTCTATGTCTGAAGCTAGTTTCTGTGTTGCTAGTTTTTTTTTAATAGAGCGTTTTTTAGGGTTCCGTATCCGTACCCAAAGGGTAAAACGGGACCCTATTACTAACTGTCACCAGGCTGTACTGTACCTCACGAACCGTGATAGTTAGACAGTTGAAATTTTCACAGATGATGTATTTCTGTTGCCGCTATAACAACAAATACTAAGAAACAGAATAAAATAAATATCTAAGGGGGCTCCCGTACAACAAATGTGATTTTTTTGCCGTTTTTATAGCTAATGGTATAGAACCCTTCGCACTTGGCCGGTTTTTTTTCTATTATAATTTCTAGCAACATAAACTAGTTTCCGGCCTAGATTAGATATGGAGGATCCCATTCAGTTTACAAATTCATGTTAGTCCAATACACCGTTTTAAAATGAGAATCATACTACGTTTGTATAGAGAGTCGACCATGCTGGGGGCTCAAAGGAAATCCATACAAACGTCCGATGCGACGCGCTCACAGACACGCGTCGCTGTATTAAACTTAAGCGCAAGTCGGGATAATCTGCGGCAGGGATGTGTTGCATACATTCGCATCCGCATCCGCCAAAATCAATGCGGAGTTTTTGCGGATGCGGATGTAGTGCAATTCACGACAAAAAAGAAGCCCATCACGCGCGTTTTAGTTATTTTCACCATTAGTAAAAAACTTCTTTTCGTTTCTGTGACCAAGAGCAAACGCGTTTTTGATTTGTTCGCTACGATTGTAATTTAGTCTCAACCTGTTTGATGATCGCGGTATATCATGAAATGGTCGTTGTTTATTTACGGTTTTTAGTGTTTGACCCCAAAATCCGCATCCGCATCCGTGGATGTGTGCCTCCAAATATCCGCATCCGCCTCCGTATCCGCGGATGTCAAAAAAATCATTTACCCTGGTCTGCGGTACATTCACTCTGTGCGCGTAGAACGATTGTAAATGGAGTTTTGCAGGTCAATCTCGTAATGAATTGTAACATACGTTAGATAGATCTATATGTCAATTTGTATATGGAAAAATGACAGTTGGATCTACCTAACGAGCGTTCAAAACGTTACGTGATTACCCCTCTGGTGTAAAAAGGTCTTAAACTTAAACTAGTTGAGATACTTTGACGACTTCTATAGCCTAGTTGTTAGTGAGCCTGCCTAGGAAGCCGGAGGTCCCGGGTTCCAATCCCGGTAAGGGCATTTATTTGTGTGACTAGCACGAATATTTGTTCCTGCGTCATGGATGTTTTTTATGTATTTAAATATCTATTTATCAATATAATTATGTATATCGTCGGCTAGTACCCATAGTACAAGCTTAGTTTGGGACTAGGTTGATATGTAGGATTGTCCCCAAATATTGAATATATTATTATTTATTGCTTATTATACTGCTTTATATTTACTGTGCTCTGGTTTACGCTCTGAGCCGAAAGCCGTTCCTGTGAATAAGAGAGGGAGATATATATACGTACTTGCGTTCGATGAAGGTAATGAGTGTGTATTAATTTAAGATGACGCGAAAAAATATCGGAGGTATATAGGAAACTGGAAGGTAAAAGCTTTTAACAGTCTAAATTAATATATCAGTCGTTTAAGGCGCCGTAGGTTCAGCGAAGTTAAGCGAACAGAGTTTTTGAAACAATATAATGCGTCTGTTTATAATAATATGGTTTCAAAAAAATACGAACAGTAATATTGAGGCTTTTCTGCAGGGAAATCAGTGCTTCGAAACATGATTAAGTAAATTTCGCTCGATAGAAAAAAATCACGAACATAGGTCTAAAACACACAAAAATACACTTAAAATATTCGTAACAAATTATGCACAAAAGCTATAAATATTAAAATTGCTTCTAAAAATCGGCAATATCATGTTTGAAGAAAATCAGTGTTTACATTTTTATTTATTTAAACGGCCAAAAAATTAAAATAAAAAAACGTGATATCCGCGCTTCCGAGCACGCACTTTCATCTCGCTCACGCTTATGCTCTGTGAGAGGGAGAGAAGACCATGAACCTACGGCGCCTTAAGGGTAAGTATCTATACTAGAGCTGTGTGAAGTAGCAGAGCGGTACGAGCATTACGAGCAATCCTCCACTAGCTTTCAGTTGGAATTTTTCTTCCCAGTAGTTCAAATTAAGACTAGTTTCATCAATAGAAGTAGTAGAATAGGGATAATCACTAAGATTGTTTTATGATGTCATTCGAACCAGTTTTTGGAGAGGAACAAATGTTTGTACGGGAACGGGAGCAACTACAATTAAAGAACTTAAATACCCAAAAATTTGAGACAAAGATTGATCTCGCTCGCGGCAGCGCAAAACGCTTCATACTGATAGACAGTAGGTATGACGTCACAACTGACATTTGTACTAATCGTTGTATGGAAAATCAAGTAAATTGTTGTTACGGTCGCGAAATACTGCGTTTAAGTACATAGTCGTCATACAATTTTGTTTCTATAAAAGCGTAAGGATTGTATTGGTAGCTTTAGATTGGTTTACTAGTTACCTGTCTGGTAGAAGCCAGTGTGTTAGAATCGGTGACAAAGTTAGTGACCTGAAACCTGTGTCATTTGGCGTACCACAAGGAAGTATTTTAGGACCCACGCTTTTTACAGCCTATATTAACGACATATTGACACTGGAATTGGATAAGTGTGAAATTCTATGTTACGCTGATGACACGGCGTTACTGTTCCATGGTGATTCTTGGCAGGATGTACGAATTACGGCTACGGAGGGTTTAAAAAGAGTTAAATATTGGTTAAATTACAATCTTCTAACAATGAACGCCACGAAAACGCAATTCTTATGCTTTCATAAGACTGCTTCATCTCGCCCTGTAGCTCTTATGAGGAATCTTAAAGTGCACGTATCGAACTGTGGTGCTCCCCATATGACTGATGACACGAGGTGTAACTGTGCATGTATCACCAGAGTTGGTTCCGTTAAGTACTTAGGTGTTATGCTGGACGAGAATCTCAACTTCAAGAAGCATATAGCAGCTACATCTAAAAGAGTACGAAAATTTATGTATACAATGAAATTGTTAAGAAACTGTGCTGATAGAAAGTTGTTAAAACTGATTTATTTTTCCTTGTGTCAGTCTATCCTTGATTATTGTATTTTAGCCTGGGGTGGCTGTGCTAAGTCTTTACTACTAACCTTAGAACGTGCCCAAAGAGCAGTACTGAAGGTTGCCCTGCGTAGACCCCGGCGCTTCCCTACTGTAGACCTCTATAAAGAAGCTGAAGTGTTAAGCGTGCGGAAATTATTCTTGTATCGGGCTGCCATCTTCACCTACAAAACAATTCAACAACTCCCATCCTATCCTGAACTACTAAGGAAAAGAGTCTTTAAATGTCCGTTACCGGCTGTAAAAACTGCTTTTGCCAAACGCTTTAAACTATATGTCCTTCCTCATATTTATAATAACATTGTTAAAGTCTGTGACATAAAACTCTGTCGCTTGGCTGTAGCTAAAACTCGAATACGTGAGCTCTTGGCGTCGTGGACGTACAATCAGGCTGAAGAAGCGTTAAAGTAAATTAATGCTCACTCATTTGCATCCTTCCCTTCTCCACACACACTTACACTACCTACACTCACTCCTCCTACACTTATTCACATAAATAAATTCACTAAACTAAATATTTAAATTTAAATTGTTAAGTCTCTTTAGTGTTTTTTTTTCTTTTTTCCTTCTTTTATATAGATAAATATACTGTAAACTTTATTTAATACGAAATTATTAAACTATGTAATATATTAGATATTACAAATATGTCTATAAAACTACTCTAGTGTTAATAGTGTCTAATGTTACTTTTCCGTAATTGTTGTATAACGCCGCATGATATTCTGTAACGCTCGTAAGCGATCCCGACTCCCACGATACAGGCTGTGCCTAGTGTGGAAGTCACCGATCATGTAAGTTGTTAAATTTATTTTTGGTAAATAAACTATTCTTATTCTTATTCTATTCTTATTCTTATTCTTTACTCTTGGACAATAAAAAATGCATATTTTTTCTAAACTTAAAAAACAAGGTTCATATCTTTTTATGATTTTAATTTAATTATAATTTATACTTTATTACGATAATTGGATGGTTTACTATCCATTTAGCATCACTACGTTACAATTTGAACATGAGGTATCATGCAAATTGTATGTAACGACTGGCAGGGGCAGGTCACTCCGTGATTTCGTCGCGCCTCTACAAGTACCTACCGGCCCCAGTACGTCTAGCACAACTTGCTGCTCTGTCGCTTCCCGCGCGACTGAGCGTCTCTTATCTCACTCGCACCGTGCAAATTAGAAAGAGGAGGGTAGATCTTTCTCGACTCGCGTCGCGGCGCGGGGTCAGTTGTGCTAGCCCCGCTGGGGGTATGTAATATGCGCTGGTACCTGCTAGGGCGCGCACGCGTTCTATCGCAGCGCGTTGCATGCGATAGAAAGGGGTGGCCACGTTTAGGCTCGTTCGGCATAAGTACCTACTGGGGATTTGTTAACGGATAACCTTCTGGCGGAGTACTATTATTTATTTCTGTGTAGCACTAATGATGTAAGTAGTTTCATCAATAGAAGAGATTATAGAACTAGTGGTGCACGTACGCTGTCGTATACGTACACACAGCAACACACCTAACTAACCATACCGTGAAAACCTAGAACCTTATTACAATGCACTTAAGGTCAGATTAGATTTCCGATGGTCACTTAGCTGTGTTGTCGACTGTACGTAGTCGCTTGTGCTGCCACAACTTTAGGCTGCTCACGCACTACGATTTTATGTCGTGAGATAATCGCGTCACAAAAATGCAACGTATAGGGTCATTTCGCCGGTTAGCGACCACCTAATTTCATGTGCCGGTGGGCGACCACTTAACCCTTAAATGCATGATTTTTTGTATAACTTTTTAATAAATTGATATAGATGTGTCATGTTGTATAGATTGAGGGAAAAATAAAGAAAAAAATCATAGTATTTAAAAAAACATATACAATATACGATGCATATATACATCATTATGCATTTAAGGGTTAAGCTGAGTTGGTGAACTGAAAGGATATTTTCTCGGTTTATTAGTAGATTTCTATTCTAAAACAACAAAAAAATGCATGTACAAGTAATTGTCTCAATAGGGTGTGTAGAATTGATGTTATCTTCAAAAGAAAAAATCTTCTCCTTCAGGTGGTCGCTAACCGAAGGTGGTCGCGTAACCAGCGAAATGACCCTACTCTGTTTATATGTCAGTGCGCGCATATGGCTTATGCGCGCACTGACATATAAACACATACGTTGCATTTTTGCGACGCGATTATCGCACGAAAAAAATAGTCCAGGCAATGAACTGACAACTTGTATGGAAAAAATGTCAATTTTGGAAATAATTTATAATAGCTTATTTTTTATGTGTAACGGATATATTATCAATTAAATAGTTACCCAGTGACAAAATCCGGCAAAATTTCAGACATCGAAAAAATGATAAGTTAACTGGCTTCTGAAAAGTCAGTAAAAATATTAATAAATGTTTTTGTCTTTATTTTGGTTCATTTACATTTGCTCTATAATATTCAAGATAAATCGTACAAAAAAAGATAATGCATGCTTCATATAAATCTACATAATTACTTCCGGGTGGAAAGTTTGTCGGATTCTTGACTAAATCATCTTAGAATAACATTTTCAAATGAAATCAACAAAAAAAACGCTATTATAAATTAATGTTTTTCAAAACCGTATTTTGCCTGGAGTAAAAATCGTAGTGCGCGCGCTTGGCCACAATCACGATCCTGTAACTTCGCCCACTCTAATATAGTTGTGTAACTTGTGCACTCTAATTTTAAGAATATATAGGTCGAGCGTAAATCACGTAAAGTACATATTTGTCACGATGTTGGATCCTATTCAAAGAGTAAACAGGAAAATACCTACGCAAAATAAGATGCGAAAATAAGGCTGAGTCAGGCGAGATGCGGATGTTTTCGAAGATGTATACAGGATTACAGGGTCTAAAAGTCATCGTTTTGACAGAAATGGGTGGGGACACCAGGTGATAGATCACCAGAAATAAACTAGCGGCTCTGTGTACTGTTGAACTCAGGAGCCTCTTTATATATTTTTTTTCTTTTGAAAACGTATCGATAAAAAGATATATATAAATTATATAATTGTTCATCTAGCTGGCTATAAAGACAACGAAATAATTAATTTTGTATTAAGCAGTAACGCTGCTAGCGAAATTATACATTTTAAATTAAAGGAAAAATTGAAAAATTTAAGGCCCCGAGCCGGGTTCGAACCGGCAACCAGCATTCAAGGCCCGTCGTTACTAACCAACTGAGCTATCAGAACAATCCGTCTCGGCCACATAATCTTTCAATCAGTTCCTTCTTACAACGCCTTAGGGAGGAGTGTAGCGACATCTACCAAAAGACTTGGGCTTCTTTACGGCACCAACGTCTCAAATCTTGCTTGAAAAAGCGTCAGTAACGAACGATGCGCCACCCCAAACTACGAAAGAATTTCCCTAGCTGAAACAGAAAACTCCGTTCGTCGTTGTCCTGAGCTGCAGAAATCTTGACCAATATAGGGAAGATGCAGCTATAATATTTACCATTATTTTGAAAGAAAGAAAGAAAGAAAAGAAAGAAAATACATTTATTTAACGTCACAACTTACATAATAAAAAGACAAAGAACAAGCAAAAGAAAAGGTTTAAATACGCGGACGTTAAACAGGAGCCCATTTTGTGACCTATATGTTGAAAAAACATAAAATAATAGCTACTGAAACGTTTTTACTTTAGTTTATGCTAATTTCAAACAATAATTACGATTTGAGGTAATGTGAAACGGAACGTGTTGTAATCCAACAATCAGCGTCTGGTGACGTCACTCCTGTCAAAAGTCAAAACTTAAGCAAATAGATGATGAATCATATATGACATCTAAAGTGGCCGTCAATGGAATTTGCTTTGTAAACAAACCGCCATATTGAAATTGTCTTTCAATATGGCGGTTTGTTTACATAGTTGGCAAATTCTATCGACGGCCACTTTAGGGACGAACCACGTAGAAACCAATATGGCGAGTGACACACATGAGTGACGTCACAGGAACTGTAGATCCGTTTAGGTGGATGTCACACTGCGCCGCATCTCCGGACGGAGGTGCGTTTCTCGTTGTATGTAAGTACCTCAGTTTGTATATAAATTCCGTATGGTAAGGCACACTGCACCGCACCTCCGTCCGGCGAAATTTGTATGCAGCTCCGCACCTCCGTCCGGAGATGCGGAGCAGTGTGACGGATTTTTTGACTATAAATCATAGTATTTTAATTTTTTAATACTTTCGTGGTCTATTCTACATGCGATTCTTTCAAATGAAAGCAAAATTGAAAATACCTATTGCATCCTCCCTATTACCAAATGTTAGAGGTGTGAAAACACGTGATCTCTACCTGGGCAGGTGATTGTATGCATGTGACCTCCGCCATTTTGTTGTCAACACAGTTGAATGACTGCCTGCCTAGTAAAGTTGCCAAGGCCAGTTGTTCAGAATTTGAGACGCGACAAATGGATTACTATTGTCTTTCGTTTAGTCACGAGAGGCAAATTATCGGCTATTTAAAAATTTGGTCGATCAGTCGTTTCTCTATACAAACTTAGTTTGGTTCTCAGCTTGCTAGAATTACATGAAACTTTTTACGCACATTGGGATCCACCATATCAAGGTCGGAAACAAGCTTCTGTTCTGTTGCTAGAAATTATAATAGAAAAAAAATAAGCGTTTTGAGATTTTGTATCAAAATCGTTCTACTCGCTCTTTTTAGGGTTCCGTAGTCAACAAGGAACCCTTATGTCCGTCCGTCCGTCCGTCTTTGTACCTACGAGTCATGTGCCCAACACGCACTTGGCCGATTTTCCTTCTATTTTAATTTCTAGCAACAGAAACTTGTTTCCGACCTAGATATGGCGGATCCCAATGTGCGTAAAAAGTTTCACATTATTCTAGCATGGCGTTTTAAACTGAGAAGTGAGAACCAAACTAAGTTTGTATGAAGAGTCGAGCGTCCAGGCGACCCTTAACACGTTCCCTGTCCGAGTGCCCCCAATGATGGGTCATGCACCTGCTTTTCAGGGCTGTTATTCGCTACGCGCTAATGCGGCTCACCCCGCCGGTCACCCGTCACGAAACTAGACCTCTATAAATAAATTATACCTACGCTTGGTTACTATGCATCATCGCGGTGTCAAGATATATTTGTGGGTGAGCGTTGAGGTGAGCTTAAAACAAGTCACAGAATAGTGGGCAGTCCGTGCTTCCACAGTGGATTCACAGCTTCGAACTGGCATACCTGGACGTGTGACATTGTCAGATCATTATTCATTTGGTATGGGGACAGTAAACTGGTCAGAGCTATAACCACGAAAATCGATTTACGAAGAGATAGCTCCGTCTCTATCGCACTTATCGTTTATGATTTCGAACGATAGAGACAGAGGTTTACGAACTTCGAGGTTCGATTTTCGTGGTAGCGCCGCAGTGGTCCTTTGACGAGCAGAGACCAAGAACTTCGAAAGTCGAAGGTCGGGTATTTCCATCTCTATCGCACTTACATTACTCGAGAGACAGGGATGCATGTACGACCTTCGAGCTTCGATTTTCGTGGTAACGCCGCAGATGAGGCGGACCAACGGACTTGGATCGTGGGTTCCGGGCTTGACTCGCACCATTGCTCCTTCCGGACTTTCACATTCAGAAACCAGTATTTCCACCATCGCGCGCCACCGGGCGGGTTCGGGTTTTGAAAACACGCAGCTAGCACGATCGGTTTTATAGTCACGTTTTACGGCCCATATGTACCAAAACTTCGTAAATCATGACCATAAATCTTATCATGGTATAACTGGGTAACCCCAGGCCTGGTAGCATGATCCAGCGTTTTACCTTACACCCATCAGGGGTCGCCATTCTACGGCCCGCGGAAAGAAAGCGGTGAGTCTGGCCCGCGATAGCGATGGGGTATGGCTGGTCATGGTCAGCCATGAAACCAAGGTCTTGTCCGGCACGCCCTTGAGTCAAAAAGTTTCAAGACCCTTAGGCGGTCTGACGGCCCCAAGTGGCGGACAGCAAAGGTATAAGATATACTAGCTGCCCGGCCCGGCTTCGCACGGATAACCCGTTTTCCCTTAGGGATGAAGCATTTTCCCGCGGTAAAAAGTAGCCTATGTTCATCAGGGATAATGTCGGCTTCTAATGGTAAAAGAAATGTTCAAATCGGTCCAGTAGTTTCGGAGCCTATTCAATACAAACAAACGAACAAACAAATCTTTCCTCTTTATAATATTAGTGTAGTGTAGATAGCAAAGCAAGCATGTAAGTTCCAAGGCAGCAGGCTGTATGCGCCTTAACTCCACGGACTACAGGCGAATTTTCGGGGAACTAACGTCGCGCAAAACGCGCGGAATTGAAGCCAGTACAACTGCATGTCGATCACGTAATTGTAAGCGCGTCAGGTAGATCTAAATGTCACTTTTTATAGGGAATAATGACGGTTAAATTGTCCTAAGCGCGTTCGAAAAGTTACGTGATTAGCCCTCTGGCCGTGTTACTTAGTCACGCGACTAACTGCCACTGCTATCTACACTAATATTATAAAGTATGTAAATCTACACTAATATCATAAAGGAGGTAATTCGTGACATACGTTATGTTACACCAGAAACAACAAAGATAACTATAACAATCAGCACGACACACACGACTTTCGACTAAAAACATACATGTATTAACCTCCATGTGAGGCAGTCGGGTAAAACAACCCATTTCAGTGCGTCGTCCGTTTCTGGGCTACGATGCCACAGACAGACACTGATACACATGTTAAAATAATAACACCACAAAAAAAAAATTGTGTGCAACTAATTTCTTTATTTGATTACATTGCGTGCTTTTATTCATCAACTACATAATCACAAATGCAGTCTATTTACACCTACACCTGATATCATTCATTTCGTCACAGAACAATGGCACGCCACAACAAACAGACGTGATAAACGATAAAACCCAACCGGAGATATTCAGATACAATAATACGCGCGACGTTGCCGCTCCGTGCAGTAGAGATAAATCAGTACTTTGACTTGCACAAACGATAAGATTGAAGTCGAAACTTGCCCGTCGTCATGCCAAAAGCGGACTATAGTCTATAATAGTGTATTTATTTATTCCGCATGCAACTGTACGTTTTATTTACATGCAACTTTGTATGTCTGAGCTGCCAGCTTTCTGGACAGGTTATTTTTTTTTTTACAATTAAGTATGTCGAATGTATTGAATACGGACTGAGCCAGCCCGCCAACAGTAGAAATAGCAATAGAATTATTTCCTCAGGGCAATAATCGTGAATGATTAATATTTAGCATTTATTATTTGAAATTTTGTGAGCAGTTTCAATAACACCTACAGTTTTTTTGTAGAATAAAAAACAAAGTCGTCTAAGTTTTTCGAATAAAATATATATTTTTTGTAAAAATACTGGATTGCGAGTCCTACAGTTTATCTACATAGACAGTATACTTGTTATTTTAGGCTTGTTACTTCGTAGACGTTGAAATAAGGAATACGTGTTTAGTTTAATACTGTTTACAGCGACGTTGCCAGATCGGCACTCGATCGTAAGACCAGGTTAGATTTCAGACATTCTCTGTGAGTTGTTAGTTTTACCAGTCAATGAAGTAGTGTAAAAATGTCCTTTAGTTTAGTTTATTATATCTCATTGTACCAATTTAATATCAATTCAAATTTATCGTTTCATATTATAATAATATTTGATGTCAAATTAGCTAGAACGAGCTGCTATTGCAATCGGCGGATGACTTGATTCCATTGATTCAAATTCTATTGTATGGTGGAAACGATTTGCGTTGGCCGAATTGCATCAAAGTAATACATTAAATAATCAACTCTACGGTGCATGGTAGAAGATTCTAATCCCAATTACAGTTTTATAAAATTTCGGCCACATAATAATGTTTTTGTAGATTTGCCAGATATGCTTTTGAACATTTACGCCCTGCAGCAATTTTAAACGTCTCCGTAATTTTGTTTTATGCAATAAAATCATATAAGTAAATGTGCTTGCGATGGGACCCTTTTGGATTTTCCCGAAATTTCCAATGATATCCACTCCAGGCTCCCGTAAAATATTGAAAAGAATGCTGTAAAGTGCTGGCTGGTACTTTCTTATTTAAATATATTGTTAGTTTACTTTAGTTTTACTAAACAAAAGGGGGAGGGCGGGTGAGCCGGGTGAGAGATATAAAGGTCCTTCACCCTTTATGGATCATTATAAATTAAGTACCTACCACTGTAATTAAATTACTGTAAGTATGTACTTAAATTACTATTTTGAGACTGAAATCAAACTCCAATCCAAATAAAAATAAATATTTTGTTGAGTTTTAATAAATAATATTTAATTCTGTTTGTCCCGATTTTCTGGTCCTTCGATCTGATGGCCTTATGGCAAATGTACGATATCAGATATGAACTCGCACTAATCACTAATCAAAGTGAATACAGGCAGGCCCTATTCACTTTGATTAGTGATTAGTGCGAGTTCATATTTGATATCGTACATTTGCTGCGAGTGCGAGTAGCTTTTGTATGGACTCGCACTAATCACTAATAAATGTGAAACCAGGCCCTAACTAAAAAGCTAAGCTCAGTTATCAAAAATCATGGCGACGATATCGCTATTACAAGATAGCACTTTAAATGCGTTCGCCAGCATTTTACATTTTACTTATACCTACCATTACACTTATACCTACATGATATAAATTGCAACTCGACTCGCCTTCCAAGACTTGAAACCCTACCCCAGATAAGACAGCCATCCAATACTAGTTCCAATCACGTTGACATAAGGTCCATGTACGGTCTCTGTCAATCACTCCGTTTCCAACCGTCCATCTACACATCCGGGGCTCTTGCAATGTTTCACTTCATTCACCTGTCCTTGTCCGCTCCAGAAAAAAAAGTGCAAACCATAGACATTAATCGCAATGCACCCACCAAAACTAATTCACGCTACCCGCGACTTAATGTAAACGACATAAGGTTGGCAGTGGCATAGCAGCGTTTTTGCAACTGAAAAAGAATTGTTGGCGATCCAGGAAGCGTCCAAGGCCATCACTGGCTGTCAAGCTTGACCAATATGGCAGCTGTAGGTATTTTTTTTTTACTTTCTTCGTCTTGTTTACTGTTCGCGCGCCAATGTATCGGATACGAAGCAAATGGATTGGAATTTTTAGACGACTGACTTCTTGTTTACGCGGTTCTTTAGGTATATCTGTAGGTTTATTTTCGGTTTTATGGGTTTGGTTATTCATAGAGTAGCTAATAAACGTAATGGATTGTCGTTCTGGGCCGTTTCTTTGGCATACTATGTGATTGCTTAAATCTATAGATACTAAAACAGCCTTTCACTTAGCATTGCCGAGTGTTGAGATATTTGATAAACAACGCTAACGGAAACTACTGATAATACGAGGGGCGTTCAATAAGTTCTCGGTATCGGCATTATTACGTCTCATGACAATAATTTCTGAGTATTTTTCATACTGTATCACTATTCGTGAATACACTAAATAAGTAAAAAAATATAATTATTAATTTGTTTTATTTAATAGTTAAACAAAGACGGGGGTAGCAAATATTCTGACGTGAGTAAAATTGAAGGATTTTTTATTATTATTTTAGGGGCGATTTTGGTAAAATTCTGGTGTGGTAATCCAGAATATTGATTTTAAAGTGAGATATAAATCTATTTGGGAGCCTGGAAATTCAAATAAAAAACCTCATTAATCATATTTTTAAACACTGCTCCCAGAAGGCGGGTTTTAATGGCCATCAATATATATTTTTTTAATTTCTAGAAATGCAAATTTTATGATGTTTCTGTTTGGAGGACATTGCAGTTTACCGTGGGTGCTATTTAGGGACGTAAAATCTATACAATTAACTATCTACCCTGTCATCTAGACCAACTCATATGCTTTTACTTCTTATTCTTTGTTACTAAAATTCCTCAATGAAATCTGTGCAATTGCGGTGATTTAAAAAATGAGCTTCATTTCGTCGAACAAACGTTTTTAATGATGTAAAATTAAATTAATTGAGACATTATATATGTACGTAAAACAAGAAAGAGTGTATATTAAATAACTTCTGTTTTTAATGCCGATACCGAGAACTTATTGAACGCCCCTCGTAATCTCGTAAATGTAATCATTTATATATTTATATTTATTGCAAGAATAACTTATCGTCGAAAAGGCGCACTTAGACGTAAGCATTCGCTACCAGTCAACCTAATAAGTCTTTAGAACTTATATTTCATCGAATATCCACGTTAACACGCAAGTCATAGGCCATACTGACACGAAAAAAAAAATTGCTCATATGTTCTGCTTTATACCCTTAACTTGATGCCGAGACCTCCTGTACAAGTATTACCTATACTCACTAAGAGCCCCTCCCAACCTTTTCTTTTATAAACATAATGATTGTGACCAAATAACCGATTTTTCTTTTTCATTTCAACAGTGAACCATGTGGTTACGATTGAAAAATATTAGATGATTTGATGAAGTACTGTAATTGACCCTACAATACAAGTAGCACTGAACATAACATGTATGGCCGATGCCTTTCGGGAATACATTTTATGAATGTTGTACATCAAACAACAACATTGTAATATCACATAAACAGCGCAGCGCATCAAAGGCATGGAAAGCCTAAACGACCGATGCTTATGTAAATGCCTGTCGTGACGTCATGCTCATTCAATGGTTCCGCAATACCAAGACTAGAGTTGTGTGCCAACTACGCGTAAATATCGGCGAGATGCCAAAACATCCGCAAACTCCAAACAGACGTATAGACCACAAACATCCAGTCACCTTACATCTATACGAACCTCCAGATCTGGTGACGACGACGCCTAGGCTAGAAAAAGTCGGAAGTGCTACGAATATTACTTTTAAAAATACTTTTTTAAGACGGGAGACTGCGCTCTGGCACGAGACGAGTATTTTTATGAAAATGCACGAGTTTTAAATTTTTACGAGCCTTGCATTGTAAAATTTTACGCCCCAGATTGTTTTGTTAAGCAGCTACTTTTCTATAAGAAGTGTATTCTGTTATTTGATACTATTGCTTAGTTATAGCTGTATTTCTAGTTAGATGCTGCTTATTTAATGTTAAGTAAATAAAAAACAATGGTGGTAGTAAACTCTGTGATTTTAGTATAAGTAGTGTTTATTTAACA
Organism: Epinotia ramella; assembly: GCA_947578815.1. NCBI lineage: Eukaryota > Metazoa > Arthropoda > Insecta > Lepidoptera > Tortricidae > Epinotia > Epinotia ramella. The sequence goes on from OX388216.1 coordinate 20,689,647, forward strand.
AGACGAGCAAGTCTTGCTCCATCCCTTCTGGTTCACCCCCAGTTATTAAAACAATATGTACTAGCTATTAAAATAAACGACAAACCTAAAATTTTGGTATAAATTATTTGGACCACCATGTAAGGTAATATAAGTTTAAAAAAAGAATAAGTTGTAACATCCCAAACGGACCTAACTACAATAAAATAAGCCCTAGAATTCAACGTAAACCAACATAAAAAAGAAACTGGTACAAAACAAGAATGTGGTAACACATTATTGAAATTGTTTTAACTTTAAACGCTTCTGTATTTGCACTGCACTAGACGTAACCGCTTTACTAAAACCCCAGAACACTTCCCAAGAGTGTCAATTATGCAAATTAGCGAAATAACCTTCCCTAAGAGCTCATCCGTTGCTTAATTGCTTGAAAAGCCTGTTTTTTGCGTTTTATTTTATGAAATGTTTTTGTTTACTCTACTTTTATAATTCGGAGAGAAGAATCTACACTTTTAAACCGGTTTCAGTCTCAGTTCCGATGAGATGATTTTAGCGTCTAGCGAATTTGATATTCTACTCTATTGAAAAAAACTGTAGTATCCAGATAAATATATCTCTAAATGTGTATACAGTTTGGGATTCTCGAGTGTTTGCAAAAGCGTTATTGCGTATTCGTAATTCTGCAAAAACACATTTTTTCACTGGATTCACCAACGTAGGCCGGTTTTTAGACCGTATAGTGTAAGAATCCCGTTTGTAAATAATTGCGAATGATGCGAAGAAATGATTTTGTGAAGACAGTGAAGAACAACCAACGTGGTGAATTTTTGTAGTAGTCTTTCTCTTCACGTACCGTTACGGGACGCTTATATGTCATGCCTAGAATGATCCCTTGTACCACTTAAACATTCATCATCATTACTCATCAGCATATCAGCCGAAGGACGTCCACTGCTGGACATACGCCTCCCCAAAGATTATCACAGCGCCACCCGCATCCTGCGGAATCCCGCAACTTACACATAATTAAAATAAATATAATAAATAACCAAATGATGTATTTTTTTTATAGTTGGGTTTTAGTATGTATGTTACTTTCTTTCTTTGTTAGTTTATTTTAAAATTGTGTTTTTATTTTCATATTATGTTTGTATTTCTTTCATGTAAATATTGAACTTAAATGTATTTAGAAAATCTAAATAACCAAACAATTAACGAGCTTGTGGAATTTTAGTTTATTTAAAGACAACATAATGGTCCAAACACTATTAGTATTTACTAAAAAATCTAATAAAGTGTGATTTAGTCCTTTGACCCATTTTCCACAAAACAATCTAGCTTGTTAGTTATCATGCTCTAATGCCTAAGCATGATAACGCAGCGAAGCCGTCTTCTTGCGCATTAAAAAGTTTTAAAGGATTATCATTAGGTATAACGTAGCTAAACAGGTAAACAAGTACCCTCGAGTACAGTTTCCCGTGTCAAGTATGCAGGTATTGTTTGTAAGCCGCGCACTTGCACAAGCTGCAGTTTACTTACAACGCTGACTCATAGGAAACGCGGCATTATACCTGAAACAAACACATAATTATTAAACGTCAAGTTCAGTTTCACAATGTTACGTAGTTTCAATAATGTTATTTTAGTGCTAAGTTACATTCAGAGACAGATCGGTGAGGTTAACTCTATTTGATACTCTCAATATAAGTGCGTCGCGCTCAGACACACTTGCCTATGCCCTTATGCAAGACCTCAGTGTCCTTCAGTCATCAGATAAGTGATTATTATGTTAAGCTAATAATGCATAGAAAAAAAAACAATCAAAGATCATTTGGTAATTTTCATGTCTTAGCTCTTAGCTAATCAAATCACTTAAACATAAACCGAATTCCCCCTACACATTTGGAAATGTAGCCAATGTAGGTATACATTTTAACAGAAATTGAGTTATCAACATTTTTGCAATGTTCAACGAAAGCATAAACCCGAACACCAAAAGCGAGCATCCAAAATAGAGCCATAAATTCCGCCGACGTTGTTTAATAAGATTTTATGTGCTCATAGTACCCGAAACTAATGAAATATGTATGCCGTAACCTGCAAAAAACTACATTGTTTACCTAAGTACCACTTTAAGGAGAGGTTTTTGTGAGATATTTCGGTGCTCATCTCAAACGTACTTACCAAAATGAATAACTTTTTAGGAAAACGTTTATTACAATCGCGGAAATTGCCAACGTAAGCCAAGCGTATAAGGAATTAACATAATTATACTAAAAACATTGTTATTCATTCACGTGTATTTATCATGTGTAAAGGTTCTCTACCATTTGTTTCAGAGTCATACTCATAATGAACAACAACAAATTGAACACACAATGAAAAATAGAAAAAGAGAGTAGGTAGGTATGTCACAATTGATGATAGATGTTTTTGATATGCTGTTTCCTTTGATGATATGTTTCATTATACGATTGACTAGATACGTTTGCATTTAAAAATTCCCATTAGAAAATGTTCTAAAGTACTGAGAACGTTCCAGTAGTGCATTGCGAACAGAGATTTAGCTTTTTGAAACCCCTTAACCCGTATAGAGCTGCCCGTTTCGAGTACTTTTTAATTTAAAAAGTTAAATTGAAAAGCGAATTGAAATTGTTGATTAGAAGGCCGAGAAGAAATCGATTTGAGCGAACTCGCAACATTTAAATAAAAAGCAGGATTGAACAGGAAATTCTAAATCATGAAAGTATTTTTCCAAATCGAGTAGCAAAATCCTCTGGCATAATCAACATCGATTTTGCTAAATTCTTTGGTACATCATGGAGTTTTTACCCAAAGCTATTCAGTCCTGCAATTCGGTCCCTAGCCGGAACTCGTTGATTGCTCCATTTCCTCCTGGTCCGGACCTTCGGGACGTTATTTCTGCTCGAGGGGTTTTTCATTAGGACCTCAATTTGGGCAGATAGCCGTGCGAAGGTTTTTGCGGAAAAAGTATCCCAAAAACTCAAACTTGGTTAATGCAAATAAGCATGAACCAAAAATTTCAAAGCGAAACCTAACATATCGGTTTCAATCGCCAATGAAAAAGAAAAAACAATCACTTTCTATCGTTGGATTGGACATCTTGTTCTCTCACCAGCACGAAATGCCATAGTAAGCTTGTCACACAATAAAAAAACACACCTTAAAAACCGCGTTCACCCAATCCGGACGTCGTGAATTTCGTAATTTACCATTCGGTATACATTCGTGCCCAAGTTGCCCCAACTCAACTTATGAAAAAAACCGCGTTCGCCCTATCCAGCCGTCATTAATTTCGTAATTTACCTGTCGGTATATATTCGTGCCCAACTTAGCTCTTTAGGTACATGTTGATGCTGACAATACGTATATCTCTAATCGCACTCTGAAAATACATATCTAAGTATCGGTTTAGGACACGATTCTGCGGATAGATTTGATAAGTAAGTAGTCAAGTACGTACTATAAATAATGATAACCTATATTTTACAGACAAACTTCGATAGTAGACTATCGAGGTTTGTCTGTAAAGGTAAAGTGTCGAAGCTACCGGCATCCATTTTAAATATGGATCGTAGCTCGTGTAAGCTCATGTTCACTGTCATATTAATGTGTGCCATAAATATAACGACGAACACAATATCCGGTTGGGAAGGACCGAACCAAAGGAATCGTGTTTTGTTGATTTATGGAGTAAATTTCAATGTTAGTAGTGAGGTGTATTGTATGCCTCGATCTCGATACCCACTGAAATATAAATATAACACATACAACAGGTTACGTAAATGTGTGTAAGATGACTAAGAACGGTGTACAATGGTATTTTTGGTATAAGATATATTTCACAGTAAACAACAACGGTTAAAACGAATAAGCGAGTTTTATGGTAAAAATATACGCCTGGCCCGTGTAAGAGATTTTTTACTTAAATCGCACACAACACAATGTTAGGCAGATAGGGTTTTTTTTTGCAAAAGACAAGATTCGTAAACATGTTGGTGACGTGTATGTTCAAGGAATAAGTTCACACGTCATAGCGCCATGTAAAAAATGCCACACGAAATAAATGCCAAACACGAGGAAGGCATTAAGCGCGTCCACTTGGCAGGGATTTTTCGGAGACGAAAAGAAATAACAACATTATGAAATAGTACCCAAGTAGACTGGGGTGTCCAGTACATGACAAATACATACGTAAGTATGATCAAGCAATATCTAATAATGAGATCCACGAGGACTACAAGGAATTCTTAAAATTTCATAGGCAATTAGGCACACTTGCAAATCTTGTAATGTAGATTTAGTGAAGTGAAAAAGAACTTATTTAAGTTATGGTTGGGCATATTGGGTGACCTTGAACTTGACTGCATCAAAAATAACGTCAGTAAAGTTGATGCGGTGTCCAACAATTCCGAACGTACGTAAAAGACAACTATAAAAAAGACAGTGTGAAGTTTAAATGCGTTAGTAGCGTCTATATATTAGCTTCTAATAAGTGGTCATCTGTTTTGATTGATTACATACAAATAAAGGTAGTATATGGGAATGTTGGTTTCGTGCCGTGCCCCGAACTACTTGCTACGCCAGCAAAATCAGTGTGGAAGTAAATAGATACTCTACCTACATTCGTACCTACGCTCCTACCTCTGCCAACGTTCGTTTGCATTTGTATCGTAATCATATTCCTATATGGACACTATTATTGTTTACTACCTATATACGTACGTAGATAGCTTAATGTTTACAACGTATCTTTCAACGTCCCGACCTTCCAATTAATCACAAAAATGTGACATTGCGTATGCCAACTAATTTGAATGAATTTATTTACGGTTTAGTCTCGCGGCGTGGCAACGTCGCGGCGCCCGCAGCGGCAAGCTGGCAACGCGATGCGGCTACGGCTACGCCTGCCGAGCTGGCAACGCCGCGCTGATTCAGCACTTCGCAGTTTATTTTATTTATGGGGTAACTTTTCATTTTCAAGGCAACGTAATCGTTATCGGGTTTCGTGAATGAACGATTTGAACTAGGAACTTGGAATTTGATTTCTTCCTTACACGTATACCTACGTCGCAATGAGTCTTCAAAGTTTGTCAACTTTACCTACGTGCACAGAAAATGCTGTGAATGTCTAATGTCTCGACATTTTGCACCAAATACCTACGATGTGGTGTAAAATGTGACTACCATCTTGATAGGTACTATGTAATGTAATAATATAGGATTGCAGGAATCTTAATTCCAGCGCTACGAACGAACACCGGTCTGGACAGTCTGATATAGCAATGTACAAGGTGCAGAACATTCTCAAAATATCAGGAATATTCTCCGAAATTTCTGGTAGGTATTATCTTAATACGAAAAATTAAAAACAAATTTCCGTGAATGTTTCCGATGGGAATATACACATACAACTTATAATACTGTAGGCAGGCAATTAAAACAACTGGCAATGTATGTATCCGAAGAGTCCTTATCAGTGTTTGTAAAATGTAAATACTGAGAAATTTCCATAGAAGAAATTTCTCAACATTGAAACCTCCGTGGTGCATTACTCTGATATAACGAACGTACTATTCTTTCGAATTCATTCGTAAATACGCATGCTGCACCTTACCTTCCCCCGTGCCTCTACCAGATCAGTCGCACCTCAGTACCCCCAACAAAAACCTTGTACAAACCGTTCCACATTCTTACGCGGTAATTCACGCATTGTTTTCTTGTGGACGAGAAAAAACTCATCAGTAATCGTTGCATTTAGTTTAGTAAACAGTTCTTTGTGTGGCCGATGGTGAAACAGAGATGTTTACTACATAGATACACAGTTAGAGGTGGTTAGAGGACGTTTGACGAAGGCAAGAGGGCTATACTACTAGTGGTCCATTTTATGAAGCTACAAATTACTATTTTGGAAGTTTAAATTGGCAACACTGAGGCGCAGAGCAATATCGAATAACGACTGACCTTTTGGCTAGTGTTGCCGGTATGGACTTGTAAAATTCATTCGTGAAATGGGCATACGTTACAATACGTTTGAGAAATTCTGACCAAATCCTCGACTGCTTCACTGTACGTGACTGTACAGTTAAAAAAAAGGAAAAAAATAGGCCCGTGTCGTGTGTTAGATGCTGAAAACCTGTATGTATCTTTTATTTTCCAAAAAGTATTGACTTCAGTAGTTTTGTCGTCTGGTAGCCCCGGATACAATATTGTACATACCTTACTACAATCTCAACCACTGATAAGATAATGTTGACATTCTAAGTACCTACAAACATCCGCAACGTCATGTTCATACAATAACAATTTTGGTACGGCACACTTAAAAATCCTACTGATACTGAATGGGGTGAAATACCTATAGCAAGCATGGTTATGAAACTTATGAGTGTTTATCTGGTTATGGAACAGCTGAACAGACGGTTATTCGAACGAATTTTAGCCGCTACGTTCCCTCGTTCAATAACAAACCTCAGCAGCGATTCAACTATTAATTTCACAACGACAACCCTCGAAGTACACAAAACATTGCGTTCCTTAATATCACACATTACACCACGCCGGTTCGTCTGTCGGCGCGTCTGGCAAAGCAGATGTCATTACTGTCGCCGAGAACCGTGAAATTAGACTTACATCAGTGATTGGCCTTCACAAAACATTATGTGATCCCAGTATACCTTTACCTGGAGTTCCGGTAAATGTCTGCGTAGTCGGAGCTCAGATTTATACGGGTTATACTCGTACTGTGCAGTGGTGAATATGAGTCAATCGTGACGTGACCAAGGTCTCTGGATTGTTATTGGCGAGGGACTTCTAAATTACGGTTCTTGAGACAGTAATGGAAGTGAAACAATTGATAGATGTAAGTACAACGCGTCTAAACAGTCTTATAACATGGAAGAAGAAAAGGCAATCGCAAAGGATTCCCTTTATTTTACTGTTAAGTTTATTTTGCCATTCCTTCCGTCGAACGACTGTGGTCTTCTTTTTCAGAAACACTGGTAGATTTTGGATTGTATAAGTGCCATTGCTGCCTATACTTGCATAATGAAGTTCAATTATATTATTTATTATTTCCTTTAATTCCCAATTATACCGATTAGAATTACCTTGTCAACTGATTAACCTTTTTCTGAATTTTCCACAATTCATCGTTACACCTACTAGGAAGTAGGAAGCCGTAACCTTGTTGTCATCTTGCGACTTGTTTTTTCTCAAATAAACTTGAGAAATAGATGAGAATCTACAGACGGAGAGTAATAAAACTACTAAAACGAACATCGGGAATTTGTAGAAATGAGAATCTGTAAACAGCGCCTGTAATGGCAATCCGCACGCAGATATGGATATATTTAAACGACATGGGAATTGGTGGAAATAGAGGTAGCAGAGACCGATTTTTGAAGAAGGGATTTGAAGTTTAACAAAAATGAGAATGCTTAGGGATCGTCCTAATACAACGCGACTACGCGATTTTATCGGAAGTTCGCGCGAATTTTACTCGCGCGGGATCAAACATATTGGACTCGAATAGGTGTCGTAATTGACCATCGCGCGATCAATTAGGACACCTATTCGAGTCCAATATGTTTGATAAGTAAAATTCGCGCGAACTTTTGCATTATGACGAACCCTTAGACAGAGGTAACCCTATTCGTAAGAATAAGAATTTGTAAACAATGGAATATAGACGACCTTGAAAATACGATCGTCGCGTTGATAGTTGAGATTACGTGGCCCACTTTTTATAAAACTGTCATTGCAATTGGAATCTTCGACCTTGGACGCTAGAGTTGCTTTTTGAATGGACTACTTTGATGCAATTCGGTCAACTCAAATAATCCCAAGTTACAAATGTTTGTAATGTAAAGCACCTTCCCATTATGTGGGTATTTCTAGTTGAATAACCATAGAATCTCGTTCCCGGGGATATTTCTGAAATTTACCGATCTGTATAGGGAATATTCCCGAGCTAGAAATATTCCCCATACAAATCGGGAAAAATCCAGAAACACCACGTCCTGGCATTGGATATTTAAAATAATTAAGTAAGGCAATACCTACTCAAGCGGTCCAAAAATCTTTTACGTAATTAAGTTGGCACTAGGCACTATCTAATTCTTAGTACAAAAGTAAATTAGAAACTTTAATTAAATCCTACAAGTATTCTTAGTAAAAATTACACTTCTTTTATAATTAATTTCTCTAATGAAGCTCATTAGTCATTTAGGCTGTGCTTTACCTTAACAATTTCAATTCCTTAGATTGTGATAAAGCCTATTCAAACAAAACTTTGTAATTGACTGCTAGATTAAGTATTTTTTCCCCAAAATTGAGCTAAAGTGAGAACTTTTGATATTTCTACCAGACAATTTATTTGTTTGTTTGTATATAAGGCTTCTCAAAAATAGCTCTAACGATTTCCATCAGATTTACATTACTGCACGGTTATCACAAGACGGCGGCAGCGCGCGAGCTCTCTCGCGACGAGATAGACTATCCGTCTCTTTCTAATTTTGTTTTCTGGGTATTGAAGCATACCGCCGAGCAGAGCTAGGTAATGTACATAAGAGACCATCCACATATACGTGACAGGAAAGGGGACGGGGGTCATGCCAACCGACGTACTTGGGAAAAATGGAGATCGGGGGGGTCTCCAAAAATCTGGAATTTTGCGTGACGTAATATGTGAACGGTCCCATGGCCTAAACAACCGCCATCTATGGTGAGTTACAGTAACTTCTCAACATAATGGCCTGCGCTTCAGCCGTGAAGATGCATTCTGCAGATCTGAATGCACCGGACGTCCATTGTACGCATGCGTATTATATGCAAATGTTGTTTTTATAATATATTCACCACGCAACGTCAACCGAACTAGTGTAAGTTGGTCTCCGAATACGTGTGTTTGTTACGAATGGAAGGGTCAAGTTAGACTGGGTATAGCGTGATGAGACAGGTAGTGAATTCTATAATAGGGTTCTCATCGCGGCCATGTTATGGCTATGTTTATTTTAAAAGGTGCTAAAATGTACGGATGTTTTAAACGAACATATTATTATTGTTTTTTTTTTAATGTAAGTACGCTGTTTTTGATGTAGCGGCGAAGGGGATTTGCAGCAGCAGTAATATCATAGAGAATTAAGAAAAACAGCATGTTTATTTAGATATAAAAACTAAAGAACCTGTCTATCTATATTATTCATTAGAATGGCCTCATTTGATACAGTATTAATTTAAGTCATGAATTGGTTAAAATACAAGAATAACATTAGATTACAAATTCATTTCATTTTATCTGCAATTTAACTTTATCGTATAAATTGAATACTTAGTTATTTTTTTTTTAATGTTGTAAGCAGACGTTACTCTTGTAGAAGTTATTACCAGAGGACCTATATTAGATGTATAAAAGACAATACTTACCTGTGCTGGTCATTTTAATAAAAAAAAAACACCTAACTATGTAGTTAATGCGAGAATAACCAAACGTGAGCATTGCGAGCGATCGCATTCAAAGTACCAATTTTAATCATTGGGCTCCGAAATTTAAATAGAAAATGCGCTTTTCGAACGCATTAAAAAAAATCGCGTTCGCGCCTGTTGCCCGTTGGAAGTGGGTCGACGCGGCAACGTCGCATAGCGGTACCGGGGCGGAACGGCAACGGCGCGCTGCCAGCTCGATACCTACATTATTGATGTGGTTAGAAGTCTGGCAACGCCGCGTTCGGATATTTTTGATTGCCAACATATTAATGTTGGTGTATTTCTAGACCAGACTGCGAATGCTTTCTTTTATTTTGATTTGATGATTATGAGCTTGACTCGAGACGGTAAAGACATAAAACTATACAGAGTGATTGATCTTATGTAGGAATTAGGTTTATATGCGTGCACTAACAATAACAGTGAATGATTTTGTTGTTTTGACCTCAAATTACCTACCTCTGAGGGTAGTCTCATGTAACGTTCTTTCGTACGCGCGTTTGGACTATTTAACTGTATTTTTTTCATAAAGTAGTATAAGTACCTATAAAAGTTTACATTGGATCTACCTAACGCACGCACAATGTGTTACGTGATAATGGTAGTCGATAAGTTGTAATTAAAATGCAAGAAGCCAAAGTCAGTTTGTACCAGTTTGACTGGAAATTGACAGTGTAGGCTTCGCCTCGTGGTATTAGTTCAATAGACAGCATTTTATTAAGGAGGCTAACTTTCGTTCATCTAAATATGTCTATCTATTGCATTCTCTTGCTGTCAGTCAACACATCGAATCCTCAAATAATACCAAGCGTCCATAGGCTATGGTGTCTTACCGTCAGGCACTGCCTATGCCTGTGTGTCACCGTCGTAATATAATAAAAACTTATAAGTAGCACCGATATAGACAGATTCAACCACTACAAGTAGGTACAACCCACCACCACCACTACAAATTCTGAACAGTTGTTCGAGTACCACGGTGGCAAACAAGCATACCGCCCGCCCGCCTGGTGCATTAACCGTCGTCTAATTGGCGCATGCAATGCGACCCCACACTGCCACACAGGAACATGACCTTGAGCTTTGCCTGATGCAACAATAAAACTGATTCATAGACTGGCTTATTCTCTATGCACATCCCTGACCTAGGATATCCAAGTTGTTGCGCATGATCAATGCAACCAACGTTAGCACTACTAAAGCCCGCGTCACACTGGCGCTTACTGCGGTGGCGGTCAAGAGTAATTTTGACAGCTACAGTCTGGCGAACGAAAGTTGAACCCACTAAACTCAATTACGCGGCAACACTGTTGATCAAAATGTAAGCGGCCTTTAGACCTATCTAAATGCAGTACACTAAATCAGAAAGACTGCAAAAAGACAAGTGTCATAAAGACTGTTAGCATGGAAGTCACGCTAATTAGACAGTTAGACTCGACACTGCCACTCTGAATCAGTGGACTGCATTTAGATAGGTGTAAAGTATTGTAACAATCTTTAACACAATTCAAATAAGATGAACTGGAACAAGTTTTACCTGAGTAGGAAACATACTTTTGTCCCAAAAATCCATAGAGAAAGGATATACAGAGGGAGGGGGAGAAGGATGTAAGAATATACAATACCACAAGTGGGAACGAGATACAATGTCGTATCTTATACGTCACTCGTCGCGTATTATGAGCCTTTTTTGTTTGGCACCAGAAATGCCAAAACACAATTGATACTGACGTCACGGATATAACACCAAGTCTACTAAGTGTTCTAATAAGAGAGAGACGGATAGTGCGAGAAAAATCGAGAGAGCTCGCGCGCCGTCGAGTGATAGCCGTGCTGATACTGTCAAAATAAATTGTTTTTTCATTAGCAACAGATAAACATTACGAAAATACTCGGCAAGTATCAATCTTTCATTTATGTAAGGTATTGTAAGATTTTCATTCCTAAAAACCAACAAGGACGTTTGATTGTGACGTCACAAGCAAGTAACTACAAATCTCATACTAACGGAGCGTGTTTGACGTTTCATGAAAAGAAAGCTGATTTGACTTTACTCCAATACCGTATTCATTCAGGTTAATTTACCTCTATCCCTTTCGGCGATTCGCTAGGACTCCTCTAACTCCTATGGAATCCTACTACGCAGAAATCCAACACTAATCGAGCTCTATGTGCAAGCAGCGGGCAGCTAGTAAATCTAACAGCGCAGATATCCGCAACGCGCAAAACAACCAAGCGTTTGGAAATACAGGAACTGCTCTTCAGATTGTAATATGATCCGGACGCTCTTCGACCGGGTTGAAAACTTGAAACTGTTCCTCGGAAAGAACTTGGGTTACCCGAGAACGGTTGAGAACATAGAAAGGGGAACTAAAAGGGGTTCAGGTTACTGGTGAGTTTGCTGTTACCTTAGCAGCAATTACAGATTCAATCAATCAATCATACCATTTAATTTTAGATTAAATTCTATCCGACGCCGACGTCATAGAACCTAGGAACTGTTTAGGCAGGTGATCCAGTGCGTTTTTCGCAGTGGGGTGTGGAGATTTCGTCTTTAGTGAATAGAAATAGTTTTCCCCATAGGCTACCTGGACCTAGTTCGCTAGTTTTCTACACTAAATTAAAATATCCCCCACACTACAATCTTAGCTAAGAATAAGAATCATCTCCAAATCTTAACAGACTCTACTTCCGATTTTAAAAAAACGCACTCAATTTGATTATTAAAAAAATATATATATAATAAAAATTAATAGTAGGTACGTAAACCATTTGGAAGCCGCTGCGGTGCCACAGACAGACACACATTTTAAACCGATAACACCATATTCGTATCGATTTGGTCAGGGGTTAAAAAAGGTAGGTACGTGGTGAGAGGCCAAGGTCTCATAATTACCTACCAGTAATTGACTAATGTAATATTCATATTCTCAAGCTGTAATAGTAAATAAAATATTTCCTAGTAAAAACTTCAACCCGCGCTCACATCGAAATCAATTTTTCTTATCTACTCTGCTCTGCGACTATCGCGGCCATGCGCAAAGCGGTCGCGCGTCAGTCGCTCAGTCGCACGCTCGCCCGCGAACGCGTTTGTCGCGTCACAAAACGTACGAAAAAAATAGACATTGTCGTTGACGCGTCACGAGTGCACGACAAATTCCATTTTGAACCTTATTAGTGGACACGAGGATTGATATTGCTTTGGACGCTTTCGATATAACCTCACTTCATAAAGTAAACAACAGACGCGCTCATTTCCAATCAATACTTTTTGTTATGCATTCGAAGTCATATTAAATGTAGTTAAGGGAGATAAAAATGTTTGAGTTCGAACATTTGAATCCGATTCGTTTGATAGAAGAGGTGAAAGCACGGCCGGCGTTGTACAGGTCAGACCAACCAGCCGATAGGGAAGAAAAGTTAGCGCTATGGAAGCAAGTAGGGGCGGCGCTGTTCGAGGATTGGGATAGTTATACCAAAGCAATGGCGTATGATAGAGGTGTGTTTACGTTTAGTTCCTTGTAATTCCATTAACAAAAACGTAAAGCCTCTCACAGACTCGCGCGGGGGCCGCGGCGGTCAATAGTAAACTTGTCATTAGCAGCGGCGCTACCACGAACTTCGAAAGTAGAAGTTCGGGTATTTCCATCTCTATCGCAGTCCCTTACTCGAGTGACAGGGATGCATGTATTACGAACTTCGACTTTCGAAGTTCGTGGTAGCGCCGCAGTCTTTACTATTGACCGCCACCGCAGGCCGGGCCAGTGTGATTCAGGCCTAAGGAAGAAATTATTATCGTGTAGGTTTTCAAGAATAGGGAATATTCATGACTTTTTTTATTTTTTTTATCTATTCTATAAGTAATTATATAACCGGAAAAAAATATAACACTTTCACAATATTATTAAATAAGCTAAAAAAAAAATTAAAATTACTATCATTTTCGGACGATCAAAACGCCACCATTTTGGCGCGCTCATTTGTGACGTCACCGTGCAGCTTAGTGCACGGCGGTTCTTAAACAAATTGTGAATGTGTGTTTGATTCACACTTTTAATAAATGTGAGTGATTAAAGCTTATAAGATCAACTTATTGTAATGGAAGAGCACACAAAAGCTTATTATAAATATTGTATTGTCCCTATGTGTGAAAATCACATTAAAACTGCAAATATTTTCATATGCCCAAAGGTGCAAATATAAGGATAAAGTGGTGTAAGGCGATGAGGAGAGATAATGTATCGTGCTTGAGTAGTTTATATTGTTGTGAAGATCATTTCGACGTGAGTATTAAATATGTATGTACCTAAAATCTTTTTTATTACGACTCGCGAACAATATAGGTAAACAATAACCTAACCTCAAAATTGTATTATATACTTATTCATAAAACTATTCTGATTCCCAATTTTTTTAGTTATTAATGTTACAAATATTATGATTTTTGTTGATCAACAGCTGACTACGAGTGTTGATTTTGATCAAGAAACGTTTTAGCTAAGTTTCTTTGTTTGCACTGTTGATGTTGATCGAAGAAAGTTAAAAGAATTTAATCCTTTTTACTGAGTGACCTACACAAATTTGTTTTATTTATAAGCCTTGACGAAAACAACCTAGTTTGTTAAAGTTCATAAAGATGTTCTCAACATTTAACATTCCTAATAGGTACCTACATATCTTTGATTATATAATACTAGCTTCTGCCCGCGACTCCGTCCGCGTGGAACTCGTTTATACTATCTCTATACCAAATTTCATCCAAATCGGTTCAGCAGTTTAAGCGTGAAGAGGTAACAAACAGACAGACAGACACACTTTCGCATTTATAATTTATTATTAAGTAAGTATATATAAAATATATAATATAACTAGCTTCTGCCCGCGACTCCGTCCGCGTGGAACTCGTTTATATCGTAGCTCCCCCCATATCCCCCAAAGGGATGAAGTGGGGGTGAAAGTTTGTATGGAGCTACGATATAAATGAGTTCCACGCGGACGGAGTCGCGGGCAGAAGTTAGTATATATAATATATAAAGTTATAGTATAGTAAAATAGTATATAGTATGGATAAATATCTACTAGTTTTTTATTCCACTTATTTAACTAAGACACCTATTTGAAGTAGTTTAAAAGTCTAGCTATTTGAATCGCCAAAATAGGTTATAATTATTTAATTGACCAATCTCACGAGTATAAAAACAAGGAATATGAAAATTTATTGAATATCTGTAACTTATTTACCTTGCAGCTTTTACTCCTCTTAGTTCAGCGGACGTAAAGTCACAAATATTTGCGAAGTATGTATTAAATTTAGTCATCATGAACACATCAATTTTAGGCAGATTATCCGACTGTGCCTTCACAAAACCGCCTTCAGTCATTGTGGCGAGTCTTTTTTCACTTAATAATTACCAAAAAACACTGATTATTTATCATAAACAGCGGCCAAACAATGCGAATAACTTTCAATAATCATACTAACGACCTGCACGGTGACGTCACGTTTCGCTCCGCCAATAGCGTTGCGATTTGGAAATTTGCGAGGGAATTTGAAAAATAGTACTTTTAAACAATTTATTTTATCAATAGAAACATGATAATTTGAAAAAATAATCATGTGTGTATATTTATTAAGCAATATAGATTACACGTGATTTTTTTTGTCCATTTCTAAATCACATGCATATTCCCTATTATGCAATATAATGCCGCACAGAAAAATAAAACTGCAAACCTTTAGTAGTTTAATTTTCTCTGTGGCATTATAGTCGTTGCCAAAATAGAAAAAGGCCCTGTAACTTTATGATGATTTAATTTAACCCTTACAGGAGAACGTTCTTTAAAAAGGACACCACTTGAAAATTGTGTCAAATGTTCACTTAATCAGTAAGAATTCGGTAAAACCACTAATTGGCACCAACCATAAATAATCGTTATCGCTTTAAGCAGTAGGTATTTTCCACACATATAGTACTAGTAACTTTTTAGTCTAATCAAATAAAACAAACAAAGTCGAAAGTGACGAAACGCACGTATGGCGGTGACCCGGTTTCTGATAGGTTATCGCGATCATCGAAACGATTTTGATTGATATCGATGACGCACACTGCGTAGCGGTAAGCTATACAGTGTTAGATTGGCGCCTTGCATATTTTATTTTATAAGATTCGGGTTCGATTTATTCATAAAGCGAATTCTTTTTTAAGAGTTTGTTTTCATTCTTGAATATTGGCTTCATCAAGTAAAACAATAATGATTTTTCAAATTGAATATTTAAAAGATTGCTTAATGTGTAATTTATATCACATGCCATCTAGAAGACGAGGCATATTTTGCATAATGAATGCCATAGGCACTATAATTTGGTCGTGTTGTTGTAAATATAGTCGATAAGATACGACTTTAGATACCCTTTTATCATTTTGATTGCTATGCTACCGACCAGACCAGTTATAATGAAATGCTAAGGTATTCCTGCGATTACAATACGGGCCAACGGAAACTCAATTTAAAACCGGCCCCAGAACCAGCCAGGGGCTGTTTAGCAACCCTTAACGATATTAAAACGAATACTTAAACGTTAATTTCCTCGGTTGGTTAAGCGGAATATGTGCGTAAAACGAGAATCAAGTAAAATTAAAGCGAAAAGTAATCGTTAGAAAGAAGGTAAATGGATAGGTAATTATTTGGTTAAATATGCAATAAAAAAATGTAGTACCTACATTATTAATTGTAGGTTAGACTTAGCGCAATAAAACTGCACGGCAAGACTGGAAGTATTGTGTGTATTAAGAATATATCGTCAGGAAAAAGATAACTTTATCCTTTGATTATTCATTCAAACTTAATTGTATGGTCCTGATCTGACTGACTGCACATTCTCTGCTCCTACGGACCACTTATGTACAAAATAAGTACCTAGGGCGGCACAGGAAGAGGTACAACATATCACCGCGCAAAGAATCTGGAATTTCCTGGAGGCAACGGGCCTTAACGGTGAACTCTAAAAAAAGGGCTGCCGCAATAGATCACTTGCTGGTCGAAGCGACATACCTAGACTCGCAATCAACAATAATTGTCTCACTGAATAAATGTCCTATAACTAGTACATTTTTGCTCCAGTATTGCAACTGCAGAAAAAATGGAGGTCGTTGCGCGACGCTTACAACCGAGAGCTGCGGGCGCGGAAGACAGGTGTACGGATCAATGCCAGAGTGTACATGCACTTCAAACGCATGAGCTTCCTGGGAGGGTTCGAGGGGGAACTTAGCGAAGAGTAAGTTTAAAAGAACTAGAAGACTATGTTCTAGAATCTGAGACATGGTACCGGTTATAAACCGGGTTTTCAATTTATAATCAAGCACCTGTCCTATCAGTTTATAAATCAAGCAACATGGAGTAATCAAATAAATTATGTCTTAACGTCGAATTCTTACTTTGAGGAAGTGACCCCTAATGTCCTTCCTAATGGACACCGATTCCCCCTGGGCGGTCCATAAGGTTATCCCAAACCAAATCTGTAAATGGCCGCCCTGCAGGCCAAACAAGTAAACAAAAAAAACCTGGGCACCGTACATACCTTAACAATACACGAATTTGGTTTGTTTCCAGAGACGACGCCGAAGAGGACGAACCTTTCCCAGTTAAGGTCAAGAAGCCCCGCGCCAAAAAGCGGAAAGCCAAGTCATCCTCCTCAGAAAACGAGGGACCAATTGAAGAGTTCGAGATGCCGGTCACCGTATACCCGACCATGGAGGCTGGGGAGGACAGTGATAAGTTGTTCCTGTTGTCCTTCCTGCCGGAGATCAGGCAGCTGCCGCCGAAGATAAAGATGTGGGCGCGGGCGCAGATAGCAAGGGTTATGCAGGTACGTTCGAACCCCGGCCCTTACCACTAGGTTTTTCAAAAAACAGTAGAAGGAAAACGTCATGATGAAACCAGGTCCATACTTATCCATACTTCCATATACTATACGTGCGTTGCTGTTACCTCTTCACGCTTAAACCGCTGAACCGATGTAGATGGCACTTGGTATAGAGATAGTTTGAGTCTCGGGGAAGGACATAGGATAGTTTTTATCTCGAAAATCATCCCTTAAAAAGGTAAAATTTGAACTGTTTATTTTTAGGTAGAATTCAGTAACATGATGGTTTACGTTTAGTACGATCTTTAGTATTTAAGATTATTTACTACTTAAACTTTTATTCTCACTAACTAATTATATTTGTCTATATATTACTGGGGGCCTCAATGAACTAGGCGAACGGGGGGTGAAAGTTCGTATAGAGCTACGATATAAACAAGTTCCACGCGGAAGTTGGTACGATTAGTGCGACAAAGTAAAGACTGTACGAGTAAAATGATAAGGTACGTCAATTTAGAAAGAATTCTAGGATTTTAGGGGGACTTTATGAAGGCCGCTCAGCACTGCGCGATTACAGGCGGATAATGATGATAAAAGTTAGAAATATTTTTCGTTTGCAGGAAGCTGTAACAAGTCAGTACAGCGAGCCGGGGGTCAGCGCAGAACCAGATATCAAGCTGAGGCGAAGTGAGAGCGACGATTAAGAGTCATTAGTTAGTTATTCAACAATTACTTCATTAGTTATATCAGAATTGAACTCGCAAATGTTAATAGAAAATTAAACAATATTTTGTTTATGGATCATGTTTTATTCAATGCTTAGTTTTGCTACATGTATCAGTTATCACTTATGCCATTTTAACAGGAAAGGGAACTAGAAAGGTGTGTTAAGTAGGTAAGTATTTATAGATTCGGCGGTCGTTCGGTTCGGTTTTAAAACCAAACTCTATTCTATACTATTACAATTGATTCAAATTTTAATACCAATTTTTCTTGTATGGCGGGCGTCTCTAGAGGTTAAGAACAGTACATTACAAAACCAAGGCCTTTGAACATACTTTAAGCGATTAATGTTGGTTACTTTTATCTAAATAGATACTGTAGGTACTATCCAAAACTTAAACTCCCTATAAAACCCCTACAGAGTTAAAACATTTCAGCATAGCACACGCACAAAAGAAATAAAATAACCGAGACTTATGAAATCCTTTCAGAATATATTACTAAAGTACCAGTAGGTAAGAGATTTATTCCCAAAATTCTTACTTCCCGGTCGTCTTGGCAAGCTCCTCGGGAACTTCGGAAAGAAATGTGGAATTTTTATTTGGCGCCGCCGTCTTGCGCAACGCTAAGCACTGTATGAATCATTTTAATATTTGGACCATATTTTTAATGGGTGTAGGTTAGGTTAGGTGAGTCGTCTTGGTAATCTCTTTGCCTGCCATACGCCAATGCCCCTCGATCTGAATCCCTTAGTTTTCTAATGTTTTTTGTGGCTTATTATATTAACAACACCGGCTTTAAGCAATATAGTATCCCATATTTACTTCAAAGTTCATTGTTTTCGAGATATTTAGCATCAAAGTTGAACAATTTTAGGCCAAAAAACTAGTTTTGTGGCCATAACTTTTGTGTTAATAGGTTTAAAATGAAAACCCTGACACGTTTTTAGAGGCGTCATAGACGAACCCAAATATGTAGATTTCGTATATGTTAGATCTTTCACGTCAATAGAGAAACGAAATAAGTGTTATTTTAAGACAATGTTTTAAAAAATCATACAAAATTAAGTATGCATTTCTTTTAAAATCCGGTATACAAAAATGGAGATAAAAGATTGAAGAACCGATAACAGTTTGACTAATTATTATTCTTATTTAGTTTATCTGTAGAGCAAAAGTAGGGGATTACGATTCAAAACTTGTCAAAAATCGATAAAAACCCCTTAAGTACTTACAGGGCTAGTTAGAAATTGTAATATACAGAGAGAGAGAGATAAGTACATTTCTTTAACAATTCTATTCAACCCTTTTAAGAAGGCTACCAAGAAAAATTCCGAACAGACGATTGGAAAAGAAGTAAGTAGGTATAATGAAAATAAATAGGAAAAATTCGTTAGTAGTATTTTTTTCTATCTGCTGCAGCGCTGCGAGTAAAACTAACGATATGTTTGAAATTGTACTCCATTTACAAAAACTTAAGCACTAAACTAGCTTATCCATTATATCCATCCTATGCTAGGCGTAGGCATAAACACTATACGTAAGTATACTGTACTTTAGGTACCTAACTATAACGCGGTAAGGTTGGTGGCATGTGCAGTGCAGTGCAACTGCGTCACCGTCACATTTCTTTACTCCCTAACTTATTACACAACTATTCATACCAACATAACCAAACTGCAGCACAAACACGAACTTATCAATTCCATTCAAAACCCTATTTTTGCGGCGTTGCCAGCTCGCCGGCTCACTCCGCTGCCGTCGCCGCAGCGTGCCAGTCGCGAGACGCGCGCGGCACGCAGGCCACGCAGCGCAACCGCCATGTCATACTGCCTCGACGTAGAGTCTTTCATCAGCGAAATAAAGAAGCACCCGGAGATATGGGACCTGACGTGCGACGACAACCGTCACAAGAGCAGGAAGCAGAGGGCGTGGGGCGAAATAGCAAGATTGTTTGTTGAGGAGTTTGACGAGATGCCTGATATAGACAAAAATGATGTTTGTGAGTGCCGTTTATTTTATCACGTTCAACCTATTAGTCGTTATAAAACATTTTACTTCGTAGTAATTATAAACGAAATACGTGGTCGAAATCATTTGTTCGCGGCAGTGATACTGCGAAACGCTTTGGCGTTTCGACGGCGATAGTGCGATGAAATGAAAGGAAAGTGTGGGCTCGAGCGGCGACGCTTGACTTGTATGTTCACGGCCACACTTATTGCGCACATTGTCCTACAAGAAGGACAAGTGATATAACTCGGGGCTATTTAGTGATTAAAGCTAGTACAACAATACGATTGTTGAAGTAGG
Organism: Epinotia ramella; assembly: GCA_947578815.1. Classification (NCBI taxonomy): domain Eukaryota; kingdom Metazoa; phylum Arthropoda; class Insecta; order Lepidoptera; family Tortricidae; genus Epinotia; species Epinotia ramella. The sequence continues at coordinate 20,710,029 of OX388216.1, forward strand.
TCGGACACTTTAATTCCGCTTATTATACGTAGGTACCTATACAATTATTCTAGCCACGAGCAGGTTCTGACTTATTTTATAGACACTAGATAAAACCTTTTTCCGTATGTGACTTTTGTTATACGTACGAATTTGGAATGTACCTACATCTGAGAATCACGTAACGGTTCGTACGCGGGTTAGGACAGTTTAACTGCCATTTTTCCAAATATAATTTAACCTTTAGATCAACCTAACGACGTACGTACAATGAGTTACGTAATTGACCTGCTTGTTAGTCTTGATTGTGTGAAGAATGTTGTATTTGGATAGTGTCATGCTACTTAACGCTTCTTAGATCTAATCACAACGCTTCGATCTAATCATACTTCTAATATGTATATCTACTTATACTATACTATACCTACATGATGCATACACGCTTACATACTCTAGTTATAAACAGGTTTTCAGCTAGACTAGACTAGAAATCTAGAATGTCTCGCGTTTTATGTTTTTTACCCAGCGCTTTTTGTAAACTATCTTATCTTATGAGATGAATATATGATTGTTTATAAAAGAATATGGTATTATAATATAATAAAAAGTATTCTTAATAACGAGAGAGCAGCTATAGTGAGTTAATACTTAAAATGGGTTCAATAAGTATTATATAGTTTAACAAAAAGCGAAAATGTTTTGGTGAAACAAAAAACAGGTTTACGGAACTTCAAACACTTTTCGTAAGCCAAATAGGGAGAACATAATTTCCAAATTCCGAGAACCACATCCGCTCAAGAACCGGCCACTAAACCTTTTATTGCTTTCAGACAGAAAACTACACGGCAAATGGCGGAACATACGAGACTCCTTCGTCAGAAACATGAAAAAGCCGGACGGCAAAAAGGGGTACATGTACGCTAAACACTTGTCGTTTTTAAACTCGATTTATAAGCCGAATTCCGGGAGCGAAGCGGAAGAGAATGACTCGAATTCCAATCAACTCTGGGCAGAGAGCGACGACGATCGCAAAATAAAAAACAAAAGACGACGCTTCCAAGTTTTGAACGACTGCAACTGGAGCGACGACGAGCCGCCGTCGACCATAGACAATTTAAAAAGAAAACGGGTCCCGACCGAAGCCCGGGTGAAAACTGAGCCCGCTATAGAATTCGTGGATGCACCCCCGATAACAGCGTACCCGGAGACTTCGTTCTCGGTAGAGGATGAAGACCGGTCCTTTTTTGAATCGCTCTTGCCAGCGGTGCGGGGATTCGATTTAGATTTAAAATTAGAATTCCGCAGTCAAGTGATCACTTTGGTCAAGAACTTAAGAGTCGCGGCACAGAACAAGACGAGCTGCTAGTATTTAAACTACCAGGTAGTATCAGTGTCGGGTTACTCACTCGTGAGGCACCTCATTATTCATACTCATTTCGACATGCGAATGAAATGAGTATGAAAAATGAGGAGCCTTACGAGTGAGCAAGCGTCTGTGACGGCTTCAGACTTGGCGTGAGCTGCCGCGTATTGATTAGGTACTTCTACTTTCAATACTTTATAGTATTTCAAATGTAAATACTATTAAGCTTTATGTGCATTCCAATAAATCTTAAGATTTGTAAAGTGTCTTTTTATCCAAACCTTTAAGGTTTAACTGAACAAAACAAAATACTGGGATGTGAGGTTTACCGGAGAATTAACATGATTTAACTGTGAGTTACAGAGTGTGTTGCTTAGTTTCGCATTTTCCAATAAGTAGGTATACCATAAAACCCTGACTCTTAAAGCTGTCAAGACGTAAATTACCGTAAAAATATTGAACCTACTCGTACGAAGGAATTTTTACTTTAAAGAATTCCTATAATGAGTCAGTCCAGTTACACACGTGGTGATGTGCTTATACACACGCGCATCCATTTCCGCGATTGAGTCATTCTTCATTCTGCTTGGCAAAAAACGAATAGAAAATCGTGAATTCTTGATCGACTGACGCATATTTCTAATCTGGTTTGTCAATTTTGAAAGGTCGTTACTATACTTATTTAATATACAGAATTATTACTGTCACTCATAATAATTCTCGAATCATCAATTTCTCACTTAGTATGACATTGAACAAGATTGGAGTGGCTTGCTGTAGTTGCAGTATATTCAAAGATGATTTTGGTAAGTATATTCAGTCACATTCTGTAATATGTGGAGTGAAGCACAATATACGTTTTCCATTATCAGATTAAATATAAGAACAGCTAACTTTAGTCAAAGCCTTTCTCGCCGAAACAAATAATGTAGCTATATAGGTAGGTTACAGATAGATCCTAGGACATTAACTACATTGACACTTGTTATAATCTTTCTAAATAGTCCGCTCGAGCTGGCAACGCCGCGCGAATGTGCCGATCGATAGAACAGTTCGCGGCAACCGTGTACAGGGAGCTTTTTCTCTATTTATTCCACGATTCGCACAGGAACGATGACCTTCGTTAATATCAGGTAATTAATAAGGTTTCTCCGCTATTAAGAAATGATTAAACTATACTAGAAGTTGTAAAAAGTTCTCAGCAATGAGAAAATGTATATTTAAAACCGTTTTACACGGTTTTACTTAACAATATCAGGAGTTTCCTGATAGATACCTACTTTACAGGTTTCCGGTTTTATTACATCGTGTGCTAACCGCACCTCAAAATACCTAAACCAGGTACCGTTATTTTAAAATATGCATCACCGTTCTATTTATCGCATATAACTACCAAGTCCCAAGATGACAAGATTCGGTTGAGGTGAATGGAACATTTATTTCGTACATTTGATTAAGGATAGAACCTAGAAATAGAATAGAACGGAACAAAATTAGAGTGGCGGCCATAAAAGAAAATGCTCGCAGTAAAGGGCGATAGCGGCGAAGTTATCTAAGAGTCCCTATCTGTGGAAAATATCAAGTTATCTGGCAGATGGATACAAAAGGGGGTGGAAGAGAGGACGAACGAAAGGCACACAGTAACTGGTATACCCATCTTCGTCAATAGACAGACGAGAGTCCTCATAAAGGACTCCTTAAAACCATACTAGGAAAAACTGGGCTGTAGATAAAGAATGCCATCTTGATCTCGTGAGGTTATTCACATTTCGTTGAAAGAGAATATGTTTTGAAATCTCGTAATCATGATTTATTACCACGTTCTTTATAAAGGACACTATACATAGAAAATCATGTCCTTTATAAAGAACATAGGACATCGAAATGGTCGATACCTGTACCTACAGAATAGGTACTTTATTTTATTTTCAGCACTAAAGATGATAAGAATAAAAAATGACAATTAAAAATTGGAACTTTCCTACACGTGCCTTATTCAAAGATCGGTGTGTAATTTTTTTTAAAGATATAGTCATAGTTAAATAAGGTACCTATCTATCTCCGAAATATCCACAACAAAATGGAGACCGAAGTAAATACTATCCATATCCATATCCATACTTAATCCATACTAATATTATAAATGCGAAAGTGTGTTTGTCTGTCTGTCTGTAACCTCTTCAAGCTTAAACCGCTGAACCGATTTAAATGAATTTTGATATAGAGATAGTTTGCACCCCGGGGAAGGACATAGGATAGTTTTTATCTCGGAAATCATCCCCCAAAGGGGTGAAGTGGGGGGTGAAAGTTTTTATGGAGCTACGATATAAACGAGTTCCACGCGGACATAGTCGCGGGCAGAAGCTAGTCCATACTAATATTATAAATGCGAAAGTGTGTCTGTCCGTCTGTCTGTTACCTCTTCACGCTTAAACCGCTGAACCGATTTGGATGAAATTTGGTATTGATATAGTTTGAGCCCTGGGGAACATAGGATAGTTTTTATCCCGGAAATCACCCCCCAAGGGAATGAAAGTTTGTATGGGGCTACGATATAAATGTCTGTCTGTCTGTTACCTCTTCACGCTTAAACCGCTGAACCGATTGCGATGAAATTTGGTATGGAGATAGTTTGAATCCCGGGGAAGGACATAGGATAGTTTTAATCCTGGAAATCACCCCCTAAGGGGATGAAATGCGGGGTTGAAGTTTGTATGGAGCTGCGATATAAACGATTTCCACGCGGACGGAGTCGCGGGCAGAAGCTAGTCCATACTAATATTATAAATGCGAAAGTGTGTCTGTCTGTCTGTCTGTTACCTCTTCACGCTTTAACCGCTGAACCGATTGCGATGAAATTTGGTATGGAGATAGTTTGAATCCCGGGGAAGGACATAGGATAGTTTTCATCCTGGAAATCACCCCTAAGGGGATAAAATGGGGGGTTGAAGTTTGTATGGAGCTGCGATATAAACGATTTCCACGCGGACGGAGTCGCGGGCAGAAGCTAGTCCATACTAATATTATAAATGCGAAAGTGTGTCTGTCTGTCTGTCTGTTACCTCTTCACGCTTTAAAAGCTGAACCGATTGCGATGAAATTTGGTATGGAGATAGTTTGAATCCCGGGGAAGGACATAGGATAGTTTTCATCCTGGAAATCACCCCTAAGGGGGTAAAATGGGGGGTTGAAGTTTGTATGGAGCTGCGATATAAACGATTTCCACGCGGACGGAGTCGCGGGCAGAAGCTAGTCCATACTAATATTATAAATGCGAAAGTGTGTCTGTCTGTCTGTCTGTTACCTCTTCACGCTTAAACCGCAAAACCGATTTGGATGAAATTTGGTATAGAGATAGATTGAATCCCGGGGAAGGACATAGGATATATTTTATGCCGGAAATCATCCCCCAAGGGGATGAAATGGGAGGGTGAAAGTTTGTATGGAGCTGCGATATAAACGAGTTCCACGCGGACGGAGTCGCGGGCAGAAGCTAGTATATTATAAATGCGAAAGTGTGTCTGTCTGTCTGTTACCTCTTCACGCTTAAACCGCTGATCCGATTGAGATGAAATTTGATATAAAAATAGTTTAAATCCTGCGAACGGACATAGGGTAGTTTTTATCCCGGATATCATCTTTAAAGGAGGTGAAATGGGAGATGAATGTTTGTATGGAACTACGTATCAACGAGTTCCACGCGGACGGAGTATAAATAGCGCTTTTAAACATTGGCCAGATTTCCACTGTGCATACTGTGCAATAGAACAAAATATAAAGTACTTCTAATTTTAACTAGCAAATTCAACTAATTTCAAGTTATAATGGAATAGTTTTACCCTTTTGGAAAGCATTTTGCTGCAGTAGTCGGTCTCAGCTTGCAAATGTATTACGGCGAATCGTGGTGGGCCATGGGTTTTTTAGTACCAGTCCCTATTGTATCTTATATGGCCGTGACTTCAAACCAAGTTCAAACTAAAAAAAAAACGAGATAAAATAAACTAACAAATTAACCGGACTCAAAAACAATGCGCCAACACCAACACTGATTGATGAACTTAGCATCCTTGTTTCGGTTCAGACAATGGTTAAAAAACACGGTGACGCAACGCAACCGGCAACAAAATAATAATACGCACGGAGCGGCAACGCCGCGCGCCGATCGATCCAGACGGGCTTATCGTGATAACATTGGTGATAACAGACCTAGGGAATTTCGTATAACTACGCATTTTGCTAGACCTAGTAGGTGTTTTATTTATTATACCTAGAAAATTTCGTATAACTACGCATTTTGCTAGACCTAGTAGGTGTTTTATTTATTATACCTAGGAAATTTCGTATAACTACGCATTTTGCTAGACCTAGTAGGTGTTTTATTTATTATACCTAGGAAATTTCGTATAACTACGCATTTTGCTAGACCTAGTAGGTGTTTTATTTATTATACCTAGGAAATTTCGTACAATTACGCATTTTGCTAGGCCTAGTAGGTGTTTTATTTATTATACCTAGGAAATTTCGTGTAACTACGCATTATGCTAGGCCTAGTAGTTGTTTAATTATACCTAAGGAATTTCGTATAACTACGCATTTTGCTAGGCCTAGTAGGTGTTTTATTATATGAATAAGTTGAAACTACTATGGGTACCGCTACCATATGCGTTACGTTTCTACGTACGGTGTTGCCAGGTAAATTAGTTTTTCATCAAACAATTTGTCTGTTTCTGGAACACTGATAGGAGGCTGATTGGTAAGTTTCGTCAACGCAAAGCGTTCGAACGCCAACGTTCTTTTTTCAAATTTTCCTGTTTTAGTTTAAGTTATGGTTACGCTCAGGGATGCCGGGCATGCGATTTTTTTGACATCCGCGGATTCGGATATTTGGGAGCACTCACAAAAAAAGTAAAAAACGTAAAAACAACGTCCATTTTTTGATATCACGCAATCAACACGTTGACTAAATTACGATAATAGCGAACAAATAAAAGGCGCGTCACAGAAACGAAATGAAGTTTGTTTTTCTAATGGCGAAAATATCTGAATAGCGCGCGGTAAGCGATCTTTCTTGTCGTGAATTGGACTACATCCGCATCCGTAAAAACTCCGCGTCGATGCGGATGCTGATGTTGAAATTTATGCGGAACATCCGCGGCTGCGGATGCGGATGCGAATGTCTGCAACATCCCTGGTTACACTGCCGACTGGATGAAATAGTAGGTATGAGCTCGGGCCCAAGTCGCGAAACGTTGCCATACCGCACTAGGCGGTTTTCACGAGCAGACGTAGGGTCATTTCGCTGGTTACGCGACCACCTTCGGTTAGCGACCACCTGAAGGAGAAGGTTTTTTCTATTGAAGATAACATCAATTCTACACACCCTATTGAGACAATTACTTGTACATGCACTTTTTTTGTTGTTTTAGAATAGAAATCTACTAAAAAACCGAGAAAATATCCTTTCAGTTCACCAACTCAGCTTAAGTAGTCGCCCACCGGCACATGAAATTAGGTGGTCGCTAACCGGCGAAATGACCCTACCTATTTAAGATTCGTTTTACAAATTCACATCGAAATACGTGTTTGCTTAGTTATTGCTTGCAATACAATTTTGAAACATTGCCGCTGTTATAAAGCTAACAGTGGCATAGTTCTAAGTCAGGGCAAAAAAACGGTAATTTTACCTTTAAAATACTGCAAATTTCGGACAATAAGCAAATTAGTATGTAACTGGAGTTTGGAGAAGGAGGACAGGCAAGGAATCTGATTAGCACAATGTTTTGAAGATAAATTTTTAGAGATATGGAAATACGTTAAAGCTATTCATAGCAAGTAGGTCATCAAATGACATAGGGCACAGCGAAGGTAGGGCACAGCGAAATGTCATCCCGCTCGAATTTGGAGCAGCCCAACTGGGGAAGTACCTCCGCCTTGCAGAAGACCACAGCCATAATAACACTACTACTTGCTCTGTAGTAGTGTTGTGTTTCTGGAGGTGAGCAAGGTCGCCAGAGCTCCCGAGGATGCGTTGTGTTGAGAGCGAGGGAATTTGTTCCTTCAGCTCTCAACACAGCGAATCTTTAAACATATAAAGGGTCGGCAACGCCCATGTTACTCCTTGGGAGTTGCATGCGTCTATCGGCTGCGGTGTCCGTTTACCATCAGGCGGCGCCTTACGCTTGTTTGCCACCGTCGTTGTATAAAATAATAATAATAATAGTATGTGTAAGATATAGATACCTACTTATCTGAAACGTGAAAACTTAAAACGTAATTAAGATTGGGTAAATTATTATTTATTACTAGGTACTGTGAATTCTGGAGGTTTATATTTTAAATAGAAAAATGCATCGCCAATTTGATTTTATTAACATTAAGGTGGTACGATTTCCATACAGAACGTTATTTGACGTTCACAGGCTAACGGCGTGTTTTTCTAAGAAGCTTATATGTAACTAACTTTCATAAATTGGCTTTCCATTTGCGCGAAATTCCCCATTTCCTTGAATAAACTTGTATAAACTAATTTGAGAAAAATGGTTTTATACAAGGCAGAAGCTAGTTTTGTATATATCCAAGTGTGACGTCACAAAGCAATATCTCAAATTATGTATGTATGTATGTATGTAAGCACTTTATTGTATACAATAACAGGTTAAAGAATATACATGTCACACAATAGATTAAAGTACAAAGGCGAACTTATCCCTATAAGGGATCTCTTCCAGCTAACCTTTGAGCAATTGAGAGGAAGGTAGGTAGAACGAGATAGGCAAACTTATACCGTGTACAAAAACACAGAGAATTATTCTAGTTTATAGTAGTTTATTCAAGGAAAGGGGGAATTTCGCGCAAATGGAAAGCCAATTTATGACAGTTAGTTACATAAGTTTCATAAAAAATCACGCTGTTAGCCTGTGAATGTCAAATAACATTTTTGGTATGGAAATCGAACCACCTTAAAATGAACCGAGTACGCGAAGCAACGAAATCAAAATGATTATATTAAAGCCATGGAATATGCGGCATAGCCCAATTATTAAATGTATCAAGGACAACTGTGAGATTGTGGATCACCCGACACGAAGGGGGGAACACGGAAGATCGTCAACGTTTAAAACCACCGGTCACGGCGATTAACGGCTGAACAAGTTTAATGTTCACAGAGTCGGATTTCACCATAGACGAGACGAGGAACTGACAGAAGAAAACAAGATTGAGATTCAATTTTGCTCGCCAATACCAATGATGTAATATAAAAAAGAGGTAGATAGGTTATAAGCCCTCCAAAAGTGGCCACACCTAAACTCAGTCAATTGTATGACCATGTGTGTCGCGCGTCGTCAATGGTACGTATAAACGTGTCTCAGCTGTCAGATTTGGTGGCCATTTTTAAACACGGAATTTCATATAAGTAGTATAGTCAAAGTATCTACCCCTTTTTTATATTACATCATTGGTCAATACGAACACTTTGATTGGAGCAATATCATATTTACTGATGAAAAAACTTTTATTTCGTCTCAAGATGATCGTGTAAACCTATTGCGATATGATAGGACGCGACATACAGAAGAACATGATACCCAACCCATCGTCAGGCCGTGTTATTGTAAATGTGCGGGGTGGGGTTGGATATCTTCTGCTATTATAGGGTTGGCGAGCTTGCCCTGATGCCCTCGAGCGAGCGAATGCTATGGCTCATGTTGAGACACCTGGAAGAAATTATGCTTTCCACCGAGCGGACCGTATCCGCAAGAAAAAGTCCCTAATATCGACCTGGTTCACGATAACTGCCAAATTCAAAGACAGTTGTTCATAAAAATTGGTTTCGCCAGCATCCTTAGTTCATCGAAATATGTTGGCCTAGCAACACGCGCGATTAAAACCCAACCCTACTAATATTATAAACGTGGAAGTTTGGATGTATGTCACCGAATCACGCTAAAACGGCTCAAACGATTTGGATGAAAATTTTCACGAAGATAGTTTGTAGCCTGGATTAAAAGATAGGATAGGTAGGTAAGGTTAGACGAAGTCGCGGGCGGAAGCTAGTCGAGAACATATGGGGCGTCATGGTGCAAATGTAGTACCTACTAATATTATATTAAGAAAAGTATTTTAATTAGTTAGAAGATTTACCTATCCTTTTTATTGCCTGTCATAAGCTTTTTCTATTTATGTTTCTGAAATACAATTATTAATAAACAAGTTCTTGAAATGTTGTATATATATATCCGATTTACCTACTCCGTTTTGAGCTCAACCTCATAATAAAGACAGCTATTTACTTACTATGAAGTAGAAGAGATAAATCATATGCATGTAACCAAAATGTTAAAAAACGAATGTTCCTATCGTTCATTTAATTTTATCCAACATCCTTCCCAAAGTAAAATAATAAAACAAAATGGAACTTTGGATAAAAACTTTGGGAATATTCCAAAGTTTTGAATATTCCCAAAGTTTTTATGTACTTACTTTCCCAACTTCCCACCAATTATAAAGTGCCACAGAGTAAAAACCCGTTCAAGTTCGGCTGTCTAATTACCACAGAACCAAAATTAAGGAACTGGTTTCAATTAATTGGCGTGTACGTTGTACCGTTAAATTTTGGGTTGCCACACAACTCTTGTGGAATTCGCATTCTCCACACTTGATATGTGTGCTGTGTGGAGTATTTCCGATAAATTAACTGTGCTAGGTAAGCTAGGTTATATGAAATGGTAATCAATTTTTACGGAACCTTGAGCTTGCTTGACTTGTAGATAAGTAATTACTGAAAACAAGTCCATATGAACCGAGATTTAACTTATTAAGTAGGTAGATATGTTTTAAGAAGTAAGAAGAACAGATAACAACCGAAATTAAAGGCTGCGTCTGCACGAGATCTCTTAAATAAATATCCTAACCACATTAAGACTAATCTAGGCTCGTATTGGAACTCTGAAAACTTGAAAAGACGCTTTCTTTAGTAATCCCTACATTTACGAGTACGGAGTTAAGGACGCCTTACGTAAGATTAAAAACGAGCCTTGCGTAATTTCATTAGAACCGATAAATATTCGTATCTCCATTTGTCGTTCAGCAGAGATGGAAATACGTAAATTCATTCCCATCTATTACTTCCACGATACCCGGCTCGAGAACTTGCCGATTCGCATTGCCAAACAAGTTCGAGATTCGAATATTTACTCAAAGCGTGCACTGAGCGGCAACGTAGCACTCTCCGCGCGGAACGGCAACGCCGCCTCTACTTTGTATGAACAAGATCAGCTGCTTTTATTTTATGTCAGAGTGTGAGTGAATAGATACGCTTGGTGAATATTTTGTTGTTGGAAATGAGGGCATTTTTAACTCAGACCTATATCTAGGGGACATTTGTATTTGGAACAACTCACAGCATCCGTTATGTCACGAGAAATTTGAACTAAACTAGCTACCTTCACTGACACTCCCCAGTCGGCCGCGATGGTAGAAAATCCATTTTCTTTTAATGTTCCGTAATAAAATTCTATTTATTTCACAGTAAGAGCTTAGGCCCGGAAAACACTCAAAGATGTTTTTTACGATGATGAAAACATTTTACTTATATCCGTAAAAATTATAATAAAAGAAAGTAGCTCTTAAGGTAGCACAGATATTACACATAATTTTAATAGGCCTGACAGGTCTGACGTACAGTTCAATTCAAGATCTGTTGCAACGTAGAGCTGTTTAGGACAGATTCAAGATCAGTATAGGTGGCATCTGAAAACCCATACCTACCTATAAAACCCAGGTCCACTACCCATAGGTACGACTAATTTGTACACTCACATACCTACATCCACGATCACAGGATGGTGGTAAAATTTGGAACTATGACAGTTACGCTAAAAATTAACTTTACCGACAGCTCGCGGTTTATTTTAACTGGTGACAAAAGTAGTTAATATAACTAGTCTAGACTGAAGAGGTCACCGCTATTCCTGCCTGGGTCGGCAGGCAGCTTATCGATTTTGTGTTAAAATAACCGCTTCATTGGACTCTGAACTAATAGTTTAATAACTACATTAGTAAAATATCGAAGTATTTTTGTAAATTAGTTTCCAGAGACTGGCTTATGTCAAAATGAAAAAGCCATTTATGTGTGATTCGAACCTAAGGTTTGATCTGCGAAGTTGGCAGGCATAGTTGCGTTAACAATTTCATAACAAAAAAAAAAAATCGAATGCTAGTCATTTTTGTTATTTTGAAGTTGAAAATTGCTTATTCAAGTTTATTGGCACGTAATAAGCGCCGCGATGTCGAATTTTGTCCATGTTTCACAGCATTCACAGCACAGATAATAACATGATTGAACAGTACCTTCCAGTGCGTAAATAAAAAGTAATAAAAAAAAGTTTTTGCTAGTTTAGTTTTTGCACGGTAAAATCATCAGTCGAAATTATCTTCATACGTTAATATTATTTTATTATACTTTAACAATTACTAAATATATGTATTAACTCAAAAGTCTAAGTAATTCATATTATTTATTCTTTTTTTTTATTATACGAAGTTGTATAGAAATAACGTATTACTCAGGTATTATTTATTCTTAAATTTATTAATGTTTACTGAAACGGATGTTTACGGAAATTACAAGAAAGACGTTTAAAAATAGGTACTAATAATAACGAATACGCAAACAAGATCATTCAAGAACGTTTAATGAGTTTTTGCACAATGACATTGAATTCGACGCGAGTTTCTTTTCGCCTTGGCAGTGTCATGGCCGAACTATGTTGTAACGAAACGCAATAAACTCGCTCTGGTTTAAATTGTGCATAATTTTTCGTTTGCTTTCACTGGAATTGTGAATGATTTGTTTTAAATTGACGATGCTAAAACATCCATCTCATAAATCGATTGCACCATTTTGCGCGACACGAAGCACGAACATCACACACCTCTGCGCTTTTGACAACGTGACGTTTGCAAAATGGCGGCAACTGGTTTTGTCGTATAACTCGTAGACACAGGATTTAACATTGTATCTCGTTCCCACTTGTGTTATTGTCTATGAAAAGAGGCTTCTAGACGGGCCATATTTTCACTGGAATATGTGGCCGGCAACTATTGGTGTCCCTGTCTAACATGTGAGTAAGAGAGGGACGCCCATAGTTGCCGGCCACACATTTCCGGAAAAGTATAGCCCGTCTAGAAGCCCCAGTCAAACATGTTTCTATGTGTGAGTAAATCCCTCTATGGTGTTGTCTACTTACATTTTTTTTAAAGACGGTGTCCTAAATCATAATTAATGACGCTACTCTGTTAATAATTGCCTTGCGTTAATATTATCTATATGGCAAGGTTTCGAACTCAGTTTTTTCCACAAATTGAAGATAAGATTTAAACAAAACTATTTAGAACTAGGAAAACTCAGCATTATTAAATAAATAATTAATAAATAAATAGTAGGGGACAATCTTACATAAATCAACCTAGTCCCATAGTTAGCTCAGTAAGGCATGTGTTATGGGTACTAGACGACGATAAGTATATATAATAGATATAAATACTTAATACTTAATTTTAATAAAAACATTAAACAATAAACTAATAATTGAATTATTTTAAGCAAGTTATAAGAGAATGATGGTGATCTGAGGTGACCTTAAACTTTTGTTAGTACCCAAATATATAATCATTTATTATTTATTTTTTATTGCACTACCCAAATAGATACAAAGCACCTACAGCCTCGAGGCCTTCTCTACCAGTCAACCAACCATATGTGGGTATCGCAAATGGTTCAGCTTACATTACATACGTATTGTTATTTATACCGTCCTCAATGTACCGAAATGTTGACGCATGGAGATAAGGGTTCAGTGACCTCAATAATTAGCCGGTTCATTATCAGATTTAGACAGTTCCGTCCCTATTAGATCGTCTCAAGGCTACCGGTTAGGTCGATGACTTAAGCACTAGAGTACAGTCAGCATCACATACATCTGTACTCTTCAAAAATATCTGATCATGCAATGTATGGCTTTGACAATAAAGTCGTGTTCAGATGTTTGTGAACACCTTGACCGCTCAGATGTATGTGATGGCGACTGTACCTACCTATAGATTTCCACAGATTAGTTATATGCGTTGCCACAATGCGCCGCGCCGCGCCGCTCTGCGCGGACCCTTTCATATTAGCTCGAAATTACAACCGGTACCGCCTCAGCGCCGCGCCGCGCCGCTCCGCCACCGCTGTCTCCTATGCAGCTAAATTAAGAACTGGTCTTATAATGGCAGACAGCTTACTATATACAACTTATTAATTTGGGCGGGTAATGGTTTATACTACTCAGACAAGGACTTATTGAGATTTGTACACATCACGCTCGGTTGTTGTATTATTATTACGATACGATACGATATATACGTCCTGAGTATTATAGGTCCATACTTGAGCAGGATGTAGGACTGGCGTTTTTGAACCTAAGACCCCTATACCACACCCCCTACCCTACCCTACCCTATATATAGACCTGTTACATTAGCATAAAAAATCAGATACTCACTCAAGTATTTCATTTTTATGGATTCTAGTTCAAATAACACACTAATCGTTTTCTGTAAAGCTTTATTCAGCCGGGTAAAAGCGTAACTTTTTAAACGAGTAGGACCCAAGACATAAAGTCAACTATCATTTTCAGATTCAAAAAATGCTGCTTGATGGAGTCTGGCAAACGAAAGTTGAACCCCCCAACTCAATAACGCGGCAACGCTGTTGATAAAAATGTATGCGTATGAAGACTATGAAGTTTAGTGTTGCCGCGTAATAGGGGCGTAGACACTAAATAAAATAATCAATAATGTCATATTTTCTCGAAAAAGGATAAACAATGTAGTCAAATGGAGAAACAATCAACGCAAAAGGTTAAATAATCACGAAGTTATAAGTGTCCAAAGTTTTAAGAAGGGGTATGTTCTGTCCCTTTTTCGGAAAACGCAACTTCTTTATGAATCGGTGACGCTGGAAGAATGTGACGTCACAGAAGACGGCAAAGTGCCGCGCCGCATCGCGGTCGGCGGGGCCGTCGACGCTGCCCCCCGGCAGCATCCTGTAATGTGACGTCACACACCGTTTGCGTTTACTCTCTCTAAAAAGCAATATTAAAACGGTTGTAGCTTCGTAATTCTTTGAGATATCTGAATGGGATTTTCGTCGCTAGGCATATTTTTTTGCCTTCTTTCTTTTGGAGTAATAATAATTTTCGAGTCTACACCCGTATTGAGTTTAGGGGGTTCAACTTTCATTTGCCAGACTTTACCTATTGATATGTTCTCTATGACGCTAGTTAGAAAAGTTCTGCAATTACCATGCTATACACCCCTAGGTTCGCACTTCGCACCTTGCCTATACTCATACTCATTTATTCATAATATTATCTATATATTACATGTCACATATTATTAGCATCACAATTGCGTAAGTATAGGTATTATCATTTAAAATTAAGAAATGTTTATATGCTTCGTGATGATGGTTCGATTCTCTCCTAAGACCGGTCACCCACTTCGCCATACTTGTCAAAATATTCCTGTTATCGGTTTGCTCAGTACTTATAGAATTAGAAAAGTTGCAAAACCCCCGACATTTTCATTTCAAAGTCCAATATCTCGAAAACGGCTGAACAGATTTTCATGAAAATGGCTAAGAACACTTGGGATAAAATTATCTATGACACAAAAAAAACCGCATTCAAATCGGTCCATCCGTTTGGGAGCTACGATACCACAGACAGATACGTTAAACTTATAACACCCCTCTCTTTGCGTCGGTGGTTAAAAATAAGAGTTGCAGAGAGCTATATTTTCTCATTTACAGGGAAGTAGTGAGGGTACAATATTCTGTCAAATAGTTTCACAAAATACTCTACGCACAATTTGTGGTAGCCTAGGTCTTGGGCTTGGATCACTTTGGGAGATTTCGGGCGAGTTGCACCAACTTACGATTTAGAGACAGATCAACGTTAAATATGTCGCCGGCTGCCGTCATTCCGAGAAACTTATCAAACTTTCCATAGATTCAGATTTTAACGAACACCGCTTACGAATACAGACGCTTTGGTGCAACCCACCCCAGTCATATAAACTTGTCATAAAGTGGCTGTCACATCGACTGGTTGTTAAACCAGTTAAACAGTAAATGCCAATCGATATGACAGCATCATGAGATCATGACAAGGCGCTAAGTATTCTAAATCCACGGATTGTGTAAATTATAGTACAGTAAGCACTATTGGAGAGGGCATGGAGAGGGCTTTGCTGGGAGTTTATCTGCGCGATCGCATCAGAAATGAGGCTATCCGCAGCAGAACCAAGTTAACCGATATAGCCCTCCGGATCGCTAAACTTAAGCGGCAGTGGGCGGGCGCACATTTCACGTAGAACCGATGGCTGTTGGGGGCGAAAAGGTGCTCGAGTGGCGACCACGTACCGGAAGGCGCAGCGTGGGTGGCCCACAAGGTATACTGATGACCTGGTAAAGGTCGCGGGAGTCCGCTGGATGCGGGTGGCGCAGGCCCGGTCATTGTGCAGCAGTGGACGTCTTTCGACTGATATGATGATGATGATGATGATGAAGCACTATTGTCTATTCTGTGCTTTATCTGACCGGGAGGCCTAATTCTTAACAAACATGCCAGACAGCGCGTGATACTAATGCTAATTGGAATTCAAACATAAACGAAACATCCACATCGTGAACATGAAATTCTCGCAGAGCGACGTGCCCTAGGCAAAAAACACAACCTTCCTTTCCATCTAAATTATGTATTCAATTTGCAAAAGTAATCCAACAGCTATGTTTGCTTCGAGCTACGTTACAGAAAATATGACGGAATCATGTCATTCATTGTGTAGTTTAGGAAAAAAATCTTGTTATTTATGTATTTAAGTATTTCTATCTATTAAATATATCGTCGTCTAGTACCCATAACACAAGCCTTATTGAGCTTACTATGGGACTAGGTCGATTTGTGTAAGATTGTCCCCTAATATTTATTTATTTAATTGTGTATTCTATTTCAGAAAAATGGTCTTCGGGAGTCTTGAATTCTGGATAGGATTAGGATCTTCAAGAAGTCTAGGATGTATCGGTTTGGAATGCTGGAAAGGTAGATACAAGGTTAGTTACGAGCACAAATTCTACAGGATTTCGTGAACCAAGACCATTCGCATTTTAGTACGGGGAGTGTCGATAAAATCCGATTAAAATCTGATCATATTCCCAGAAGAATTTAAATAAACGACAGGTTTGCACTGCTATTTTGGATGAGTAACCAAAGATTGACGTATAACGTCTCAATTGACGTTTTCAGAATCGGTCATATACATACTTTATTATCTCTATCAACTCACATTGGACATGCATCCCCAGTCTTTGGCCCCCATTTCACCAACGTGACGATCAGCACCGACACTGACTACTCGTGGTACATTTCTGACACGCCAAGATAACAATGAAATCAAGCGACCATTGTTACTGTTAGTTATCGATCCGGAAATCTACGGCGAATTGTCAAGACTCCGCTCCGTCAAACTCAGCGATAGATATGTAGTATCTGCGGGCTTGAGCGAGTTCGTAATGTAGGGAGTATGAGCGACGACACAAAATTTGAGGGCGTACCGGCGTTTTAGCTGCGCGTTTGTGACGCTGCTCATAGCATTAATAGCTACAACTGAGGATAGTGAGCACAGATGCAGTCGGAGCCGGTAACGGCATCATGCCGTCACCGCAACATTTTCTGTGTCTTGAATGCTTCAGAGCGTCTTGAAGTATAATTGGCCAAGTTGGTGAAATAGGATCCTGAACTGCTAGCGCTAGACGCGAGGAAGGAACATTTTATAGTACGCGACATATCTGCCATGGTTTGTAAAATAGTTCACGTTACACCTTACTGTAGCCAGGTCACAAAGTGGCGATTACCGCCTGTTACGCGTGCGGAAAATCCCTCTTCCTGCTCAGGGGAAACATAAAACGTTGTACTCATTCATATAAGTAATGAAGAAAGCCTAAAATCGCAAATTTATCCTTCGGCAATGGCGTCAAATACCTGCGAGCTACGAATCGAAACGTTCTTTGTTGTAATGTCCCCAGGATGGGTTGTGTAACTATGTACTATTGTGAGACTTAGAAGCGAGTATGAATGATATCATGTCATTTAATGCATCAATGCTGTTTTAGAAGGTGTAACAATATTTTAGGTCCAGAGGTAAAAACTCTGGAAGTATAGGCCTGTCTCTTACCTGTGCATCGGCTGTGTCCTTTGTGTGTACTGCGCCATAACCTCGACGCTGGCATGGCTAGCGGTAGCGCATGCCGTGGCAGGCTGACGCTAGCTGCGCACCGCTCGCGACACTCCACACATAACGCACTATCACTGCACACACACTGCACCTGCGGACAAAATGGAAGGTCATCATATCAGCCGAAACACGTCCACTGCTGGACATAAGGCTACCAAAGAGTGACAAAGTGACCGGTCCTGCGCCGCCCACATCCAGCGGACTCACACGACCTTTACCAGGTCATTAGTCCACCTACCCACGCTGCGTCTTCCAGTTTCGTACGCAGTTCGGTAGGTCACATACCTGCATTATACATACATGTATTTTACAAGCTTTTATTTAGTTTCACCTGTCCCGTTGTCTGTCTGTAATCAAATCTTGCAAGTTAAATTTGACCCACTTCCCGGTGACCGATTGAGCTGAAATTTTGGGTATAAGTATAGTTTGGATGACAATTCAACATTATGGTACCATCGAGCTGATCTGATGATGGATACAGAAGGTGGCCATGGGAATTCAGCACTTAAAAGACGTAAGCACCACGTAACCGTTGAGTTTGGGCTCGTTAGAATCTTCTCAATGAGTAGTTGATGATGGTATACAGAAAAGTACAGTCGGCAATAAAAAAATGAAATTTTTGACAGAAGCTTGTTTGTTTGTAGTACGGTGGCCAACTAGCACACGGTCTGCCTGATGGTAGGCAGACACCGTAGCCCATGGAAACTTGCGATTCCAGAAGGACGTTGCCGACCCTTTATTGATTTGAGGATTCGTTGTGTTGATAGGCTAGGGACGAACGCGGGTCCCTCGATCCCAACACAACACATACTCGGGATGTAGTTATGTATATACGTTATAAACAAAAAGTTTCGTTATTTACTTGTCAAATGCGGTTAAATCTGTCGATGCTAATTGAATTTGATTGTGATTTGCGACAAGGTTTAATAATGGCATTGCATTTGTCGGACCTAAATTAGTGTAATATTACACTCACTCTTTCAATTCAATATTCCAATATGGACAGAACATTCAATCAACTTTCATTAATCCGATCCGGATTCAGATTTATCAGATTTTTCGTACAGTAGTACGAAAACATCAATACCAATATTATAAATGCGAAAGTTTGTCTGTCTGTTATCTCTGCACAATTAAACCGATGAACCAATTTTGATGAAATAGAGATAGTTTGAGTCCCGGGAAGGACATTGGATAGTTTTTATCCCGGAAATCGTCCCCTGTGGTGAAATGGCGGATGAAAGTTTGTATGGAGCTGCGATATAAACGAGTTCCACGTGGACCGAGTCGCGAGCAGAAGCCAGTTACATATATATTCGAATTGATACCCTCCTTTCTCACAGTATAAGTCAGACTTATACCGTGTGTCGGGACTGTCGGGGCTCTGGGACTCTGCAAGATTCAAATTGTTATATCCTTGTTATGGCTTGGCGTGGCTGTCACTGGTTAAGGGGCTCCTATACGCCAATGACCTTCGATCTGAATCCCTTAGTTTTCTAATGTTTTTTGTAGCTTATTATATTAACAACAACGTCTTTAAGCAATATAGTATCCCATATTTACTTCAAAGTTCATTGTTTTCGAGATATTTGGCATCAAAGTAAAAGCAAAGCAAAAAACTAGTTGTTGGCCATAACTTTTGTGGTAATTAGTTTAAAATGAAAACCCTAGACACGTTTTTAGAGAGGTCAAAGACGAACCCAAATATGTAGATTTCGTATATGTTAGATCTTTCACGTCAATAGTGTTTTTTTAGACAATGTTTAAAAAAGTCATACATATTTAAGTATTCATTTCATTCAAAATCCGGTAGACAAAAAAGGAGACAAAAGACTGAAGAACCGATAGCCGTTTGACTTATAATTCTATCTGTAGTGCAAAAGTAGGAGATAAGATTCAAAACTCGTCAAAAATCGATGAAAACCTCGGGTAGCCCCTTAATGATTGAATGACTTTATGTGCCCAGTCGATGACAAGAGAGACACTGTTGAATTTTGCATTGTCCCACAGCCAGGACACACGGCATAAGTCTGACTTCTACCTACGACTAGAACGTAGTGGTTATATTCTCTTTGCCTACGACGACTAACATAAATTAATTTGACAAACGTGTAAGTGTAACTTTTGTACCTAATGGCCGCTGGGTTGTACATCTCTGCGCAGTTCTCGTGTATCCAGTAACATTACTTATTCTCCGCTGCATTCTTACATAACGGTCCGAGACCACAACGGAAAAACCCAGAAAGAAACCGCTAACTAGTATAACTTGTGTTTCCTCAAACTCGCTACGTAGGCGGGTGATTCTGAGGAAACTGTAGGCTCAAATGGCGTCCTAACCGTAATACATACATACATATAATAAGGCTCAATAAGTAGTCAGCGAACGAAATTATAATTGTCAATCAAGTGTTTTTTTATATTATGTTTTGATTGAAAATTAGTGGCTACGAGTGGGACCCCCGATAGCTTCGTTGGCAAGAGCAGTGCTCGCAGAACTATGGTAGTGGGTTCAAATTCCGCTGTCTCTATAGTTTCGTTGTCCATAAGAGCCTGGATCTTGGTTTGGAGGAGCCTTGAATTAAGGTAAACGTCCTAGTCCTCGACGTTGCACTAGTGTATTACAAAAGCACATCATGACAGCAAGCAATATGGGTTAAATTCGGATTCGGACTAAACTAAGAGACTTTTTCTTCATTTGAATTTAAGCCATGTCACTTTGACATAAAGTGCCAATGTCAAACATTAGTGCAACGCCGTCGACTAGGGACATTTATCTTAGATTTTAGTACAATGTAATTGAGAAGATCGACACATTACAAACCCTTCGGCCGTCTACGAAACCGGAGTTTCGAAACTGGCTTCGATCGAGGCTTTTGAAGTACTTGTACGTAACTGGCTTCGATCAAGTACTTTTTTTTACTTGTACGTAACTAGTTTCGATCAAGCACTTGTCACATTTTTTTTGGCCGCCTACGAAACCGTAGTTGGAAAGTATTTGTATACTAACTTAGCACTTAGCAGAGTTTAGTTTGAGGTTCTATGGAACTTCATAAATGGTAAGGAAGTTTATAATAATAAGTTTTTAATACTCGACACGAAACGCTTTCCTGAGAATGGCCCAGGTTATTCTGATTATTCATATGCTGCATCAACATGTTAATATTATTCTTGTGCGAGACAACAATCACGAGTGAGATAATCAATAATCATATGTCTATTAATATCTTAGGGGAGAGTGAGGTAAGTTGGAACAGCTGTGGGAATTGTGGGATTCACTTTTCTTGACTCACCTCACTGTAACTATTTTTCCTTACCAGGATTTGAACCCAGGACCGTTATCTTCGCAGGCATGATCACAAAGTTAAAAAAGTAGTTTTTCTAAATATGGGGTTTGTAGCAAAAATTCTGTTTCTTGAAACAACCATGATTTAAACTATAAATGTACTCAGTAATCTGCTGATAATTACAGTACCATGAACGCTAACATCATTTGAGAGGGACCTTGGGGTCTTAATAGTGTTTTAGACCTTGGTGAGACGAGAGAAGGGCAGTAATACTTACAATTGCGTTGTATTATAACTTTAGTTAAAACATAATTACATTACGTCTATACTAATACAGAGGTAATAGTCGCCGAAAACTAAATCAGAGAATGCATAATTCCAGCAGTGGACCGATACAGGAAGAGAATGTAAATTAGGAGTTAACCTAAGTTCCATACTTATCCGATGCAGGTTTACTTCTAAAAGGACAAATAACTGAATTAATATTTTGGTGGACCTAAGGCTATGTATATAATACTAGTTGCCCGGCCCGGCTTCGCACGGATTACCCTATTTCCCTTGTGACGACCGGTTAGTCTAGTGGGTAGTGACGCTGCCTACGAAGCTGAAGGTCCTGGGTTCGAATCCCGGTAAGGGCAAATATTTGTGTGATGAGCATGAATATTTGTTTCTGAGTCATGGATGTTTTCTATGTATTTTTTTTGTATTTCTGTCTATTAAATATATTGTCGTCTAGTACCCATAACACAAGCCTTATTGAGCTTACTATGGGACTAGGTCGATTTGTGTAAGATTGTCCCCTAATATTTATTATTTATTATTATTATTATTTATTATCAGGGATAGTGTCGGCTTCTAATGGCAAAAGATTTATAATAAATCGGTCCAGTAGTTTAGGAGCCTATTCAATACAAACAAACAAACAATCAAATCTTTCTTTGGTTGTTGAAACTAGTTTTGATAAACATAGAAGTGCCAAGGGGACAGCTAATAGAATGTTGTAGTTCCTAGTGCTACAAATGAAGATTTTCTATCTTTTATTTTAGAATATGCACGCTTCAGACATATGCAATTTGTTCGAGTTCAGAAGTGCTCTATTATCGGCATTTCCTCATCTACCTTTCTGCATGGCTATCACAAGACGGCGCGCGAGCTCTCTCTATTTTTCTCGCACTATCCATCTCTCTCTTATTAGAACACTTAGAACTAGAGGTATAGTGCGAGAGAAACGAGAGTATGTCGCGGCCGTCTCATGATAGACGTGCAGGTTGCATCTGAAAAATCTTCGCTACCTTACTCCCAAGAACTGGCGTAGGCACGAATGCCACCTGAGCATCCAAATTAGAGGAGAAACTCGATCTTATAAGCGTCGTCCTTATCACTAGGGGTAAAACATCTGCAACATCCAGATTCTTTTTTATCCACATCGATAGACGGTAAACATGATACAGCATCATAATTTCATGTATACATTCTAGGTGGTTCTAGGTCTTTAATGCTTAGAAATAAGGTCGAAAAGAGTGTACAGTCAGCAGCAAAAGTAGCGGGTCAAGTGCTCAAAAACCGGCCAAGAGCGTGTCGGGCCACGCTCAGTGTAGGGTTCCGTAGTTTTTCGTCCAGAAATTATTTTGTAATTTTTTTCAAAAACAATTCAATCTATCAAGTTTTATATAATTTTCCTACGAAGTTTTTATAAAGTTCTACTTTCGAGATTTTTTTCATATTTTTAAAACTTATGGTTCAAAAGTTAGAGGGGGGGGGGGGGGACATTTTTTTTTACTTCTGGAAAATATTAACATTATCAAAAAATGATTTTAGCAAAACCCCTATTCATTTTAAATACCTATCCAACAATATATCACACGTTAGGGTTAAAAAAAAAAAAAACTCCGCACGTTACGTATAGGGGTAGGTACCCTAATAAAATAAAATAAACACTTTTTATTTTACCACTTTGTCGGCGTGATTGATATACATATTAGTATTAAATTTCAGCTTTGTAGTGCTAACGGTTACTGAGATTATCCGCGGACGGACGTACAGACAAAGCGAAACTATAAGGGTTCCTAGTCGACTACGGAACCCTAAAAATGAGCAACACACGACTCAAGAGGATAAGGACTGTCCAGATCATTTTGAGCGTGTTATTTTGCGTAGCTACATCTGCTGATGACTGTACATGTTTATGGTGCTGACTGTACCATCGCGAACTAAGCCCAAATTAATAGAATAGACTAACTTACTGTACTTTCATTGTCATCAAAATTGAATCGCAAATTCCCGGCCTCATATTTCCACCTTTCCTTTGTGACGGTACAATGAATCTTTTACGCTGTACCTGCCAGGCTACCTGCCTGACAAAACATTTAACAGCTGTCACCAATATAACCTGGCCCCGGAATTGGTAACAATTATGGGTAATAGAAGTTCAGGTTTTCTGGTTCGACCTTATAGTATAGATTTCGACGGAGGAGCTATATATATATGTATACACGGTGGAATTTAATCGGTGAACAGGAACCCATTTTTCTAATTCAGTAATCGATGGCGGTCACGTTTATGTAGTACTTAAGTGGAACCAAGTTTTTTTTTATCATAACTATTTTTTAAGTTGAAATTAAATTTTAATTAAAATTTATTGTCACACTACTAATGGTTTAGTCTGAAAAGTTTAATACCTCTTTTCAAACTATCAGCCATAGAAACTTAAAACATAAATGAGCAATAAGCTGTCAATTTGTCATTGTCAAATTCATAACAAATTGCTTCAAATCGTCTGATCTGTCGACTAGTTTCCCGCCAAAGCCAGCAAGCACTTGACGTATGTACACTTACGAGTAACTTCCCTTCAATAAAAGTAGGGTGTCCATTTATTCAGTCAGTGTACATTTTACCGATGTTAATTAAGTGTGATTAATTAGATTGTGAGCTATATTGCACGAGATCTCACGTATTGGTTTCTGTGTAGATTGATAATTAAGATTTTTGGATTCCTGATCACCGATTGAATTCCACCGTGTATATATATGCGTTGCCACAATATGGGAAGGAAAGGCTCCTATGCAACTAAACTAGGAACTACCATAAACTACTTTATTTTGGCGGGTAATGGTTTATTTGCCGCAACCCCACACTAACTCAGTAACGGCAAATAAAAAAAAATCGAACTGACAAGGACAACCAACGATATATCCATTTCTGTTACAGCAGTTATTGAGATTTGTATAACATAACATCTCGCTCAGTCGTGGTATTATTATTACCATAGCTTGTCCTGAGTATCATAAGTCCATGTATACGAACTTTGGTATTGAAAAATTACTGTTAAATACTAATATTATAAATGCGAAAGTGTGTCTGTCTGTCTGTCTGTCTGTCTGTTACCTCTTCACGCTTAAACCGCTGAGCCGATTTGGATGAAATTTGGTATAGAGATAGTTTGAGTCCTGGGAAAGGACATAGGATAGTTTTTATCACGGAAATCATCCCCCAAGAGGATGAAGTGGGGGGTGAAAGTTTGTATGGAGCTACGATATAAACGAGTTCCACGCGGACGGAGTCGCGGGCAGAAGCTAGTTATAAATAAAATAAATAAATATTTGGGGACAATCTTACACAAATCGAACTAGTCCCAAACTAAGCAAAGCTTGTACTATGGGTACTAGACGACGATATACATACTTATATAGATAAATAAATACTTAAATACATAGAAAAGATCCATGACTCAGAAACAAATATTTATGCTCATCACACAAATAAATGCCCTTACCGGGATTCGAACCCGGGACCTCCGGCTTCGTAGGCAGGGTCAGGGGCACTACCAACTAGGCTACAGAGGTCGTCAAACGAGGTCGTTATATCGTAACACATCCTTACTCTCACAGTAATAAAGACGTGTACCGAAATATTAAGCTTAGAACACGTATGTATAATGTTGACATGTAATTTTTTATTATCAATAAAGTATGAGTATGAGTATGAGTATTTGGCTACTTTGAGTGCTACTAACTACATATATGATCCTGACTGTACAATAGGCAATAGGCCTCATGTTCAAATTGATAACGTAGTGATGCTAAATGGATAGTAAACCATCAAATTATCGTAATAAAGTATAAATTATAAAATATAATTAAAATCATAAAAAGATTGGAACTTTGGTAAAAATATGCATTTTTTTTTATTGTCCAATAGTAAATTTAAAGCTACCAATAGAATCCCCACGCTTTTGTAGAAACAAAATTGTAAAACAACTATGTACTTAAAGTCTTAAACGCAGTATTTCGCGACCGAAACAACAATTTACCTGATTTTGACGTCATACGTGTCTATCAGTATGTAGCGTTTTGCCGCCAGCGAGGATCTTTGTCTCAGTTTTTTGGGTATTTATGTTCTTTAATTGTAGTTGCTCTTATACAAACATTTGTTCCTCTCCAAAAACTGGTTCGAATGACATCATAAAAAAATCTTAGTCCGCATCCCTATTGATGACAGATGCCTGGAAAACGATCACATTTCAAATTCAATGTACAATACAGATAATAACATTCGCAGTGCCAGTGACTCAACTACATACCGTTTTGACATCTATGATGACTTGGCGACCATATTGAACAGTTTATTGTAACGATCCATTTACCATAGGGTAAATCGTTAATAACTGGTCACTTAAGGAAGTGTCCTTCATTTAATTGCAACCATATTTATTTTTAGTTATTTAATGGTTTTTTTTTTTTTTTTTTTCTTTATACCACGTCGGTTTTCGATTTACAGCTTATACGGCCCGTCTGATGGTAAGCGGTCACCGTGGCCTATGGACGCTTGTAACTCCAGCACCGCGATGCGTAGTAAGTAACTAAGCGTAGGTAGAGGTTTAGTTTCGCGACGGGTGACCGGCGGGGTGAGCCGCATTAGCGCGTAGCGAATAACAGCCCAGGGGTGTCACATGCGCGTTGCCGACCCCTTAAAAATGTATACTCTCCTGTACAACTAGGATACTGACACTGGGGTAGGACACTGTAGAAAGAAAGAAAAAAGAAAGAAAGAAGACATTTATTCACTACGCAAAAGACACACATAGACAAAGGGAGTACAAATACAATACAATTTACACATAATGTGTGTGTCTTCGCGGCAGTGTAACTAGTCATTTTGATTTGATAATGTTTTTTCACATGACTCAACAAAAATTTGGGCCCAACATCTCGCAAACGAATTACTAATTTAAAAAATCGTTTTTAAGAAACCTATAATATTTTTGAACAAGCTATCCAACGATACCCCACACTATGGGTTTAACGAGAAAAAAAATTACACATTTTTTTTTTTTCAAGATGTTATTCTTGTTTTGTTGGCGTGATTGATTTATACACCCATGCCGAATTACAGTTTTCTAGTAGTAATGGTATGAGCTAAGCCGAAGACGGACGGACGGACGGCCAGCCAGACATGGCGAAACTATAGGTACGTTGTTGACTACGGGACCCTCAAAATGAGTTTTTTGTCACCCGGAGCACAATTTAGAATAGATTGTCACACATTACATACATACATACACACATACATTGTTTGTACATTGTTACCGTCTGGGCTCTGCCGTACGTAGGCGGCCAAAATTAGCAAGAAATTGCTTCCTACATATTTTTGCGGAATAGGCAATTTGCCTAGTTTCGAATAAACAATTGAACGCGTCATTGCATTGTCCAGTTTAGTAGTAACTGTACTCGGTCGCATTAATTAACGGCAAACGCCGATTGTAATGCGATCCGCTGATAATGTAGTGTAAACAATTTAGTTCACGATGCGTGCTGAATTCGTCATAATTTATGCAC
The DNA here is from genome assembly GCA_947578815.1 of Epinotia ramella. Taxonomy (NCBI): domain Eukaryota; kingdom Metazoa; phylum Arthropoda; class Insecta; order Lepidoptera; family Tortricidae; genus Epinotia; species Epinotia ramella. Next base: position 20,736,827 of record OX388216.1, read on the forward strand.
TGTGGCAAAACAATGCCTAGTCCGATCAACGAGGACTAATATAGTTCAGTTACGTAGTACTATTACTTATTCTGTGGTTAAGTTTCATGGAACACTGCAGTGGCCGTGTTCAATAAGAACCCTATATTAGCTAAAATGCCGTTAAAATTCTTGTTTTTGTCACCGAAATTTATGTTGGTAAGAAAGGGAAAAAACACATTATTTTAGTTTATGAAATCTATTTAACGTTTTTAGGGTTCCGTACCCAATGGGTAAAACAAAACGGGACCCTATTACTATTTAAGACTCCGCTGTCTGTGAACCGCACGTGAACCGTGATATTTACAGTTGAAATTTTCACAGATGATGTATTTCTGTTATAACAACTAATAGGTACTAAAAGACAGAATAAAATTTAATTTTGCCGTTTTTATAGATATGGTACGGAACCTTCGTGCGCGAGCCCGACTCGCACTTGGCCGGTTTTTTTTAATAAGGGGGTAGGAGGTATAATCCTGCCATGGCGTGGGTCTCTCTCATATCGATTGGACGCATTAACTGCACGTCTAGCACACGACAGCCGCGACATACTCTCGATTTTTATCGCACTATACCTCTTGTTCTAAGTGGTCTAATAAGTGAGAGACGGATAGCGCGAGAAAAATTGAGAGCTCGCGCGCCGTCGCGTGCTAGCCGTGCTGGTGAGATAAGTCCTAATGTACTAATTAAATTAGCTAAGAACCATCCCGACAGTCAAAGACTTTTTCGATTAAAAAACCGCAATAAAATCGGTTAAATAATTAATCCGTTTAGGACCAATGCCACATATTAAACTTCGGGGGCTTAAAAAGTCTAGCGCTTTCGAGGCGGACTGTACGTTCTTATACTGCTTATGCACCAGTGCATTTTTGCGAGCCGCAGCAGTAGCGAATTTCGGGAACGTAACATGATAGTGAATGTTGTTAAAACGATCGGATATCTCTGCTGCTGACACAACACATCTATATCCAGTGTTCTGACGTGTTATACTGACTTGATGATCGTGTAAAAAGCCGATATACCTACGGACAGATTACATGATTTATAAGGAAAATATTAATAAATGTAAGATTATCGAACGGGGGAGCGAAGCGAACAAAGTTCTATGCTTCAGCTTGGACCGATAATCGTTTGTATATCTGTCTGTCGGCTGTTCTCTACAGGTCTCAATTTCTCAATCGATTCTCGTGAATTTTTGTGTGCAAGGTCAATATGTTTCAGTTTAGGAAACTATAAAAAACCGGCCAAGTGCGAGTCGGACTCGCGCACGGATGGTTCCGTACCATTATCTATAAAAACTGCAAAAAAAATAATAATATGTTTGTTGTATGGGAGCCCCCCCTTAAATATTTATTTTATTTTGTTTTTAGCATTTGTTGTTATAGCGGCAACAGAAGTACATCAGTGAAAATTTCAACTGTCTAGCTATCGCGGTTCTTGGGATACAGCCTGGTGACAGACAGACGGACGGACAGACAGAGAAGTCTTAGTAAAGTAATAGGGTCCCGTTTTTACCATTACGGTACGGAACCCTAAAAAAGACTAAGTATTTGTATCTAATCGACATGACATACCGGACAGGAACATGACTCGACAAAAATTAGGGCTTTAAAGCGCAATATAAATAGCAACATCTCGCAAACGCATAAAAGTTGAAAAATGGTTATAAGAAACCCATATTTCTGAACAAGCCCCACATTACAGGTTAAACAAAAAAAAAATAAGGGTTCCCGGTTGACTACGGAACCCTAAAAAGTGGAACTATGACAAGGACAAGGACAACGAATGATATTTCTCTTTCTGTCACATTTATAGAAATTTGTATGCTACCACCTCGCTCGGACGTGGTATTATTGAAGTGAAAACTTCTTTAGCGGCGCTGTGCACTTTTTGTGATGGGGAAAAAATGGTTAACTCGCGACAGGTCACGTGACCGTAAGATGTCACGTGTCCGACAGATTCGTCAGATTGAAAATTCGTAAGACGGACACGTGACCTGATCGAAAAACTGTTACAATGTCATTGAGTAAAACAAGGACCTTCATAAGGATCTTCACGTTGAAACCATAAAGACTCATCTAAAAAAACTTAGTACATCATATTTCGACAAAGCTGCAGAAAATCCAAACTCACTGATAAGAGATGCCTCGGACTACGCCCCTGAGCTCCCGCCCAGGAAGGGTATACATCGTCCGAGGCATATCTTCACCGACCCAATTGATGAAATAAAAGGAAACCTAATATATAAGGAACCCGTACCAACTCGGCCAGGTCTCCCCTCAAATCAAAAGCCAACCGCGCCTATCTGGCTAGTTTGCCTGGACACTTTAACATGTCCTTTAAAGCAATTAGCTATTTTCATTTGTTGTAAAAATAATACCCTAACTGTGAGTACCTAAATTTAATTTATATACCTATAACGTGCAAAACTTATTATTGTTGTTTATATACAGTGTTTTTTTTTAAATGGGACAGTAGATAAAAACTATCCTATATCCTTCAACGGGACTCGAACTATCTCTATAACATATATAAATCCTTTCGCATTTATAATATTAATATTTATACTTTGAGGAGGTTATTAACTATATGTATGTATCTACATTAAGGGCCTGTTTCAGAATCGCCGGATAAAGTTATCTGCCAGTTAAAATTATTGCTATCCTTTTCTACCGTCATATAAAAGAAAAGTGACAGCCAACATTTATCTGACGGATATATTTTAACTGGACCTACCCAATCCCAAGTTATGTAGTGTGTCATGGTCGCACGGTTTTTCAGGAACATTAAACTGAATTCCAAAGTCTATCCTTACCATATTCATTTTAACTGTGATGCCAGGATCACTTGAGTGGGATACATTTTACGGAATCGGAATCGATCCTCGGTGCCCGAGTAGGTACCTACTCGTAACCTATGATACGATTTTTACTGTTTTAAACTCCCGACTAAAACAAGGTGTTACCTATACGTTTTTAATGTGTGCGTGTTTGTGAATAAATGTATCTTTCTTTCTTTCTGTGTCGTCTGTGGCGTCGTGGCTATAACGGAAGAACCGATTTAAATCGTAAGTCTTGTAATTCTAAATATTTACAGAAGTGTAGAGACATGCAATGATTGAACCGCCAAAACGTTTTTTTTATATAACCTTACTTTTGGATTGGATGAAGCAGAACTTTGTACTTAAAAAATATTATTCGATTGAAATTTTACTGAGAGTTTAATCTTTTATGAGATGTTTTAAATCTACGTTCAGCTTTTTGACACAATAGAGAGGCGTGTTTAAATACACTGAAGATTTCAGGTTTATTAAAGTCAGACGCATCTAGTAGGCATGAACTTGGGACATTGTGTAGCTTAATATCTAGGATCCAAGGTAGGTACCTATGGTATGATGGAAGATAACACTCATTTAAAATAATTTCACAGGTGTTACACTGTAATTTAGATCGCAATGGAGGGCTTCAGGTGTTCTACGGACGATGTTAAAAATTTACCAAAATTCATAAAAATACATCTTTCCTTGAATATTAAAGCATCATACAAGTTATTGAGCGTACATTTAACACGAATTCGGCCTCAGAACTCAAATTGGACGGTGCACCGTTTTTTCGGTTTTCTTTAAAAAATCTGTTTCTCGCCTGCCAGAAATTTCCGACCTGGCATTTAGGGTATCAAAATGAATCGTTTTTTATGTAGAATCGATTGGTAGCACCATTCATTAAATTGAAAAAAAAAAACTTGTAATTTTTTTTCACATGGCGTGGCATGGCCTGCCACATATTCGTCCACGTTGGTATAGTGTTAAGTTGCACATGGAGAGTACTGCTAACATAAAATTGTTATTTCCGTGTCTGTAAATTAACGGATGTACAAAGCGCGGTGCTATTTCTGCAAAGCCAAAGGGCGAGAGGACGAAAATAACAATGTCTCTAGCCACTAGATAAGCTTATCGTGTGCCTTATGTAATGGTTAAAAACACGTGGTTTACTACCACATAGACTACAGGTTTGTTACCCTGCTCCACGCGGTACCTGAACCGTTATATGCGCAGCAAAATGAACTAGAAAACTATGACGAAATAGTAAAAGTTTAGAGAGATGCAAACTACACTTTCCACTTGTAAAACTAACTCTAACCACGTTCCTAATAGTATTGTTGGGTTTTGGGTGCAGGAAGTGGGTTTAAAACGTACCTTTTTAGCTGTAATCCAACGTGGTGCCTCCAAGCTGAACGCGACACCACACAAGACACGACAACGGAACTTCGCACTTAGAAAACACACAAAATAACGCAAACGAACGCTTTAAACAACACTTACGACGATTTCCGAGTTAACGCGTGCCGTTTTACGTATACTGACACGTTTTTAGTTTTCAGAAAGTCCATTGAACTGTTTAGTATGAAATTTACGTCGAGCGAAATTATACGGAGTGGCAACGCCGTAGAGACGATCGGTTGCGCGGCGCGACCGCCAGGCGGCGCGACCGTCGGGGGGAGGGGCCGAGCGGGACGGAAGCGAGTGGGACAGAAGACACACAAGACGCCACGTCGTAAGATTATTTTTTTAGTTATGGGATAAAATACATTTTTATGAAACTGCGATTGTTTAGCCAAACGAAGACATTAGCGGACGGTGGACGCCGCGGCTGGTGACCTTTCAGATCTCGTCACCGCGGGTGGCGATAGCGAGGTCGACGCGCGACGTTGCGAGCTCGCCCAGGCATTCGGTACCACGTTCCACGGATTACGAAAGTGCTGGGACGGGCGAAATCCCTCGTGGGCCTTTTGATACCTGACTGGTATAGATATAGAGATCCTAGCTATCTAGACATACCTATATGCGCGTTGCCCTAACCCACATAGTTGCCGGCAGAATCGTGAACTATGCTAAAATCGTGTGGCGTACGAATCCGGCCTTCCCAACGGTGTCGTTTTCATTTCACGCGTGGAATTTTTATGAAAAATTGCACTTTGGGGCTGAATTACGTCGGAACTCACCGATATAAATACCTGGCATAGCAGTTTTAACGAAAAAGAATCCGCAATTGGAGCCGCCATGTTTGTGCGATTACAGTCGTGTAAGCAGGCTGACATGTCAATAAAATTACAGTGTAGGTAGACTGAACTAATGAAAGTTGTTGCTAGAATTGAAACATAATGCTATTTTATTTAGGTAGGTATGCATTTGTAGTTGCAATGCCAGGTGGTCCGTGCCCTCGGACCCCAGTTGTAGAAACCTGTTTTGCAGGCACCTCCGTTGCACCCACGGTGTAGATACTCACCTACATACCTACCTATTATACGCGTTGGTTACTTAGTGATCTTTTTCTTTTCTCTTTTTTTCTTTAAAGTTAATTTCATTACCTACTACAACTTAGTCCCTCTGTGAGCAAAAAGTTTTTTTTTACTTCACGAAAAATTGTATTGACAAAAAAAGTAGGACAATTTAAATAAATTACATGAGACAGTTCAGAAATGCGGCCTTTAGAGGAGAACAGCTGGACAGCCGGACGGACATACGAAATAATTTTGGCCCGAGCTGAAGCAAAATAAATATTATCTCAGGTAACTACTAACTAGTTATGCTAAACCAGAACTTTGGGAGTATTGTCAAGAGGGCGCTCGTTTTGAATTTTATATAGCAACAATTTGTATAGTGGGTGTAGTGTATGTGAGTAGCTCAAACAGCATACATACGCTGTCTCGTGTGTCCCTGTATTGGCGGGAAAGATAACTGTCACTGTCATTGTCACGAGAGCCGAGGCGAGAGTGCAACAACTGGGAAGTGGAGTTATTACTGATACGTGGGCATTGCCGAGCCAGTGTTTGGTGAATATAAGTCGAGGGGAAGGATTTAACAAACCCTACAAGTGGCGACGAGCAAAAGGTAACTTTTTGTACTAAATTCGTAAGTTTCGGAAACCATAGACGTCAGTATAATTTTAGGTTATAATTCCAAAACCCAATTATAATTTGGCATATTCTCTTTCAATATCATTAACCAACACAGGGAAACACTGTTATTTACAAGATTAACATTAGTCCTTACTTCAAATGTAATAAATCATTATGAATTAGTCGAAATATAGTCGGTGCAAGTTTGTTTATATACTTACCCGGCGTAAACAAATTATGGAAATAGAATAGCGTAAATAGTTTACACAGATGATATTATACATCAAAAATGGTGTTTTATTTCAATGAACATTCTTCAAAAGTAGTTTTCTTTAAAAAAAAATAGATATCTACACTTGAAGTGAGAAAGGTTTTCCCTGTCAAGTTATTATGAGATTGAGTATCGCCTGGCCTCTGGAAGGGTTTATTCAGATTAATCTATAACACAATTGTATTAGTACACAGTTTGTGGAAATCAAATGTCATTAAATAAAATTATGAACCAAGTCCAAGTGCTAGCTCTATTGGATAATTCATCACTTGGCACTAAGTTTCAGTAATGCCTGTAGTAAATTATGGAAATATCTGTTGTATAGTCAAGAGTAATTTATGACTGCCACTTTAGTAATCCACAAATTAGTAGTTATTTTCCATCTATGTGCCTACATCAATAAGCCGGGTATATAGTCGGGTTAAACAGGCTCATACTTCATATGAATTTTACTGCTATAGGAAATGGTTGACATAACCTCCATTAAATTGGAAATTGTCTGGTAGTTCAAATGAATGCCTCCATTAAATTGGAATTGGTCGACATAACCTCCATTAAATTGGAAATTGTCTGGTAGTTCAAATAAATGCCTCCATTAAATTGGAATTGGTCGACATAACCTCCATTAAATTGGAAATTGTCTGGTAGTTCAAATGAATGCCTCCATTAAATTGGAATTGGTCGACATAACCTCCATTAAATTGGAAATTGTCTGGTAGTTCAAATGAATGCCTCCATTAAATTGGAAATGGTTGACATAACCTCCATTAAATTGGAAATTGTCTGGTAGTTCAAATGAATGCCCCCATTGAATTGGAAATGGTCAATATAACATCCATTTAATTGGGATTTGTCGGGTATTTCAAATGAATACCTGTATTTACCTATCGGTTACCAATGCAATCAATATTTCAGGTCGAGATTGGGAAATATGACACAACAACCATCGTTCATGCTGGAGAGGTTAGATTTAGATGGTGATCGGAGCTCTATTGGTGGCAAATGGGAGAGATGGAAAAGGTCCCTGCTTATATATCTCGATGCATCTGAAATCACATCAGGACCAAAGAAAAGAGCTACATTATTGCACTTTGGAGGAGCAAGCTTACAGGATATATTCTACAATATACCAGATGCTAATGTTGATGCAGTAGATGGAGTGGATGTTTTTGACATAGCAATCAAAAAATTGGATGAATATTTTGTTCCAAAAACAAACCGAGTTTTCGAGCGTCATTTGTTCAGGCTTATAAAGCAAGAAGATAATGAAAAATTTGAAAGCTTTTTAGTAAGACTAAGGAAGCAAACCGAAAAATGCAACTTTGACAATAGAGATGATCACTTGATTGATCAAATCACTGAGAAGTGTAATTCACCAGAGCTACGTAAGAAAATCCTTACTATTGGTGACAGCATAACCCTGGAAAAAATTGTTACTGAAGCCAATACCTTGGAAGTTGTGAATGACCAATTAGAAGTATACGGAGACAGAAGACAAGTAAGCCAGGACAACAAACAGGGAAACCAGGAAGTCAAGGAAGTAAATGCTATATATAAGAGGAATAGAAATGAAGTTAGTCACAAAACTAAAGCAGGAGGAATATACAATAAAAATGTGAAACCTTGTGGGCGCTGTGGAAATAAAAGTCATCAAACAGACAGCAAAGAATGTCCTGCATTAGGAAAAGAATGTTTTTCTTGTGGGAAGGTTGGACATTTTCGTCAATATTGCAGAACAACCAGTACAAAGAGGAAATTTGGAATGCCTCAGGGTACAAAAGGACACAAAAAGGCCAGAGTGGAAGTTGATTATGTTTTCAACATTGATGATGACGCAACAGTTGAATGTACCCTAGGTGGAGTAAAGACCAAAATGCTGGTAGACTCAGGGTGTATGGTGAACTTGATAACACTTGAAACATGGGAAACCTTAAGAAATCTGGGAGCCGTAGCGGTTAACCAAACACCTAATCCCACCAAGACACTTTTAGCATATGGCAGCAGCAATCCACTCAATATTAAAGGATCATTCGAAACCACAATTGGAATAAATGGCAAGGAAGAACAAACAACTGTTTACGTGATTGCAGGAGGCACAAGAGACCTGTTGGGGAAAGAAACGGCAACACTCCTTGGCGTTTTGAAAATAGGTGTTGATATCAACAAAATTGAGGACAAACCGATGTCACAATCGTTTTCTAAGATCAAGGATGTGCTCGTAGAAATCCCAATTGATAACAATGTACAACCAGTATCACAACCTTACAGGAGAATACCGTTGCCTATTGAACAAAAAGTTAAGAACAAGATTCAAGACCTACTTGACCGAGATATAATTGAAGAAGTCAATGGACCTTCAAGGTGGGTTTCTCCAATGGTACCGATTCTGAAAGAAAATGGAGACCTGCGGTTGTGCGTGGATATGCGTCGCGCTAACACCGCCATTTTAAGGGAAAATCACCCGCTACCCTGTATGGATAAATTATTGCCAGAAATTGGAAAAGCTAAATATTTTAGTAAGTTGGATATCAAAGATGCTTTTCACCAACTGGAATTACACCCTGATTGCAGACACATCACGACCTTTATAACTTCGAAAGGGCTATATCAGTATAAAAGGCTCATGTTCGGAATCAGTTGCGCGCCAGAAATCTTCCAGAAGGTACTTGAGAAGCTATTGGTGAAATGTGATGGTGTCATCAACTTCATTGACGACATATTGATTTTCGGAGATAATGAAGAGCAACATGACAAGCGATTAGAGGAAGTGTTGCAAGTCCTCAAAGACAATCATGTACAACTCAATGAACAAAAATGCATCTTCAAGGTAGAAAAGGTAAACTTCTTGGGACACGAATTGACATCAACCGGTGTAAAGCCGCTACCGAAATATATAGAGAGCATTGCAAACTTCAGAGTCCCTACTACTACAGAAGAACTACAAAGTTTTTTAGGACTTGTAAATTATGTTAATAAGTGGCTACCCAATTTAGCTACACAAACTGAACCTTTGAAAGAATTGTTAAGGAAAAAACTGGGGAAAAAAGCTGATATCAAATCATATTGGACGCGCAAGCAAGACAAGGCGTTTACGGAACTGAAAGACGCACTGACCAAAATACAATCTCTAGGATACTACGATGTCAACGACAAAACGCAAGTTATCGCAGATGCCAGCCCTGTAGGCCTTGGCGCTGTGTTAGTACAGATCGACTCTAAGGGTCCGCGGATTATCGCATACGGAAACAGGACACTAACAGATTGCGAGAGGAAGTACAGCCAAACGGAGAAAGAGGCTCTGGCTCTAGTTTGGGCAGTTGAGCATTTTAATATCTTCCTTTTCGGCAAGGAATTCGATCTGATTACTGATCATAAACCACTGGAAATATTGTTTGAACCAAAATCTAAGCCTTGCGCTCGTATTGAGCGGTGGGTGCTCAGGCTCCAATCATATACTCACCATGTGATCTATAAACCAGGAAAGGTGAACATCGCTGACCCGCTATCTCGCTTATGCCAATTGATAAATTCATCTTCTAAGGGTGGAGATGAACAAATACACCAAATCGTAGAGCAGGCAAGGCCATGCGCAATTTCAATGACTGCGATTATTGAAGCCTCAGAGACTGATGAAGAAATTAACCATGTTAAAAAAGGTGTTTATGAAAATGAATGGCATGAGTTGGTAAAAAACTTTAAGATATTTGAGAATGAGCTATGTTTCTATGGCAATATTTTGCTCCGAGGAAACCGAATTGTGATACCCCAGAAATTATGCAAAGGAGTACTTGATGCTGCACATGAGGGCCACCCTGGAATTGTAGCGATGAAAGGCAGGCTAAGGTCAAAGGTCTGGTGGCCAAGAATTGACAAAGATGCAGAAAATCTTGTCAAGTCTTGCAAGAGTTGCACTCTAGTGGGATTGCCAAATCCTCCAACACCTATGAAGAGGCGGGAACTTCCTATAGCTCCATGGGTTGATGTCGCGATGGATCTGCTGGGGCCATTGCCTAACAGTGACTACTTGCTCGTGATAGTGGACTACTATAGTCGCTATAAAGAAGTAAAAATCACCAAAGTAGTAACCAGCTGCCAGATTATAAAATTGCTCAAAGAAATTTTCAGTAGACTGGGTTACCCGATCTCAATTACTGTTGATAACGGCAGACAGTTCGTTAGCGAGGAATTTCGTACATTTTGTCAAGAATGCAACATCACTGTTCAAAATACAGTGCCATATTGGCCGCAGATGAACGGAGAAGTCGAAAGACAAAATAGAGATATCATGAAACGTCTCAAAATCAGCCATCTTGAGAGAAGCGATTTGAAAGAGAGTCTGATGGAGTACCTACTAATGTACAACAGTACCCCTCATTCAACTACAGGCAAGTCGCCATCAGAGTTGTTTTTTAGACGTCAGAACAGGGACAAAATTCCATCAATAGATAGACTGGAAAATGCAGTGGTTGATCTTGATGTACGTGATCGAGACAAGGTTCAGAAGGAAAAGGGGAAAGAGTATGGAGATAAAAGGAGAGGAGCTATTGAATCGAATTTAAATGAAGGAGATAAAGTCTATGTCAAGAATATGGATAAAGTCAATAAGCTCAGTTCAAACTATAATCCAGCACCACACACTGTACAGAGTGCAAATAAGGGTGACGTCACGGTAAAAAATGACTTAACAGGGCAAGTGCTGAGAAGGAATGTGGTTCACTTGAAGAGGGTAGAAGGGAAGTGGCAGACCGTCCAAGGATTGAACCAGGAAGAGACAATGGAAGAGGAAAACAATGATAATAATAGCGAGTAAATGAGGCTGTGATTTAATGTGCCATGTTCTTAAAATAATATTTACTATTTTCTTATTGTTAATTAATACATTATCTTTCAATTACTAGTAGGTACCTAATAAGAGATCTCAATGAAAAATACCTGTAAGACTGATTGCACTATTATAGAAATATACGTTGATTTGCTTTATACATCGCTTGTTGTTATTTATCTAATTTAACATCAAGGGAGGGATGTAGTGTATGTGAGTAGCTCAAACAGCATACATACGCTGTCTCGTGTGTCCCTGTATTGGCGGGAAAGATAACTGTCACTGTCATTGTCACGAGAGCCGAGGCGAGAGTGCAACAACTGGGAAGTGGAGTTATTACTGATACGTGGGCATTGCCGAGCCAGTGTTTGGTGAATATAAGTCGAGGGGAAGGATTTAACAAACCCTACAGTGGGGACAATGGAAATTGGCAGATAATTTTTGTTTTATTCCGACAACTTTAATAAGTGCGAAGTATGATGTTTGGATATTTCTTCGGTTTTTACGCTATAAAATTCGTGAATTTTACGACGTATGACACATAAATCAAAATCATCCAAATCTATTTCCTTTTTTTGTTTTCTTTTTTTTAGGTTTGGTCGTTTAATTCCGCCCTTACGCCCTTCGCTAGCAATTCGTGATACCCGATGCATGCGATACACCTAATACACAAATCAAATTATTACAAGACATCAACCAAATCGTGACGACCTGACTATAGTGACATTTGTCCATAAGTTTGAAACTTACCCGTCAATTCAGATGCTAATTTCGTTATGTTTTCTAATGGAAGAAATTTCTCTCCCGCACGTTTTTTTTCCAATAAATAGCTATGTACACTATTTACAACTTTTTTCTCAGTAAAATCTAAAACTTTCGGCATGATTATTGCAGTCTAATAATAATTGACACGAAACTAGACAAAGCAATGTTTACATTGTCAATATTGACAACTATCATAGAGGGTAGATGTTGTCTATTATTACAATTGTTGCCATTGCTAGAAATTAGTACCAACAAATTTCCGTAACATGGCGCACCCTCAATAGATCCGGGTTCACCTATACCTAACTGTACTCGATTTAATTCCGCCTTAGATATACCTTATTTAATTTTAACTTATTTACAGTAAAGTGTACAGTCAGTTGCAGAGAAAACTAAAAGTGACTTCCCTGCTATCGGCGGATTTATGAATGTTAACTGTAGGTATAGTCGACTACAAAGAGATGTATCCATACGATGTTACAAAAATATGTATACATAGACTTTACTACCATAGTAATAAGATATACATACATAACTTTGTAACATTAAAAAACATACTTATCTTTGTAGTCGACTGTACATTTAGAATTATATAACTAATTTGAATGCGTAGTTGCAAATGCATACTTTAGATTAGAGAACCACGTCATTCATTTCATTAGCAAGCCATTAAGAGGCATCACCCTCGCCTTGCAGAAGACCAGAGCCATAATAACACTACTACTTGCTCTGTAGTAGTGTTGCGTTCCTGGAGGTGAGCAAGGTCGCCAGAGCTCCCGAGGATGCGTTGTTGAGAGCGAGGGAATTTGTTCCTTCAGATGTCAACACGGCGAATCCTCAAACATATCAAGGGTCGGAGTCGGAACCGCCCATCCCATGTTACTCCTTTGGAGTTGCATGCGATGCGTATATAGGCTGCGGTGTCCGCTTATCATCAGGCGGGCCGTACGCTTGTTTGCCACCGTCGTTGTATTAAAAAACCTACTACCCTACCTACCTACCTATTAAACCTGCGTACCTATTTAATATGAAACACATTAATTTTAGATATTTACTAATCATTTTCGATTAAAGTCAGGCCGCGGTCAGCAGGTCGATCACGTAACGAAAACGTACGTGCAATTGTTAGGTAGATCTTAATGTCAATTTTGAAGCCTGCTCTACACACTGGGCCGACGTTGGCGCGGAGCAGAATGCAGCTATGCGTTAGAGGAAGATGGCTTTATTTCGTTTTCATGCGTTTGCATAGCTGCATCCTGCTCACGCGCCAACGTTGGCCCAATGTGTACAGCCGGCTTTACATGGAAAAATTACGGTTGGATCTACCTACGCGCGTTCAAAACGTTACGTGATTCCCCTCTGCGGCGCTACCACGAACTTCGAAAGTCGAATTTCGGGTATTTCCATCTCTATCGCACTCCCTAACTCGAGTAACAGGGATGCATGTATTACGAACTTCGACTTTCGAAGTTCGTGGTAGCGCCGCTCCCCCCTATTCTGTGAGGCCGGGTTCACACGGCATTATCCTGCACGTTTTCTGCACGTTCCTTCGGTTTGCTTGACAAGTCCGGTGAGTTTAAACGTATAAACATTTTGTAAGTGCCACTATGCATACGTTAATGTATACTGCAAAAAAACGTGCAGGACAATGCCGTGTGCACGAAGCCTAACTGTTTTAAGCTCACTTCAACGCTCACCCACAAATATATCTTGACACCGCGATGCGTAGAAACTAAGCGTAGGTAGGTAGACGTCTAGTTTCGTGACGGGTGACCGGCGGGGTGAGATGTTTGTGGGTGAGCGTTGAGGTGAGCTTAAAACAAGTTACGGAATAGGGGGATGGTGAGTGATATGACATCCGCGGATGCGGATGCGGATTTTGTGGTCAAACACTCAAAAACGTAAATAAACAACGTCCATTTTATGATATCATGCAATCATCAATCAAACACGTTGATAATAAATTACAATCGTTGCGAACAAATCAAAAACGCGTCTGCTCTTGGTCACAGAAACGACAAGAAGTTTTTTTACTAATGGTGAAAATATCTAAAACTCGCGCAGTAAGCACCGTTTGGGCTTTTTTAGGGTTCCGTAGTCGACTAGGAACCCCTATAGTTTCGCTTTGTCTGTCCGTCCGTCCGCGGATAATCTTAGTAACCGTTAGCACTAGAAAGCTGAAATTTGGTACTAATATGTATATCAATCACGCCGACAGTGGTAAAATAAAAAGTGTTTATTTTTATTTTTATTAGGGTACCTCTCCTATACGTAACGTGGGGAGTGTTTTTTTTCATTTCAACCCTAACGTGTGATATATTGTTGGATAGGTATTTAAAAATGAATAGGGGTTTGCTAGTCATTTTTTGATAATGTTAATATTTTCGGAGATAATCGCTCCAGTAGTAAAAAAAAAATGGTCCCCCCCTCTAACTTTTGATCCATAAGTTTGAAAAACATGAAAAAAATCTCAAAAGTAGAACTTTATAAAAACTTTCTCGGAAAATTATTTTGAACTTGATAGGTTGAATAGTTTTTGAAAAAAAATTCAAAAACTACGGAACCCTACACTCAGCGTGGCCCGATACGCTCTTGGCCGGTTTTTTCTTATCGTGAATTACACTCGCATCGATTTTGGTGGATGCGGATGACGCTGCTGATGTTGAAATTTGTGCGGAACTTCCGCGGATGCGGATGTCTGCAACATCCCTAGATCAAAAGTATGAGCTTGCCGCTCCCGCTGCCCGCTGGCGTCTAGACCGCAGACTCGGAGTTAACCAGTAGGGTACTCATAGAGGAGAATAGTCTTTGTAATGTCGACTAACTACTTACAAACTAGTCTCTTACAAAATTTCACGAGCATCGAATGAGAAATGCGACCTGTAGAGGAAAATAGCCGGACAGCCGGACTTACAAAAGAATTTTAGCCCAAACCGAAACAGGGAAATTCGTTAACTTCGCTCGCTCGTATTAATTATCCATGTTTTCACAATTTCCCCCCTCATTATTATGCAATAACTACGGTGAATAAACAGATAGATGCATTGTGTGTACAACTGTACAGGTTTTTGTAGGTAGCTGCAATGATGTAATAATAAGAAAGAGGTAGATACGTTGTCTATATGAAATTCCGTGTTTAAAAATGGCCACCAAATCTGACAGCTGAGACACGTTTATACGTGTCAATTGACGCCGTGACACTGAGGCAAGGTCATACAATTGGCTGAGTTTTAGTGTGCCACTTTTGGAGTGCTTAAGTATAACCTGTCTGTGTCTACCTCTTTTTTATATTACATCATAGCTGTACATTTACAGTGTACCTACCTGGGTAGTTAAAACTATTGCAGGGTTTTCATAAAGGGATGGGACCCCTAGTCAAGTAGTCACAACTGGTACGTTCCGTGTTATGAAAGGGGACTTAATTGGACGAAATACATATCTACTTAAATAATACGTAGATACCTGCAGCCTAACAGGGTACCACTGATATAGATTAAATTATTTTTCTCAAACATGCAATGAAATATTGACGTTGCGTTCTTCATAATGGGCTTCGAAGTGTCACGTTTCGGGCGCAGCGAGACGAGAGATACATAATGGCATTTCATACAAAATTGGAGGCCTAGGCCTGCAAGGTGTTTTTTTTTACTTTCCATTCCGCAATTTGGGGCACAACATCACGGCGTTCAGCCATGAAAATTTAAGTTTGATTTCTTGGAGTTTTTTTTTTATTTATTTCATTGCATCTTTGAGAAAAGCACTATACATACCTCGGCGTGAAAAGGGGTTGCCAGCCTCACCTCGCTACGCTCGGCCGTCTATATGTACTATAATGTAGCCGACTTTCTATAAAAATGTAATTGGAATTGGAATCTTCTGCCTTGGGCTGTAAAGTTGCTTTTAGAATGGACTACTTTGATGCAAATAATCTTAAGATAACAGACAGAACTACTATATAGAATTGATGAAAAATTCCTACCGTTAAAATCGTTATGTCCATCAATCGCAATTGGTTGGTTCATGTCAGTCATGAATCGTGCATTACCCAAACATGTTTTTTTGACATACCTATACCAATATTGAACCTAGCCTAGCAGTCCCGAGGGTTGCCATATGGAAGAATTAAATGTCCTGATAAAAATCCGGACATCACCCTAAAAATCCCGACATTTCATGTAACAGAGCTTTGGCGTAGCTTGAACGACGCCCCGGCACTCCCGGCAGCGCGCTATATTATTGTTTTTGTTGATTATTTGCTACTTTAATTATCCTTTCATTCATTAAAACTGGTGTAAACTTTGTAATAAATATATCACTTACCTTTTTTTTTTTTTACGAGGTAATTCCTGAAAATCCGGATACTTGCCAAGTATGTATGTATGTAATGTATGTAAGCACTTTATTGTACACAATAACAGGTTAAAGAATATACATGTCACACAATAGATCAACACAAAGGCGAACTTATCCCTATAGGGATCTCTTCCAGCTAACCTTTGAGCTATTCCAAGTCCGGCCGCAATCCGGTCAAAAATCCTGACATATCCGGACAAATCCTGACGTATGGCAACCCTCCCGTCCAGCCATAAACGCGATCATGCTAGCTACCTAGGCACCTGTCATTCAAAGTATTTATTTTTTGAAACCTAAAACTAAATTGGCAAAAATTACTACGTATATAATTATCAATCCTGCTCTTGAAATTTCACGAGAATCGGTTGCGAAATGTGACCAGTTGAGGATAACAGCGGGACATCCGGACATTACGAATGAATTTTGGCCCAAGCTGAAACGGGGGACTTCCCTTGTTCAATTAGCACGAATTCAGAACTAAAACGACGTTACATCGACCTGTTCCGTATACGAATACACATTAATGAGATGACACGTCGAAATGACAAAAATGACAATTTCATTACGCAGTGATCGACGCGCTGCGTACCGACTCGAGTCCGGAGTAGGGAGCGCATACGATGGCATAACGAGAGACAGTCTCGTCAAAAAAATCGAAAGTGCCTATGAATACTGACGTACCGTTGCCAAAATGGAATAAAACATAAAAGCTCTTGTTTCCCCTCATGTAGAATTAAGCTACACAGTAGTTTCCCATGTTCTAAACTCATAAGGCTCATAAAAACTATGAATCGACCCAACACCCAACCTGACTTCACTGTCTGTAATGTAATACGCATGCGCTCTATCTGTCACAAATCAGAAAAGTACAAAACACACACTTTACACTTTTACACTTATTTTTTTTGCGTTTATGTAATTGAGAACAAAAGGCGACCTTAATGCCTCTTACTTCTCTCTTACTTCTCTCCTTACCAGTCGACCGAATACTATAGTCGACTGGTAGAGAGTAGAGTAATCAAGTCACTATAGTGCCAAACAGAGACTGGGTGGTAGCAAGAGACAGACTAGGACTCAAAAATCCTTATTATTCTGTTCCTTCGAATGGCTCGGCACTCCTTTACCTGACATAATTATCTGGAATCACGCACTTCTCGAACTGCGAAAATCACCCCGAATCCTGCTTCTGTGTATCGCTTGGTGCCCCTACCTGCCAGGGCAGGGCAGTAATTATGTGTCGCGTCCACGAAGGTCGCCCCCCGAGGGCGCCCCCTCCACCTCCACCCCCGGACCCTCCCTGCGGGGCTGTAGCTCTATACTCGTATATGTGTTTCCAGAATGAATGATGTGCGTAGAGTGTAGAATTGTTGATGCCTACATGGATGTTTTCAGTTTAAGGATCTACCGTTCGGTTTCACTCGTTACCCGACTGCCTGAGGAGGATTATGTTTTTCGAGCGTATGTACTGTATGTATGAGGACAAGAAAACTATATTTCACAGGTTACAGTCCAAACCAAACTGGAGAAATCCTGAAGAAAGGTCAGGTCAAGAGTTTAGAGTACCCTAAATCGAGCATGTATGAAGAATGTCATGAAAGTGAATGAAGCAAGAAAGGTTTGTCAAGATCGTAGCAAGTGGAAATCCGTGATCTCTGCCTACCCCCCCGGGGAATAGGCGTCATTATATGCATGCATGTTCAGTCCAAACGGCTTGATACATTTTGACATTATTAGGTGTCGTTGGATTCGTCATAATCGTGCTGTTGGGTTTTCTGAAAAATCTTTTGACTTCATCTTGGCTGCAAGTCAAATCAGCAACTTTTTATGAAACGTCATCAACACTGAGTAGAAATTGGAACTAGTGACGTCACGATGAAAAAACAATCAGGGCAGACTGCATTGGCGACTTGACGCAATTTCCCAGGACTAGCTGCCGGTTCAAGGGCTAGACATCCTGCGTAGATCCATTTATCCTTAAAGTGCCAAGGCCTCCCAACAGCCCCGATATTCTGTAACTTGTTTTAAGGTCACCTCAACGCTCACCCACAAATATATTTTGACACCGCGATCCGTAGTAGTTAGTTAGTTATGGGCTCTTTTCCGCAAGTCGACATCCAATGTGCCCATTTTGCGTGAAATGGTGGGGTAGCGCTATTCTAACCACCCCAGCTCCTCTAGAAAGTTGGTGAGTGCCTTTGTGTTTCTGACTGCGTCCCGTAGTGTGTCTGGAGACCCTAAGTGCTTTTTCCTGTATATCTCTACCTGCTTGCAGTCCAGTAGAATATTTGGTCGTTTCTTCCGCCTCAATGCACGCTCTGCACATGGGGCTGTCTGTGATACCTATGTTGTAGAGGTATCTGTTCAGGGTCTTGTGTCCTGTTATTATTCCTACTATCTTGATGCGTAGTTGGTTTCTATACTTTCTATGTGTCCTCAGTAGTGCGGTTGTGAGTTTGTTGTCGCGTTTTGACAGAATATCTTTGGTCTGTCTGCATGTGTCTATCTCCCAGTGTCTTTGGTGTAGGTCTTTGGTGTATAGGTCAAGTTGATTGTATATGTAGCCATCCGTAGTAACTAAGCGTAGCTCTAGTTTCGTTTAGGCGTGACGGGTGGAGTGATGCGCATGTGCGCAAAGAATAACAGCCTTGATCAAAGACGGCCCTGGGGCCCTGGTCCTAATTGATCCAGTATAAATTCGGGTAGTGCTAGACAGTTTTGATGCCTAAAATGTCTGAAACTTGAATAAAAACTCCGCTAAGTCGACTCTGGAAATGATCCAAAGAATATTCTCTGACAGTTGGAACTTGTTCAATATTTCGTCTCGAAAAAAGTTAGTCGTGAATTTTTGTTGGCGCTATCCTAGGTTTTCGGTATATTAACAATGCCTAAGTTTATCTTTTAGGTTGTTTACAAATCTCCATGTCCATACTAATATTATAAATGCTAATGTGTGTCTGTCTGTCTTTCGGTCTATCTCTTCGTCTTCACGCTTAAACCGCTGAACCGATTTAGATGAAATTTGGGATCGAGGTAGTCCCGGGGAAAGACATAGTGATAGTTTATATCCCGGATATCATCCCCTAAGGGTGTGAAATTGGGAGTGAAGGGGTGAGTCGCGGGCAGAAGCTAGTAAAATATAATCCCGAAGAGTCTTTAGTAAAGAAACATTCAATTTTATGTCAGACTAAATAAAGATTTTCTCGTGCTCAGCTATTGGCACTAATGCTATATTCATTTTTTGTTGTACTGCGGACATAACTTCTTTATTGAAGGATCTAATAGTGGGACTTCAAATACCTACATGTTAAAGGACATTTTGTATACAGCATAATATTAGAAACAGGAAAATCTATGGGATTGCAACTTTGAAAGTGTGTATGTATCTAATGGGAAATCTTCGACACCGCTTATTAGGTTTCAAAAAATATTTGAAAGGACCTGCGTATACAATGGACTTTCTGAATATGCTATAATTTATCCCGCAGGTTTCCTGTGTTCTTCTCTCGAAGCCACGCGCGCAACTTGTTTAGTTATATAGGTAATAAATATTCCACTGATTTTAATATTTTCTCCATCTAAAAAACTTAGTCATTCCACATTATTGAAATTGGGCTTTGGTTTGATTTCAAACGGACACCGGCCCAACGGAACAGTTCCGCAATTAGGTAAGTGGACATATCAGTAGCTTCATTCGGGCCCAAAAATCTAAACTTATATAAGTAGGTACAGAAGGTACGGTAAATCTATATCAATCAATAGCAGTCTTTTTATGGCGTTTGGTTTACCCGTAAAAACTCCAAAGGTAATAAACGAAATGTTTTACCCCAACTGGAAAGCATTATGCATACTTATTTCAAAAGCTTTGAAAAGGCTTCTCGCCAACGTAGTTTTTGCAACACATTTTGGAAATTGGTTTTATAGCGATATTTACTAAATTACTTTCGTTTTTAATTATTTCTTTCTAAATCAATCAAGAAGTACAAATGTGGGTAGATATTCGACAGGACACGGTTAGGTACTCCAATAATGGCAATTTCGTTTTTTTTTTCGGATAATTATACCTACCTACATCGTGCTTTGCTTAAAGTCGGTAAATGACCTTACCTTAAACAAAATGCATTAGGTAAAACATCTTTAGGCAGGTCCAAAAAAATAAAAATAAACCTGTCAAAGCGTCTATTTCCACGCGATTAGAACACCTACAGCTAAAACTGTATTCAAATCAAATATGCATTTAAAAATTGATCGAGTGGTCTCTTAATAATTTAAATTCAAATAAGACGCCTACATGCGGTCAAGATACTTTGTGGTTCTCTTGGAAAGGCGCGCACGGAGCGGCAACGTCGCTCGTATAAAGCTATCCTATAGCCATAGGTTACCATAGATGATATTTTGCCATGCTGCTTTCATTTTTATTTATCTTTCCGTATGCTTACGCAAATCGAACTGCTCTTTGGATGTGGGAATAAAATGTTTTTACTGACTTAACTGCAGATTCTAATAAATAAACAGGATTTTTACTATTTTTAACATTGCCTAGACTTTGGTACTATATCTACGCCTGGCCCCAGAATAATGTTCATAACTAGTGGCTCCGTGACCTGTAGAACTTGCAAACCTATCTTAAAAACAAAAAAAAACGAAAAAGAGCCCCTACAAAAAAACCTGTATTAAATATTAATCAACGAACCTGCTTCACAAAATTTCACCTGAATCGGTTGAGAAACGACCTTAGAGGAACAGAGGACAAACGATTTTCAGCCCAAGCTGCAGAAACATAACTTAGTTCGCTTTCGCTTCGCTCGCTCGTTCGATAACCGAGCAATGTTGCCGGTAGCACTACCGGCAACATTGCTGAGCACTCAGACCAAGAAAAAAGAAGCGGGTTGTGTCGGAGATACAACCGTTAATTAAGTTTAAGTGGATACTTCTTTGTTGGCTATGGAACCCTGTGTGCTGTGTGCTATTGTTAATTTTTTAAAGGAATCTGCTATTATGGTGTACCCGTAAAACATATATATCTGAATTAATCCACTAAAATCTGTATAAGTAGAGATAAATCGGTATTTATGGCAATATAGGTAAGTGCGTAGCGTCACACCTACCTATGATGGATAAGGCTGAGACTTTATGTACAGAGTTTATTTACATAACTAACTATATACAAATTAATATATGCATTACATACAACATAAAAGATTGAGATTTTTAAATCGCAAACGGCCGTCAGAAGATGTAGTAGGGCGATGACAGGCATGTTGACTACGTTGCATGGCAACGGGTCGCTGCAGCGCGCAGGCGCGCGGTATTAGCACCGTGGCGGCCGAGCAGCCACCCTATTCTGTAACTTGTTTTAAGCTCACCTCAACGCTCACCCACAAGTATATCTTGATACCGCGATGCTAACTAACTAAGCGTTGGTAGACCGAAACTAGACCTTAGTTTCGTGACGGGTGATCGCCGGGGTGAGCCGTATTAGCGCTTAGCGAATAACACCCCAGCCCCCCTATTCTGTAACTCGTTTTAAGCTCACCTCAACGCTCACCCACAAACATATCTTGACTCCGCGATACGTAGTAACTAAGCGTAGGTAGAGGTCTAGTTTCGTGACAGGTGACCGGCGTGGTGAGCCGCATTAGCGCGTAGCAGCAGGCCGCTACAGCAACATTGACTGACGTAGCTTATTTGACTCGCGATACATTGAAAATGGCGGTAATTTCAGCATTATTTTCATGTCCGCCACATAAACGAAATAACATTTAGTAAAACTCAAATTCAGCTAATAAATAAATATGAATACTTATATCAATATGAATGAATAAGGTTGACCACAATGTATCAAAAAAAACATTTAAACAAAATATTTTTTCGTTTACTTATGAAAAATGGCCACTATGATGGGGAGTAAAATCTCTTTTAACTTCTAGGTCAACTAGGTTCACTATTATTTGAAAGATATAGATGTACAATGTGTACATTAAAAAAAAAATATGACGGCATTGATACAATGTAAGCTGTTTCACAACAGTAAAATATAATAATGTTTATATATCGGTCATTCTTCGGATTTGTGTTCTCAGTCTAATTAACGCGTCGTTTTTTTTCCATTTGCTTTTTGATAAAATTTATATAAATTGTAGTGATATATCAACCATTCAATCTTAAATGTTTATGTGTCACTTAATTATTATTAGCGGATAATTAACTACACAGGTTTTAAAATTTCTGTGCCGCGTTAATTAATGAGAAAGTCGACGCGTTAATGAGAATTTCTGGCTTTTTAGGGTGAATATTTGAGCGTTTTAAATGCAGCAACCCGCGACGTTTACACGATAACCGAAAATAACACCACAATTTATACGGAGTTCGCCAATAATGCGGCGATGGTAAAGAGGTGTTTAAAACGTTCAAATTTTTGAAGTGAAAACTTCTTTAGCGGCGCTGAGCACTTTTTGGGATGGGGAAAAATTGTTGAATACGCGACAGAGTTTTGTGACGTCAGATGTGAAGGAGGTCACTTTGCTGCTAGCCGATTTAACTTCATTCAAAACTGGACGCTATTCGTAAGAGTATAAAGCCGTTAAACACTTTTTGCAACAGCATATTCTGCAAATAAATTTGTAATAATACCAACGCGTCCTTCACCGTTTTGCTATTGAGAAAATTCGAATAGTTCGAATTCGGGCGTTATTCCTAAAGAGATAAAGCTTAGAAAAATATTTACCAATGGCAAAAACAAATTGATATTTTGGTCGCCACCGCCGTCTGCTGTGCAAATTCGAATAGTTCGAATTTAGACGTTATTCCTAAAGAGATAAAGCTTTGAAAAATATTTGGCAATGGCAAAAACAAATTGGTATTGTGTTTGCCGCCGCCCGGAGCCGGCGGCCCGTCGCACCCAACGCGCCCGCGGGCCGTCCGCCTAAATAATTAATAATTGTTTATAATGCCTCAAATTCATTTTTAGGGTGACACCGTAAGATGTCACGTGACCTGATCGAAAAACTGTTACTTACAATGTTATTGAGTTTTCACTTCTGCCGGCACTCCCGGTCTTTTTTTTTATAAATTAAAACATAAGTAAGTATTTTAATAGTATTTTAATAATAGGCAATACCACACTGTTAGGAACATGAAATATTCATCACTATATATGTTCAGAACAAGCCCACTATGAAAACTGAGTGCCTGCATAAAATAATCGTTCTGAAATATGGTTTAAGACATTTCTTTCTCATAAGATTTACATTAAACCACTTACTGAGAAAACAATAATTTTGTTATATCTAAGTAGGAGAGGGTAGCACGCAACGCAAATCAACTATTAAAACTAAAAAAAAAACGTTTTTTTTGTAACTTAATGACTAATAACTTGTAGGTATATAATAACTTAGTAGGTAGGTATATAATAACTTAGTAGGTATGTAATAATTAAGTAGGTACCTGACGGGTAATGACAAAACACTACGTAGGTAATTTTATTTTAAAGTTAAATTACGTACCTATATTTGGAACTGTTAATTAAAAATCTTTCATTAAACATAATTTGTATGAATAAAAAAACTTAACCACAATTAACATACTTAACTAGTTTTTTCCGTTTTTATAGTAATTAACATACAAAATTATAATTTTTAACTGTACTGTATCTATATCTATACTGTCGCTACTTTGAAAAAGCTTGTATCTCGACTCCTTGTAAAAACCGCTGAAATAAGTTAACTTTATAGCGAGGTACAGTTACCTTAAGTAAACTTTACGTACCCCCGTTGAGTTTGGGCTCGTTAGAATCGTCTCAATGAGTAGTTGATGATGGTATAAAGATAAGTACGTAACGTACGTCGTACGTAAGTCGGCAATAAAAAAAAAATTGACAGAAGCTTTTTTTCATCAGTATCGTTTTGGCTTGCTTTTATTGTAAGATTTTGCAGAGTATCATTTCCAGGTTTTATTATTTTGTTTGTTAATATTGAGGTTTGTGTACTTTTATTCCTAAACTTGGCTTTTCAAAACTACAGGATCAGGTTCATCAGTTTATCAGGTTTATATTCGCAATACCAAGACATGACTGTTTAACACTATTATCGAGTTTTGAGCCGGAATTTTGCGGGCTTCTTTAACTGGTATGATTATATTTCACTTGTAGCTCTATAATTTTTGTTTACTTCAGGCGTTTGTGAATTTACGTTTAACAGATTTTGTTGTCGGTTTGTACATTTCGGAGAAGTTTCACGTAGGGGTGGTGGTGGTACTTGGTTGGAGTTTGTAATCTGTGATCCTTCATCTATGAAACTCATGTGATAACCATGTTTACATTCGATGAATTGATAAATGCATTCTTGCGATAGGCAGCTAAGTTTCCGCATCGACAATACATGAGGATTATTTAAATTCCAAACTACCTGATGTACCTTCGCAGTGCCTGGAAATTCTTTCAAGTTGGTTGGCATCAGTAAATCTTTTTTAAGTATGTCTGACTCGTTTACGATGTGTGTGACGCTTTCTGGAACATTTTTCTTAATGCATTAGTAGTATTTAGTAGCGATTCGACATCAACAATGTCATTTCCCTGGGTAACGATTCTGTCCGCGGCTCTTTTACGAGTAGCACCGACACCATCCGCTGCACTTTTTCCATGGCCACTTTCAGTATAATTCCATCCTACAATCTTTAAATTAGGGAAATCCCAATGTAGCTTTCACATGATAAAAAACATCTTTCTGTTTCTGTATTGTCCTGTCGGTGAATCGGATATAAAATTGACACTGTTTTAGTTGAGGAGCTTCCGTTTCTATAAATCGCAGTGTGGGAACAATGTGTGCCCAAACTGCGACAGCGTCATGCCTCAAAGACTCGCTCAATGAGCAAAAGCAGTGGTGGTGAAGTTTTCCTTCTTTGACATAATAAATAACAGCAGTGTGCAGGGTTATTTGCTAACGACTCCCTCCAAAATGAAAAGATTGAACTTCGTTCGTATATGCTTAGTATTATAGTTCTCGCTGAAGTCTATATGCACAATGCAATCAGTTTCTGGCAAACTCTTTTTAAGTTGGTTGATATAGTTACTTAGTAATTTTATTGGCGCAGTGTTGCATATAAGGTTGTAACATCTAATTGAATCAGTTGATTACATCTTTGGGGAAGGCAGTTTTTTTTCTTTTATAGTGTGGTTTGCACTCTTCTTTCTTACCGTCCGTCGCTGTATATGCAACTTTTTTCGTAGTCCAGTGCCAGTAGAAAACCTGTTCCTTATCATTTATTTCTTTCCAATCAATAGCCCGGGTTGAACATAATTGACATTCCCTTGTCAGACAATCCACTTTGTTAGGGTCACAGCAAATAGACTTCAAAACCTTGTGCGTGTCACTTTCATTAATAACGTTAAATCTTTTAAGAGACGTTACTAAGAGATCCATATTTGCGTGAATTTTACACATGCATGTCTCTCTAGCCTTGGAGTCAGGTACAATTACCCAAAACGGTCGCAACTTGCAAAAGCACGAGTAACTAATTTTGTACTGGTGTGAACTTCTTATGAAGGTTGAGAAGGATTTCGGTCAAATATCTTTATTGTCTCTTTATTTTGTTTTTTGTAATAAATTCACGTTTACCGGGACAAATGCGACTATTCTCATCATTTTCAAGAAACATCTTAATATCTTTACGGATCTTTGCTATATCTGATATTGCGTGAACAGTTTGGACAGATTGAATGTCTTTATTAGTTTTTACATCTTTGTTTTTTTTTTATTTTTGTTTATGGATGGGTTATTTGATCTTCGGCGTAACCTTTGATTTTGTTTTTTAATTTTGCTATTAATATTTTTCAAGTCACGTATTTTTCTGCGCAGGTGATTAAATTCCTTATTTGTCTCATATCTGTACCTGCGAAGCAACTGTCTTGACGGAGAAGTTGCCTTTCGTTTAGGTGTTATCTTTATATTTGAACTTTCATAATGAGAGGTGGAAACTGAACTGTTTGAATTTACTCTTGAAAGAGATGACGTGCTCTGGGTAGAGCATGAAGTGGGCGTGGAACGAAGCATTTCATTATCACAGGTGGTATTATCCGAATACCCCTCAACTTTTTGTTCCAGATCAGATCCAACAGTGTTAATTGGTGTGCTTACCGTCGGCAGCGGAGTCGATGAATGTGGGACCATCAACGTGGATGAACTCTGTGGTAGCAGTGGTTCATTGCGAATATTGTTGTCCAATATATTTGGAGAACCTCGGGAGTCTGTAGACATGGTTGTGTTAGAACCTTGACTCGTATTACGATGACCTGAACGAAGACTATATCTGGAAGTCCCTGGTGCCGGAAATGATAATAAGGGATCATTTTGTTCAAGCGATTGTTCGCTTTGCTGTGGTAACATGGCCTCTGGCTCAGATTCTACTTCATTAATAGTATTTAATCTTTTTGCTTTAAGCCTGCGATAATAGGCACGAGATGCTTCTCTACATCTTTGCCTTAGCATTTTTTGTTTCTGAGGTGGCATTTCACTTATTGGTAACACTTTTTTTTCTTGCTTTCTTCTTTGATACCGTGCTCGTTCACTCTCCTTTAATTTTCTGTACATCTCAGGATCACTTTTAATTCTTTCCCTTCTTCTACGATCTCTTTCTCTCTTTTTCTCAAGAGCATCTTCTTTTTTATTTGATTTTCCCATGCTGCAATGGTATTTGGTTCGATATTAATATTAGGACAATAAATAACAAAAGGGTGACATATAAAGTAAATGAAACGTCAAGGCCTCAGGTTGTTTTAAGAAATAGTAGCAAATCTAACATACAAACCTCTTAGGAGGTCAATCAGTACTCTATACTGATTACAAAAAAATGGAAATATATTTTTGCCATCACCAAATTTTTTTTCAATTTGTATGGTGAGGTGGGTGAAGTTGATCGCATCACCCCATACAAAATGATCAATTTTTGGCGAAAAAAAAAATTATTTCATATATCCATATAGTAAATCCTCTTTATTGTGTTCAAACACCATAGCTTCAAATACCAGCTTTTCATGATATCCGAAATACCTCGGCGGGTACCCAGCGCGCGGGCTACATAACTGTAAGATATATCATGTAGTTATGAGATCACGTCACGTACAACTGCGGCGGCCCATCTCCGATAAACGTGGTTCCTGCTCAATGGTTGCACATGAAACACATGAAAGAGGATTTAATATATGAATTTAGGTAAACTAGTGCATGCAATTGTACATAATTAGGCCTTAATACACTCGTGTGATCATATTATGAAACGAGCCGAAGGCGAGTCAAACACACCCGTGTTTGAACGCCTCTTATTATGTATCACTTGCATAAACTACTATTATGTACTCGTATCAAAAACCTTTTTAAACTGATATTTTCTAGATAATATATTCTCATTAACGCGTTCACTTTTTACGCGCGATTGAGACGCGTGAATCCATACTAATATTCTAATGCGAAAGTGTGTCTGTCTGTCTGTCTGTAACCTCTTCACGCTTAAACCACTGAACCGATTTGGATGAAATTTGGTATAGAGATAGTTTGAGTCCTGGGGAAGGACATAGGATAGTTTTTATCCCGGAAATCATCCCCCAAGGGGATGAAGTGAAGGTAAAATTTTGTATGGAGCTACGGTATAAACGAGTTCCACGCGGACGGAGTCGCGGGCAGAAGCTAGTGAGTTATAAGTGATAAAAAATAACTCATTGTAGGTAGATGTAATAAACTGCAAGATCTAGTAGCTGTTAAATACTGAGTTTCTTAATGTATACAATAATTCACAGAGCTTTAGAGTTATTGGTTGATTTTTAAAACTTGAACGTGTTAATGAGAATCTTCGAAAACCAAAACGCGTGAATGAGACACTTACGTTCGTAGTCTGTGATCCGTACAACACTAACACGTCTCTCCACCACGGGGGTCTGGGCACGACTGACGGGCCGACGGGCGGCTTACGCGAAATGTGTTAGCGACGTAGGTATCTTAGTTTAATGGACTCGTATGAACAAGAATTAACGTGCCGCGCGAATGAGGACGGTTCTCGGGACAAAGTTCTAGATTTTCATATGTTCATTAGATAGGTTTTATTGAATATATTTAATACTTTTTTATAAAGAAGATATCCAATCTTTTACTTAATAAAAATACTTCCATTCAACCTTCCTATGGTACGAGTATATCATCAGGGATATGTGAGTGATTTCGGAAGTGGGACACCACTCGTTAATGAGGAGAAGGGGTATTGGTATTTTTTTGTTCAAGATGGGTATTGAATATGTACCTACTTGAACATGCACGTACACTTCAATACAAGGTACCTTCTACGACCCAAAAATATAAAATCTGCTAAATTCAATAGATTTATATTTTCTAAATGCGAGGACATACAAAAATGCCTGTCTGGAGAATGACCGATAAGTAGGTATCAATATAGAAAACTCACCAAAATTCCCTGAGAAAATATCAAGCTTCAACTTATTTATTCCATTTTAAACTTGTGGTTTTCATGGAAAGTTCTACTGTATACAGACCATTTATTTCTTAATCCATAGACTACTATAATATTATAAATTCGAAAGTGTGTCTGTCTGTTTGTTACCTCTTCACGCTTAAACCGCTGAACCGATTAAGATGAAACTTGGTATAGAGATAGTTTGAAAACTGGCGAAGAACATATGGTAGTTTTTATTCCAAAAATCACCACCTAAGGGGATGAAATGGAGGGTGAAAGTTTGTATATAGGTACGATATTTATAAACGAGGTCGCCCCGGACGGAGTCGCGGGCAGAAGCGAGTTCAATATAACAATAGAATTTTAACTGACAAAGTCTTTGTACTAGTTTTACTTATTTCGATCATTAGGTAAGTGCATTTCAAACACAACCACACATTTTTTTCTGACGACCTCCGTAGCAGTTGGTAGTGACCCTGCCTACGAAGCCGGAGGTCCCTGGTTCGAATCCCGGTAAGGGCGTTTATTTGTGTGATGAGCACGAATATTTGATCATGAGTCATGGATGTTTTCTATGTATTTAAGTATTTATTTATCTATATAAGTATGTTTATCGTCGTCTAGTAGCCATAGTACAATTACAATACAAGCTTTGCTTAGTTTGGGACAAGGTCGATTTGTATACGTTTGTCCCCAAATATTTATTTATTTATTATGTTTTTGCGTTTGGAAATTATTTTCTCTGAAATGGCATTACGATCAACGCACGATTTTTCTAATGTTGTATGGAAGGCTTAGAATTGATCACAGGCAGTCAGTCTAGACTACGCATAATTATAAACGTGACGCTTATTGAGCACATTGTCACAATCATTAACGTTGACGACGGAACTATTACACGGGAGCGGCACTCGTAAATCCATTAAATTAGTCGATATTAGTCGAAGAATATTAAATTTAATTAAAAAGACGGTTCATTTGTAATATACAGGCTGTGCTATACAAATGTTAAACGACTAGGGTAGGTAAGTAAAGAAAATGGTAGGAGTTTGGAAATAGTAAAAAAATACCTATCCTACCATACTTACCTTACATACAACTTGTTGCAAGGGTCTAACGTAACCTACCTAGTAGTACCCTAGTCGACTGGCTGGCACACGCTCTGTAAAACATCCGGTGTAATTTCTCCCAACGCGGATATTACAATTTCGTTTTTACTTTTTCTTAATTTTATTTTATAGGCGTAGTTTTAGCTCCACTCCAACATACCGGCATAAAATAGCAAGAAAATATTACAATAATATATGATATAAAAAAAGGACAGCCATACTTACAAACAAAATAGGTACCTACTCCAGGTTAGAATAATAGGTGTTTGAGTTTGACCAATTTCGTACATATAGGTAACATGTATCTCTCCAGTAGGGTGTCACATGCGCGTTGCCTACCATATAAAGTCCACCTACAATGAGAGAAAACGCGATTCGCGTATAGAAAATAGACTATGTTCTTAATAATATCGGTAAGTACCACCTAATACATAACATAATATATTTTTGATAATGAATTCAATCATCGTCATGAATAAACAGCGTAGTGTAGATTTAGGTGGGTAACCTAAATCTGATTTAGTTCAAGCTCTCTCAAAAATGCAACCTCCATTTCAAATTGCAATGCAACTATGTAAGTTAACATTAACAGACAAAAAAAGCGTTGTAACGAACCTATTTTTATAGTTATCTAGGCAAAGAAACTACACCGCTCACTTCGTAAAATAAGACGTATGTCAATACGAAAGCCATGGCGGTTACCGTCCTTTACTTTCGTCGAGGCAAGCTCGGCCGCTTTCGCCGATCGATACGCGGCGTTGCCGCTCCGTGCGTGTTTATTTTTATTATTTGTTGCCAATCAATTGTGATGAGGGAATAATGACACCTGCCGTGGTGTTAACATTTGTTTAACATGTCAGCCGGGAATTTGCAGGGTTGCTTGCGAAATGTCTAGGTACTGACATTCGGTTGGTATTTGTTTAGACTTTAGACTATCATCCGGGTAAATTTAGACCGAGATAAGATTATGTTGCGTAGCGTAGTGCAATGCACCCCCACAGTGTACCAACATTTACCAACTAGGTACTTTCTACTTATGTATTTAAGTACGCTTTCGACGCTTGTATTTACATTAAGTAATTTAATTTTGTGCTTGCAAACTTTCTTCACAAGTAGCTAGGTACTTACTACTACTAGGGTAAAGTTCTATAGGTATGTAGGAACCTAATTCTCCTTTGTTACAATAAAAAATAAAAACTGGTATTTCCAAGCAGGAAGGATCCGAAGGATTTTTCGAGTCTTTTCTCTTCCATTATTCCATTTCCATACAATAGGATATAAAAAAATAACATTGCGTTGACGTTGAATGCCGTGGGCAGTGTGCACGGCACGGTGAACAGAGCGAGAGCGTAGCTCGAGGCGCCATCTAGTATTTTTGTATTTCAACAAATTAAAACTCTTCTGTTACAATAAAAAATCTAAAAAACGTATATTCGAAGCAGGAAGGATTATTGTACTCTTTTCCCTTCCATTATTCCATAGAATAGATACATCATTGTATTAAATGCAATCTGCGTGTAGAGCGTCGCTCGAGGCGCCATCTAGTATTCTTGTATTTCAACAAATTACAACACTATGACCAATGACCATAGACAAATAACAATTAGTAATGATCCTAGTGACATAGTCGAATAATGCTTCGATTATGACAGCTCTACTACACTAGATGGAGCTGTATCGCGTTATACAAATATTTGAGATACTTTGACTCATGAACCTATAATTTAGTATGGACAGGCTATGGTAATAATAATACCACGTGCGAGCGAGCTGGTAGCATACAAATCTCGATAAGTGTGACAGACAGAGATATATCATTCGTTATCCTTGTCATAGTTCCACTTTTTTTCTATTTGGCACAACAGTTGTGGCATACAATGCTGTCAATGCTCGCGCGTGGCTGCATACGAATCCGAAATATTTAATATTATTGTGAATAAAATAGTGTCCTAAAAGTAATTTACGCACGATAAGGTATCTCGTGTTCCGTCTGTGCCAAGAAAATGGTTAATTGTTGCGTGCTTGGCTGTAAAAGCCGGTCGGAACAATGTGATGAAAATATAACCTTTCACACGTAAGTAGAACATCTTTCACTTTTCTGTATACGCAATACGTAAAAATAGCATGGTAAAATTACATTACGCTCAAAATCTTGTAAAATTTGACGATTACAATAGAAATAACATCATTGTTTACATTGTACAAGAAAATATTTTTTGACAAATTATCCGCCCAAATTACGTAGATTGTTTATGGTAAGCTGCGAGAGGTGTTAGAATGTCTTCTCGATTTAGCTTCTTTGCAATCATTTTAGGGATACCAGCCAATACAACTTAAAAATACCCGATTTCTCGGGTAATTTATACTCTAACAAAATTCTCGTACTTGTTATTACATAACATTCGTATATAATGGATGGGATATATTCTTATATACGTATATTTACTCTGTACTCATAGTAAAGATAAGCTTTTATGTAGCGAGTAATCTCGGACTGTTCATCCGATTTCAAAAATTCTTTCATCTGGCTTTATTTAATCCTGCATCTGCGCCTCCGCTTGTGTTCTTTCTACTACGCGGGTGGAGAGGAGACGCGTGGACAGCTAGTAATAAGTAAAGACGATCGACGGTTTAGAATGAATCATAATTTTCTATAAGTCCTTTGCTTGAAAAATTTTATGTAAAATAATGTTTTTTTTTCTAGGTTTCCACTAAATGAGGATGCGCGTGCGCGTAGTATTTGGGTTAAGGCTACATATATATATTTGTGATCGCATTCTCGAAAACAGTTCTTACGATTTTGATGGCATTTGCAGTATAGGGGTTTATGGGGGCGAAAAATCTATCTCATCATCATATCAGCCGAAATGGCCGGTCCTGCGCCATCCGCATCCAGCGGACTCCCGCGACCTTTGCCAGGTCATCAGTCAACCTTGTAGGGGGCCTCCCACGCTGTGCCTCATAAAAAAAATCGATCTAGCTAGGTCTCATATCTGGGAAAAATCGTTCTCAGCATATTTTTACCCGAGCAGAGCTCTTTATCATTAATCTGTAATAATTTGAATATTTGAATAGTAAATGTTTTTTAATATGGTTGTGTCTCATTTCGGTATTTAATGTCATTATTTTTCCCGCCTTAAGCCTGCATCGCGGTCAATAGTAAATTTTACAGCTAATGACAAGTTTACCATTGATCGCCGCGGCCAGGCCGCGCCAGTCTGTGAGAGACTTTAAGCCTCTCACAGACAGGCGCGGCCTGCGGTGGCGGTCAATAGTAAATTTGACACTAACTGTCAAGTTTACTATGAACCGCCACCGCAGGCCGCGCCAGTGTGATTCAGGCTTTATAATAATTAAGTAGATTAGCACGGCTATCACAGGACGCCCCGCGAGCTGTGTCGCGGCGAGGTAGACTGTCCGTCTCTTTCTAGTTAGAACGATTAGAAAGAGACGGATAGTCTACCTCGCCGCAACACAGCTCGCGGGCGTATGTCATGTTCTGTTACTAGAATCATATTTCATGTTATTAAGCTGAATATTACTAGTGGTTGCGAACAGAGCGCCTGCTAGGCAGTGAATGTGTGTAAAGCTTCAGTAAAAACTACTTACAATAAAAGCGCATTATTTAAAATAAACATATGGAAGCGATGGGGTAATTTTTAGTTACATGGCCACCCCACGGGAATCATCTACTTTGTTGCCGTCCCTCATTGTGGCGACACTTACGTCGCCTCTGTAGGTATATACTCTAAGCTTTGACTATACAGTGAACGTCAAATGTAGGCACAGCGCCATCTAGTTCTAGTATTATTATTATGGCGCGAGATATTGTTAAGACTTCGAACATTTACTATAATTTATTTTGCCTGCTCTCGGTAGAAACTGAAAGTAGGTTCAGGACTGATTATAAAAAGGTTTTGGTTTTTAGGGATGGTTTTCATCTGTAGTGTAGGCTATTAATATTATTTATGTAAATACATTTCATGTTTTTTCTGAATATTATGAAGCGAATGACTAGTATAATTACTTACAAGAAAACCACAAATTTATTTTTCAAAATAATTTAATTATAATAATTACACATAGGTACACACATTAAGTTTCCTTAGAATAAGCTTTGCAGAAAATTAAGGTTAAGTATAGAACACTAGAACATACTGTTTCTAAATACATGTAGATAACCTATCGTATCAATTTAATTTATTCTTCTATATATTTACAAAAAACGCAATGATTTTGATAAGACAGGAAAGATTGCAATAAGATTGAAGCGATTAAATACCAACACTAGCGAAACAAAGAATAATAAGTACCATAGCCGTAGTTTTGATAGCAAG
Source organism: Epinotia ramella (assembly GCA_947578815.1). Classification (NCBI taxonomy): domain Eukaryota; kingdom Metazoa; phylum Arthropoda; class Insecta; order Lepidoptera; family Tortricidae; genus Epinotia; species Epinotia ramella. The sequence goes on from OX388216.1 coordinate 20,770,853, forward strand.
TTCAGAGAACGGTGTTTATGGGGTTGCTTACTTAAAATATTAGTGTCTATCGATATAATATAAGTGGGAGCATAAACAAAATATTATGATAGATGTTTGCAGTCAAAATTTCGTATTTTTACGTAGTATTCTTTACTGCGCGTCTATTTACTAAGCAGCAATTTTGACGACTACCCACTATTCGATTCCAAACATCTATTACCTATACCTAACATTGTGTCTGGTAAAATAAATTTAAATAATATAAGTCGTTCCTAAATTTAATTAAGTTGTATCATATCTTTCGTTATCTATAAATTGTGTAAAACATTGGACCACTGTTAAAAATAATATTCTTAACTTAAATAAAACATAGAAACTTGTACAACATAATATTTCCATTACGATGCGCTAGTGCACAATCGGGCCTATTTCATCAAGTTATATTCTTTAAGTCTATACAGGCAACATTGAAACGCTTGGCCAATAACGACTGACCATTGGACCTGAGTTGCCTGTTTGGACGTAAAATCGTAACTTTTAGCTTCGTGAATCGGGCTATATGTACCTACACGGTTGTTCACTTATACAGTGACGCTAATTTTTTAATTATTATTATTTGCTTTCGCTTCACATGCATTACACGTGATGGAAGAAAACATAGTAAAGTTAAGATAGCTGTGTCACTGGATGACCAAGTCAGGCAATCAGAAAACCCTCATGCTTGAATCACACTGTCGCGGCCTGCGGTGGCGGTCAATAGAGCACATGACATTAACTGTCAAATTTCCTATTGACCGCCACCGCAGGCCGCGCCAGTCTGTGAGAGGCCTAAGATGCCATTTTATAATACAGCCTTAGAATTCACAAAAAGGTATCTTCTTGGTGAGGGAATTTAAAAATGTATTATCACCAGCACGGTGATCACAGGACGGCCCGCGAGCTGTGTCGCGTCGAGATAGAGTATCCGTCTCTTTCTAATTAAAACGCTTAGAAAGAAACGGATAGATGTCGCCGCGACATAGCTCGTGGGCCGCTCCCTGTCATAGCCGTGCAGCTCTAGCCCGTTTCTCGAAGGTACAAGTTATAATTATATAAGTTTAAACATGCAACACAGGCCGAATGGCTAGGCTAGGCCAAGGCCAGTCGTTATTGGCCAACCGCCTCAGTGATGTCAAATTAGATTTGTAAAATTAAAAGAATAGAGGTACTCACTCACACATACAACAAGTATAGGCTTTTTGTTGGTCACCATGCAGCTGTCAAAATATTGTACTGTCAGTTTCTGACGTCACAGATATAATACGACTAAAGTATATAGACATGGGACGTCGATGATGTACTAGGTTTCTGATCCTTCTCAATTCAGTCAGGTTAATTAACCTCTATCCCTTTTAGGCATTCGCTAAGACTCCATCTATTAAATCTTCAATCTACGATTAAAACGCATGTAACGGACCGCTGGCAGCACTATGACCAGAGGTCTACGTGTCAAAGATCAATCATTAAACAAATGATGACATGGTCGAATTTAAACTTACGTGAGACATGTTGAAATAATACTAACAATTACACGGTTCAACTCACGTATTCAATGTCACTATGGGCGACATGTTTCGAACTCTTCGGGAGTTCTTCTTCAGGATGAGTGTTTTCGCGGCGGATGATGACATGATTCGTGGATTTTCATACCTTGCTGCATTCTGATAAACCATTATTCTTGACAGTTATAATTTAAAGTACTGCTTTGATAGAAGCGCCATCTAGCGTCTAATCGTGACGTTAGGCCTGACAGCTGTTTGTCGGATGTAGACGGCAGGGTGGTCGTGCGGGGGTCGCTGGACCCGACCCGGCGCGGGGGGGCGGGGGTGCTGTTGCACCGGGGCGCGCTCTGGCGGAGTGATAATTTGTTCTCTGGGCGCCATTGCTGGAAGTAAGAAATTAACCAACAGTGAAAATAAATTGTTTTTCACTTCTCATGCTCGAAAAGTGTGTCATATTAGGCTTAGATAGCGGGGCTAAAGTACATTTAGCCCCTAGGGACAATATGTAAACATATTTATGATTTTAAAACATTTTAAATTGACCGATCTAAACACTTCAACGTATTAAATCCACCAATCACAACTGTTTAAAAAACCGGCCAAGTGCGAGTCGGACTCGCGCACGAAGGGTTCCGTACCATTATCTATAAAAACGGTAAAAAAAAAAATATGTTGTATGGGAGGCCCCCTTAAATATTTATTTTATTTTGTGTTTAGTATTTGTTGTTATAGCGGCAACAGAAATGCATCATCTGTGAAAATTTCAACTGTCTAGCTATCGCGATTCGAGATACAGCCTGGGACGGACAGGGAAGTCTTAGTAATAGGGTCCCGTTTTTACTCTTTGGGTACGGAACCCTAAAAACCATTTGTATTTGTTATCAACTAATCAGAATACAGCTGGGCATTTCTCCGGAGTGGCATTTTTTAGTGTCCAGGGCCAAAAATTCTTCAAATAGGTGCGTGATATTTTTGAATAAAATCTCACATATACTTCAGGCTTTTTGATACCTGGACAAGGATTTAGATATTCTGTAGATATACATATGTTTGAAGAAAAAAAAAATAGCGCCCAAATTGACGTTCAGTGGGAGCGTCCACTACCCAAGTTGGTTTAAACAAAAAATCATAACCCAAGATTGGAATTATAGTACATGTTTTACATCGGTTCACGTAATCAACATTAGTTTCCCCCATATATAATCCATATTACGATAATTTATCTATTAAACTTACTCAATAAAAGCATTTTTTCGAAGCGTCCGGGGGTAACACGTAAACTCAGTGACATTTAGAAAACGCGTCGGCATCATAACAAAGAAATGGCGTAGGAATCTCGCGACGCACACGCCGGTAGCTTTAGTCGCACCACGTTTGCCGACGAGAGCGGACGCCGGCTGATGTCATATAGGCAGCTACTACAAAGGTTTGTTCGTCGTTCGGTGAGTTTGGTTACGTGTTTTTTTGAATTCGGTGAAGCTATTAAATTGTGTAGTGTTTGTGTTTTAATTATTATAAAAGTGAATAAGCAATCCTCAGAGGTATGTGATTTCGTATTGAATAACTCTTTCCAAGTACTATCTATACTTTTTGTGTAATTTGCAAATATCGATCAATATTGAATTCGGTGACATTGATTTCCGCGGATTCGGTGTACTTTTTGGTCACCGAATTCAATAAAATGAGGACCGAAATCAATCTTTATGTATAAATGATTGCTTTTTAGGGTTCCGTAGTCAACACCCTTATATTTTCAGCATGTCCGTATGTCTGTCCGCCCGAGGCTTAGCTCAGTGACCATTACTACTAGAAAAGTGTAAATTGGTTTGGGTATGTAAATCAATCACGCCAACAAAACGGTTAAAATAAAATAATTAACAAAAACTGGGTACTTGTCTTACACGTAAGGTGGGAATGTAATTTTTTTTTGTTAAAAAGTAGTGTAGGATATTGGTAAATATGTAGTTCTAAAAAAAATTGTTTAGTAAAACCATTTGTCAATTCAGGGATCTGTTAACTACGTGGTTTTAAAACTCTAATTCTCATTAAAGTTTAGTGCTGGCTAAATGATTAGTTCAGTCAAGGGTACAGTAACATACGTACATAAATAAGGACATAAATCTGTACACGCTTTTATGACATTGACAATAGAGTCCTGTACAGATATTTATGTCCTTATTAATGTACGTATGTTAGTAACCTTGACTGTACCAGGCTATAAACTATCTTGAGCCGTTTAAGCGTGATCGAGTAACAAACATCCAAACTTTCGCATATACATATAATATAACTAGGATATGTCCCACGGCTTACTATGTATGTAGGTTTGATTATGATCCTGGTGCTGAGTGTAAGGTCACTTGAACTTCCTATGGTAAGCTGTTTTGAGAATAAGGGTATTTAATTTGTTTGTAGGTGTCGACACAACGAATCCTCCTATTACTAAAGGGTCGGCAATGCGCTCTTGGTTATTCTGGAGTCGTTAGGCTAACACCATAATATACTCCTTACGTCGGCATAAACCGACCTGTCTTCTTTATTCTCGCCTAATCCCATTGCAGTTGGGGCCGGCTCTCCTAATCATTCTTCGCCGGGACAGTCTAAGTTTTAATTTATTAATAATTAATTTATAAGTAATAAAGCGTGCAGTATTTAAGTTAAACATATTTACTTTTTAGGATGCTTACTTATTATAAGAGCTATACAAAAGAAGGTAAATATAATATAAATAATTAGGGTTTAGTTACTATGCTTATTGTACTTTATTAGCCGGCCGGCCGTACTGCCGCTCTAAGCCAAAATGGGCACAAGTCTATATGTGGCTCAGCGTTACCTTATTCTCAATACAGCTCATCTTCGGGAGCTTTGGCGACCTTACTCACCACCAAGAACACAACACACTACATGCATACAGAGCAATTAGTGATCTTACATAAATCCACAGTTGAGCTGTTCAAAAAATGAGCGAAATGACATACCACTGTGCTTTATTTTACTTGACCAATAAAATGAAATTCTGTAACTTTCCAACTTATCATTTTGGAATAATAACTGAGCTTGAAGGTTTTTAAGTAATAATTAAATACCTAATGCAGACAGTTTTGCAAAAATTTACGTACTAAGCAAGGTTTGCTACTGTTCAAATATTGCCATGAACGGAGGTGGCAATATAGCTCTGTATTTTGATGATCAAAAAGATAATGCTACATTTTGTCCTTTTATTTATTAAAAAATAGCCAGTTGAATGGCGATGGCGGTAGTCAGAGAATTTTCACAAAACTGCTTATACACTACATAATTTAATTGATATCCGATTTGAAAAGGGTCTACGGGGAAAAAACATCATTAGCATGTCATTTAAAATCTCTATTTAACACACTGATGTCGATAAATCATATGTTTTAGATAAAATGGCAAAAGAGACGAAGGAACAAAAAAAAGAAAAAAGTATATATATATATTTTGTAAGTGTACCAATTGGAAATAAAGGTTATTTTGTAGCAAAAAACATTGTTTAATTTCAAATTTGATTTCGGTGTAAGCATTTTTTGAATTCGGTGATACTATTTTATGAATATTGATTTCGGTGTGTGTGTTTGATTTCGGTGTACGCAAAAACCCGAATATCCCATGAACTACAAGGTTCCTATGAAGGCCTTTAACACCAATATTTTTTAAATGTAGGCCTTTTCTTGAATACCGAGGTCACCAATCGAAAAAGTGAAAAAAAAATACGTTCACCGAAGTCAATCAAATCGAGCCGGCTCGGAGAATCGCCCACCTATATTAAAATCAACTAATCAGGGAACAGAATAAATTTCAAATATTAGGCGTTTTTTATTCCCGAATTCACAATCATTAAAAAAAACAAACGCCTTTGGCCGTCTATAGCTTCGTCCAAACGTTCAAGCGGGGTGGCCTCCAAACATGACATATTAAGCTATTATATTGACCGGGATAGACTGCTGTCTATCTCGTTTTATCTTATGTAGCGTATGCTGTCCACCGCGCTCGGACGTTTGGACCCGGCTTTATATGGTAATTAAGTAACGTTTATTCGTGGTGTCAATATTTTGTATCTGTGTCAAACAGATTATTTAAAAAATCATGCCGCCAAATTGAACAATCTTTTCGCTGTGGAATTTACTATTGATTTTGGATGGATAATCTTTGTTTTCACTATTTTCTCGCAGTCTAAGTTAAAAGTAGAGTGTATAACTCTGGTCTAAAAGCCATATGTATTACCACTCGAACAATTTTCCCTCACTTCGCTCGGGAAAATAACCCTCTCGTTGTAATATGGCTTATTTTAGCCCCTTGTCTTACAATCTACTATTTTCATTTGCAACAGATAAACATTACGAAAATCTCTCATTTACGTTTGCTATTTTAAGATTTTTAAATTCATATAACCTAACAAGGACGTTGTTTGATCGTGACGTCACAAGCAAGTAATCCCTACAAATTCCGTACCTACTATACTATCCGCAAAACTATCTGGCCGGTAGGGCAATAAACGTCCGCTACCGTTAGGGGTGTAACATGTCGATAACTTATATTGTAAACGTCGATATAATTATTATATTTTCAAATGAAATCTTATATCATTATTGATATTGTTTTTAAAGTTATCTAATGAATAATACTAAATGTTTAAGATATTTCTTAAATAATTAGCTAAATACGTGAACGAATAACATACCATACCTGCCAACGGATATAATAGAGAAATTATTAATGAGTGGAAGCAAGTCATCCAAAAAAAATTTACGCATTGGACCAACTTGCAAATGAACACGGTCACGAAGTAATTCGGCTTCCACCTTATCACTGTCAATATAACCCGATACAGTTGATATGGGCTCAAGTTAAAGGAGAAGTTGCGACGAAAAATACCACGTTTAAAATGGCAGATGTTGAGAAATTGTTAAATGAAGCGATCGATCATGTTACAAATGTTACAATCGACGACTGGGTCAAATGTGTTCGCCACGCTGAAAATCTTCAGAACGAAGACCTAGCTAAAGCACGTTTTATTGACACCAACCGTCTTGTTATTAACCTACAAGACGATAGTGACACTGAAGACGAAGAAGAATAGCTAGTATTTTCCTTGTTTAGTTATTTATTTTGTTATACCTCCTTATTATTTTATTGTAATACTTTATTTCAATAGTTCAATATACTTTATATTTTGATAGTAACTATACTTACAATACTGTTATATAAAACACCACGTAATTTATACCTCCTTATTAATTTATGTCAATAGTTCAATATACCTATTTATATTTCGATAGTAACTATACAATACTGTTATATAAAACACCACGTAATTTATGTTCTTTGTTTCATTACTTTATCGACATTCCTTTTTATGCTTAACGCTACCTGCCCTATTGCTGCTCGGCCCGCTCCATAAGCCGTGCAGGTGTGAAAGAGATAGCACGATTCCGATGATTTATGACCTGACCGGCCAGATAGTTTTGCGGATAGTATAACGGAGCGTTTTTGACATTTCATAAAAAGAAGCTGATTTGAGTTTTGTCAATAATTACCGTATTGCATTGTATAATATGTACCATAGAGGAAGAATAGATAGAGGGACTCACAAACACGTCCACACATGAGTGACAAGGATGTAAGCATGCACAGACAATACTACAGAAAGAACGAGATAAAATGTCAAATCTCCTGTCGGAAGAAAACTGAACCTGATCTCACCGATATAACACAACTAAATACAAAAGACAAAAGACCGATAAAAGACATGAAACGTCAAGAATGTATTAGTCTTCTGATACTTCTAAATTTAGTAAGGTTAATTTACCATCGTCCCTTTCGAGCATACGCTACGCTACGACGAAGACATCTATCCTCTATCTAGGATCTGTGCTAAATCCTTTGGTCTACGAGAAATCAGACACTCCTCATTTTGCGTACATTCAAAATTTAGAAGACTCATCCTTCAACATGATTTTCCATATAGGGCTGTAGACACTAGATAAAATAATCAATAAATATGTCATATTTTCTCGAAAAAGGATAAAAAATGTAGTCAAATGGAGAAAAAATCAACGAAAAAGGTTAAATAATCACGAAGTTACAAGTGTCCAAAGGTTTAAGAAGGGGTATGTTCTGTCCTTAACGCATAAACGCATATGAAACGATGACGCTGGAAGAATGTGACGTCACAGAAGACGGCAACGTGCCGCGCCGCATCGTGGTCGGCGCCGCCGTCGACGCGGCCCCCCGGCAGCAGCCTGTAATGTGACGTCACACACCGTTTGCGTTTACTCTCTCTAACAAGCAATATCAAAACGGTTGTAGCTTCGTAATTCTTTGAAATATCTGAATGGGATTTTCGTCACTAGGCATATTTTTTTGCCTTCTTTCTTTTGGAGTACTTAATACAAATTTTCGAGTCTACACCCCTATTGACGCTGGTATGACCGTTTTGTTAAACAAACCTATTGTAACAGAACAGCATTATCTGTTTTTTCGTCGTTGCAACGTCTGTATAATATCATTATCATATTTGTAAGATTATCAACATAGAAGTTTTGTATCGGTAAAGGTTAAACACAAGGTTAAGGTTTACAGGCTCGACCGCAATAATCGGGTATCTGTCAAGGGCCAAGACATTTTTATGGCTTGAGCCCCTTGTGGATAGATTTTTACAAGAACTCGGATGCTTTAGGCGGCTAGAGTTCCCGAGGATGTGCTGTTTTGGGACTTAGAGGCCTACATTTCTAACTGTGAACACAACGAATGCTCATATCAATAAAGAGTCGGCAAGGCCCTGACGACTCCTTTAAGCGTACTACACACTACGAAGATATGGTAAGATTTTATCTGCGTAGTGTGTAGCACGCTTTAGAGCCGCATGCATCTATGCTTGCTTTGTGTTTGCTTGCCATCAGGCGGGCCGTATGCCTGTTCGCTACCGTCGTGTTTCATCAACGTAAAATATGGCGCTGGCAGGCTGTCCCATAGAAACTTGTCAAACTTTCCATACATTCAGATTTTAACGAACACGGTTTACGATTATAGTGAAAGTTTGTATGGAGCTACGATATAAACGAGTTCCACGAGGACGGAGTCGCGGGCCGAAGCTAGTTCAATGGTGTATAAAAATAATGATCACCTCAATCAGGGCACATCAGGGGAAACGAATGAAAAGTGGTAACATAGCTTAAATAATAATTTTCCTGAAACTGAAATCTTATTTATTTATACTTAAGGAGTACCAAACCAACAGCTGCAAAAACATGATACAAGTCTTACATAGTAATACAAAGCCAATAAAGGAACTCGCAGATAGAAACAGTGCAGATAGAGACAGTTATTGTTCGCCATTGCTGTTATCTGCCAAGTGCAAATAAAAACGTCACTATAGTCTGATTGCGCACGCGTCACAACAAACGGGGAAAGGTTTCAACTTTGCAAAGATATCGTTTATAGCCCAGAAAGTAACGAAGACTACCTACTTAAGTTACGACGTGTATGTTTGACGCTTTAATGCCTAATAGTTGCCAATAATTGTTCATTGTGTTACTTGAATTAAGATGGAAAGTGTGACACTTTCGTTGTCAAGTATTGGATCAGTGTCAAGCACTGAGATGTTTAGCTTAAATTAAGTTTCCCATGGTTGATAATTGTATTGAAAAGTGCAAAATTCATTGATACACACACGCCAGAGGGACGGAACGTTCCGAACGCGCGCTAGGACAATTTAACTGTCTGTCGTTTTTAAATATAAAAATTGACATTTAGATCGACCTGACGCGCGTACAGTGCGTTACGTGATCGACCTGCTGGTCCAAAAGAGGTAGGCAACAGCACCTGAACTTTACATTTAATTGCTACTTCTAGCAATCAAATGTTATAGATGTAAAACATGTGATATTGCCGTGATGGGTTGCTTACCCATCGCCCGCAACAACCCTTCAACCCTGATCCCAGTCTACTCTTAGGGACATAAGACATACAATACAACACCTTTGGGTAGAAAGAGGGTGGTGCTTTCAAACACGACAACACCCAAACGACTTTGAAGAGTGAAAAGTTTTAAGGACTGACTAGTGAAATGGTCAAAAACACTTGAATTTTATTTTATACTACGACGGTGGCGAACAAGCACACGGTCTGCCTGATGGTAAGCCGACACTGTAGCCTATGAACGCTTGCGTTTACAGAAGAATAACAAGCGCGGTGCCGAACCAGTGGTCTTTAGTGTCCCGTACCAAAACTGGTCCAACGAAACACTTATTTTATCACCCTAAGAATAAGATTATATCTAATATCAGACTATTACTTACCAAATTTGGCTTAAAAAAACCTCTTCTATATTTCAGTATGAAATAGACGTATTTACTTGTTATGTATTCGAGTGTCGGCAACCACCTCGGTTGTTGTTGTGAGGCTCAGAATCACGGAGATAGGCTATCGTTATCTGGTATTACAGTGTGATAAACATCGAGATATGTTATGGATGTTTTTAGTAATACAACCTGATTTTAACAATCTATTTATGCGTATAGATCCAGAGATTCCAGAGACCAGGCTTTCTGTTTGCGAAGAATCCTTTGGTCACATCGCCCGGAAAGAGGGACAGAACCTGGAGCAGCTGATGGTTACCGGCAAGATGGATGGCAAACGACCAAGAGGGAGGTGTCCAACTAGATTGGCCGATCAAATACCCTCGACACTGGATACAAACTTGCATGAATCACTTCACGCTGCTAAGGACGGGACAGATGGAGAGACATAGTACGGAAAAAACTAACTTCTCCGGGGAGTTCACGACCCTCAGCAATGAGGAACACGACGCAAGGAGGAGATGGTTCTAGCGACCCGCCCGTGTCGTTATCGTACCTACAACAGTCTACATGAAATACACTACTTTCCTATTTTTAGTTCCGTACCAAAAAGTTCGGTGGACTGATGACCTGGTCACAGAATAGATAATAGTACAAGTGCAGAAGGCTGCACACTCCTTTGATCTTTACATAATCCGCTTTTTTCTCAGCCAAAACATTATGATTTATGGCCCTCTAATATCGTCGACTCTAGGGCTGTTATACGCCACGCGAACTAGACCTCTGCCTTCGCTTAGTTACTACGCATCGAGGTGTCAAGATATGTTTGTGGGTGAGCGTTGAGGTGAGCTTAAAACAAGTTACAGAATAGGGGGGCAGGGCTGTTATTCGCTACGCGCTAATACGGCTCACTCCGCCGGTCACCCGTCACGATACTAGACCTCTACCTACGCTTGGTTACTACGTATCGCGGTATCGAGATATATTTGTGGGTGAGCGTTGAGGTGAGCTTAAAACAAGTTACAGAATGGGGGGCCAGCGCAAGCCAAAAGGAACGTTAAGCCTGTGTACGAACGATGAAAATGAATTGGCTCACTCGCCGCGTCGCCGATAGTGAGGGCTGACAACGACTAAAATTAAAATAATAATGAATAATGTATTGCCCATTTATTTCTTGCATTCAATATAGAGCAATAATAGTAGATTACTGCAGAGTAGTGCAGAGGCCGTGAAGTAAGGGATTGCTGGACGAGATTGGGGTAGACGGCCGAGTCGTAGACGAGGCCGAATACAACGAGTCCAGCAATCCCTGTTCCGGCCGAGGATTGTATAGGTATAGTACTTTTCTCAAACGATGTGAGGAAATATTAAAATTAAAATAAATACTTGGTAATCAATTAAATAATAGGTCATTTGCGCCTTTTTTATTTTTTAAACATGCCATTTGAACAAGCCGTTCGAGCACCATGTTTAACCGCACATAAAGTATAGTACCATAGATTATTTTTATTTTTTTTATGAAGCAAGTATGCTAACAGTGTCTAGTGGTGGTTGGCAGTATGTAAATTTTCCTTTGTCAGTTTAATATTAGTAAGCAAATTTAAAAAGTTAGAGTAGCGGACAATCAGTAATGCAAAATCTTGTTGCTTTATTTTTAAACATTTTAATATGTAGGTAGTACCTATAGTAAAATAAAATACCCAACTCTAAAAACTGTGTCGGTGCATTTATGCCGTTCATTTTATAGTCTTTGCTCACTTCAATTTCATTTCTTTAATGAATTACACCATTTCGATTTGGATTATTAATTAATTTATATATTTTATATACCTATGAAACTATCAATCAAATGATTGTTGAAGTGATGAATAAAAAATCATCACTGGTAATTTTACAAAGGTGACATCTAATATTATAAGAACCTCTATGACTATGACTAGTCCAGTCAATAAACTGACAACTTGTATGAAAAAAAAAAAACAATTTTGGAAATAATTTATAATAGCTTATCTTTTCTGTGTAACGGATATATAGCGTCAATTAAATAGTTATCCAGCGACAGAATCCGACAAAATTTCAGACATCAAAAAAATGATAAATTAACTAGCTTCTAAAAAGTCAGGAAAAATATTAATAAATATTTTTGTCTTTATGTTGGTTCATTTACATTTGATTTTTAATATTCAAGTTAAATCATACAAAAAAAGGCAATGCATGCTTCATTTAAATCTACATAATTTCATCCGGGTGGAAAGTCGGATTCTTGAATAAGTACAGAATCTTAGAATAACATTTTAAAACGAAATCAACAAAAAAAACGCTATTATAAATTAATGTTTTTCAAAACCGTATTTTGCCTGGAGTAGACGCCTTTATAGGCATACGAAGTTGTTGGTATATTTTACTTTACTAGAATTTAAATTCACATAGCTACAGGTTGGCCCATTTAGATCGGTCAGTATGGGAAAGTCTGAAACTATAAGACATACGAAGATCTGCAGTTTTTCTTGTTTTTAATATCGATGACATGGTTCCTAAGAACAGATCTTCGTATGTCTTATAGTTTCAGACTTTTCACAGAAATTTCTTTTCAACAGAAACAATGCACAAACAGACGAATGCGGCACGTTCACTTGCGATATATTTACGATTTACGTAAGCGTGTGCGCGCGAAGTAGCGTGCGCCGATCCGATGCACAGCGTGGCAGCCACTGATTAGTCCCCATCAGATGGGGAACCGGCGTGTACTTGTAGAGATGACCGTAAATCGCGGAGTGAGCCGCGCCTGACCTGCTGGTAAAGGCGGACTGCTGGATGCGGGTGGCGCAGGACCGGTCATTGTGGCACTCTATGGGGGAGTGAGAGGCCTATATGACCAGCAGCGGACGTCTTTCGGCTGATATGATGATGATGAGGTACTAAAAAGTTACAAAAGGAACCCTTATGGTACGGTTCCGTCCATCTGTCCGTCTGTTACAACGTCAGTCAATTAGAAGTTTGGAATAGTTGTAAACAAGGCTTAACATAGGTCTATCCTACCTCGGGACGCACGCGGTCGAATTCGGAAAGCGATCCCGCGGAGCCCCAGCAAGTCTAGTCGTTGGGTTTAAACGGTATCGGTAGTTCAAGGCTTCTGTCGCGGTTGGTCTGTCATACCTGCCCTGCCCTCCTCCCCGCGGCGGGCGGGATGCGTAAAGGCATTTCCCCAACGTAAAAAAAAGAAATAGAAAAGTTCCTAACCTACCTACCTACCTATATAGCCCTACTACCTACTTACCTATATTTCATTTGCTATGAAAAATAACGGATTTCGTGGCAAATGTGTATGTGCGTATGTGTCCACAGTTTCTTTTTTTTTTGTAAGTATATGCATCCAGGTGGGTCCCATTTTTTTTTAAATTCAGGTGGTTGATGGGATCCATGAGGAATTGAGAGAACTCCTCAATTATATTAGGCACGCGTGTAGTGATTTTGGTATTTTCTATTATATCTCGTGTATTTACACCCGGAAATCATAAATTTGGTGGAGTGGAATTGATGATGAAGACCACAGATGACTTATGGAATTCCTCAATTATGTACTTAAAAGTACAAAAGCACGCCACAGATTCTGATAAGATTCCGTTGAATAGCAGCTAATGAAGTACCAAAGGTGATCCTTGTGGAATCGACGGAAGTCCTCAAATATTATCGGGCCACATACAGCAATTGGGTTTTTTTCTTTTATAATCAACGCATTTGCTCTCGGAAATCAGTTCATGTGGTAAATTGGAAAATAAATGTGGAAATGTTCTCGTGGCTTGGCGGAGTACTAAATTGAAGTCGGTTAAAACTTTGTTTTTAAAGTAAATTATTGTCTACTATGTTTAGAGAAAATGTTGAAAAAATAAATAAAAATACCGATGTAGCTAAGCATTTGTCACATAATCATAAGTACTTACTAGCAAGTATGTAATGATAAAATGACAACCATGCTACGCCCGTAGCAGATATTAATCACTAACTTATTTTCGGATATGTATGTATGTATGTATGTAAGCACTTTATTGTACACAATAACAGGTTAAGGCGATGCCTTGATTTGAGTCGAACACGCCGCCTAGACAGAGACACGCTGATGCCTTCCGCGCACGAGGAAAAGAGATGTAACACTCTTCAGGAATGGCCTTTTTGGACAAATTTCGATAAATACCTAACTTAGTGAAGTTTTATTTAAATTTTATAAAGTGAGATTTTAGATGAGATAAAATACTATAGTAAAATAATGTATCGTTTGAGTAGGCTGAGTAAAAAAAGGAAAAAACAGACCCAACTTTGGATTTTTTTTCTATCGAGGAAATTTTAAGCAATCATGTATCGATAAAATCAGATGAACAATCATATAGTCAAGAATCATATATCTGAAAATCAGACCTTATTGTTTCTTAATCTGGTCAGAACGGCGTTTCAAAGCACGCGATAATTTCCAATGCACAGCCTTAAAGAATATACATGTCACACAATAGATCAAAGTACAAAGGCGAACTTATCTCTATAAGGGATCTCTTCCAGCTAACCTTTGAGCAATTGAGAGGAAGGTAGGTAGAACGAGATAGGCAAACTTATACCGTGTACAAAAACACAGAGAAAATGAAAACAAAACCTAATAGGTATTAATCCTAGACAAATAAAAACATGCCTATACATATATAAATATACAATATAAAATATAATACACACTATCATATGGAATATATATATCGCAAAAAAATATGTAAATGGTCCTTTAAGCCGGATTTTATTAGTGAATTAGTATACGAATGGTCATCGGTATCGTGTTATCGATAGTATTATAGTATTGAACTCTGCTCCTGAGACCTCTGTGTGTAGCAGTACTATAATTTCGGATTATCGACTACGATTATATTATAACACTTTAAGATCCGAAGATAATCCGGGAGCAATCTCGAGCGCCATCTTGTAATTGTTAAAACGAATCTTACTTGAACAATATTCCTTGGCTGCTAAAAAACGTCCAGGTCTATTAGCGATGATTAGGTACACCTATTTGCGTATTTTTGCATGCGGTTAATGCGCCCACCCTCCTTCCGCACGTGCAAACATGGAAATCATTACAGCAAACTACTGAACACCAATAATGACAAAACCTCGACACGTGTTTTGCCTGTCCACGGGGCATCATCAGGAGATGCTGGCAGGAGATGTTGCTGGCACCACGGCCACTGAGCAAATCATCATGGACTTCCGAAATCTAACGCTTTATTCGATCGCTTACTTGAAAAGAAATGTTTCTTATTTGCACTATTGCTTCTCCTTCCCCACTCCTATCCCCCACACAAATGCATGCGTGCACTCACAGGCACTTATCTGGCTTTCAGCAGCGATCCCCTATTAAAATTTTCAACCGCAATTTGAAATAGGTACAATATTAAAATGAATGTGTAATTGAGCAGCGTCATTTAATTAGAGGAGAGGCGATAAAAAGCTCCATTACAGCAACATAGTGTTGCAGCGCATTAAAAAAAGATGTAACTTTTTGGTCTGTTCATACAACTTATGACCTTTTTCAGTAACACCAGTGCAATCTCCTTTTGGATGCGTACGGACGTATGCCCCGCACTCATACAGTGTTTTAAGGCTCTTTTTAAAATATGTTGGGAGAGGTGGCCCTATAATTAAAATATATCTGCATATCACAGTAATTGACATAACGTAAAATATGACGCTTATGTAACTAACAACTTGCTTTGGACTCGCGCACGAAGGGTTCCATACCATCGTAGAAAAATAGTATATTACTACAGAGGCCGGGAAGTAAGGAAGGGGTTGCCGGCAGAGTACATATAGACTAGTAGTTATGTTATGAGGCTGGAAACCCCTTTTCAAGCCGAGGTATGTATAGTGCTTTTCTTATAAACGTGCAATAAAATAAATAAATAAAACTCCAATAAATCAACCTAATTTTCATGGCTGAACGCCGTGATGCTGTGCCTCAATTTGTGGAACGGAAATTAAAAAAGACAATTTTGTATGAAATGCCGTTACGAGTCTCTCGTCTCGCTGCGCCCGAAATGTGACACTTCGAACTTCGAAGCCCATTATGAAGGACACAACGTCAATATTTCATTCCATGTTTGAGAAAATAATGTTTTTTGTTGTTATATATAACACATAAGACATAACAAACCGGCAACAGTAGCAATACATATTCCGTAAAAAAAATGTCTGCCTGTGGTTCATGAGATAAAGTCCACAGACGGATAGCGGAGGCTTAGTAATAAATCCGTTTTTAACCATTTCGGGAACGGAACCCCAAAAAGCAAATGGAAATAATGGAATGCGAGTTAATTCGGTTGGTTAAACAAAGAGAAATATTTGTATTAGGTATCTTTTGTTGTACTACGGCGGTGGGGTGGCAAACCAGCATACGGCATGCCTGATGGCTAGCACAGACCTGACACACCGTAGCTTATGGACGCTTGCGAGTCCAATAATAATAGATAGTTTTTATCCCGGAAATATTTTCCTAAGGGGTTGAAATGAGGGGTGAAAGTTTGTATCTGTACTCATGCTTGAATTTAATGATAATAAAATTACGTCTTTAAAATGTCAAATTGACAGTAATCCATTTGTCCAAATTCTACTCGGCTAAAATTTGCTCGACAAATTGTAGCAATTCCTTTATGATTTAATAGAATAACAACCTTTCATGTCATTTATTTTAAAAAGCAATAAAGTATTCACTGGATTTTTTTTTTTTAATTTTTGTTTTAATATGGTTTAAGTTTTTAAATAATATTCTTAATAGCTAGCTAAACTTATTAGTTTCATTTGGACGAATAAAACTGTCATTTTTGTCATGGTGACTTTTGGACATTGACAGTTTTTGAAAGCAAGGTGCAAGGTGTTGTTTTCTAGAACTTGAAAGAACATAACAATTTCTAGAATTTACATCAGCTTTTGTGATCATTCTAAAACGTTAAACCCACGCTATTATCCACACTTGACTAGTGTCTAAGCCGCGAGTGTATTGATTTGGTGAATAACCTCACAATAGTTGTTTAATACTTTTCATTCATAAACATGGCTTCGAATAATCCTGGCGGTAACAATCCTATTGCTGGAGCCCTGACGTTCCCCAGCAGAAGCGGAGAGGTTCAACGCATGGCGGAACAGCCTCGGCAGCCACGGAATCTACAGGTACATCATTAAAAATGAGTTTATGATTTTTTTTCATGACCCTCCTTATTAGATTTTTCATGTTTTGTGTAGTTAGCAGCAGCAGCCGTTACCCAGACGACAAACCAATTGCCGGTTGTGACTTAGTGTATTTCCCTTTGAGATAATGCTGCTTATTTATTGTACTACTCTATATTAGGCTTAAATTCCGGTACATTTTGTGTACTGATTGTGAAATTTATATACATGGTAATAATTAAAAAGAATATATGTATGAATACTGAACCTAGGTGTTTTATCAAAAAAAAAGTTACTAGTCAGTCTATAATGTCAAATTATTAAATTGCTAATATTGAATTACTGTAATTGTTATCATTTCTCATTTTAGGGCCTCCTCAGGTTTGCTATGGAAGCAACAAAGGCTGAAGATGCTCCAGGAAATTCAGGATTAGGCCCTATGGATGAAGAGGTAATCTTGTATGATGTGCTACCCCTACTCCTTACTTGAAGTAACCATAATCATGTGGTGAAATTGTTGTACAATGCCCGGGCAGTTATAGATAATGAAGAAGTTACTTGCCATTCTGGCTGTGGAATCCTAGAGAGGCAAAATAACTGGCATTTAGGGTGTCACTTATTTATTTATTTATTTATTCAATCAATACCTTAAATCTATCATTACAGGCTTATTACCTAATGCGATAGATAAATGAATATAATAATACTAACACATTTAAATACCATAACTTATAAATACAATTACTGACTATATAGGTAGCACGGTACAAACATAGTGGCCTTTGCAAACACGTTGAGGGAGCATGTATATATATCCAACGTAAGTGCGTCTTTATTTATGGTTCGAATGTGGTTCGAATAGCCCATGTTAGTCGGCCAGCAGCGGGGGCCGGCGTCGACTTCACACGAACGGGTCCGGCACGTCCAGCGCCAGGGCGCCCGCCACCCTGGGGTTGCATAACTAACCCCGTAGTACTTTCACCACATATACCTTAGAGATAACTAACATACTTGTTTTGGATACGCTCCAACATGAGCTTGATCAACATCAACTTTTTATGATCTATCAAAAATGTCTGAATGTCAAGGAGTTTTGACATGTCTTGATTGTCTCATGATACATGTTCTACTATAGCTTTTACTCCTTGTTGTTTTGTGTTTTTTTTGTTTACTATATTGTTGTCATACTTATCATGTGCAAGGGCTTAATCCATTCCATAAATTACGTCATAATTTTTGTCGATTTTTGACCCCCCCTATCATCATCCTGTTATTCCTTGAAATGGACCCTCCCGGCCTAATAAAATGACTATCGTCATCCAATGGCCAGACCCCCCCCCCCTATTTTGAAATGACGTAATTTATGAATAGCCCCTAAGATGGGCACATGTTAAGTATGTAGTAGTATATTATGTACCTAATTATTTTGAATACAATAATGGGCATAATATTTATTGAACGAATTTATTTTCTAACTATCAATGTAACATTTCCAGCGAAGGCGTTTCCTTGAAGAAGCCCTAAAGAGCCTTACAGTGGACGTAGCCAAGGTACTACAGGATGCCATCACAGTACTTGCGGACCCCGACAAGATGCATTCAGTGCAGTTGGGGCAACCGCTGCCGGATGACATCGACCAGGCATTCAGTAGCGTTATGGACTTTATAGACGACATAGACACTGCCAATGGTAAGTTTCTTGCGAACTGGAAGGAAATTACCTGAAAGGAGAGTGGGCAAAAATGTATGGAGCTTGGACCAAGAAAAAAAAATGGCGGCTACTTCTGGAAGTAGGCTGTATTTAATGGTAGTGATATGTACTTTAATTTTTTGAAAACCTAACTTCCATGTCATGGATTGTTTCAGAGTTATGATTTATTAAATAACAGGAGAATAGAAGATAAAATAACGCAAGCGCACAGTACACAACCAACTACTCGCAATCTTTCTTAAATATTCACATCTGAGAGTTATGCTCATAAGATTAAATGAAGCACATATTCATAGTTTTCATTTAAAATTAGATTCCGAAGTGGCCGCTAGTTTTATTTTTCAACCTTTGGTCCAGAAGTGCCCAGTCTCCTTTGGCTAGTATATTTTGATCCATTGATTATGATGGAACCCTATACCCTATGTGTATTAAGTCATATACACTGTTTAAAAAAGTCCTATAGGTAATTAGTTAAGAGCCCCTTCGGGGCCCAACTTGGAAAGGTAGGTAAGGAAAAAAAATAAAAATTAAAAAGTTATTTTATGAACAACGGAAATCAGATTATATACATAAAAACAGCATTGTGCATGCTCTCGTGGACATTGCAAATGTAAATCGAACAGGAATGTAAAAGGAACAGGAATGTAAAGCGAACAGGAATGTAAAGCGTACAGGAATGTAAAGCAAACAGGAATGTAAAGTGAACAGGAATGTAAAGCAAACAGGAATGTAAAGCGAACAGGAATGTAAAGCGAACAGGAATGTAAAAGGAACAGGAATGTAAAGTGAACAGTGTCGGGATTCCTACCCACAATGGCTTCTGACCGCATTGTATGGAAAGACATCATGATTAGGGATGAAATGACAAAGAAAAGAAAAATCTCAATTGCTCACATATGCAGGATATATCTTTTTTAATACTTCGGCGGAGGTAAACAAGCATAAGGCTCGTCGGATAGTAAGTAGACACCGCCGCGTATGGACGCTTGCGACAACAAAGAACCACAAGCGACCCTTTATAGAATTTTTCCCTTATACTTGTTGTCAACTGTTTGACTGTGAAGAGTATTTCCAGATTTCTACAAAGTGGGCGGGTTCTCCATCTTCCCCGTCTGCTACGGCAGCGAGAACGAGGAGATCCGCGCCAAAGCCAGCGGCATTTTGGCTGAGCTGTGTCAGAACAACCCGTACTGTCAGTCGCGGGCACTGGAGAGTGGACTTCTTAATGTGCTGCTGGCTCTAGCGAAGACAGAGCGCGGGGAGGCGCTGGCCAAGTGCGTTTCTGCCATCTCCTGTAAGTTATAGACGAATATTTTAATAGTATTTCACATCTCACCACTCAAGGCCACTCTCAAGGTAACCGATATAGCCCTCCGAATCGCTGAACTTAAGTGGCAGTGGGCGGGCCACATAGCACGTAGAACCGATGGCCGTTGGGGCGGAAAGGTTCTCGAGTGGCGACCACGTACCGGAAGGCGCCGTGTGGGTAGGCCAAGGTGGACTGATGACCTGGTAATGGTAAAGGTTGCGGGAGTCCGCACCCAACCGGGCGGCGCAGGATCGGTCATTGTGGAACTCTTTGGGGGAGGCCTATGTCCAGCAGTGGACGTCTTTCGGCTGATATGATGATGATGATGATGATCTCACCACTTCTTAAGGCTGTGAATTGGAAAATATTATGTTCTTTAAAATAAAATGCAATTCTAGTCAAATTAGGAAACAGGGTCTGATTTTCAGTTAAATGATTCTTAACTATTGTTTCAATTTGTCTTATTATAGCAGAAACATAATTGGTCAAAATTTCTTTAATTGAAAAAAAAAAAACCATAGCCCGTCTTTATTTAAGATTGAGATTATTTCATGTAGACAACTTTTTATAAATCTGTCATTGGAGTACCTTGGATGGTAGAGATGTTTTTTGAATGGACCACTGATTTAATAGCGGTGTAGACACTAAATAAAATAATCATTAATGTCATATGTTCTCGAAAAAGGATTAAAAATGTAGTCAAATGGAGAAGAAATCAACGCAATAGGTTAAATAATCACAAACTTATATAAGTATCCAAAGTTTTAAGAAGGGGTATATTCCGAGGCTCTAGTATAAGTTTTACCGAAACAAAACTTTACGACCGCGTTTGCGTTTTACCCTCAATTTGTATGGGATTTGACAGCTAAACGCAAACGCGGTCGTAACATTTTTGTTCGGTAAAACTTATACTAGAGCCTCTGTCCCTTTTTCGCAAAACGCAACTTAATATGAAACGATGACGCTGGAAGATTGTGACGTCACTAGAAGACGTCGTGTTCGGTGCCGCCGTCGATGCGGCCCCCCGGCAGCATCCTGTAATGTGACGTCACACACTGTTTGCGTTTTCTCTCTCTAACAAGCAATATTAAAACGGTTGTAGCTTCTTAATTCTTTGAGATATCTGAATGGGATTTTCGTCGCTAGGCATATTTTTTTGCCTTCTTTCTTTTGCAGTAATAATAATTGTTGAGTCTACACCCGTATTCTGCCAACTCAAGTATACTTTTGTTGCAATTGCCAGGTGCCTGCCGCGAGTACCCAGAGTCCTGTAAAGAGTTGGTAGCGCAGGGCGGCTGCGAGACCGTGGCGGCGCTGTGCGGCGCCGGCGACGCGCGCGCACGGACCAAGGCCGCGCTGCTGGCCAGGCATCTGTGCGAGCACTACCCGGACGCGAGAGGTCAGTTGTTATACTTGTATAATACCTGTGTATGGAACCACTATCAACTTTACAATTACTCACTTTCAGACAATAAATTATTTGTATTTGTAATTTTATGGGAATAGACTTTAGTGAGCTGCTAAAGTTGTTATGCTTGTCATTCGTTTCTGTTGCCATAAGGTGCCTTTTGCATGACATACAAAGTATATGCAAGTGCGACAGAGACATTGTATATTGGCCACAAACCTAGAAAATTAGACTAGCATCTGAGACAAGGTAGTTTAATGAAGTGTTGTATAACTTCTAATGGCTACACTACAGCCCTCAGGAGTATTCTGAATAAAAGCAATGCCATCTTTTTCCTCAAAGCTGACCGTCACTTCGGCAACATGGTGGACTTGAACCGTGACAAACCCAATTGGTAATAAAAAAAAGTTGTTTTTTTCCAGAAAAATTCATGGAGCTGAACATAGTGAGGCCACTAGCGGAGCAGCTCTCTGCCGGCCGGGACCAGTCATCGGAGTACCTGCTGAACACCCTGTTGACGCTGCTGGCGGATTTGGATGAGAGAGTGCTGGCGCAGTGCAGGGACCCTAGCGTAGGGCTTAGAGGTACGCTTCATTACCATCTTAATCATCATCGACTGACGCCGTTTTCAGAGGCAAACTAAAAAAGATCTTACTGGACATGTCGTGTTACGCCATTGACGAATTTAATGATAAGGTATTATTGACCCACGCATAACTTAGTTAATAACTCTTAATTAGACTGACATCTACAATGTCAATGAATATTTTTTTAGGAATATTGTATATCTATTTATAATTAAAACTACCTTGACATGTATAAAACGTATGTAGCTACCTACTCTATTTGACATATAAAATAATGTATTTTATGAATAAAATCTGAATCTGAATCATCAACACTATCATCATTATAGAAGGCACTGTAGCCGAGTTGTAAGGGCCTGTTTACACATTGATAAGTGCGAGTTCATACGAAAGCTACTTGCACTTCAATCATAGTGTAAACAGCAAACAAGGCACGCGACTTGGAATCTGGAGGTTGCGGGTTCGAGCCCTGGATCATGATCAGAGATCGGAAATTCGGGAGCTTTTATACCTAAACCTAGCAAAATCCCGGAAAAAGCGAAGCAAGTATGGAGTCGGCTTCTTAAAAAGAATATTTTCATTATTTAAGTTCCGGGATTGTATAAAGCATCATGAAAAGCATACCTTTTTTTTTAGGTTATGACTATATTCAGCGATTTTTGTCAACATACACGTTGGTAAACAGTTTTAACGACATACATTATTAGACAAGGACGGAAATGCAAAAATACCACGTGTGTCGCTGTAGGTTGATTACCTATTCACTTTTGTGTGGCTATGTACATTTGTTTTAATTTATTGATTTAACAGAGATACTTACGTTTGTACCATTATTTTTAATAAAAGTTACAAAACAATTTTGGTTTGATGTTATCTAACTGTTAGTTAAATGAATATGTGAATTAAATAGGAACAACTAAAATAGTTTATTTAAATACTTTAATACGTACATGTGTTCATGTTATCCTAATTTTCGGTATTCCGGGAAATCCCTGGAAATTTATTAGTAAAATTAAATTGAGTCCGCCTCCATGCTACTCAACAACAATGCGGTGTAGGTACTGGGGCCGAAGTTTAGGTATAAAAGCTCCCGAATTTCCGATCTCTAATCATGATGAACACCATCATCAACACTATTGACAACATCATCAAACCAACAACAACACTAAACACTAATATCATTATCACCAACAACATCACTATTATTGACATTCTCAACAACAACCCACCAACAACAACACTATTATTGACATTCTCAACAACACCACTAATATCATCATCACCAACATCAACACTATTATTGTCATTCTCAACAACAACACTAATATAATCATCACGAACCACAACACTATTATTGACATTCGCATTTCGCAACAACAACACTAATATCATCATAGTAAATAAATAAATATTTTGGGGACAATCTTATCACACCTACTACTACTACACTACACACACACAAATCGACCTAGTCCCAAACTAAGCAAAGCTTGTATATATACTATGGGAACTAGACGACGATATACAGATTTATATAGATAAATAGATACTTATATACACAGGAAACATCCACGAAATTTCCTTGCCGGGATTCGAAACCGGGACCTCCAGCTTCGTAGGCAAGGTCACTACTAACCAACTAGGCTACAGAGGTCGTCATCACCAACAACAACACTATTATCATAATCATCATCACTGTACGAGATACACTTCCTTTTAATAATCTTACATTGATGTATTTTTTCGCAGGCATATTAGAGAGGCACCTAAAACACCCAGACCTGAAAGACGACACATACCGTGAGGAAGTGGACTACTGCCAGGAGATCCTCTGCAGGGTGTTCCTGAACAGGCCGGACGAGCCCGCAGTCGAAGAGGCAGACAGATAGACTGGTTACTTTTATCATAGTATTCACACCTAGGGTAAATAGTACATTACTACAGAGGCCGGGAAGTAAGGGTTTGCCGGCCGAGTACATATAGACGGCCGAGCGTAGCGAGGTCGGGTAGTTATGAGGCTGCAACCACTTTTCACGCCGAGGTATGATGTATAGTGTTTTTCTCAAACATGCAATGAAATAAATTAAGAAAAACTCCAAGAAATCAAACTTTAATTTGACAAATTGTGGAAAGGAAATTAAAAAAGTCTTCTTGTAGGCCTCCAACTTTGTATGTAATGCTATTATGGGTATGTTGTCTCGCTGCGCCCGAAACGTGACACTTCGAAGCCCATTATGAAGAACAAAACGTCCATATTTCATTGCAAGTTTGAGAAAATTTACTTACCCTCTAGCCGACCATACCAGAAAAATTGGCAATGAAATCTGAACCACCTATATTAGGAACTAGAGTTGAGTTTGATTTGAAATCGAACTACAAAATTCAAAATCTCTTTGAGGGAAGCCAGCGAATTTGTATGCTTCATCTTGGGCCGAAAATCGTTTGTCTGTCCGGTGTATGTCCGGCTGTTCTCCCCTACAAAAAAAAACTTGTAAAAGTGGCTACAAAAAAGTCTGTATAATTAATGAACCTGCTCTGAAAATTTCATGAGAATTGGTTGAGAAATGCGCTCAACTGATGCTCGTGAAATTGTGTGAACACGTGCGTTCATTATATAGCTGTTTTCTTGTAGTCACTTCTACATAATAAAAATATAAAAATTTCAACCGCATTTATGAACCGATTCCCGGGAAATTTTGTGAGCACTTCGTTAATTTTCTGTAAATTATTCAAGTTTTTTTTTAAAGGTAAAAATATTACGTAACAAACGCGTTCGTTTTCAAGCGTTTTACAAGTAATATCTAGACAGTTCGTATTTGAGCACTGTCATATCAATGAAGTGACGTTTAATGTCTCAATATAGAGTTTTTTCATTTATGTGTCTGTTATTGTCAATGAGGTGGTACCTATAGTCGCTATATTTCACCTCTTTACTACTCAACTTCGGCAAAGGCAAAAGGACGGGTTATGTCAATATTTTCATTAAAAACAAGATGTCGTTAAGGCTTAAATAATAACTTTTACACTGAATAATCTGTGAATTACTGTTTTTTTTTGCATATTATTTTAAATTATAAAATATTCCATAGTAATTCTCGATATCGATGAAAAATTATTTCTTACCCTAGTAAATTTGCGACAGTCTTTTGTTTTGCCGTGAAAATTCCGAACACTGTCCATGATTTCAGCACTTGAAGTGTTTTTGTTTTATGTGTCGAAGTGTACAACAAGTGATCTGTAAAATGCATAATAACTTATTCGTTATAGATATGAATGTAAAGATTGAATATATCGTTTTTAATTGTATTTGATTTTTTTTTATCAAACCCTGGACTACGCTAACACAAAAGACTCATTAGATGCTAGAATGTCTGTTTCATACACAACTCTATTCCTTTCACAATAGGTTTAAATTGTATTGAAATAGTAATTAGAGTGTCTATTGCACATCAGAATCGATATTTAATCTTAATGTTATGAAGTTACTGTTGAAATTTCAATAACAATCACATACTGAAATGGCATTGGAATTGCGACTATAATATCATGATCTTGAGTTGTAGTAAGACTCCTAGGAATGGCCATCCGTCAGTGGGCGCCGGCCACTGCTTTATAAAAAACCTTGCACTCCTTTCTAAAATATTTTGAGTTTGAGTTTCCAATTAATGGAGGCTTAATATTATTTCACTGCTTTTTAAAAAGAATAGAGGAGTTGCACGAGTTGTCATAAAACTGCAGGTTCATTCCCCGGATTCTTAAATTAGTGGAAAGCCTCGCACTCGCTGGATCCCTGGACAGACATCTTAATATGTTTCCGTCCTTTATACTTATACGTTTATTGCTTCCCGTATTTCGTTGTAATTGTTCGATATTTCTTCCAAATGTTATTGGAAAATATATCTCATAACCTTCTTGTCTTGCTAAGCGCTTGAAGCGCTTCAGAAAGCATTGTGAGACAGAACAAAGAAATATATTTTGTACTAGCCGTCACAATGTTTTGGGTTGTGTTTGATGCCTCTATTAGGCGCTATAAAGTTTCGTGTTGTGGTTGATGCCTCTAGTAGGCGCCACAAAGTTTCTACTTGTCTTTGAGGCCTCTATTAGGCGCCGCAAAGTTTCGGGTTGTGTGTTGACCCTCTATTAGGAGCCACAAAGTTTCCGCTCGTGTTAGATGCCTGTATTAGGCGCCACAAAGTTTCGGGTTGTGTTTGATGGCACGTTGCAACACAAGTCTTGTTTTAAGTTCTGGTTTAACTTATTTCGGGAGTGGAAGATTGTGGGAGTGCTGGGGAGGCTGACATCGGTAATGCCATGTGGTATACTACAGTATACCACATGGCATGGCATGGGATTTCTTACAAGAAATTGAACTGCAAGTTCAATCAGCTTCAGTCATGTGTTTAGCTATAATGTATTTATGTCATGAAATAATTTAACGCAAGTATTCAAATGTATTAAAAATGTATTAGCGACCGTGTCCGGCGTGTATTATGTGACGACCGGTTAGCCTAGTGGGTAGTGACGCTGCCTACGAAGCTGAAGGTCCTGGGTTCGAATCCCGGTAAGGGCAAATATTTGTGTGATGAGCATAAATATTTGTTTCTGAGTCATGGAAGTTTTCTATGTATTTAAGTATTTATATCTATTATATATATCGTCGTCTATTACCCATAACAAGCCTTACTGAGCTTACTATGGGACTAGGTCGATTTGTGTAAGATTGTCCCCTAATATTTATTCATTTATTTATTTATTAGAAAAAAAAAAACCATTTAAATTGTTTCACTGTTACTCATTCTTAAATAATAATAAAAAATATGCACGAGCGCGTGTTGTAATGTGCGACCATTAAAATGTAACTAACTAGTCTGAGTCCTGTGAGTATCTATCTGTATGAATTTGGAGATATGTCTTGCATCAGATTTTCGGTGTGATGAAATGGGTTTGAGGGGCCTATGGCGAAATAAAATAGATTGAAGCTAAATTGAAAATGTTCGTTTATTGAAGTTCTCCAATAATTTAAACCTTCACCTCGTAGTCCACAGGGAGTTCCATGGGTTTGTACGAGGGCTCCAGGTCTTCGCTGGACCAGTCGAAGTTGATCCCGGTGATCTCGTAGAACCAGTCGTGGTAGTGTCCGGGGCGGACGTATGCTGCAAATATGTTTAGGTTAATACTGCAACCTTCACCCCACTGCCATTACTGCCAAGTAGGGTAATGTTTTCTGCCGAATACCTTCGATATCCATGATTTAATTTGCGATAACCTAGCTAGCTTTGCCATAATAATCATTTGCTATAAAAGTGTTTTTCTCTGAAACCGTAACCTTTTCAAGACAATTTATATAAAATTTGTGTAGAACCACAGGGTCCAACACTAATTTTATATAAATTGTGCTGAAAATGTTTGAAGTTTGTTGTCTGAATGTTGGGTTTGTGTTAAAAATCCTGTAAAGTTGTCAGTTTTGAAAAAAATAACGAATAAGGCCAAATTATGAATATGGCAAACGTTACATTTATGGCAAATAAAATTATGGATTTAATTAGTAAACCGTTTCCGCGCGTATGATTGACGACCGTTGACGACCCTGCCTGCGAAGCGGACGGTCCTGTGTTTGAATCCCGGTGAGGGCAAATCTTTATTTCGTCAGCATGCATATTTTGTTTCTGATTCTTGGGTGTTATCAGAAAACCCTCAAACCAGTGCTTTTCATACTGTTTAGGTACAGGTACCTACATACCTGTCATTTAGCTGTCATGCCAGTACAATTGATAATACAGGTGAAATTTAATGTGTGATACAAAATAGCAGAATGTGAATCTATCCCTGAGTCTGCACAACTTTCACTATACTTTGTGTAGTTGTAGTTGTTTGTTTTTCATCCCGAGTGTTCTTAGCCAAGTTTCATGAAAATCTGTTCAGCGGGTTTTTTGATATTGGACTTTTGTATCACGAATTAAATTTCACCTTGTATGACTTGTAAACGTCAAAAAGGTAATAATTTATACTGGGATGGTCATTAGCCAAGATTTTTTTTTTTTACCTGGTTCTGAGCAGCAGCCTGAGGGCTTTTGCTGCGGGTCATGGCTGGCATGTGGGTAGGCGCCACTATGGGGCTACCCGACTGCCGAATCCCAAGAATTTGAAAAGCAGTGCAGTTTAATACTCACCAGAGGGGAAGGGGCTGTTGCAGCCAGCCGAGGAGCCGAAGCTGACGATGCCGACCATCGTCGGCTTGCCGTCCAGGTCCACCGCCGTCAGGGGCCCGCCGCTGTCACCCTGCAGACAGATACCGGTCTATGTCTACAAGCTTTATATTGACACGTTCGCAACCAAGAACCCGCCTAGCGGGCACTCGTAATGTTTGCTCAGATGCCGGCTGAGCCCGCTAGGCGGCCAGTAGTATGAACTTACACGCCTAGTGAATTCTGTCGGTTTTTGGTGAATTGTTCCATTTTTAGTCCGGTTGCGAAAGTGTAAACTTGCACAGTTCACATGTAAGTATGTAAGTAAATATGTAGTTGGGTAAACAGTCAGGTCGCCAAAGCCTTCGAGGAAGTGTCGTGTTGAGAGTGAGGACCCGCGTTCGTCTCTAGCTGTCAACACAACGGATCCTCATATTAATAAAGGGTCGGCAACGCGCTTTTGGTTTTTCTGGAATCGCACGCGTCCTTAGGCTACGGTGTATGTTTACTTACCATCAGGCGTATGCTTGTTCGCCACCGCCGTAGTATAAAAAAATGTGCAGTTTGAGTTCATTGGAATGCTCTCAGCTAGTTAGTTGATGAATGTGAAAAAAAGTGGCATCGGCAATTAAATATTGACCCAAAAACCGTTTTTACGGAAATTTATTTGAACCAAACACTTGGATTTAGGGTGTCTTATTGGCAGAAATAACTCCTTTTTTTTGTCCTATTAGTCCATCACCAGTGATATGTCCATCTTTGACCTTATTTATTTAATCGTATGCCATACACTTATTTATTTCTAATAGGCCAACAGCAAAACAGAACTATCTAATCTTATTGCCCCTGAGCACTTTGATGAGGGCTTATCAATAGCGGGAGCCCTGGGGTTCCACGAAGCTACAAATTGCAATTTTAGAAGTTGAAACTGGCACCACTGAACTTTACCAACGACTGGCCATTTAGACTTGCACAATGTAGCTCCGTGAAACGGGCACTTGGCAAATCCTCAGATTGCGGTCACCCGGCTGGCTGACAGGCTAGGGAAATGAGGCCTTACCTGGCAAGAGGACTGTGCGGTGTCGTTATAGTACTCTGCGCAGATAGTTTGGTCCTGGATGGTGGGGCTGCCGTTGTACCAGTCGCGGCACTCCTCGTTGGTGATTCCCCGCAGGTGCACCCAGCGGAGGATTTCGGAGGCAGCGCCACCTGATGTTGAAACATGTTACTGTACCTAGTTTATATCAAAAAGCAAGCATTTTACTGTAAAAGCCCAAATAGAACACTAATGGCCCCAGCTAGCTGAAACGAAAGAATTAAAAAGACAAGACACCAGTTCAATGGGATTCTGCACGCGTGATAAATTATTGGAGTCCCGAGTATTTTATCTTTGCATTTCTATACGACAGTGAACATAGATCGTTCTATCCATGAAGATCTCTCGCCATTGACGGAATCAAAAGAAAGGTAGCAGGTGCAAAGAAAATAATAGACCTCTTCCACGTTGGTTATTGACAGACTCGCAGCTGATACAAGAAAATGGTTTATGTTGATCTCTGTTGAAACTCCCGCCTAAGTATAATCATTTCATAGAGTCTGGCAAACGAAAGCGTGACCTGAGAAAACGCGGCAAATTCAAAAAAATTACATATGGTATTACTAATTATAGTTGGATTTTTTTTTACAGATTCCTTGAATATTTTCAAGATTATCTGTAAACATAAGAAACGGTATCATCATTATCGTCAATATTATTATATCAAATAATCAGCCAACAAGGATTAAGATTACTAACCTAAAAAATCCGACATCGCATCTAAACATTGTTGTTTTTGTTGGAAAACAACTTCTTTCTCCTCTTGTTTTGCTTGAACTTACAGAGTAATCATTTTGCCTCTTTTAAAAAAGTCCAGGTCACGCTTTCGTTTGCCAGACTAGGTTTGAAAGGTACGAGGACCCGGTAACCGGAGTAAATAGCAACTGACCGTTGACGGGGTCATCGGTCCTGCCATAGCCGCTGACGGTGAACACAACTCCTGTGTACACGGTGTTTTTCTGTTCGCTGTTCTGCAGCCGACAGGGCTGGACGAATTCTGCAATAGAATATTAAATTATGCATATTTATTTAAAGATAACATTCCTAACGTAAGCACTGGAAGACTATTAACCCACTGAATTATGAGTAGAATCGTGTGCTACCTATGTCTTGCAACAACATACCTTGTTAATGTAAAATCTTTTCTATGCCACTTCAATAATAAAATCCGGTTGGAAGGACCATATTGTGACACCCGTAAGAGCGGTCGCACCCCCCCACTAGTGGCCTCCCTAAATGCGACCACTCTGCACATTACGGCGACTAAACGAAGACACTAGTAGCGAGCGCGGGCCACTCCCGCAGCTTATGGCTCGGACGCGGCCCCTCAAACGCCGCCACTAGTGGCTTATGTGCGGGCGCTCTAAATGTTTTAAGGCCAACACACACATCACAAAAACTTGCAAAGTTAGGATGATCAATCAATCATTGGCCTTGTACATCTATCATAAGATGATTTAAGCAGCGTCTATGTCAAGGTGGTGCGGCACTTACGTACATGACTGCTGATACGGAAGCGACAGCTACGACCGCATATTTGACAAGTAAATGTTGTGCACGGTGATGTGGGACGGACTGCACGTTGGTGCCCGTTCTCACCGGGACGACAGAAGATCGAACCAAGCTGCATCATAGGCAACCATACCTTCGCCCAGGGTCTTCCTCCAGTGGTCTCGGTCCTCAGATTCGGTCGATCTTAAAGGACAACATGTCTCGTTTTGCGCTGTCCTCAAACGAAACATTGGTCGCCCTACTGGTCGTTTAGCATGGGCTATTTCGCTCAGGAGATACGTGGTAAACGAGAGGCCTCCATCCTTTGGTGTAGGATGATAGGTATTATGTATTGCTGTCGCATTCCAAGCTAAGCAAGTTGTTGCGACAAATTGTGTGTAAAGGCTAAGTACTACTCACGTCCGTAAGGGATGCTCTGCTCCAACCCCAAGAGCGCGATGTCGTCTGTCTGTACGCCCGCGCTGATCTCATTGTACTCGGGGTGGATGAACTTGCGGTCTGTGTTCACGATGTACTCCGGACGCGTCAGGTTGGTCAGCCCCAGGCGGATGACGAAGGTGATGCGGCTGTGGACATTAAAATTAGGGCATAAATGGTAAAATTTGAGCTTATTCAACAGTAGTCAAATATTTTTGTCAAGTAAAAATATACTACAGTCAACTTTCCATCGAAGTTTTATTTAAAAGTCGTCGAGCTACATCCATCACCGGCATCGGCGCCAACAGTATCCGTGTGTCTGTCTGTGGCATCGTAGCTCCCAAACGGATGGACCGATTTCAATGCGGTTTTTTTTGTGTCATAGATAATTTTATCCCGAGTGTTCTTAGCTATGTTTCATGAAAATCGGTTCAGCCGTTTTTGAGACATTGGACTTTGAAATGAAAATATCGGTGGTTTTTCAACTTTTCTAAGTTTACACTGCGACTACGTGGATGAACAGTGAAGGGTTACATCAAATAAAATCTGGAGACCTCTGTTGTACCGACTCTTTGTGAGAAAAAATGTTTTTTCATGTTTGTTATTTTAAGATTTTTAAATAAATAAAAACTAATAATAAGGATGTTG
Source organism: Epinotia ramella (assembly GCA_947578815.1). Lineage (NCBI taxonomy): Eukaryota > Metazoa > Arthropoda > Insecta > Lepidoptera > Tortricidae > Epinotia > Epinotia ramella. The sequence goes on from OX388216.1 coordinate 20,802,766, forward strand.
TTTGATTGTGACGCATTGTGCCGTCACAAACAAGTAATCCCTAAATACATAAATATACTTATTATACTCTTTGATCCCTACTAATTCCTAACTAACGGAGCGTTTTGGACGTTTCATAAAAGGAAGCTGATTTGAACTGCCATAATACCGTATTATGGCAGTTCAACAGAGGCGGCCCGTTCCCATACTTTATGGCCCCCACGCCCAGCGAGCGTTTGGTAATAGAATATAGATCCGTCTATCCCACTATTTACTAACTTGGCAACGCAGTGAGCGGCGGTAATGACCCACTCATGGTGGATAATGGAACCGCCACACGAGGAGACCCCGCCCGCGGCGCCCACCATGCGCAGGCTGATCTGGTGCGGGATCTGGCCATCCTCGGCCTCCCAGCCGGCTACGACGCGGCCTCCATTAGCTGGGGATTAATGAAGGGATAAGTTGGACATGTAATTAAGAGTACTTACACTACCTACCTACATTAACTCACGTAGGGTGGTAAAACAAAGAATGTCTTGCGAGTGCGAATGTTGGCGTCTGTGTCGCCGCCTTTAATAGTTTTAAGTTAGGTAGATAACCACCGAAAATCAGCGCCTCAGCTTGCATTGTTTTGCCGTGGCTTTATGCTGAGTGGGTCCTGTTTAACGTCCTCGTATTTAATTCATTTCTTTTGCTTGTTCTTTTTTTAATTGTGTAATTTGTGACGTTAAATAAATGTATTTTCTTTCTTCCTTAGATCGCTGGTATAGGTATAGCTATGGGTAGTGCTAGGCTCTTTATTAATTTTACTATCGCCTGTAATTGCCATGCCACTTAATGTGCAGGTGTGACGTAATAAGAATGATCGTTTCCAATCAACTGTAGAGGTACCTACATACAGCACTAATGGCCGGTTCCAATAATCAATCCACCGATAGTTTTCCTTACCAACAGTTACATTTTGACACATTTTCTACGGGTAATCTGTCAAAATGTAACTGCCGGTAAGGAAAACTATCGGTGGATTGATTATTGGAACCGGCGGAACTCACCCATTCGCAAATCTTCGATGATAGCAGGGTCATTGTTCCTTCGGAGTGGTTCACCCTGAAATTCAAATCCAGTTCCTATAAAGGTATATACTTAATATTAAACAACCGGTGATTATGTATCGGTGTAATAGGTAGGGTAGGTATATTATACTCTTATACCTACTGCAATTCGCGTGAAGCACCGGCCTGTCGCTAGTACTTACTGGATAATAATGGATTACTGTAGGTATACCAACTAAATGTGCTAAATACCTGAACCAGTCCAAGGATGAATAAAACTCCCACAAGATATGCGGCCGCCATACTGCGATGCAACAACTCGAATAAATCAATTATGAATTAAGTCGTAAAAAGTGCTAATCTGTCACTAACACTTATCTATCTAATACTAGTGCGTACACGCGACGATATCCGATTCAAATGAACTTGACTTGAAGGATGGTAAGCAGACACGTTAGCCTATGGACGTTTGCGACTCCGAGGAGTCACAAGTGCGTTGCCAACCCTTAAAGGCCGAAACGCACTGACAGCGGTGGCGGAGCGGCGCAGAGGCGGTACCGGTTGTAATATTCGAGCTAATACGAAAGGGTCCGCACAGAGTGGCACAGAATACCGCGCCGCTCTGTGAGGATCCGTTCATATTTCATATTAGCTCGAACATTACAACCGGTACCGCCTCCGCGCCGCTCCGCCACCGCTGTCAGTGCGTTTCGGCCTTAATTGATTGGAGGATTTGATACCTCGTAGTAGGCCCAAAGCCAAAACAGCGTGTCATCGGGAGTTCTGAAGCCCGAAGCTACAAGTTTAAACTGGTAACTTGGGGCGGAAACAAGGCTCAATACTCAGGAAAAGCTATACGTGTTGCCACAATGAGGGACAGAAAGGCTTCTATGCAACTAGATTAGGAACTGTGTGTTCTCTATATCCACATACTTACGAGGCCGGAAGTCCGCTGGATGGCTGTTGTCCACTAGAATCCCCTAGCCTGATCCCCCAGGTGAAAAAACGGATAGGTTGTTAGGTGAACTGCGACCCTACAGCGCGCGAGCCGAGCGAGCGAAGCGAGCGTGACGCGGTAGCATCCGGCGAAGCGCCATAACCGAGCATTATCATTTTTTTCCTAGTTGAATATAAAATAATTGCCGCCAGGTTCCCCTGGGTGATCGGGGTCAGGTGATTAACGTGGATAACGAGGGGCTGGATGCGGGCGGCGCAGGACCGGTTATTATGGCACTCTTTGGGGGAGGCTTATGACCAGCAGACCCACCAGTGGACGTTTTTCGGCTGATGAGATGGAACTGGCAAGACTGGTCAAAAGGCTGGTAAGATCTATCTTTTTTTTTTTTACAATCTTACACAAATCGACCTAGTCCCACAGTAAGCTCAGTAAGGCTTGTGTTATGGGTACTAGACGACGATATATATAATAGATAGAAATACTTAAATACATAGAAAACTTCCATGACTCAGAAACAAATATTCATGCTCATCACACTAATATTTGCCCTTACCGGGATTCGAACCCAGGACCTTCAGCTTCGTAGGCAGCGTTACTATATACCCACTAGGCTAACCGCTCGTCAAAGTCGTTTATATATCTTATATGACAACTCGTTCGTTGTGCTTGGCAAAGTAAGGAGATGTTCCCGCTCAAGTGTTCCGTGATCATGGATGTTGCGACACATCCGAAACGTCGGGACGTGGAGACATCAGAGAGGTAAATAAATACGTTTTTTATACGCGAAAAAGTAAGGGTAAATTTTTGTGTGTTGATCATGAATATTTGTTTCCGAGCTTGGATGTTTTAAATATAGGTATCGTCAAACTACAACAAGCCTTATTGAGCTTTACTATGGAACTACATAGTCCCATTTGTGTTTTTTATTTTATACAGCGACGGTGGCAAACAACCCGCCTGATGGTAAGCGGACACCGCAGCCTATAGACGCATGCAACTCCAAAGGAGTAACATGGGCGTTGCCGACCCTTGATATGTTTCAGGATTCGCCGTGTTCACAGCTGAAGGAACAAATAACCTGGCTCTCAACACAACGCATCCTCGGGAGCTCTGGCGACTCCAGCGAGGTGACTCCAGAAACACAACACTACTACCGAGCAAGTAGTAGTGTTATTATGGCTGTGATCTTCTGCAAGGCGGAGGTACTTCCCCAGTTGGGCTGCTCCACATTCGAGCGGGATGACATTTCGCTGTGCCTACTCATTTAATGACAAATGTACTTACGGGAATAATTAAGCTATACCTAACAATTGTTTAATCGATCATTTAATTGATAAGTAATGAAATAATATCAAGTCATCGAGACTAGGATTATATCTGGGATTATTAACTGTTTATCAATGATTAATGACCGCTTGAGATTACGGGTAATTATAGAACCGATTCAAGTTGTAGTTGTACTGTTGCAAAACTTATCAGTCAGCTGCCCATAGGCTAAGGCTAAATCTATACAAATATTATGCTAGCGGCTCTGAGCAGTCTTTTAGATTTCTTTTGTTGACTTTCGAAAAAGTCACTCGACAAAAGAAATCTATATAATTAACCTTTTGACAGCCACCGTCGGCTGCGGCCGACAACTAAGTCGTCTATTGACGCCACGACGGCCACGGACGACGATAATTTTCATACTCGCTCGTAATTTCTAATTTATCACTGGCGTCAGGTAGGCAGCATTTTGTTTTGCACCCTGGCTGTCAAAATGTTAACGAAACTGCTTCCAATTTTCACGAGAATCGGTCGAGGAATACGACCTGTAGAGAGAGAACAGCGGGACAGACAAACCAATTTCGGCCCAAGCTGAATCATAGCACTTCGTTCGCTCGATTATATAGGAAGTCTGTGAGCTTGTAAGTTTGTATGTAGGGGGTAATCTCCGGAACTTCCTATCCTATTTCAAAAAATCTTTCACCTGTGTAACTGTGTACAGAATGGACTTTGGACATGTCTATATTTTTACCCGATGCCTCAGAAGGAGGGTTATGTTTCTATCCAGAGTGTTCACCTGCGATTCTTGCAATACGCGGGCAGCTCCTCAATAAATAAAATACAAAATTAGGAAACTAGAAAATATAATCACTCTACATAATGGTTCAACTTGACAGAACTATTTACATTACACGTAATTTATGCCACAGAAAAGTCTCGCATTTGTGTACAGTCGACAGCAAACTCCACTAATTTTGTGTAGAGACAACATCTAATGTTTACAGTTTTCATCTTGTTCGACTGTACTAAGTGTAGCATACTAGCACGATACTTTTTTGAAACGAACAATAGTGAAACTTGCCACTTGGAGTTAAAAGTTGCAATTTCAATGACAACACAAAAAGAAATAGCAACTGTAACTTTATGACATTAAGTTTCATTATTGTTCATCTCCAAAATATCCTTTTCAGACGCGCTTAAAGTGGCAGTTGAAAGACAATTTCAATATGGCGGTTTGTTTACATAGTTAGCAAATTCTATTGACGGCCACTTTAGCCATATGGATACAGCAATACATTGTAGTGTGAGGAGCGTACACAATATTGCTGTCCCTCTTAGTAACTAAACTGAATCAGAAATGATGCCCCAAGTCTATTGAGTAGTTATTTTTAAACACAAAATGTTTGTTTCACCGGCCATCAATCATTAAGTCCGACCTATCGCTCGCACTCGCTGTCTCACTCGCACTAATACCCGCATCACTAAAGTGCGAACGAGAGACCTCGAGTGCGTGCGAGGTCTGACTCAATTATTTAGGGCCGACCAGTGACCACCAATAATGAGGTCACAGAAAAAAAATATAATGATCAAATGCGAGAAATCTTTCTCCTTTCAATAACATAATTTCTTCATCTAACCTAAAACGAAAATAACTAAAACAACTAAAAATACATGATTTAACTAAGCATAATCCTCATCAGCACTGTCATCAGGTTCCGAATAATCTTCATCAATTTCAATCTTCCTTCTCTTTTTCTCCTGCACATTTTCCTTATCCTCTATCTCCTTCTGAGCTTCAGTTTTAGCAGAGCGGTGATGGAACACGAAGGAGATACTCTTGGCTAGGTCCCAGCATTGTTTGAGGACTAGATCTGCTAAGCTTTTCTTGTCTGCGCAATGATACCAGTTCGACAAATCCGATGTGCAGTCTGAATTTTCCGGTGGAAGCGTAACTTGGATGTTATTCACACATCTTCTACATTTGAATTTGCTGTGAGTATCGGACAGTGTGTTTTCTTCTAATCTAAACAAGTCCTTCAAGTCGTCTGACGTGAAATGCCGGAGGGACTCCTCATTTTGGTCAACAACCGTGTCACTTAGGGCTTTCTTGTGGGCTTGCCGCTGGAATATCTTCTCTTCTATCGTCCCTGTGGCTAGGAGGCGGTAGATGTAGCAGGGTTTCTTCTGCCCGTCTCGCCAGACTCGCGCCATTGCCTGGTCATCGTTAGCCGGGTTCCAGTCAGGGTCGAACATGATCAGACGATTCGCTCCTATGAGATTCAATCCGCAGCCTCCTGCTTTAGAACTTAGCATGAAGATCCATTCTTTCGATTCTTTATTGTTGAAACTCTCAACAACTTTAGCCCGCTTTTTGATGGTCATAGACCCGTCAAGCCTTACATATTGGTAGCATCGTTTTCGACACAGCTTTTCAAACAAGTCTAAAGTTTGTGTGTAGTTGGAAACTAGAACAATCTTATCATCTGTATTAGTTTTCAGGTTTGCGAGAATGCAATCTAAAATCATGAGTTTTCCAGAATATTCCGGTTTGACATCTTTAATGTCATAGTTGCTTGGCAGCAAGTCTCTTGCCTTTTCAAACCCTTCGGATCTTTCAATGATCTTGTCGTAGATCAAGTCAGGATGATTGCACAGCTTTTTCAGTGTTGTGATGCTGGACAGGGCGCTGAGAGTATTCTTTTCACCTTTACCAGAGAATTTGTTACGAATTGCATCAGAGTTGATGAAGTTTTTGTAGATCTGTGTCTGAAGTGGCGTCATTTTCACGCAAATGACCTGTTCAAACTTGACCGGCAAGTATTTAGTGAGCAGACTGCTTGTTCTACGGATCATACATTTGTTCACTATCGCAGTGAGCGTCTGCAAGCATTCCTGAGCCCTTTCTCTCTCTTTATCTGTTGCTAAAGCATCCTGGCCTCTTAAAATGGCATTCTCATATTTCTTCTTAAATTCCTGTGCAGTGCCAAGTATTCCCTCATTAACGAAATGTACCAGACTGAAGTATTCAGTCAAGTCATTTTGAATTGGCGTGCCTGAGATCAAGATCCTCCTTTTTGCTTTCAAGCCCATCAGTGCTTGATACGTCTGGTTCTCACTATTCTTTAACCTATGGCCTTCATCACAGAGTACTAAGCCAACCTCTGATGAATGCAGTATGTTCGAGTATATCCTGAAAGTTTCATAGGATATAATTAAAACTGGCGTAGCAACTCTAGTAGTCGAGTATGTGTTCATGAATTGCTGTAACTTCAATGTAATATCGGCTTTAGAGCCCCCATCCATGGCTAGGGCGTTAATCCTTGAGGCAAGCCATTTCTGTATCTCATTGTACCAATTCTTGACCAAACTGCTTGGGCATACGATGATAGCTTTGCAAATTGTTGGCTTGCACTCCGGGCCCTGTCTTAACAACGTCCACAACAACGTGATGCATTGGAGAGTCTTTCCGAGACCCATCTCATCAGCCATAATGCAGCCGAAAGCGTTTTCTATTTGTTTTCCAGTCACGCAATCATACATGAACTTCACTCCTTCCCTCTGATGCGGTCTTAGTACGTTCCCAAGCACGGGATCGACGACAACTGCCACTCTTATTTCGTTAGGACTCATTTTCATCTTTTCATGTTCCGGTATATGAGGCGGCCGATGCAGGACCAAGGCATTAGGCTCATCAGGATCGTGCAAAGCGCGACGGACTTGCGTTCGTTTTAACCCCAAACTTTTGCTGCAATACGACGATACGTAATTCGGAATGGGTACCTTGAACGCCTTGCTCAATATCTGCTTGATTAAGTTCTCGTGGTCTGATGTGGACATGGCTTGTGTGAGCGCTCGGGGGGCAATCGTCTTTGTGCATTCCCGCTTTTTGCGTTTAGAAGAATTCAGCAACGGACTTTTGAAAACGCTGTCTCCAGAGCCGATTTGGCTCGGCGCTAAACTGCGCCGCATTTTGAATGATTTACTTCTTTACCATCACGATATAACTAGTAATTATCATGAAAAACATTTAAAACGGACTATTTTGAGGGAAATTGATCGAATTTGAAACAAATCACGACTTGTTTGACGTTTGTGTATGTCAGTGTTGCTGTAGTTTTGAATAGTTTGATGGAAATGTCACCTCAGTGTTGGAAAACTGTAGCTCAAACAGATCTGTAAAATATAGCAACCGCTTTAGAGTGACGTCGGAACCGGAATTTAGTTATTATGATAAATTATCCGAGATAGTTATGCATTTGAATTAACCCAAAGATAAAGAAGAGAATAACTGAAATACTAAATGATATTTTTTTGAAATGTAAATTGGCTTTATAAAATAAATGACTATGAATGACTATAAATATTAACTTCCAAACCATACCACGACTTTAATAACTCTTAACTAAACCAATGTCTGCGTTTTACCAAAAGCTTCATTCCAACCAAAGCCAGTGGTGACAAATTGTTAGTTTAGGTCAGACAAGTCCACTCTCTACAACAGCACGTCTAGTATGGGACGGCAGCGACATACTCTCGATTTTTATCGCACTATACCTCTTGTTCTAAGTGTTCTAATAAGAGAGAGACGGATAGTGCGAGAAAAACCGAGGAAGCTCGCGCGCCGTCGCGTGCTAGCCGTGCTGGAGGCGTAGCGTAGTTAGCGTTCAAATGGAGGTCAGAGGTTCCGAACGGTTCAGTAACAAATAAAAATAATATAATAAAAAAATATTTATTAGAAAAACGACAAGCGTTGACACTTATTCATAACATTACTTGATGTCAAACATCGACAAATTGGTAGTTTTCATCACAGCAGATTAAGAAACAACCTTATATATAGCTAGCACTCATTTTAACAACAATATTATGGCTTTAATAACTTTGCGGATTTTAGAACATTTGCGGGAAATCTGGTAACATTAATCATTTTAAAAATTGGTGAAAAAAGTAGCACTTTTCATTAAATGAGTTTTTGCAATCATCTTAAACCCTCCAAAGACGAGGTGGGGTATTACAGACCCCAGGCCCGAACAAATCGTACGGACATATTTTCCACCTAGTATGCAGAGGGTTAACTTATAAAAAAACATAAACGAATAAAAAAACGTAAAAATGAAAAACAAAAAACCATCCTCTCTGCCATGAAGAAAGGAAATAAAACGAAAAAAAAAAAAAACACTGGGTAAACAGGCACACTGCAATATTCCCTTTTATAACTTGCTCAAAACAACGACGTAATAGTTTTTACGTCACACCTGGCCATAATGTGAGTTTTACCACACGCTGCGCGTACGGCAAAACTCGCATTGTGGCCAGGTGAAGACGTAAAATTGTGTACTCACCACGGGCAGTAAAAAAGGAAGCCCTCTATCGCATATTTACAACCCTCGACTGCGGCTCGGGTCACAAATACCTGCGATTTCGGGCTTTCTTTCTTTCACAGCCCTTGGTAAGTAATGTACTATATAGAAATAATGGGTCTTAATCAGGTATTATTACAGTAAAGTATCATAGTGCACTCTTATAGACACCCGTTACAAACATAGAAGGGCCAATCAACTTTTAGGCCGACAACATTTTGTCAGCGAGAGACTAAACTGTCTTGTTTGTTGCGAGAGGTTTATGCCAGTGGCCCGTTTCACAAAACTACAAATTACAATCTCGCAAGTTTAAACATCTAACACAGGTCAAAGGTCCAGTCGTTATTGGTCAGGCGGCTGTCGCTTCCTGAAACGGACACAGGTTTTCAATTGTTTATAACGATTGTTTTCACCCGCCGTTTCGAAATTGAAAGTTCGTAAAAAGTAACGCATTAGACGAAAAGATATTGGAAATTGTTTCAGAACGTTTACTTTACGTTTGAAGTTTGCCGCTGACAGAAGTCGATATTGCATTTGATATTCTACCTTAACATCTACATAATAATAGTTATTTACGATACAAGTGCCGAAAATAGGAAATTCGCAACGAGTGGTGATAAATTTTTAAATCGACACGAGTTGCGAATTACCTATTCACACGTGTATCGTACAACGTTTTAGAGCCTTATCACACTTGCGATTTGCAAGCGTATTTTGTATGAAGGCGTTGACGCAGCGTGTACGCCGCGACTGATAATTGTATAGAAAATACGCTCGCAAATCGCAAGTGTGATAAGGCTCTTACTGTAAATATGGCTCTTTAAAGTTTCGACATATGCACGGAAAGTGCTCTTTCCGCACTAGTGCGGGAAAGTAGCACCCATATGTACTGTAAAGTATATTATATTTGTAGGTGTGCTTGTAATAAAGACATTATTATATGTATGTCACAGAGTAAAGGAGCCTTATTGTTGTGGCGCTAATGGCCTTATTGCGCCATATGAGGCGCGATGTCTCTGGCGCGCTTCTACTGAGTGGACGTTTGATTGTGCGGGCGAGTTTAAAATAAAATCCAAAAGCGGTTAAGTATAAAGTTAAATAATGGTAGTAATGGCGACGCGATGTAGCGGCTGCCAGGTCGAAATATATGACATTTCCTTTATGGAATGTTCAAAAGAAACGTGTAAAAAATTGTTTCACTTAAAGTGTTTGGCGATTACACCGGAGGCGTTCGAATCTCTCACGGAGGAGTTCATAAAGCAGTGGTTGTGTCCAGGATGTGCGCGCTATAATCCAAAGTGCGACGATACCCCGGTACGAGGAGAAATAATTAATCAGACGTTTACCCCGCCTGGCTATGTCAACACCGTGCCAGGAAATCTCCATCAAATGGATGTATCCCTGAATGAAAACGATTCTAAGATATTAGATGGTCTCTGCAGTTTCCGGGCTGAAATGGGTGTTCGATTGGATAACCAATTGGAAAATTTTAAGCTGATACAGAATCTTTTTAATAAAAATCAAACTGAGTTATATGGATTGCGAACAGAAATGAGGTTAGTGCAAGAAAGGATAAATAATGTAAGCGCATTGGAAGATCAGATAAAAGAGTTGAAGAGAAAGAATGCACAACTAGAAGCCTACATTAGCGGCACGAGAACGAGGGAAAATAAGTTGGCGTCATCCCACAATAAACAAACATATGCGGAGGCGAGCTCAAAAAGCCTACCCGTGGCGGCCGCGGAGGCGAGCACTAACAAACCACCCGCTGTTACAAATACTCGCACACAGCCGCGTGGGGCCACAAAACAAGCGAGTGTGTGGATTAATGATAAACGGCCGGCAGTCGTTGATGGGTTGGAAAATGCACAGAATACTACCAAAATTGCAGAAATGAACCAAAATAAGGGTGATGACGTCTGGCATGAGGTGAAAAACAGACGTGACGTGAAACAAAGGAAAAGCAGGTTCTCTAATAAAGAAGTAAAAAAAGGTGGTAAGATAAACTCCGTGGAAATTGAGGGCACGGAACGGACAAAATATATACACGTGTGGCGTTTCAAGAAAGAAACAACGGTGGAATATTTAGAATCGCACGTAAAGGATATTTGCGGGGCGACATGTAGAGTAAAGGTGCAAAAAATAAAGCACAAGACAGAAATGGCCCATGCCTCATTTATTATAGGTGTTCCAGAAACTTTTTATGAAACGCTCTGTAAACCGAGTGCTTGGCCGATTAATGTTGAGTTTTGTGAGTGGGTGTGGTTATGAAATCACACGGATCCTAAATACACGCCCACATAAATCGGTAGAAGTGTATTACCAAAACGTAAGGGGCCTTCGCACAAAGCTAGAAGAATTAATATGGCTGGCGGCCTCAAGTGCGGATTTATTTGCGATAACTCAAACCGGATGCAATCAGTCCATTAATGATGCAGAAATAATTCCTCTCGGCTATAAGATCACCCGCTGTGGTAGAAGATGGACGTAATCAGGGCGGTGTGTTTCTCGTGGCCACACCGCGCATGCCAACAGAATAAGCTTTGAGATATTAACAATATATTTTCTAAGGAGTTACGGAGCGTGCGACTGCCGTGTGACGTCGGCGTCAGCGATAAGGTGCTCGAACTGGTACGTGCAAGTGTGTATAGGCGCGATAAGTTGTTATTCTTGTGTTGTGTTGACATCCCACCGAATATTAAGGAATGCGATTATATAATATTGTTTAGAATTATTGAACAGTTCACTGCTAAGTATTTATAGGTGGTAATTGGAGAGTTTAATTTGTATTCGTGTACTACATATTATGTTAAAGAACATTTTGAATATTTCATGATATTTCAGAGAAACGGAACAGTAATTGTAACAATCGCCAATTGGATTTAGTCTTAAGACGCTGTCAACACCAAAATGCCCTTGAGGATTTGGGATAGCGCGCACACTGTCTATTTGTATCGGAGTAAACGGGAGCGAGTGTTACTGGGCGGCCCGGTTTTAGAAGAAAATAATACAAATAAAATAAATAAAGAAATATAAATAAAAGATTGGCGGGATCGGTCACGCGTCACGCTGGCGGCAGGATCGATCACGCGTCACGCTGGCGGTGGGATCGGTCACGCGTCACGCTGGCGGTGGGATCAGTCTCGCGTCCCGCTAGCGGCGGGATCGGTCACGCGTCACGCTGGCGGTGGGATCGGTCACGCGTCCCGCTAGCAGCGGGATCGGTCAAGTGTCACGCTGGCGGTGGGATCGGTCACGCGTCCCGCTAGCGGCGGGATCGGTCACGCGTCACGCTGGCGGCGGGATCGGTCACACGTCACGCTGGCGGTGGGATCGGTCACGCGTCACGCTGGCGGTGGGATCGGTCACGCGTCACGCTGGCGATGGGATCGGTTACGCGTCACGCTGGCGGTGTGATCGGTCACGCGTCACGCTGTCGGCGGGATCGGTCACGCGTCACGCTGGCGGCGGGTGCGTCGCCGAGGCCGCGGCACACCGAGAGCGCGGGGTCATAGTCCGATACCGATACTCAATACCTTGAACAAGGGCGGCGAACTATTCAATGTTATACTAATTACGAATCACTTGCTTCCACTGACTGGGCACCGCTGTATAAGTTAAATAATGCAGAAGAGTGTTTATTTTATTTTTACAAGCTTTTATTTAACTTGCTCTGTTAGTATGTATGTATGTAATGAAATCTTGCAAGTTAAATTTGACCCACTTGCCGGTGACCGATTGAGCTGAAATTTTGGGTATAAGTATAGTTGATTATGTATGAAAATTCAATAATATGGTACCATCGAGCTGATGATGATGGAGACAGAAGGTGACCATGGGAATTCAGTACTTAACCGACGTAACCCCGTTGAGTTTGGGCTCGTTAGAATCGTCTCAATGAGTAGTGGATGACGGTATACAGAAAAGTACAGTCGGCAATAAAAGCTTGTAACAAAAATGAAATTTTTGACAGAAACTTATTATGTTAATAGCAATAACGTTATTAACACGGTGTGTTGGAAATTATCGCGTGCTTTGAAACGCCGTTCTGACTAGATTAAGGTCTGATTTTCAGATATATGATTCTTGACTATATGATTGTGTATCTGATTTAATCGGGGGCCATAAATATGCGATCTGGGGCTTTACGAATTACCGCCCGTGGTGCGTACACAATTTTACGTCTTCTCCTGGGTGTGAAGGGAGATTTGCCGCTGCACCCGTGGGCGGTAAATCTCACTTGCCGCCCGGAGTGACGTAAATAATTATACCAGAAGTAGATGATGTGGGGGGCAAGTTGACGCTGCTTATTTCGATTTAGGAAAAGCGTTTGACGTCGTTGACAATGATATCCTGCTAAGACAATTAGCAGGCGTGGGCTTTACCCGTGGTTTTTTAAAGTTCTTCGCGAGTTACATGGGCATTTTCAATAAATCGTGTACCCAACCGTGAGTTATTGAATAAAAATTAACTCAGTGTCAGTTTTGTGACGACAATTAAGCATTCAAATTATGTGAAAATTAACTGGTTTCACATTTAAATAACGTGTTTATGCAATTCATTTATAAATTGGAAAGAAAGTTTTTTTTATACAAACTTAACACTTAATTATCGTCACAAAACTGACACTGAGTTAATTTTTATTTAACAACTCGCGCTAATTGGGTACACGATTTAAAAATGCCCACATGAGCGAGAGGCGTCAGTTTGTTGATAACGCGGGATATAGGTCAGAACCTTATTGTGTAACATCTGGAGTAAGTCAAGGAAGCAACCTTGGCCCGTTGGAATTCATTATCATGGTCAATGACTTACCTCAGGTTATAAGAAACTAACGATGCTTATTATTCGCTGACGATTCAAAACTGTTTTATCTATCAAAAGTACGTCAGACTGTGAACAATTCCAAAGAGATACAGACAGAGTAGTTTCATGGAGTGAAGTTAATAAATAATTGTAATACGTCGAAGTGTGACTATTACTTTAACTCGAGCGCACAACCACGTAGTCCGTGATTACGAAATTAAGAGCGTAACATTAAAAAGAGTATTTATTTTATTTTATTTATCTCACCAAATCTTATAAGCTAGTTTAACAAATAAGGTTCCGCCAAACTGAGGACAGTTTGTTGGCTGATAATACGCTCGTTACTAAAATTGTTGTTTTTTATATGAACTACCTTAACCCTAATAAACTAAACACGTGACAGTGACGGACGTTAAAGATTTAGGAGTGAATTTCACAGCTGATCTGAGGTTTAGGGATCATATCAACAATATGTGTAAGAAAGCCTACAGAATGCTTGGATTTGTACTTCGTAGTTCAAAGGAATTTACCAGTATAGGATCAATTGTTGCTTGGACAACGCGCTGGTCCGAAGCACCCTCGAGTGCAACTCAGTCACCTGGGCTCCACATGAAACAGTTTGTGGAGGAGCGTATACAAAATAAATTTATACGTTTTTTTTATTGGAAGAAGTATGCCGTCTATCCGTTCTACCCCCTCATGTCTCCAACTCTGTTTGTCTTGGGTATATGTCTGGCACCGTACGTATTCAAATTAATGAAGGGTAAAATATGCAACAGCCAGGTGTTGAGTTATGCGAGTCTCATGTCCCTGACAGGTACGTATGGCGCCGCTGACCCGCGCCTTGTGCACCCTCAACTTAATAGCAGATAACATAGATCTGTTTTCGTGTTCTCAATGAATTCACAGTCGGCATTGTTCATAATATGTTATAATACGTAGATATAAATAGGTAACATGAATGTACAAATAACTATTGTCTTAGGCTTAGTACCTGTAAAGATAGTTGTAAGTGTGGAAATAAAAAATAAATAAATGAATGGTATAAGCGCCAACGACAACATGGCCCCTTTTTAACCCCCGACGCAAACAGAGGGGTGTTATAAGTTTAACGTGTCTGTGTATCTGTCTGTGGTATCGTAGCTCCCAAACGGATGGACCGATTTGAATGCGGTTTTTTTATTCGAAAGCTAATGTGATCCCGAGTGTTCTTAGCCATGTTTCATGAAAATCTGTTCTGCCGTCTTTGAGATATTGGACTTTAAGATGAAAATGTCGGGGGTTTCTCAACTTTTATAATCCATAGATAATCCTCTAAAGCTCTGCTTATCCACGCTTTCCTATACAAATCGCGAAATACCTTGATATGAAAAACAAAGTAGTTGCCGACAGCCAGCATCTCTTATTTGACAGTACAGAATGACCAGGCCCCTATTTCACCAACTCGACAAATGTCACCTGACAACGTCAATTCTCCGTACATTGCTGGATCCACAAGTAACCTAGCAACCACCTTAACTTCTAGAACAATCAATGTATGGTGAATTGTCAGTGTCAGGTGACAATTGTCAAGTTGGTGAAATAGGGGCCAGCCAGTGTGCTCTCCTAGACACCCACCTTACAGGGAAAATTGGCATTTCAATGAACGCACTTGAGCACCTAGATTTTGTTTCGTTTTCAAAATCGATCAAAACAAAATAAATACAAACGTTTCTAATTTAGAATTATCGCGATGCATTACTATTATTATGTATCGCGGCGAATCTTGATCATCCCAGTACAATTTTCCGTTTTAAGGTTATTATTGTTATTATAAAAGAGAAATGGTAGCCTCGAGGGCCTTTATCAGAGTCAGTAAGCGTATAAATTAACTACGAAGAAAACGAATTAAACCATTTATAAAAACAAATAAATTAGACTCTCGATCGCATAGATAAACGACCGAGACCTTTAGTGTAACACGTTTTAAGGTTATAAATTGTATGGAGATGACAGCTGTCATTGGGATCAAGATTTGCCGCGATACGTAATATACGTATAAGGTGCTAACAAATTAGGTACCAATACAAAAATATCATATAAAAAGTTTCCTTAATTTCTATTTAAAATTAATTCTTTTGATATAATGTAACACCTCTTAAAATATTGGTACTTAATTTGTTAGCACCTTATTATTGAACAGAAGGGTGCCTAAATGCGCCGCAAAAGAAAGACAGTATTTGTCTAAATTAACTATCCGTATGAAAACGTTAAAAAATAAGCCCTAAAAAATATGACGATACAGAGAAGTTATTTATCGTTTTAAAATAATTTTATTTTATTATATCTTCATAGTTAGCGCCTAGATTATAACTTCCTAACTATTTTGTACTAGCCAATAAGAATGATATTGTATTATATTATGAATAACTTGATTTTCAATTGTTATTTCTTTTTTGCTTGAAACAGGGTATCCTAGCTCAGGCACGTGTTATTTGCCTCTAATAGTAAGCTCCCAGTCTATAGTAAAACTGATGTACTTTATGTTTTATCAATAAATTATGTTTATGTTTTATGTTAGCACTGAATTTCAAGGTAGAATATCAAACAAATTGTCACTGACAGTCACCGGTAAACTCAATGTAATAGACGTGTACCCTCACGGTTTATTTCTTCGGCAGCCGGAACACTTTGACTTTGCCGGAGTCCTCGTACACGCAATCAGTCCTCGACGGGTACACGCTCTTCAGGTTGCCCTCGGTGTCCACTATTTTCACCTGAAAACAATTATTTCAGTTGGATTTTTCTGGAAGGAATTATATAGCCTTACATGTCATTTTAATTTATGTTTATTTTGTTGAAGTGTACAGGTACAGTCGAGTTGAAAAGTAACGGACGAATTGACTATAAATATGTGAACAGGATTATTAAGGGCATAACAGATATTGTTGAACCTTTGGGAACGTACATACATATATTTAAGAATTCGAGTTTACTATATTTTCGCATTTTTTTTATTTGTACACTTGCAATAAGCTAAATAATTTCAATTTAATCTTTCGCTAGTAATGTTTAAATTAATAACAAGCTAATAACTATCCCCGAAGAGTTCGAAACATGTCGCCCGCACGACATTGAATACGGCAGTTTAACCGTATAGTTATAAGTTTCAGTAAAATAAAGTAACAGCTAATCTATCATGAACACTTTCGCAGACATTGCTGTCAACCTTAGGGTCATCTAAAATACCTTACAGCCACTAGACGCGGCCACTAAACGCCTGGTGAGCGCCGATTCTATATAAAATGTATGGAAGAACTCGTCCGCAGCTAACTAATGTGGTGCGGTAGCTCTAAGCGTTGCTAAGCCCACATATTGAGCGCCTGTGGTCACTGTCACCGAACGCGTTAAAGGGCTCCTAGCTCCCAATGAGGTTTACCGAAATAGTATCCCATATTTACTTCGAAACTCACCGTTTTCGTGATATATGGCACCAAACTTTGGCAATTTCAGGCCAAAATACCAGTTTTTTGGACGTAACTTTTGAAAATGAGTTAAAAATAAAAATCTCTCGTGGGTTGTCAGAGACGTCAATAAGGAACAGTTATATGTAGATATCAAAAACAGAGCTTTTTTGTTTGAAATCATAAAAAAATAAATATTGATTATTTTCAAAAAAACTCTCGTGCAAATACCGAACCGATAAGTGTTTGTGCCATAAATATATCTATAGTTTTGACAGAGGAACATCAACTCAACACTCGTCAAAACTAGCCAAAACGCGCGTGGAGCCCCTTAAGATGAGGCATTACCTGCTGTACGGTGAGCGACTGGTACCCCCCCTCCTCAGGCCCCAGCAGCATGGTCTCCAGCAGGAACTTGTCCAGCACCGTCTTGCAGGACCCGAGGGACGCGTGCGACGTCACCTCAACCAGCATGCTGGTGCTCTCGTGCGACATCTGGTGAAACACATCACATTAGTCAGGATCGTGTTTTTGGTTGACATTATGAGGAAAAGACCCATGGCACAAGACAACGCGGCAAACCCCTTACCAGATGGGCAGACATCACCCAAGTAGGAGGCAAGGAGTGGACGAAAGACGACAAAGAAAGGGAGCACTGGTCATCAGTGGAGGCCTATACCTTCGCAGGAGGGGCTCTTGCTAGCAATTAATAACTTAGATTATGATACGTCAAAGGACCATGGGCAACTTTGTATGGAACTTTGCCCCAAAACCAACACAGCTAAGAGTTACGTCGTTAAATAGGTCTTTAAATCTACTTCATTTCGTTCTATAGGCACCAAGTTGAATTCCATTGCAGAATTGAGATATTCATATGTTAGTCAGCGTGAATACGATCTATCAGAAAACGGGTGACTCAGAGAATACCGGTCATTAATCATTAGGATACCGAAGTGTGTAAAAAATAGTAGATTACTGCAGAGGCCGTGAAGTAAGGGATTGCTGGACGAGATTGGGGTAGACGGCTGAGTCGTAGACGAGGCCGAATACAACGAGTCCAGCAATCCCTGTTCCGGCCGAGGATTGTATAGTACTTTTCTCAAACGATGTGAGGAAATATTAAAATTAAAATAAATACTTGGTAATCAATTAAATAATAGGTCATTTGCGCCTTTTTTATTTTTTAAACATGCCATTTGAACAAGCCGTTCGAGCACCATGTTTAACCGCACATAAAGTATAGTACCATAGATTATTTATATTTTTTTTATGAAGCAAGTATGCTAACAGTGTCTAGTGATGGTTGGCAGTATGTAAATTTTCCTGTCAGTTTAATATTAGTAAGCAAATTTAAAAAGTTAGAGTAGCGGACAATAATGGTTTTACTTAGGGTTTTCATACATTACTTCTTGGCCTAAGGCCAATACGTGATATTCCGGAAAAAATAACAAGTTAACGTCACGAATGTAGTTCACTGCATATTCGGTAAGAATACCTTCGTTATTAATATATGTTTCAACTACCCAGCAGAATGATTATATCTACAGAATTTTCATAGCTTATATTCACGCTGACAAACATATGAATATCTCAGTTCTGCAATGGAATTCGATTTAGTGCCTATATAATGAAATAAAGTAGATTTAAAGACCTATTTAATGGCCCAACTCTCATGTTTGTTGGTTTTGGGGCAATTTTGACGCACGGTTTCAATATTATACATTAAATTATAATTCACTAGCTGCCCGGCCCGGCTTCGCACGGATTACCCGTGTTCCCGTAGGAATGTAGCATTTTCCCGCAGTAAAAAGTAGCCTATGTTCATCAGGGATAATGGTAAAAGAACTTTTCAAATCGGTCCAGTAGTTTCAGAGCCTATTCAATATAAACAAACAAACAATCAAATCTTTCCTCTTCAGATAAATAATTAACTTGAAATTGGATACTATTGCGTTTATATCAATACTAGCTTCCGCCCGCGACTTCGTCTGCGTGGACTCGGAATAAATACTATCCTATATTTTAATCCAAGCTTTAAACTATCTTCGTGCCAAATTTCATCCAAATCGGTTGAGCCGTTTAAGCGTGATTGAGTAACAAACATCTAAACATCCAAACTTTCGCATTTATAGTATTAGTAGGATCTAAAAGTCAAAATTATTGTTATGTTAATACTTTTCTAATTCGCAAGAAATAAAAAGGCTTCTTTTATTTTTTTATTTATGAGGAAATCGGCATGCGTGAATACATCTAAGTCCATACCTTGATCATTAAGTTAGGGTTACACTATTGAAAATTGAAAAGTGCTTCTGACCCACGACTTATACCAGTGAGCTTTTGCCCTTTTGACACAGTAAATTGGAACACTATTTGACGAGTTTCTTTTTTATATGGCATTGCACATCTGTTTTCTAATAATAATATGTGTCAAAGAAAAAAAAGAAAAGAAACGTTAGTGCGGCAGGCGCTTGCCAAGTGTCCCATGTCCCATGTCCCATTTAACAGATTTATACGAGTATTTGAGTAAAAGTAACACTTCTCGCGATGGGACTCGCTTTAGCAGGATGGCCGAGCTGTCAGCGTTGGGGCTGTTTTGTCATTATTTTAATGTACTGGAAAATCGTTTGTAAAAACATAAGCGCCTGCCTCACTCAGGGACCCTTTACTCTCAAAACGACGCATATGGGCACAAAATAGGGGTGTACTGTAGACTCAAAATGGTTATTACTTCAAAAGTAAGAAGGCAAAAAAATATGCCTAATGACAAAAATCTCATTAAAATATCTCAAAGCATTACGAAGCTACAACCGTTTTAATGTTGCTTGTTAGAGAGAAACCGCTCGCAGATCGTGACATCACGATCCTGATGATAAATGACAATCGTTTCATATGAAGGGTGCGTTTTGCGGAAATGGGACCTCTTAAAACTTTGGACACTTATAACTTCGTGATTTTTTAACATCTTGCGTTGCTTTTTGTCTCCATTTGACTACATTCTCAATCTCTTCCTTTCAAGAAAATGCATTGTTGACATTATTGATTATTTTATTTAGCGTCTACACCCAGTCTTATAAGTTACCTTAGTGACGTCAGAATTTGTGATGGGCGGGAAGCTGATGACCACACCGGACGCGTCCTGCAGGCACGGGTACCTCGGCTTGCCTTCCAGTAGGTATAAATACCTGGAAGTAATTATATTGGTAAGGCAACCATTGTCACTAATAACTGCGTGTAAACCTTCTCATGCACTGGCGCGGCCTGCGGTGGCGGTCAGTAGTAGACTACACAGTTATCGTGTTGCTGTGTCTGTGAGAGACTTAACATGTTTGAATCCAGCGTGAAGTGAGCTCACGGCTCAACATTGGAAATATCAATGCAAACTAAAAGATATGACATGCCATTAAGTTGGTAAGAGCCACTTTAGTGACATACTTCCTACTCTAAACTAGTCCTGAATTGTAAAAACAATCTAAACACCCTGGCTTATTCCAACAAAGTCATACTTAGATGAGTACCAGGGCATTCCAATATTGTAGGAAATGTAGCAGAAGAACTTGCCAGGATGTGCGCAGACATAACCCTGATCGGACCAGAGCCGGTCTGTGGGATCACAAAATGGAAAGCATATTCTCTAACACTGAAAAATAAGAAGCAATCTAGCTGTGGAATTTGGCCAAAGGACAAAAACAGGGTAAAGCCTTAGTCAAAAGGTTCAAAAGTAACCTGTCTAAAGAGCTGATACAACTTAAAAGGCACAAAACCTGCTCAACAACGAGAATCCTGACCCTGGCACAAAACCTGCGCAGTGACAGGATTTAGTGTTCTTACTTATGTATCCCTGAGTAAACATTCCTCTTCTTTTCCTTTCGCAGTGCATCCGCCTCAGCTACCAGCTGCTGGAACAGCTGCTCGCCCGTGAATGGCTTCGCGCGCCCTAAGGGTGTCAGCTTTAGCGCTCCGGGGGGCTTCGCTGTATAGGTTAGGTTTCCTGTGGAACAACGAAAATCGTATATCCTAGCATTAAGCCAGGTTTAGACGAAGCCAGTGCTGGCTTGTTATTGTATGTAAAGAGTACTGGCTACCAACACTGGCGGGCATAGAGCGCCGGCCTATTTTTCAAGCCAGTGAGGCAGCTCTGGGTTTGTCTAAAGCTGGCTTTATAATTAGTAGTGTTCCCGTTCTCTCTCATCCATGAGAGGAGGCCTGTGCCCAGCAGTGGGACGTTTATATGCTGTTTTTTTTTTTAAATGTTATTCTCTTTTTAAATTACGCATAAAGAGATATTTGAAAGTGGCTAATTGGGCCGTAAATTTACGGACGGACCAGGACTCAAGTCCAGAATGTAGCAATGTAACTATGATAGAGTATAAAATGGTGCTGTCCAGTAATTGAATTTAAACTGTCATGAGTAATGTCAAGAAACATGCTAATTACTGTGTATTTCTTAACTGCATGGCAGTTTAAATTCGACCACATGGTTAAACTCTCCTATCACTATGGGCGTCATGTATCGAACCTATCAAGAGTTCTTTATGGTGTTTCTACTCGAGGCTCACACCCCGCACACTGACGCTCGAGACAATAGAGAGTAACACTGTTGTAATTAGTACAACAATGATAATAATACATAGCTTAAGACTATTATCCCAAGAAAGAGACACTTATATATGTTCTAGCTTCTCCATTACCAAATTATGTGTGATTTTCTAACCTGGCGCAATCTTCTTCAGGTCATGGGTAGCGATAGTCGCTACATTCCTCTTGTCACACACCGTGTCATGCAGCTTTGTCTGCATCTGAATGAACTTCTTGAACGACGCTTCCGTAAAGTTCAAATCATTTACAATACAACACACTATATATGGTCGGACGGCACCAACATGAGACTCAATGATTTGTACACTAGGAATATTGTCTTCAACATATAGAATCTTCATTGAATGGCACAGGTCGCAGACGGCTTCTTCGATTGGTGTGTCTTCCTGTTTCTTGCCCTTCTTGCCTTTGCCTTTGGAGGGCTGGCTGTCGGTTCTCGGGCTGTGTTCTCGGACATAGTCCAGGACTTGTTTCGTGCGGCACTGGTCTACGAGTTTCATGAGACGCTTGTCAGCTAGCTTGTTGCCTTTGAGGTTTAGTTCTGAAGTAAATAAATAGACATTAAATAATATTACTCTCATAGGTTTTTGTAAATACACAATTTCTAGTGTTATTACTGTTGTTAGTGAATTTTGAGTGAACCATAGAAGCATGTGTAAGATGGACTTGTATTGGATAGTTAATTTGTAATGTTAAATTTATATTGAACAAAATCAAATTAGTTTTTGTATTAAATAAATGTCATAATTTGGTTGGTAGTATTTCCTGTTTAATTAACCTCTAATAAGCAAAAAGGAAATATCTAATTTCATAAACTATTGCCTGAGAAAATACTTTAGGTAGGCATTATTTGACTTTATCCTATTACATTTATTGTGCAACACTAGTAATGTTGCAAAATAATTGCACCACTGCATTGTTACTGTAATTAATTTAATTTATATGACACAAATACTCATCTTACCTTTTAATTTCTGCAAATTAGCTAGCTCTCCTGGCACTACTTTAACCTGATTTTCACCCATATCATAGTTTTTCAGTGACGGCAAACTTTGTGCCAAATAACTTGGGATCGTCTCAATTGCATTGCCTTTCAGCTTGAGATCGGTCAAATGTGGCAAAGAAGCACCCTCCAGGTCTATAAACTCCTTCAAGTTGTTGTTAGACACATCAACTATAACCAAATGTGGAAAATCAACGAATTTCGGCATATCTTCGATTTGGTTCGAGCTGAAGTTGATGCTCGTCAGTTCCTTCATCTTATTTAGACTGTCTGGGATGCTTTTGATCTCGTTTCTCGATAAGTCGAGCACTTTTAACTTCGGTAGTGAGGTTATGTTTTCGTTAAATTCTTGAAGTTTATTTCCGTATAAAAGCAGTGATTGCAGGTTTACTAAGCGCTTTATATCGTCAGGTAAAATGGCGAGACACGTGTCACTGATGTTTAGTAAGTTTAAATTGGATAACTGGAATAAATTACTGTCTAAACCTTCTTCGGATATTCGCCTTGATATTTCCGCTCCAGACAGCTTGATTTCATGTCTGTTCTCGTTCTTTACAGTCGTGACCTCTGGCCAAATGCCCATCTTGAATGTTGTTTAATACAAAGCAGTTTAGTAATTGATTTCGGATAAAATTTTGTTATATTATAATCAATGTTAACCGAACCACGTCTTTCTTGTTAGCAAACTGAGTCTGAAAAGTGAAAAACGAAAATGTCGAAAATGTCAAATTGAAATTCGGTAGTAGAACTAGTAGGTGTTGCCACCCGAAAATATTATAAAAACTTAGTAGTCATTGACTAAATTGCTGACTCAAGGCCATTACACACCTAGCAATTTTTCAGAATAACTCGCTATGGATATATGGATGTTGGCATTGAGGCAGCAATGCATTAATACCTTTCATTCTAACGAGAGCAAGTTGGTGTGACAAATTGCATCGTTTTAGTATGCTTTAATAACGAAGATGGACGGAGGCTTTTCACAATTCACATTATTATACAAACCAAACTGGTAGGTTTTAATCGAAATGAAGCTCGAATGAGGCAGACGGAGGTAAAATTTCAATGCATTCTATTTACCATCTGCACAGTTGTCACAAGACTAAGCTACTAAAACTCTTTCTAAGTGTTCTAATAAGAAAGAGACGGATAGTACGAGAGAGCTCGCGCGGCGGTTGCTCATGCTAAAGCTTTATCAGGCTCCCCTTTTTTAAATACGTGACGTTTTGGGCCATTTCAGATGGTAAAACTTGACCATACAACTTATCGTGCTAGCTGGGCAGGTTGGTACAACAAGTCGTGGTTGAGCCAAGGTTGTGTGGGTTGTGTTGTGGTAGCATCTTATTGTTGCTGGCAATGTGTTGCTAGCAACACTTCATGTTGCAGTGTTGATCGCTTCATGTGACATGACAAGTCAGCGGAAACATCTCAGTTTAGCAATAGCAACAACTGCAGACGTCCGTGAGCGTTTCAACACAATTTATAAACATGGCAGTATTGTGGAGCAATGACAAAATAATGGAGTTGATACAACTATTTCGTTCAAAAGTAATTCTATGGGATACCTCCAAAAAGGAATATAAAGATAAAAACAAGAAGAACGACGCATTTAAAGAAATCTCTCGTATCCTAAGCATACCTCAAAAAGACGTGGAAACAAAATTGCATGTTTTACGTACGCAGTTTAGTAGGGAAAAGAAAAAGATGGCGGCAAAGAGAAGTCTAAATATCGAAGGAAGTGAGGAAAAATGTAAATGGATTTATTATGAACCGTTAATTTTTTTATTACGTCGTACAATTAACTCAGGCGGCTCGAATACTAATCAAAAAATGGTAAGTTATTTCGTAGTTTAATAAGGTACAGTCAACATCATATAGTTTGTAGCAGCCAAAGTAGCCAACGATATATTTGGCATGGTATAACAACACAGGTACTCTCTTCCGAGACTCGCGAACCACGTGACTGACACAAGCCTACGTCATCATGCTGTTAAGGCGTCTTTCACGGCAAAACGGAGCGACGAATTGACGTGATTTTTTAAGTGGAGATAGTTGAAGGGATGGAGAGTAACATAGGATAGTTTTGATCCCCGTAATCATCCCCTAAGCAACAAACTGACACAAGCCTACGTCATCATGCTGTTAAATGCCATTTGATGACGTAGGCTTGTGTCAGTCACGTGGTTCGCGAGTCTCGGAAGAGAGTACCTGTGTTGTTATACCATGATATTTGGCTACTCTAGCTGCTACTAACTATACGATGCTGACTGTACAGAAACCAGCTAAACTTTTCCATTACACATGTTAGTATGCGTATTGAGGTTATTTGGGTAGTCCATTTAAAAAGCAACTCTATCGTCCAACGTAAAAGATACCAATTCCATTGACAGTTTTATAAAAAGTCTCCATAGACGGTTAGCTAGACGACAGGTTTTGTTGGTGTGTGTGTTGTTATTGAAACACAACAATGCAGACGATGATCAACTTGGCACGTTTCAACATTTGTTTATAAACAAAGTTGAAATTTGTTGGTACAGTTTCACCAGCCTCTTGTTATTGCAAACCAAGCAAAGCGAAATCTTCGAATGGAAAAAACTGTGCGACCGCCACGCGCAGAAGTTAAAGGGTCAGCAATGCCGGCCTCGCATTCCTGGCAATCGTCTATAATCACTCAATTGTTTGAAAGTTTGCTTTGAACTCTATTTCATTTAAAAATAAGGAGGATGTTTTGTAAGCTTGGTTGATCCCTTATCAGCCATATACTCGTAGTCACCTGCAAGCGAGCATGATAGGTTTTATGGTCATATTTCTACTTTACGTTACGTTATGTGCTACTTGTGCCGTAGGTACAATTAGAGCATAAAACTTATCGTGCTAAATGGATTACAGAGCAGTGATATTATTATGACTGAACAAGATGCTCATATACCCTGTTAAAAATACGGTAAGTATTTGACAAAAGTCAAATCAGCTTCTTTATACGAAACGTCAAAAACCCCCTTGTCTCCCGCTGACCCATATATGGGTCACTTTTTTCAAAATACTTTAAACTCAATTATATTATATATTAAAATTCTAATTTAAACAACAACATGGAAACGTCCGGGATTTGAACACCTTTGACCTTTCAAGGTCACGGGGAGAGGAAGGGTTAGTATGGAATTTGTAGGGATTACTTGCTTGTGTTGTGACGTCACAATCAAACAACGTCCTTATTGTTAGTTTTTATGAATTTAAAAATCTTAAAAAAGTAAACTTAAATGAAAGATCGATAGTTTCTTTACTAACGAAAAAGCAAATTATTTCCAATGTTGTCAAATACCCATTTAACGCTGGTCACTTTCGGTACCTACCTTAAAAATCGTTTTCATTTTGTTTCAGCGTTCCGAAGAGATAGAAACCGTATTATTACGCGATAGCCCACACTATGAACAACGAACAGAACACGAGGCACTCCATAATGCGAAACAAACCACAATCGAGGGTTCACGAGAATTCACACCTGAGAAGTCAACTCGCAAAAGAATACACCAAGAAACAGTTTCATGTGTAAAAACGACGAATGCAGAAAAAACATTTCAAGACGACGATCTAACAGCATTCGGCAACTATATCGTGTCAACATTACGTAAATTGAGCCCTAGAAATTGTGTGGCAGCGCAAGATGATATCTTTACTATTTTGTCAAAGTATAAATTGCGTCAGCTAGCTGATTCCGATTTCCGAAGCCATGTTTTCTGGGACGACACCGGGTCCGTCGGCGTCGAAGGCTGAATCGGAGTCAACTTGTACGCAAGATGTGATTGAAAAATGTTGATGAATATGAATTATGATACCTATTCACTTTAAATATAACTAGCGACCCGCCCGGGCTTCGCTCGGGTGATATTGTACTTATAAATCTTCCTCTTGAATCACTATCTATTAAAAAACCGCATCAAAATCCGTTGCGTAGTTTTAAAGATCTAAGCATACATTGGGACAGATAGCGGGAAGCGACTTTGTTTTATACTATCTAGTGATAAATCAGGTCAGCAGTCATGAAATTATCGGCGAAACGAAATCCCAGCGATTTCGTTGGTTCGGTCATCTGCCGCGAATTGGGGAGGATCGGGCAGTCAAGTCGAACTTCGGATATTTCCATCTCTAACGCACTCACATTACTCGAGTGACAGGGATGCATGTATACGAACTTCCGAGTTTTGATTTTCGTCGTAGCGCCGCAGGTATCGCTGGGGGGATAGCGTAGCGGGTAGCACACGGTTTTACGTCATTTTCAAGCTGAAAACCGACAGGAAGTGGCGGAGGATCGGAATAACGGGCTGTCGTTTCTAAAGGCCGGTTTACACGTATTAAGTTGTTAAGTAATTAACTAAATTTTAACTTAATTTTAAGTGACTTACAGCGTGTTAACAATTAATTTAGTTATAAGTAAGTTACAAGTTAATATTTAGTATGCAAGTAAACAATAAAAAAAAAAAAAAAAAAAAAAAGTAGATTAAAAATTTGTCTATTTTTCGGTTAAGTGGGTGGGCGTGTATTATAACTTGACTCGTTTGGACAGGCACAATTTAGTTAATTATTACTTAAGTGTATAAGTTGAGCGTCCCTCTCGGGATAACTAAAGAGCTTAACTAATTCGAACGTGTTCCGCTTGCTTAAAATTAAGTCGCTTAAAATTGAGTTAAAATTTAGTTAACTACTTGACAACTTAATACTTACGTGTAAACCGGCCTTAAGGCCAAGACCCTTTTTGTGAGCCAAAATAGTTGGTTCGTTAGTTCAATCACAAAAAAAGTCATACAATGACATCATCTTTCTCCTGGCGTTTTTATCGGGTGTATCCTCCAATTTTCACTATTCAAAGATTGTATGGAAGAGTACGCTCATTATCGTTATAGCGTTAGGTCCATGATTTTGTTTTCATTTCTATTTTTAAACAATAAAAACATGTATTGTATTGGATGTTTTAAGACTCCTGATGATAGATTTTGTAACGCGTAATTCACAGCATACTTATTACCTAATTAATCTGAACGAGAGATATTGCGAAATAATCATTCGTTTGCGATACTGTGAACTGTCAGTGTTGTACATACATGTAGTGAGTCAAATAAATGGTCTAGCACTTTTGAGATTTCGAATATAAATTATAGAGTCGAAAAGTGGTAGCCAGTTTTTTATGGTGACTATTACTTTGACCCGGCTAGACTCAATTAGTTAATTGAATCGGTTTTAAAACGACCCATCCCCAGAGGGCTGTTCAAGTGTTACAGTGTTATGGCCCCCTGAATTTACTTCCGATAGGATATAAAACGTGTTTTAGAGTCTGGCAAACGAAAGTTGAACCCACTAAACTCAATTACGCGGCAACACTAAACGTCATACGCGTACATTTTGATCAACAGTGTTGCCGCGTAATTGAGTTTAGTGGGTTCAACTTTCGTTTGCCAGACCCTATTTGTATTTTTAACTTCAGCACCGTTGCATTTCAAAAAATCATACGGTTAACCTTTTTTTTAAGCCTGCGAGCCAGTCATCGGGGGACGACCTGGGTTATGTGGTAGTTCTTATCATCCTTCTAGCGTTATTCTCGGTTGTACCCTAAATGAGCATGGAATCCGCTTTGACATCTAATCCCGACGATTTGGCATGGGCACTAGTTTAACGAAAGCGACTGCCATCTGACTTTCCAACACAGAGGGAAAACTAGGCCTTATTGGGATTAGACCGGTTTTCTCTCGATGTTTTCCTTCACCAAAAAGCTAATGGTAAATATTCCGGACATAAGTTCCGAAAAATTAATTGGTACGACCGGGATTCGAACCCACGACCGCCGGTTGACAGCCGCATGTCTGAAGCTACTATTATGTGGTTTATCTGTCCACAAAAAAATACAGGGCGGCCGGCATCTGCGCTCTCATGCGCAGGACTCCAGAAGCTCATACTGAACGCACTGGAGCCCCCGCCTCGCCATATTTGGCTCGTCCTAGGGCGGAAAAGTTGTTTCCAATGCACTTGCTTTGGAATTGCGCCTTTATATGGGTTAACATAAACACGGGAAGTCTATGCCCGCGCGGCGGCCGTGCGGGAATGGATGTCGAGCCAATATTCCCACACACGTGCGGGAATGAGAGTTCGCGCGCCGTCTTGTGCTAACCGTGCAGCTAGCACGATAGCTTTTACCGTCACGATTTACGGCGAAAATATACTGAAACGTCACGTAAAACATGACGATAAATCCTATCGTGCTGGGGATTCTGGGGTATCTAGAGTCGGTACATGCATGTAGTACTCTTTATTATACTGTGGTGCAGGGTAGATTTAGATTTATTTATTACACGATAAAACTTACAATATATAAATATCAAGATTACAAGAAATTCTACCATGTTCGTCAATTTTAATAATAAAGACTTAATGGGTCAACTGTAAATACAAAATATTATATTATTCTATCTCCCTAAAAGGATCGTCATTAATTACACACAATAACATAATATTTTCTAAACTATTTAATATGTCAAAACTACATATTTAATAAAAAACAGGAATAAGTAATAATGATATGTAGTTCATAACATTGATAAATATAAAGTTAACAAAAATAAATGTCAATTTTAGAAAAACAAAATACACAATTAAAAAGTCATTTCCATGTACTCGTTAACGGAGTACAGAGGGTTTTCCAACAAAAGATTTCTCAGTTTGCGCCGGAATGTTTCGTCATATGGGTCATTCCTTAGATTGGCCGGTAAGTGTTCATAATAAGTGGGTCCGATGACGCGGGGGTTTTTTGTTGAAAGCGCCATGCGACGAGGAACCGTTCTGAAGCGCCCAGTAGAACGGAGTTGTTTCCCCGGCAAATCAACACGTACAAACTGGGAAATATTGTTTCTTACAAATAACAAACAGTCAAATAAGTATTGTGAGTAGTGCGTCATAATGCGTTGAGATTTGAAGAGTCTCTACAAGGGTGCCTATGCTTTACTCCAACAAGTGTACGGATTGCTCGTTTTTGCACGATTAATTAGTAAGGTAGTACTATTATTAATTCTGTGGCGACCCCGATGAGCCCTTTAGTCGCCTGCTCGCGTTACTTGACCCCCTAGTCGAAGATCATATATCGGTTCAGCTGATGCTGACGATGACAGACGAAGCTGTCACGGATTTGTGGATACCGGCAGGTGTCGTGAATAGTCATGATTCACGATAGTCTTTACATTGACGTTAATAATCATGTCTCAAACAGCCGATTTATTTCATGTAGCAACACCCACAATCTTTTTATAACAATGTTGACGGGTAGGCGAGTCGTCAGAGTTCCTAACGGCTAAGGTAAACGTCCACTGTTTCGGCATGTTAAGCCTCTTACGAATTAGTATTTTTTTTAAGACAATACAGAACATGACATCGGTTTGAATTTTTTTGTGTGATGAACATTGATATCTTGCCTATTATGTAATGCAAGAATTATATAGTTTTAGTTTCAATAACTATTTTTTTTTTTAATTTATTTGTAGACCTCGTATTTGAACCCCATTTCGTGATAAAATTTGGCTCTGCTCCTAAGTTTGTGAGTTCTTGGCCCCTGTTTCGGCATAAAGTTTTCGAGTGCCAGGTAGTAAGAGAAACGTTTTGTTTGTGAACCCTCATTTGTTATTTGATATTGAACAAGATTATTGACGAGGTAATTAACATGATTATTGGAAAAATCCAATAGGGGGTCTGGATAAAACTCGGTATTTAAAATCCCGGGACATTTTTTCTTTTTCCAGGATTTTTTTATGAAATGTAAGGTTAAATAACTTATCCATTAGTACAGGGTCACCTTTTCAAAAATGCGTCTCACATAGGTTACCTATCTACGAGTATATTAACCAAAACTGTTTAACGTAAGATAAATATCTAGGCAAAACCTTTTGGACGTGACATGTAGGTATCTGTAAACGATATTCTGTTTAATAGGGTATAAAGATACCTTTCGCTTCTTTAAAAAAAACCCTTAAAAATAAAGAAAGTCCCGGGAATAGCAAGTCCCGGGATATCAAATCTTAAAAATAATAAATATCTTCAATCATTTTCGTCAATATTCCTTAAACGTATAGTTAGATATAAGTATGTATTGATTATCTATTTCTACGATTGATTAGGTAACCTAAGATTAAAATCTAGACAATGTTGTATGGGACACACGACACACTTTTGAAAGAGCAATTCTATACTGTTTAATAGGGTACAAAGTAAACTTTCATTTAATAATAATAATCCCGCAAAAATAATAGGTTCCCGGGATTTACCCAGGCAACACTACTGCATTATATCAATGCACATGTTACCTCTTCAAGAAGAATATCAAATAACAGACGAGGGTACACATTTGATCTGTGTGTTTGCCTACCAGTCCTACCACTATAGATTTCTCTGTCACGAACTTGGGGAAAAGTATTAAAAGTAGTAGTCCCTTGTTTCGTGTTACTATTTCTTGGATATTCCCGCAATCAATAATGTAGATCACCTTTAAATTATGTTCAATAACCATTAAGTATCCTATATGTAATAAATAAACATAAAAATACATTACAGGAATCGAGCAATAAACAAAATTATGCTGCACGTAAATATGCGAATTCACCTTCAAATTGTAAATTTAGGTCACGTTCAACCTCGTTTTACGAGAATTCAAGTGAATAAAACATATACCGAATTTAGGGCAATGAAAACGTCATTAAATACAATATCTGTTTTTTAAATTAACATTTTCAATTTCTTAAGTATCATTTAAATACAAAAGATGCAAGGATGTATAAAGAAAGCCCTTGATTCGGTAGTAACACGAAATAGGAGCCAGACGAAAAATATAATGACCGTTAGTTCGTGAGTCCATTTATTGCAATTTTAAGGGACACCTATACCAAAATATACACTTATTTCTTATTAAATCCATTGTTAAGGAACTAGACAAAGCACTGTTAAAAGTTTTTTTTCAAATGGACTTCCCTTTCTCTTTCAATTCCCTTAAGAAGTCGGAGCGAGCACCTTACGTCAACAAGCAGTTCGCGCACACCGTACAGCTGTTTTCGGCCGACTGACAGTTTTCGACCGTTGTGTTGCTATTAGTTTAGTCGTTAAAATTTTTGAATTTGATTTTTTGGAAAGGTTTAATAATATTTTTTTTTTACAAATGTATAAATTAAATAAAAAATATTTCAGTTGCTTATTATAAGCCTCAGAAACAAAACTAACGAAATGACGTACTAGCACGAACTTATGGCCCGTTACCTTATATTGCGTACGAACAGCAAGTCGTGGAGTTCTTTAGTGTGAGAGGATTAGTAACAAGTGTAACAACAGGGTCTGTTCGGTAGTCTCAGCCTCAGGCCATGTCGTCATCAATCAAGGGTGCACCCGGGTAATCATAACTGGAACAATATAGTGTGTGAATTGGTACAGTATCAGTTGTGTGGTAAGGGATGTCTGTAAGGGGAGGTGGAGGACATTCTCGGGGACGAAGGTCCCCACATCTCAGATGGAGCTGGTACGCATAAGGCGGCAGCTCATATGTCAGATATATAGCTTATAGCTTTTAAGCTGTATGTGTAGGTTCATAGTTGCATAATATATGCTAATACAGAGACCTAAGCTAGAGTGCTATAGGTACTCATTTCGCGGCCATGAGAGTGACCAGAAGTGGCTTCGCGACAGCAGGGGCGCCTCACTCTGTGATTTCTTCGTGCCGCTACAAGTAAGTACATGCCGGCCCCGGCAGTATGTTAGCGCTGCAACGGCACGCACGCGTTCTATCGCAGCGCGTTGCATGCGATAGAAAGGGATGTCCGCGTTTAGGCTCGTTCGGCACACCTAAACAGGGGATTTATTAACAGAGGACCCTCTTGGCGTAGTACCTACTATTATATATTCTGTGATACCGGTGTGAATTGCCCTGACCGGTCAAACATGCGAGGTGCCAAATAGGTGAAAACACTGGTGCCCCATTCATTCATCTAATGTACGGAAGCGCTCATAGCCTCGCGGCGCCTGTGAGTCGGAAACGATAACGCAGGTTAAGCAAAGATGGCAGCGGTCAGTCTTTGGATGGGTGACCGCCTGATGTTTGAGTGGTTAATATAAATGAGCGCTTCCGTGCTTTGGAAGGCACGCTAAGCAGTTGATCCCGGCTGCTGTCTATGACAGTAGTCGTTAAGCCGAGTTAGAGGCCTTCGGGCGGCTTAAAAACTTCTAACAGTCGAGTTGCCCCCTCACTTGACAAAGGGGGGACAACTGTTACTCGCGTCCGCAGGAGCTACCTATACCTACCACAACCCTGCACGTGTCCCCTGGGTTGTACTAAAGAGTGACAAAATTAAAGGCCAAAATGTAATGTATGCCATACGATTAAATAAATAAATCTAATGTAAGTACCTATGGTGCAGAATTTCATTTCATTTTTTTTTGCGTGACTACGGCAGAGCCGAAAGGGTACGGATTTGTTTTTAGCAGTCTGTATTTATTTACGTGTTCCGCCGTAGCCTTTAAGATCAACCGATTTTGATAAATGGGTCATACACAGATTTAGGTACGCGTCTTTCCTGTGGACATTATCAAAGTTAAGGGCTACGAAGCCTAATTTTTGGTTGCACTCTTAATCCGCATAAACGGCGTCTCCTCTTCTACACGGTGGAATTTAATCGGTGATCAGGAATCCAAAAATCTTAATTATCAATCTAGACAGAAACCAATACGTGAGATCTCGTGCAATATAGCTCACAATCTAGTTAATCACACTTAATTAACATCGGTAAAATGTACACTGACTGAATAAATGGACACCCTACTTTTATTGAAGGGAAGTTACTCGTAAGTGTACATACGTCAAGTGCTTGCTGGCTTTGGCGGGAAACTAGACAGATCAGACGTTTGTTATGAATTTGACAATGACAAATTGACAGCTTATTGCTCGTTTATGTTTTAAGTTTCTATGGCTGATAGTTTGAAAAGAGGTATTAAACTTTTCAGACTAAACCATTAGTAGGGTGACAATAAATTTTAATTAAAATTTAATTTCAACTTAAAAATTAGTTATGATAAAAAAAAACTTGGTTCCACTTAAGTACTAAGTACATAAACGTGACCGCCATCGATTACTGAATTAGAAAAATGGGTTCCTGTTCACCGATTAAATTCCACTGTGTATATTATACTACAGTAAATGTTTATTAAGCAGAAACGTCCGCTAACGAAATTCCAAATTTCGATCATAGTGGAAAATTGAAAAATTATTCGCCACGAGCGGGATTTGCACCCACAACCTTTGGAATCCGTCCATATACTATGTGTATGTATTATACTATGTGATAAAAACATTATTTATATGCACGTGAACTCTTAATTATTGACCACAGGCGAGACGAATTTTGTTTCATAATACACTGTGTAATACCCAAATGAGGTGTTAATCGATTCCAAATTATGCTCCGAGTAACATGGGCTAACTTTTATATAGGTATATATATAAAAAAACAGTTTTTTTAGTTAGTTTTCCGTAGTCGGGTTACTGTTTTTTGAACTTTTTATGATTGTGAGGTACAAAACCTAAAAGCCCACTAGGTTAGGTTTGTTGTATTGACAATCCTCAAAAGTGTGCTGTTTCTGAAAATAAATGTGTTCTATGAAATAAAAAATCTGCTACATACATTCGGTGAAACATTTGTCGG
Organism: Epinotia ramella; assembly: GCA_947578815.1. NCBI lineage: Eukaryota > Metazoa > Arthropoda > Insecta > Lepidoptera > Tortricidae > Epinotia > Epinotia ramella. The sequence goes on from OX388216.1 coordinate 20,836,943, forward strand.
TACAATATCTCTGATATATTATGACCCTCAACTTTCCCGAGCGAGTTTTTTGTTTTCTCGTTTTTATCCCTCGGGTTTAAAGTTAAATATGACTAGTGGCTCTGTGAAAAATAAAACTAAGTTCCTAAAACTGAATAAACGAAAGAAAACTGTTTAATTATCGAACTCGCTCACAAAATTTCACGAGTGTCGGTTGAGAAATGTGACCTGCGGCGGCTGCGGCGCTACCACGAACTTCGAAAGTCGAATTTCGGGTATTTCCATCTCTATCGCACTCCCTTACTCGAGTAACAGGGATGCATGTATTACGAACTTCGACTTTCGAAGTTCGTGGTAGCGCCGCTGAGGGGCTGCCGCGAAACGAAAACGAACTTCGTTCGTGTATCTCTGTCTGTGTCGCTCGCCAAGTGCGACAGAGGGAGATACACGAACGAAGTCCGTTTTCGTTTCGCGGTAGGCCCTCTGCACGGCTATCACGCGACGGCCCGCGAACTCTCGATTTTACTCGCACTATCCGTCTCTCTCTTATTAGAGCACTTTAGAACAAGAGGCATAGTGCGAGAAAAATCGAGAGTATGTGGCGGCTGTCGCATGATAGACGTGCTGTACGCAAGCAGCAAATACAGCTAGACAGCCGGACATACGAAATAATTTTATCCAAATTCAAAACGGAAAACTGTTCCCTTCGCTCGCTCTCACCTACTTCCTTCGACCTTCAATTAAAAACTTAGCTAACATTATATAGGTTTTCATAGTTTCAGGGTAGGCGATGCGCTGAATACCTACAAAAGACAAAAGTAATCAGTAATTAACGAGATAATGTGACTTATATGTAATCCGGCTTATCGATGACGGTATTCCTTTAGGATTTGTAGGCTAAGTTGTAGGTGTACACTTGAAAATAATGAACCACAAATAACGTAAAGAAAAACGTAAGTAAGTAGGTAGTTGGTTAGAAGAATTTATATTTTTCACCCCAGCGGCTCGAACATGGCGGTTTTGCTGCTTGAAACCAGTGAGGAAAATGCAATTTTGCTGCGAGCGTGAAAAAAACTAACTTTTTAATTTTTCATATCGTAGGTTAGTCGCAGGTCATTTTTTCAAACTGCGGGGTGTAATACAAACTTAGAACATTTAACCTTCATTCTCTCTGTCACTTTCACTCCATTACGAAACAAGAGAGAGATAAAATATGTCGATTTTTCATTCGACTTCGAAACTTCGTAGTAGGCCCCCAAAAATCGGGATCGAAAAACTCGTTCCGAAACAAAATAAAATTCGAACTCGTGTTAAAATCGTATAAAAATATGAAACCTATATTAATTCTAATATTATTTTTATCATATAAGTATTTCATTATTCTAAAAATACAATGAAGAACTGTGATATTTATTGCGAACATTTATTATTATAAGTCTTTAGTTTTTTTATATGGTGGACGAATATCCATACTAATATTATAAATGCGAAAGTGTGTCTGTCTGTCTGTCTGTCTGTTACCTCTTCACGCTTAAACCGCTGAACCGATTGCGATGAAATTTGGTATCGAGATAGTTTGAGTCCCGGGGAAGGACATAGGATAGTTTTTATCCCCGAAATCATCCCCTAAGGAGGTGAAATGGGGGGTAAAAGTTTGTATGGAGCTGCGCGATATAAACGAGTTCCACGCGGACGGAGTCGCGGGCAGAAGCTAGTAAATTTATATACAGTTTCAGAACGGACTTTATATTCTTTAAAAAGTTAGCACGATGGAACTTTTTAAATGTTATTCGTAATCGTATTACGTTTTCTTGGAGGTAAAACAAAACATAACTTAAACTAACTATTGTACTAAATATGAGTTAATCAAGTGACGAAGCCGAAGTTTTAACTCCTCAAGAGTTGAGAGATGCCGTCAAAGAGGCTGAACTGTGTTTTCTGCCCGAAAAGTCTCGAGAGAAGTATTTAAAGACATACGAAATATTCAATAAATGGCGATCGGATAAAGGAGCAACCAACATCTCGGAAACAGTACTTCTGTCGTACTTAATCGAGTTATCCCATAACAAACAACCGACAAATATTTCATATGTAAATATTTGTTGTTTAATTTTTTTACATAAAATGATTTACTTGCTTTTATGTGGCGTTTTATTCCTTCGTGTTATATGTTCTCGCCACTGAGGTGAAAAGTTGTATGTATCACACGAGAGCAAAGATATTTGCATCTCGTGGCTTTGAGTCCCTCGCTACGCTCAAGATTCTAATTTTGAATCACTCGCTACGCTCGTGATTCAATTATAGAATCTTTCGCTTGCTCGGGACTCAACATCAACACTCGCAGCAAAATTCTACTTTGCTCTCTTGTTGAACAAATAACTATTGCATGCCAAACTATGGCGGAACATGCCCTCATGTAAATTAATTCTACTGACATGTACATTTATAACACCTGTGTATGTTTTTCATAATAATAAATCATTTCATTTAATTTCAATCCTTTTTCTAGAACGAATGCATTTCTCTTTGTACTAGTAACAAAGGCAAGACACAGCCAATGTCTTTCATTGTTTAGTCTAACCGCTAATACGGGTGAAGATTCAACATTTATTATTACTCCAAAAGAAAGAGGGCATTTAGTCTTACTTAGTGACGAAATTCCCATTCAAATATCTCAAAGAATTACGAAGCTACAACCGTTTGAATATTGCCTCACAGATCGCGACGTCACGACGCACAAGCACGTTGGCGACCCTTTATTGATTCGAGGATTCGTTGTGTTGAGGGTTAAATGCAAGTTCCGCACTCTCAACATGCTTAGCGCCCCTCGGGAGCTCTGGCGCCCTCACTCACAACCGGGGACACAACACCAAATACCTCCAGCAGAGCAAATATAGTGACGTTATTAACGCTCTGGTCTTATGTACAGGAAGTATCCGCAGTTCTTTATTAAATTAGCAGATCAACCTCGGCGATACGAAACCAGACTGAAAAATAATCTGGCACTACCCATATACTAGCTCTAATAATACTAGCTCTAAACTCAAGCTGCATAAAGCAAGTCCAAACGTGATGGCGGTGAAAATATATAATAAATTAAACGATGACCTTAAAACTATTATAAACGAAAAGCAGTTCATTAAAAACCTAAAGACTTTTTTAGTAGACAAATGTTATTACACCCTAAAGAACTTCTTTAGTGATTAAACAGTTCTTAGTATTATAAAAATTACAAATTATTAGTTTTATATTGAGTAGGCAATATTATTATCCACGTGTTATTTAATTTACTATTGAATAAGATTAATATTGCAATTTAAATGATGACATCTGACTACAACTAACATAATTATTACCTATATCATAAATACATTTTTAGATTTAGATCCTAGCAATTATTTTGAATATTAAGCAAAATGATTGAACATTGTTTGATATTATTTGACGTTATTATTAGACATTTGTAATTTATTGTAAGCATGTATAAAAAAAAAAAGAAACTATGATAAAATAAGACTAATAAATATGCTAGATTTAAGACTTCAAATTGCCGTGCCCTACCAGGGTCCATGAGAGACCTACTTACTTATGTAAAACCTAAATGTAAACCATGGATGCAATAAACGAATTATGAACTATTATGTAAGACAGAGGTACTTCTCTAGTTGGACATTCCGCTTTATTTAATCGTATGTCATACATTATTTTGGCCTTTAAAGTTTGTCACTCTTTAGTACCACCCAGGGGACACGTGCAGGGTTGTGGTAGGTAGCTCCTGCGGACGCGAGTAACAGCTGTCCCCCCTTTGTCAAGTGAGTGGGCAACTCGACTGTTAGAAGTTCTTAAGCCGCCCGAAGGCCTCTAACTCGGCTTAACGACTACTGCCAAAGACTGACCGCTGCCATCTTTGCTTAACCTGCGTGACTCTCAGGCGCCGCTAGGCTATGAGCGCTTCTGACATTCCGCTGTGCCCTGCCTATTATCCTAACTATACAAAAACATCAACTTGAAAAAATGGGATTGCGTTTGAGCTTCGTCTACCTAATGGAAAGTTAACACATTAATTGCCCAGAATCGCTACGCGCTACGTTCGTAGCCGATCCCGTGGTTTTCCTCGTATGTAGCGGAAAGCGACTACGGCGGTCTGACGCATATGTGTCGTCATGGGCTATAATCGATTATATGTAGTAGTGCTGGTCTGGTAGAATAAAGAACGCTGAAAACATTACAATCCTTTTTTAATACTATTGAGTGGCAAACAAGCTTACGGCCCACCTGATGGTAAGCGGTTACCATAGCCCATGGACGATTGCAACACCAGGGGTGTTACATGCACTTTGCCGAACTTTTAAGAAATTATACACTCCTTTTAAACCGACTTCAAAAAAGGAAGTTACCACAGAACTCCGTCATTCATAAACCGATTCGTACAATTCTTTTTTTATTTGAATATGCTTCCAGATTGGTCCCGTTGTTTTCAAAAAGCCAGTTGGGTTATGGGATCCATGAGGAATTGAGGAACTCCTCAATTTTATTAGACACGCGTTTAATGATTTCGGTATGTTCTATTATAATAACTCGTGTATTTACACACAGAAACCACAAATTTGGTGAAGTGGAACTGGTGATGAAGACCACAGATGACTTATGGAACTGCTCAATGATGTAAACTGTAAAGTACGTGACAAATTCTGATACGATTCCCAGCCGTGACGGCTAGAAATAGGGTATATAACTTTTTAGCCTAATCTCTACTATCTGTAGGTACCTTAAACGATGAAAAAAACGGAGAAAACTTTTTGTAGGTAGGTAAGACTGTACGGGAAAAACATTATTTTCAATATTTTCCGTTAATTGCTGACTTTGATACGAGAAGATAATTTGAATAAAGATTGGAGTTACCCAGTGATTAGTACTAAGTAGATAATTAAATGCAAATCTCAATGTAAACTTAAAAGCCAAGTCTTGAGAGTCGGAATATTTTTTAGTGCAACCTACCGGTGCTAGGTCTCCCAAAAATAACACAAGTTTTTAATTACAGTTTTTAATCGACTTCAAAAAGTTTTCTTTGTTTGAAAGAATATACTTCCCAGGTGTTCCACCATTTGGTCCACCTGGAAAGTATATTATGACTATTATGAGTTTCTTAAAACCATTTTTCAACTGAGATTCGTTTGCTAGATATTGGGCTTTAAAGCCCTAATTTTTCTTCGAGTCATGTGTGCCCCTGCCGGCTAAATGGCTACTACTGGGAATGTGAAAAAAATCGTGGCAGTAGTACATATAATGAATTTAAAAGGAAAACTATCACCTAGGCATAACTAGTTACCTACCGAGTCATAGTCGACCAATTTAAAATGTACTTAGAAAGGCCAACTTTCGTACAAATTCGTGAGACGCAACCGTTTAGCTGGCGCGCGTGTCGATGTAACTAAGATAGTCAGCAACTACGGAACCCTGCACTGCGCATGACCCGACCAGAGTTGTGACTTATTTGAAATACTTGTATTTAAAATGCAAATACAAAATACAAAATACGTATTTTATATTTTGTACTTAAATACTTTTTTTTAAAAGTATTTTGTATTTTATTTGAAATACTTTTCGAAATTTATTTCATATTTTGTCAAATATAAAATACTTTATTACTGCTAAGTTTCAAAAGTATTACCTTTACCACTCAAATATTCAAGTGAATGGGTCAGCGAATCGGCAAATGGCCACTAGAGGCGCTGCAACTTTGAAAGTCAATGTGCAAAATTACAGTTAAAACAAAATTAACGTTATTATCTGTGAAACATGACGTTACGCTTCGCTTTTTACCGATATTGACTTCGATGTTGTTTCGATTACTTTTTGAAAGTATTTTATTTGAATAAAGTATTTTGAAAATACCTATTTTGTATTTAGTATTTAAATACAAAAAGCAAAAGTATTTTGTATTTTGCATTTGAAATACTAAATTAGAAAAGTATTTGTATTTTGTATTTAAATACATTTTTTAAAGTATTTTGTACATCTCTGGACCCGACACGCACTTGGACGATTTTATTTATGCTTTACCATAAGGCCCCCCCCTGCCCCCCACACTACCAGCGTCTTGTGAACGTTGTCATTTTTTTTTTTTTTTTTTTTTAATGATATAGGAGGCAAACGAGCAGACGGATCACCTGATGGTAAGCGATTAACGCCGCCCATGGACTGTCCTTGTCATACAAAATTGTGCGTTGAGAACGTTCACAAGACGCCGGTAGTGTGGCTAAAGTATTCGTTTCATGACCGTCGGTCTATCGTAGACCGGATCGAAATTATTAATAGGTAAAACGAAAAGCAATTCCGCCATTTTGACGTCACTGACAGCTGACATCTACGACGGCGATTTCCTTGAAGAAGAAGAAATAAAAAATTCAATAAGGTTAACTACATTGATTTTTTTTTCAAAAAAAATAATAATGTCGCAGTCGGATAAAAACTATCCTAAGCGGAAGCTAGGATAATAAACTACCCTAAAAAAATACTTCTGAGATCATTCGTGAAATAACAATGTTTGAAATGACTGGCTGATTCTTACTTAATTCAGAGATTTGTTATAAGTGATACAAGTGAAGATTTCCACTGAAATAGTCTAGGCACACCTGCACCAGTAAATGACTGAGATTCAGATTCACACATCGTGACTGTTTCTCAAGAATACAAGCAATATACCTATAGGTACTTAAACAGATATAAAGAGAAGGATGGACTGCCATGTCACAGATTAATACCAACTCATGATGCTGCCTTTACATCTATCGCTAGTCTTCCGTAAGGTCCACGCTAATGTCGAAGAGTATTTCACCCTGCTTCATCTAGAAGCTTGGCTGGTACACTTTCGTGCACATTAAAATTTACCTATGTTTTACATTATCTTCTAATCCATGATAATAGGCGACAATTAATGATTTAGTTCCAAATTAATTACAATCGCCAAAATGAACTCGTGGGGAGTGATTGTGTGTTATTACTATTGGCTTTGTGGGCTGTGGAACTCGCGCTAGCCCGACTTTAAAAAAAGAACTTACCTATTTTAATTGAGTAAGACCATCGTCATATAGAAACTTTAAAGGTAATTATTGAACCTGCTCAAAAAAAATCCCGAGAATCGCTTGAGGAGTGCGACGTGTAGAGAACAGCCGGACATCCGGACATACGAAATAATTTTACTGAAACGGAGAACTTCGTTCGCTTCGCTCGCTCGTTCAATAAATCAATAAAGAGGAAAATTGTGCCGCATTCCTTGCAATACGCGAGCGAAGCCGCGCGGGCAGCTATAGGAGAATTCATTTTGGCTTGAATTTCTCATCGCGCTTGTCGAGGACTATAATTGAATATATTTAAGTAAAACTAGCTTTTTCCGCGACATCGTCCGCGTATACTCGCCAATCACTTTAAGGGATTAATACTTCGCATCTACAAAATCTAATAGCAAATATGCTCAGGCGCAACTTCAACTTCAACTATCGCACTACATTAGAAACTTCCACTTCACATTTCACTTAGCAAATAAAATGACTGTCAACTTCACTGGTCTCTCACAACCAAGTAGCCAACGAATTTACAATTTTTCATTGCGGGTATTTGGTATGAATCTATTTCTAGACGGAACAATGCGGTTGTCTTGCATTGTTAAGTGGTAAACAAAGCGATTGTCTTTCATTGTTAAGTGTAACCGCTAGTTAATACGGTAAAATAAACGTAGTTAACATCAACCAAAAGACGCCTTTATGTCTAAGGATACGCGGTCCACATACAAAATTACTACTTCGCAATGTTGACCATTTTGAATTTAAAGCTACACTACTTGAACAACAGAGTCACTATTCGAGTAAAGTATTTATTAAACGTGGCCTTTTCATTTCGAAGTGTTTGTGGCATGTGGCTATTGTGGCAAAATAATTGCTTTGTTGGACCGATGGGTGTTAAGATAAAAACATCATCCTCCTAGCGTTATTCCCGGTTGTGCCCTAAAGGAGCCCGGGGTCCGCTTTGACACCTAATCCCAAGATTTGGCATAGGCACTAGTTTCACGAAAGCGACTGCCATCTGAACTTCCAACACAGTGGGAAAACTAGACCTTATTAGGATTAGACCGGTTTCCTCACGATGTTTTCCCTTCACCGAAAAGCTAACGGTAAATATTTCGTACATAAGTTCCGAAAAACTCATTGGTACGAGCCGGGATTCGAACCCACGACCGTCGCTTGACAGCCGCATTCCTGAACCACTAGGCTAACGTAGCTGTGTGTTAAGATAAGATCCGGTCTATAAAAAGAATCCGCACTATATCTACCTATTCATTATTTTGTGGTTCAATGTTTTCAAGTCCTCCCAGTTCTAAACGTCACATTGATAAGCTGGATTAAATATAAGTACCCTTATCTCGCTAATGAGTGATTAGTATTGTGTTTTTGTAGGTATTTGCGGAAGAGCTCACGTTCCCCGAAAATGCTCGAGGTAAGTTCAATACGTACACTGTCATCGTCATCCCAATCCGCCCCGTAGGAGTCAACAAGGGAAAATAAACCCTGACTTGACAGTTGCAGTGTCTATCCTTATTATTCTTAACATAGTTTGGTTTCATATTTTTTTTTTTTTTTTTAATTTAAAGTTCCAAATAATTTAAAAGTAGTGTAATAGTTTAAAATGACGAAAATTCACTTAGCGTGGGACAACATCATTTGTTGCTAAATATGAAAGGAATCTAATATATAATAAAGATACGTCATAAAACTGACCGAAGTGTGGCATTAGCTACTGTTTTTTTATACTTTTATGTTTAAATGTTTTACAACCCTACTTGAAGATAACAATTAAACAATAGAATGTCGGTAATAGGCTTGTAACCTAAGATTTATTTACCATGTTCTAAAACCAGTTTTTAGAGAGGAACAAATGTTTGTATCTGATCAACTACAATTAAATAATGTAAATACCCAAAATTTTGATTTAACGACAGACCTCGCTGGCGGCCGCCGAAACGCTTCATACTAATTGACGTAAAAGTATGACGTCACACTTTGAAAGTACTAATCGTTGTATGGAAACTCAAGTATGGCTGTTTCGGTAGCGCAATACTGCGTGTATATAGGTCCCATACTTGTAATACAAAATGTATATTTTTCTAAATTTTCAAGGTTCATATCTTTTTATGATTTTAATTATATTTTGTACTATAATTTAATGGTTTGCTATCCATGAAGCAACACTACGTTATCAATTTAAACATGCCGCAACTACCCTATTGTTGGGTTTAAGTTATTTTCGTAATTGTAAGTGGAACAAACCATACGGTGTGTGTCAAAAGTAATAGATGACCATGATTGAAGTATTCCGAGACTTAAAAAAAAACTTGCTTCAAGTATTCGACGTAACAGCCATTGCATTGAAACTCATCACTTCGGAGTGATTTTTTTATTTCACCCTGTAAAAATACTACACGGGGCTTGAGCTGTAATGTAACATTCCAGGCCTCTCCAGTGCTCGCATCGTCTCCGGCTGGGAGGCTGAGGAGGGCCAGATTCCGTGGCAGCTTTCCCTCCGCATGGTGAGCGGCGCTGGCTCCGTATCCTCATGCGGGGGCTCCATCATCCACCCTGAATGGGGCCTCACCGCCGCTCACTGTACCGCTGGGTACGTACTATCCTCAATTTATTTTATTTATTTATTTAAATCAGACAACAAGGCCCATATTACAAATACCTTAAAGACTAACATACTCGTACATATCAATATAAACTTATTAATAACTACAAAACACACAATTACTGCGACGTGTTGCGCCATTTCGTGGTGTCAGGTAACCGACCGCGAAAACGTCGGTACTCGACTCCCTTCGGCCAAAATTGTTCCTTAGTGAAGGTCGATAGATGGTCCACTGGAACTCTGACCAGAAAGGAATTAAAATTCACGTCATGGCGAGACTCCAACCTCACGACCCTCAGAATGAATCCGCGGTCTTCACGCGCACATAGGTACTCCACTACTTCCTCTGCCTCCGTAGTGCAGTGCACCCGGAAAACGTACAGCTGCGTCGAAGGTGTAGCAGGACGCAGCAGGTGATTTGGTCCAGTCGGTGCGGAACCGGAACCAAGTAGGCTTCTTCTTTTCCTCCACCGTCGCGACTTCTTTTGAGTCATATGGGGCTCAATGGCTTTTGAGTATATGAGGGGTTTACACGGGTCGATTTTCGCCGTGCGGCAAAAATCGTGCGGCTTTAGTCACCCGTGTAAACCCCACTTTTTAGGGTTAACCTAATAAGTACAAGTTTATATCATAACCTAGCTTCTGCCTGCGAGTTCGTCCGCGAGGAACTCGTTTATATCGTAGCTCTATATAAAATTTCGCCCTCCATTTCAAACCCTTATAAGATGATTTCCGGGGTAAAAACTATCGTACGTCTTTCCCTGGGATTCAAAGTATCTCCATGCTAAATTTCATTTCAATCGGTTCAGCGGTTTAAGCGTGAAAAGGTAACATACAGACAGAAATAGTCGGATAGAGTCATTAAAGTATGAAGAGCTAGACACCCATCGGTGTAGCTCTCTTTATCAAGGGACACACCCTTAATTCCCTTCATACGTGAATGTTACTTTTTAGGTTTCCGTAGCCAAAATTACTAAGACTCCGCTGCCCATCCGTCTGTCTGTCTGTCCATCTGTCACCAGACTGTATCTCATGATGATGTATTTTGCATTTTTTAGTGGAACGATTTTTCGCCCTCTAAGTATACCTACGGCACACGCACGATTTTTTTAATTTTTGCCAAGTTTAGGGAGCATGTTTTTAATTTTCAACCTTTTGGATAAATAGGTTCTCGAGTATTTGGGAAATTCGAAAGATTCGGTTTGCTATGTGACTATAATACTACCAACAAGTATTAATAAGAATGACTAAATATGGTAACAGGCAGCTTAGAAACATCAGAAACTAGCTACTTCTGTAAATTACGTAAAGTCTAAATAAAAGTACCTATCACTGGATAATTACAAGCTATCCATCACTTATTATATACGAAGTTATCATATCATTATCATTATCATTATCATATCATTATGAACTATTTAGGTACCTACTGGAAACAATGCATGATGAACCTGTTTTGTAGGATTTTTGTTTTTATATATATATAAATTAGGAACAATTTGTTTTATATTGCTATGAGTCCTGTTCTGTCTTGTGTTTATGAAACAAATCAGCGTTTTAATTCAATAAACTTAACTATGTACTACAGCTTCCTATTTTCTACTCTTCTTAGCTCTTCTTGATTTGTGATTTTCTATCCAGAAAAAAAAATGTATTATACATATAGTTAGCTAATGGAAATAATTAAAACCGCAGGTTTGCTAGGTAAAGACGTCAAAAAGACGTTGTTTATAAGGCATTCTGTCAATCCTTTTACACCAGCAGCCTGTGGGCCAGCTACACCCAGCGGTCGTATCGCCCTGCGCATAAAATATAACAACGTGTTCGGGATGCTGTTGGGGCTGCCGCGATATTGCAGTGCGTCCGGAATGTTTGCGGCAGAGCCTACGGATGACTTTTACGCAATCATACGCAGCAGGACGGCATCACTAATGCGGCGATTGGGTGGCTGCGGGAACAGTATCCTGAAGACGTTGGCTGCGAGGCTGGATGCTCCATTACCTAGGCACTGGAACACCCTACATTGTGCAAGAACCCATGCCAGGGGGTGGAGCATCTAACACTATTAGGATTAGGGTTAAATTAATTTATATAAATAACCCTAGTTGGTAAGTCGTGATTGTGTTTACTAACAGCTTATGGATTTCAATGTCCGAAAGAATTGAATTGAATTGATAACCGATGTAAGTACCTATACTGTACAACGACCCCAATAATAAAATAATACTAAAGGCTTGTTTACACCTTGTGAAGTAGCAAGTGCAGGTGAGAAGTGATTAGTTAACATGTTTTTATGGTGATAAGTGTTAAGTTTTAAGAAATCGTTTACACATTGCTTAGTTGTGCTTGTGCAAGTGTAAAGTGTAGAACAAAATGGAGGACGAACAACGATTAGAATTACGAATTATTTTAAAAAGTATAGTTGCGGTGATCGCTTCAGAAATCGAGAATGAGGTTTTAGTTGAAATCGAGAAACCTATAAACCAGATATTTTCTGTACATGATTAACACTGGGTGCAGTTTAAGAACTCTTTCACATCTATTTAGAGTATCGAAAGCAGCTATATCGTTGATGATTTATAATCCCTGGCATTAATTTAATTCTCTCTATTGGTAGCGTACCAAGCTTGGGACAATAAATCCATCGTTGTGATAGTGGATGGTGGAGTAGGTGTAGGTGTCGGAGGCGGTGAAGTTGATGTTTGAGGTGAAGGTGACGGCTGTGCAATGGTATAGTTGGATTGTGACGAAGACGCAGATGAGTGCTGGGAGTTGTACATAGTACATCGGAGAGTCGTTAAACGTATTTCTGATAAATAATTTTAAATAAACATTTGAGCTTCAATTGCTGTATCTAAAGGCATATTCTTTAATTGAGCAGCAATACTCGTTCCAAAAGTATCAAATTCACTCTGTACGTCTGGCTTGTTAACGGCGTTTGCAACATTTTGCACTTTTGTAATTTATGTTACAAAGGCACTCGTACTTTATGTATTCCATTACGAATTTCAACGTTTGCTCCTCAGTCCACTTCATTTTTATACCATACTATGCACTTAACAAGCAGATACTGTTTACACGGTGTTTAGAGGATAATCCAGGCAATGAACTGACAACTTGTATGGAAAAAATGACAATTTTGGAAATCATTTATAATAGCTTATTTTTTATGTATAACGGATATATTATCAATTAAATAGTTACCCAGCGACACAATCCGACGAAATTTCAGACATCGAAAAAATGATAAGTTAACTGGCTTCTAAAAAGTCAGTAAAAATATTAATAAATGTTTTTGTCTTTATTTTGGTTCATTTACATTTGCTCTATTATATTCAAGATAAATCGTACATTAAAAGATAATGCATGCTTCATTTAAATCTACATAATTGCTTCCGGGTGGAAAGTTTGTCGGATTCTTGACTAAATCATCTTAGAATAACATTTCCAAATGAAATCAACAAAAAAAACTTTTCAAAACCCTATTTTGCCTGGAGTAGGATGAGACTGCGAGCGCGGGGAGTACGCGGGTGTGCGGGGGCAACTACTTAACAGGCAAAAATAGACCGAGCGTCTATTCACTTTACTTCACACTCGCACTTCGCACTCGCACTTGCCACTTAACAGCGTGACCGTTTACACGTTGTTATTACTAATCACTTTACACCTGCACTTCTCACCTGCACTTGCTACTTCACAACGTGTAAACAAGCTTTAATACGTGCACCATGTATCAACACACAAAAGTGTATTGACAACTTAATGTAAAAATACACACACTATAAAACTAAGTACTAAATACAACAACAAGAAAATATAAACTTAGGCAATAAAAGAAAACAATAAAAAGATTATAAATAAAAAACTTGGCCCAGATCGGCGCCAGGCGGTAGGGTGCCCAGGAGGCTGGCGGCATTGCCACGTTGTATAGCAATGCTAATACGTTGGTCACCAGAAGCGTCGACGAGGCGCTTAGAAAGCGATTTAAAAAGTTTTAAAGCGCTGGTGCCCTATGGCCTCGACGCCGAAAGGCTCAAACATGTAGCCACTGTCAATGCCGGCATATTTGAGCCTTGAAGAAGCCTCCAGTCTCATACTACATGTAACAGATCCGCGATCTAAGAGATCCCTGAGACGGCAGGTACAGTCAGCGTCATATAGTTAGTAGCAGTCAGAGTATCCAAATATTTCGTAACACACCCTTATTCTTACAGTAATAAAGACGTGTACCGAAATATTAGTCTACCTTGGCTGCTACTAACTATATGACGCTGACTGTACCTGGCGCATATGTTATGTGCCCATGTGCTGGCGTGATTATCCCGCTGCACTGCCAACGATATGTATGTGCTATATCAGACACAAACAGGACCTAGGATCGTAACTGCTCTCTCGCAATCACTCTCCTAACTTTTAACACGTTCACGGACACAAGACCATCTCTAATTACTTGTGATACGACACAGAAATTCTCCATACAAAATGGCATTACATCTGGGGACGGATTGTCGTATTACTCCGTTTTGAATGTTTGTGTTGCGGCAGTAACGGTCAGAGACGTGACCGCTTGCAGACGGACATTCATAACAAGCGAGTACTAAGACTTGTGTTACGGCACTAACGGCCACAGACGAAATCGGCTACAGAAATTGTCCGTCCACAGACGTAGTGTCACAACACGTGCTTTGTTAATGTGTGCGTGACAGAGGTAACTTGTGTGCAAAAGCAGGCGTGTTTGCAGTGGCACTGGTGGTGAAAAATAGTCGGCTGTGGACGGAGCTCCACTTTTGGTGACATTTAAATACCCGTCTACAGCCGTTGTGCCATATTACGAAGGTCTTCATTCACATCTCTACGTACACGTACTGTCCGTGAACGTGTAAAAATGTGGCCTCAGAGCACCATTCCCTAATGTAAATATGTAATTATAGCTAATGTTGTATTCTACAGCCGTGTGACCATGGTCCTCCGAGCCGGAGCAGTCAGCCTGACGCGCCCGGAGCTGCTTTTCGATACGTTCGTGTACTTCAACCACCCGCAGTACAACAGCAATTTAGCAAGCATTGTCCAGCCCCATGACATAGCCATACTCAAGTTCCAGCGTACTGTCACTTTCTCTCGTAAGTCAGATCCAGTGAGATTCACGATAGTTCCATCCCACGATCCCACCGGAGTGCTTTTTACTATTACAAGCTTTTTTTTATTTTTAACTTGGCCTGGGGCTGGGGGCCGATTTTCTACTTTCGAGCGGTCGATAAAAGCAAATTAAATAAAAGTACTTTAATATGATTGTAGTGTCAAAATAGCAGGCACTTAATTTCTACCGATAGAATTGAATACGAGCGGTCAATACCAATCGCTTTTAAATTTTCTATCGCCATTTCAAAATAGCATTTCATCCTTATTGACAGTTTTAGAGTGAAGGAGTCGAGCGCTCGAAAGTCAAAAATCGGTCCCCAGTTCGTTTGTTAGTTTGTCAGTGTGGGAAAAAACTTGGAGCCTCAACCGACTGACTGAAATTTTGGGTATAAGTGTAGTTAGGATGACAATTCAATATTTTGGTACCATCGAGCTGATCTGATGAGGGAGACAGAAGGTGGCCATGAGCATTCAGTACTTAACCAACGTAATCCCCTTGAGTTTGGGCTCGTTAGAATCGCCTCGTGAGAATGAGTAGTTGAATAGAAAATAAAACTTGGCAATAAAAGCTTGTACCAAAAAGGAAATTACTTTATTTGAAACTTATTTTATTTGACACATCATCACCAACAAGATTGGATCAAGATAATTTCACTAGCCTATTAGTTGGTATAGTGACCCTACCTACAAAGCTGGAGGTCCTGGATTCGAATCCCGGTAAGGGCTTTTATTTGTGTGATGTGCACGAATATTTGTTACCGAGTCATACTAGATCGACTTGTGTAAGATTGTCCCCAAAAAACAAAAAAAGAAAAGAAATGAATAATGTAGCATTTTCGTACTTTCCTTGCTGCAAGAATATTTCCCGCAAATCAAGTTTTATTCCGTACACTTAACATTTAGAGAAGAGAGAACATTTAGTGCCGCTCAATCGGCTCAATATAGCGATTTCTAATTTAGTACAATTCACGATCACGTGAGGTACCTCAATTAAGTCGTAAGCCTCATGTCGCGACGTCAATAGACGTTGTGCACTCGAACTTGTTAAGACAGTAACGATGTTGTTTGCAGCCCGTGTGCAGCCGATCCGTGTGCAGCGGTCAGAAGAGAAGGATCGCAACTACGAGGCCACGAGGCTCGAGGCCTCAGGCTGGGGCCGCACCTGGACCAACGGTAATATCATCATCATGATTGTTATCAGCATCATCATTCGCATGATCTTCAGCATCATATTCAGCGACATCATCGTCTGCAGAATTAGCATCCGCATCAAAAAAAGTGAGCAATCGTGTTAGGCTTCTGATACCAAACAAAATATAACTAACCGACTTCATAAAAGGAGGAGGTTCTCAATTTATCGGAGGCGTTAGAACCCTATCGCTCGCTCGGCCCCGGGCCGCCAGTCAGTCGAGGGCCGGCACCGCGCGCGCGAGCACACGTGCGTCGTGCTGTGATCCGCCGCCGCCGCGCCGCCCACTTGAACGCGTATCTGTTTTTAACCCCCGTCGCAAAGAGAGGGGTGTTATAAGTTTAACGTGTATCTGTCTGTGGTATCGTAGCTCCCAAACGGATTTGCAAAATTAAAATTATTCAAGTTTTCACTTCTACCGGCACTCCCGGAGTGCAACCCGATATTTTTTTTTTGTTAGAAAGGGTATCCCTCCCAGGTGGTCCCATGGTCATCAGGTCAGGATTTGACGATGGGATCTTGGAGAAATCGAGGGAACTCTTCAAATTTTTTAGGCACACTTGGAGCGATTTGGGTAATGATTTGAAGTCGGTTAAAAACTTGTTTTTAAAGTAAATTATGTAGATAAAAATATTCCAAAGTAAATTTTCCAATGCAGGAGCCGCTCCCGAGAACCTCCAATGGGTGTACCTGCTCGGAGACGCGAACCAGCGCTGCTGGTCTGCATACGGAGGCAGTTCCATCATCGTTGACTCCACCATCTGCGCCAGCGCATACAACGTCTCCAGCCAGTCTACTTGCCAGGTAAAAATAAAAAAGCATTATCTCATCATCCTCTTAGCGTATTCGCAGTTCTACCCGGGAGTCCGGGATTCGCAAATGCATTTTATTCCAAGATTTGCCGTAAACACTAGTTTTACGAAAGCGACTGGCATGTAACCTTTCAATTAAGAGTGAAGTCTAGTTAGACATTGTTGGAATTAGAACTGTTTCTTCAGGATGTTTGATTTCCTTCACCGAAAAGCTACTGTTAAATATTATTCTAAGCTTCTGTTTTTAAGCCCTGGGTCTGCGGTTATCCATGGGCGTAAATATAAGAGGGGTCCTCCCCAAAACGGTGTGCCCACCCTAGGATGCTGGGTTACTGACTCAACATTCCATATACTTAAACTATTTTAAAAACCTGTCGGGCCGGAACGCTGCCTGGAAAACAGTTCTAGATACACCCATGTGGTTACCGAACCTTTGACCATTTTTTGACCCTCAGGGTGACAGCGGTGGCCCTCTTGTGGAGTTGGAGGAAGACGGCCAATACACGCTGGTGGGAGTCACTTCCTTCGTGTCTGCCCTTGGTTGCCATGCTGATATGCCCGCTGGTAAAAACTTTGAATTAAACAATTATATAAGTCATTTATTAAACTATTGTAGCACAGCCATCGAGCACACATCATCACAGACGTGTAGCCACACCCTTATACACACGTCTCTGCCAACCCTTTTAGTCCTAACCGTATTTACATACATTCACCTTTCGTTACCTTCACTCATTCATTCATTCATTGAGATATTGCGTGCGCCATATTCAAAACCCACTAAACCCAGTCCGATTTCGTCTAGCTTTGAGATCAGATCACTTTTCGCGAGTGAATTTCCTTTCCTTACCCAGTTTAGTATAAATCACAGAATCACAGAATCACAGAAGCCTTCAACGGTTAAACTATACAATATAGTACCAATAAATTTAGTAAATTTGGGTCAATCAACTATTTCTCGTTGTCATTCGTTGTTCCGTTAGGCAGGAGACAATGTTACACAAATTAATTGAAACATTGTTACAACATGGACTAGAAACATGCTTAGAGGGGTTAAAAATGCCAACATAGCCCTTGTTTTAGCAGAATTAAACCTGAAAAATCACCGTTTTAAACTGACCCTGGACAATTGTAGCAGCTACAGTTAACGACAGAAAAAGTTGATTCATCCATTTGAAATTCGGTGCCGCTTCTAGCAATTGTAAGAATAAAGATAGGGAAAAACTATATTGTAGTGACAGTTTGCTAGCTCTCAACACACTTCAACCCTATTCCCATAGACTCTTCATTCATTCATTTCTAGCCCGTACTGCGTACTGCCCCACTGCGGGGCAAAGTCCTCCCTTTTTATACGCGTCTATCGACTGCTAAACTACATATGCAAGTCGTCCTGAAAAGCGTTGAGGTCCCGCCATCACCGTCTGGGCCTGCCCCTACGCTGAACTATATTTGGTGGGATCCATTCGGTAGTTTCCTTGGCCCGCAAGTCGTTTGGCATACGGCAGATGTGTGTCCGGCCCAATCCCATTTAAGTCTAGCAGTTGTCCGGGCTACGTCAGCCATATTCGACTCATAAGACACAAGAAGGCGGTATCTAAACCAACACGACCCGGGGAGCGCATTCAAAATAATGATAATTGAGTTATCGTTTTCTTTCAGGATTCATCCGTCCCGGCCACTACCATGACTGGATCACTCAAGTGACTGGCATCAACTTTGACTGGGAGCCCAAAGAGCCGGAAACTAGCGAGGAGAAATCTAGCGAGGAGAAATCCAGCGAGGAAAAATCCAGCGAGGAGAAATCTAGCGAGGAGTCGTCCAGTGAACAGAAAACTAGCGAGGAGAAATCCAGCGAGGAGTCATCCAGCGAGCAGAAAACTAGCGAGGAAAAATCCAGTGAACAGAAAACTAGCGAGGAGAAATCCAGCGAGGAGTCATCCAGCGAACAGAAAACTAGCGAGGAAAAATCCAGTGAACAGAAAACTAGCGAGGAGAAATCCAGCGAGGAGTCATCCAGCGAACAGAAAACTAGCGAGGAAAAATCCAGTGAACAGAAAACTAGCGAGGAGAAATCCAGCGAGGAGTCATCCAGCGAACAGAAAACTAGCGAGGAAAAATCCAGTGAACAGAAAACTAGCGAGGAGAAATCCAGCGAGGAGTCATCCAGCCAGCAGAAAACTAGCGAGGAAAAATCCAGTGAACAGAAAACTAGCGAGGAGAAATCCAGCGAGGAGTCATCCAGCGAGCAGAAAACTAGCGAGGAAAAATCCAGTGAACAGAAAACTAGCGAGGAGAAATCCAGCGAGGAGTCATCCAGCGAGCAGAAAACTAGCGAGGAAAAATCCAGTGAACAGAAAACTAGCGAGGAGAAATCCAACGAGGAGTCATCCAGCGAACAGAAAACTAGCGAGGAAAAATCCAGTGAACAGAAAACTAGGGAGGAGAAATCCAGCGAGGAGTCATCCAGCGAGCAGAAAACTATCGAAGACAAATCTAGCGAGGAAGAAGCTAGCGAAGAGGCAGCTAGCGAGGAGGCAGCTAGCGAGGAAGTGACTAGCGAGGAGGAACAATCCCGCTTCTTCTTCAATTACTTCCGTCGTGCTTTCGCTGGTTTCTAAACTGGTTGAAATAATACAGAGGTTATGTTACTTTTGAAATAAATTGCATGCCTTGTGTTTTGACTTATTCTTTTACTTCTTAATCACCATTTACCCTTAACTAGGTCGCGCAATAGGGTTGGCCACGTTTCATTTTTACTCGTCTAGAGTTGCCTTTTCACGAAGGTTACAATTGTACAATTCTAAATTTACAACACTGAGGCGCTGGTGTATTGATGATAGCCGTGCTGATGTAGATCCAACTCCGCTCATGACTGAAACAGAAATAAAAAACCCTCTCCTTTTCACCTTTCTAACTAGCAGACAGAAGTCATAAAAAAAGTGAATAAGTGGGTGATTTTTCCAGAGAGGATTGACGAAAAATTGTAGAAAGAAAATGGGGGTGAGAAACTAGGTTAAATGTAAGTGTGGTAGCGTTTATAGAACTTGATTCGGACTGGCTTGATTCATTTGACTATTGAACACTTTAAAATGCTTCTGTCCTTAAATAAAAATTGCACACAGAAAAGTTATGGAATTACCTAGATATGGATGGGTCGAGCAATCTGCATGAAAAAAAGTTGATGAAATAGGAAATGGAAGTTAATGCAAAAGTTCACGCGGACGAAGTCGCGGGCAAGATAGTATTTTATAATATTAACATACTACCTAATTATCTACATACATATCATTAATAATGTAATAGTACATTGTGATACAAGTGAGGTATGTTGATGAAAATTACATCAGAGGCGGAATTGTTGAGCATGATAAGAGAGCCGAGGATGTAATTATCAAAGCTCACGTGTTTCATACGACGTTTTTCAACATATTTTGCGAGGAAATAAATCCTTTTCAAAAGATGAAAATTTTATAGGCCTGCCAAGTTATTTTCTTTACTTAATGATGGCAACAGGTTTTTACTCACATATTGTACATTGTATAGTATTGTGCATGGCATTGTATATTTTAAATCGCCAAGAATTTCCAGTGGCGTCCATTCTTTTTATCACTTTTCTAGTCACGACGAGTCAACATTTTTGATAACAACCAAACACGCATTATTATTAACAATGTTTAAAAATATTTGTGAAATAACCTATAATGGCGCGCAACAGTTTTATTTCGTGAAGTTTGCGCAGTGCGCGCGCATGTGGTAAGCCACACTTCTTAGATGAAATCTCTAAACAGCCAATACAAAATAATATAAATCTTTTCGTTTTAAAATTGTATCTTTATTAATTCATGTAAAATGTTATCAACAGTGAATAGTTTTACTAAATTAAACGTCTCTAACTATATCATAGGGGCTAAGTACGTTAAGTTTTATGTCGGACATAAAGCATTCGTCCCATTCTGCGAGTGCAAGGGGGACAAATGCTTTATGTCGGACATAAAACCTAGCGTGCTAGGGGGGCATATCCAAAAAGAAATGGTAACATTAACAAAAAGGATTTAATTTGTTTAGTCGACTAAGAATCCATTTGCCGAGAATTAAAAAAAAAGCTGTACATTCTGTACAACCCGGTTAAGAGGAAACACAAAGGCCGTTTTTCCGTACAAACGTAGTCCCCTGTTTTCTCCCTGGATAATGGCAGTAGAGCAATATTTTTTTCCATAAATCTATGGCTACTATTGACATGTTCTTATGTTTTCCTTTTTGTCATAAATTTATTCTTAAAAGAGACATTAACCTTCAAAACCCTAAAAAAAATGCCAGATTTTCCGCTGTGTTAAAACATCCAGAAAACAATTTTGACTAGATTATTAAAAAAAAGGAAAACATAGGAACACGGCCAAAGCCTTTCTTTAATTATCAATAAAAAAATAGTTAAATAGGTCAAGTTTTGGGGAAGAAATCAGGGGACTACGAAACGTTGATTTCATTTACTTTTAATAGGTAGGTATTGGTGCTAATAACTGTAGTAAATGTTCCGGTAGAAATTCATACAACATTTGATCATTCGAAGTAGAAACGTGCATCCACGATGGTGACAACCTCGATTGTAACCGTGTGCACAAAGAGACTGACAACATTTTAGAAACGTGGTCACAGTATGTTTATTTATTCCTATGGCCAAATTACAAACGTTCTGAATTATTAGTAGGATTTGAAAATTTTCCAGGGACACGAGTCGCTTGAATGAATTTATTTAATTTCGTAGCGCTCATAGCCTAGCGGCGGCTGCGAGTCGGAAACGATAACGCAGGTTAAGCAAAGATGGCAGCGGTCAGTCTTTGGATGAGTGGTTAATATAAATGAGCGCTTCCGTGCTATAGAAGGTACGCTAAGCAGTTGATCCCGGCTGCTGTCTATGACGTAGTCGTTAAGCCGAGTTAGAGGCCTTCGGGCGGCTTAAGAACTCCTAATAGTCGAGTTGCCCACTCAATTGACAACTGTTACTCGCGTCCCCGGGAGCTACCTACCACAACCCTGCACGTGTCCCCTGGGTGGGTACTAAAGAGTGACAAACTTTAAAGGCCAATAACTACAACTTATAAAAATTGAAAAACCCCCGACATTTTCATTTCAAAGTCCAATATCTCAAAAACGGCTGAACAGATTTTCATGAAACATAGCTAAGAACACTCGGGATCACATCAGCTTTCGAATAATAAAAACCGCATTCAAGTTGGTCTATCCGTTTGGGAGCTACACAGATGTCACAGACACACAGACACGTTAAACTTATAACACCCCTCTCTTTGCGTCGGCGGAAAGTAATGTATGCCATACGATTAAATAGTTTAATGAAATAATGAATGAGGTTTATTCACGATTTTCGTTACGGTGATATAATTGTGCTGAAGTTTACCAAGAAATTAAAAATTTAATTGATAAAATATAAAGTAAAGGATAATCCTACTAAAATTATAAATGCGAAAGTTTGGATGGTTGGATGTTTAGATGTTTCGATGTTTGTTACTCAAACGGCTCAACCGATTTGGATGAAATTTAACACGAAGATAGTTTTCTAGCTTGGATTAAAATATAGGATAGCTTTATCCCGGGTCCACGCAAACAAAGTCGCCGGCGGAAGCTAGTATTCTATAATGTACAATTTTCAATATGTATCCGCTTATTTATTATTTATTTTAATGCGTCTGATATTCAAACGGTTACGTTCGCTACAAAAATAACGCGGGAAACGTGAAACAGCTTACACCATCTAGTGACCAATAGCTAACTTAAATTGAGAGTATTACACAGGTTTCAACTTAGGTACTTTATTTAATTGTACCTAACTGTGTTTTGTATATGTGAAGTGCAATAAAGAGTATTGTATTGTATTGTAGGTAATTGTATAATTGTCATGACATTTTTTTATCTTCATAAATAGTACGAGGGCTGCCTTTTAAGTTCTGTCGTTTGCAAACCTCCCGTGATTGCATAAAAAAGAACTAGTGTCACGTTAAAATATTTGAATTTAGAATTCGAAAACAAAAGAATTACTCGAAATCGGCCCAACCGTTTTAGTACAGCGTTCGTTCAAAGTTGACAAGTCAGTTGTGAAAATGGAAACTTCGAAGGAAAATTTACGTGCGATAATTTTTTACAACTTCAAAAGGGGCTTAACGCGACTTCAGTGCTTCGAAGAGTTGACTACGGTTTTCAATGATAAAGCACCATGCCTTCGGACTGTGGAACGCTGGTATTTAGAATTTCAACGTGGTTGCTCTAGTCTTGGTGATAGACATCGTGAAGGTCGACCAAAAACAGCCGTAACCCAGGAGAACATTGATGCTGTACGGCAACTGATCATCGAAGATCGCCATGCGACATACCGTGAGATAGAAGCTTCCTTAAGTATTTCAGGGACCAGTGTTCACAGTATTTTGCATGATCACTTAGGCGTAAAAAAGTTGATCTCACGCTGGATACCACATTTACTCAGTGAAGACCAAAAAAGGGCTCGCGTTCGATGGTGTCGCAAAACTCTGCGGCAATTCAACCGAGGAAACTCGAAACATGTTTACGACATTATCAGTGGTGACGAATCTTGGATATATGCCTACGATCCCGATTCTAAACAGTAGTCGACTGTTTGGGTGTTCCAAGATGACCCAAAACCGACCAAAGTAATACGCTCACGGAGCACTTCGAAAAAAATGGTCGCCACGTTTGTGGCGAAAAGTGGCCACGTTGCCACCATCGTGCTCGAGGATCGTAAAACGGTTAATGCTGACTGGTATACCACTGTCTGTTTACCAGAAGTCATCGGCGAGTTTCGAAAAAATAACCCAAGACGTCGTATAAGACTGCACCACGATAATGCGAGCTCGCACACCGCCCGGCAAACTATTGCGTTTTTAAAAGAGCAAAACGTCGAAATTCTGGAACACCCGCCGTACAGTCCAGACTTAAGCCCTAACGATTTTTTTACTTTTCCAAAAATCAAGCAACGACTTCGTGGTCAACGGTACCAGACGCCTGAAGAAGCGGTTGAGGCATACAAAACGGCCATTTTGGAGACCCCGACTTCGGACTGGAATAAGTGTTTCGAAAACTGGTTCGATCGAATGAAAAAGTGTATTACATATCACGGTGATTACTTTGAAAAACAATAAATACCATTTAACACTTAAATTGTCTTTAGTTTTTCCAAACGACACAACTTAAAAGGCAGCCCTCGTAGACTAGCATCTCATCACGTAAAGTTTTACAAAGATTTAAGGGAAGTTATATAAAAATGCGTTTAGTAGTTTTTGTGATCGAAAAACTGAAGCAACATCAACAATTCTACTGTGACAAAAACGTGTAGTTACAGCATATGCCATCTAGTGACGGGTAGATAAAGTTGTGGTACCTACTTAGGGTTTCATAATACAAACTTTCAACCAAGTTTTAATCCCTTTAGAAGATGAATTTTCAAAAACGCTAAAATTGGTTGTCATGTGTTTTAATATTGAATCATATTACGAAGTTTCAAGTCCCTAGCTCAAAAAATATTCATTATTCAAACAAATTTTCGACCCATTTTTGACCCTTTTAGGGTGTGAACTGGCAAAAACGATGAAACCCGTTTTCTTGTATTTCATTAAATAACCTTTTTACGAAGTTTCAAGTCTCTATCTTAAAAAATAAATGAATTCCCATACAATGTTTCAAACCTTATATCACCCTCTGAAGAAATTACATCTAAAAAAACGCCGAGCTATGTCCTATTCTGAGGTCTAAAATACAATATTACAAAGTTTCATCAAAATCGGTTCAGTAGTTTTTGCTATATTTTGCCCCCAAAAATATACTGTCATCGCCGCCACGGGGCGTCCACTTGACAACAAAAGATGGCGCTGTTACGTATACACGACATCCTCCAATCGATTATACTCAAATTTAGTCTGCGGGTCACCGTAACTCCATAAAACTTTATTAAATACGTTTCATATGGTTTGACGGAGTTTAGACGCCGATAAAAAAGTGGAGAATGACCTACTAAGGCTAGAATATACGTGAAAATTGGTAATGTTCTGCATCGCGCTGTTGAAGTTTTTAATTTATGTCGTATAAATACAATTTCCTTCAGGATGACAACATCAACGAATTTTCACATTTATAATACCAGTAAGAAGGTTAACAAACTAAATGTCACTAAGTTAAGGCGCCGTAGGTTCAGCGAAGTTAAGCGAACAGAGTTTTTGAAACAATATCATGCGTCTGTTTATAATAATATGGTTTCAAAAAAATACGAATAGTTATCTTGAGGCTTTTCTGCAGGGAAATTAGTGCTTCGAAACACGATTAAGCAAATTTCGCTCGATAGAAAAAAATCACGAACATAGGTCTAAAACACACAAAAATACACTTAAAATATTCGTAACAAATTATGCACAAAAGCTATAAATATTAAAATTGCTTCTAAAAATCGGCAATATCATGTTTGAGAGAAATCAGTGTTTACATTTTTATTTATTTAAACGGCCAAAATATAAAAATTAAAAAACATTGTATCCGCACTTCCGAGCACGCACTTCCATCTCGCTTACGCTTATGCTCAGTGAGAGGGAGAGAAGACCATGACGACCTACGGCGCCTTAATGTAAACAAAACAAAATTGCAAAATATGACCATTACATTCGATATAAGATCTGTATCAGCATTAACAAGAAGTTAATGATATTAATTCAGAATTCCAGAGATGTATAAGGTCTCTGAGCGTCCAAATACAATTAATAATTATTCTAATATTCTAAGAGATGTATACGGTCTCTAAGCGTCAAAACAAAAAAGGAACATTAATGTAATATTGTCAGAGATGTACAGGGTCAATAACAATAAAACGTGTCAAGATCAGAATGATGTCTCTCGTCAATACGATAATAATAATAATAACACTAGTATTTAAGTAGTTAACTAGGTACTATGCCCTTGCAAGCATGAACAGTCCGGACTCCACAAACAGCACCCGATCACGAGTATGACGCATATCTCAGCCATCGCCTCCCTCAACCACATGTTAGGGAAGGTGGCGACCCGATCAACGACGCCACCGTGCAAAGCCCTTTAAGCGAGCATGACATATTCAAGCCACCGGACATTGATAATAGCAAAGATTCAGGTAGGTACTTACAATGATGACATGTATTTAGGTATATTCCTAATAGAATTAGGCTTATTTATTAGACTACTACTGGCTTAAAGGCATTTTTGTCGTTTAAGAAATCGTTGACAGTATAATACGCCTTGCTTAGCAAATTACATTTAACATGCGACTTAAATTTACTGAACGGTAAATTAACAATTTCGGTGGGTATTTTATTGTAAAAACGTATGCAGTTCCCCACGAACGACGTGCTAACCTTGCGGAGACGACTGGCCTTCACTGCGATCTTGTTTTTACTTGTGGTGTTGTAGTCGTGGATATCAATGTTGAGTTTGAACTCGTGAAGGTTTTTCCGCACATACAATGTATTGGCATTCTACAGTAAGAATGTTTGCCTCCTTAAATTTGTCTCTGAGAGAATCTCGAGCTGTTAGTTCGTATATGGAGCGTACAGCTCGTTTCTGTAGCACGAATATGGTCTGGTTATCAGCCGCTTTCCCCCACAACAGGATTCCGTAGGACATAACACTTTGGAAGTAACTGTAGTACACCAGCCTGACCGTCTCAACGTTTGTTAACTGTCTTATGCGTCTTACTGCATAGGCTGCCGAACTAAGTTTTCCGGCTAGGGCGGCGATATGCGCATGCCATTGTAGTTTTGAGTCCAAGGTGATACCTAAAAACACTGTTCTATCTTCAAATTCCAGTTCATCGCCCTTTAATTTGATCTTGGTATTGTTTACCTGATTGACGTTAGGTAAAGTGAATCTGATACACTTTGTTTTCTTGGAATTTAGCAGTAAATTAGTTGCTGTAAACCATTTCACAACAGTGTTGAGCGACTTGAGCCCATCATTAATACCATCGAAGTTTTTCTCTTTTCTGTCTACCTTAAAGATAAGCGACGTGTCGTCTGCGAATAACACTAAGTATATCATGTTTATCTTGCAACACATTTGGTAGGTCAATGATGTAAATCAGAAACAGAAACGGCCTAGAATCGAGCCTTGAGGAACACCAAGAGCAACAGTTGTCCCTGCTGATTGGGTCCCATTGATGACTACTCGTTTTGTTCTCTCCGAGAGATACGATGAAACAAGATCAAGAGCACCGTTTTCAATCCCATAATGTCTCGACTTTCTGATTAAATTCTCCTGATCAACGCAATCTGCTGCTTGCAACGCAATGCCTTTGATAAATCACAGAACACTCCAATAGCATCTTGAGCCTCTTCCCAGGCATCAAAAATATGTTTAATTAGTAGCACACCGGCATCAGTGGTAGAGCGACCCCTAGTGAATCCGAACTGATTGGTATTGAACAGTTTATTTATTTATTTATTCAAATCAGGCAACAATATTACAAATACCTTAAAAACTAATATAAATTCCATATATATCAATATAAACTTACAAGCTTACTTACTTACTTCTTATTGCAACGAAAGTGGGACATAAGCTGATGAAGAATAAGCTTCTCAAAAACTTTGCTTAGTTCCAGTAGTATTGATATTGGCCTGAAGTTGGTAGGGTCAATTTTCGTTCCTGATTTAAACAACGGGATAATTTTACCGTGTTTCGTGAGGTCAGGAAATACTCCAGTATCAATACATTTATTGAAAATATCAGCTAAGAAAGGTGCAATTGATTCTACAATGGAATGTAATACTTTGAAGAGAAAAGAGTCTACAAATAATTTTGAGCCGGTGGGCAATATAGTCTATAGTGAACATGCCCTTACACCCAATATTTACCAGCTGTCATCCCAGTACAATTTGTGTCACCATATGTCATCATTGACGTTTATTGTACCGCGATGACGACTGTCAAATATCGGCTGTTAAAAAAACTAATTATACGTAGTATATCATTTTCAGGTGAGTAGAGACCTTTGACTTGACCTTGATCTGAAATGGTGGGAAAAGGATGGGATGGTGGGATGGTGGATTTTACCGTACCAGGACATTCGGTGAGAGCTTGACATGACATGGTGGAAAAGAGGACGTACCTATTCGAAACGTAATTTAAGGAAATGGTAGCTAATGGTGAGGCGTATTTATTATTTGTTCATGTGAAGCTACGGTAGCCTAGCGGTTCAGGCATGCGGCTGTCAGCCGGCGGTACCAAGTAGGATTTTTGAACATATGTACGGAATATTTACCGTTAGGTTTTCGGTGAAGGAAAACATCGTCAGGAAACCGGTCTAATCCCAATAAGGTCTAGTTTTCTGGGTTGGAAGGTCAGATGGCAGTCGCTTTCGTAAAACTAGTGCCTATGCCAAATATTGGGATTAGGTGGCAAAGCGGACCGGCACAACCGGGAATAACGCTAGGAGGATGATGATTTAATGTTCACGTGAGCACTAAAAGTGTCCGGATCCGGATATTTGACTTGATCTTGACATTATACATCTAGTCGGAAAGAGGCTCATTCAATACTGAATGAGCCATATCTGGACATTTGTCTTGGCCTTGACCGACGTGGTGGTAAAGAGTAGATATACCTAATGGAAGTGAATTTTCAAGGAAATGATAATTGGAAGCCGGTGGCACATCCTAGTATTCAATCTTCACGTGAGGACGTCTTGCACTGGGGTCGCGTGGTGAATAAAAATAGGCGCATGTTGTACGCGTCGTAATGCAGTGGCGGCGGCGCGCATGCGCGCCGGGGTTGCCAGCCGAGGGGATCGGTAATCCGAGAAATAAGAATGTATTTATTTCTACCTTGTTTCACAAAGATAAATTGTAAAGCGTATGTCAAATAGAACTTACTGGCACCTCTTCGAGCCCGCAACGACAAATGCGAAAGTGGCCGTTCGGTGGGACGGGGACGACGGGAAATAAAATGGTTTTATTAATTTAGAATTTAGTGCAACCAACATGAGATGCATGTTACTGAACAAGTGAATCCTGCTAGGTAATTTTTTATCGCAAAATAGGTACATCCTCGTTTTCTTAATCCACAAACCACAAGATAAGTATCTACACTTTGTCGCCTTGTTAAATAGGTGTAAAGCATAAACATATCGTTGGCGTCGACCGTACAAACAAAATTTAAGCCGTTTCTTAAGGCCATTCGCCGTCGCAGGCAGTCGCAACTTGCCATAGTTGGAATGGGACAGCAATATATACACACCTTTAATTTAACTTTGTCATTTTGGTGGGACAAATTGCATTGTTTGTCACACCAAATCCACCACTAAAGGGCACCTATTAATCATAAATTTTCTAAAATATTTTTTTTCTCAAAAAAGAATGAAAAAAAAGTTTTTGCGGTGTCCTTTAATTTCTCAATTTTTCTTTGGGTAAAACCCAGTTTTTTCGAAAAACCCAAAGCTTGTGCTTTTTTATAACTATCGGGCAAAAACCATTAATTTATATGTTTTAAGATTGAAAGAAAAGAAAGAAAAATTTCATAGTCTCAGAGAAAAACGGCTTATACGTGAAATTTTAATTCGGACAAACGATACAGTACACAAGTTTTAGTAATTCCGACGTGTATCCTTTATAATGTGCTACAATGAATAAAACCGCGAATCCCCAGGAACCTCCCGCCTCTGGCAACACCGTATTAAAATTGGCGCGCGCGCGAATGCTCCCCCAAGTCTCTCCAACATGGCCGCCGAAACCGCGCGCCTCGCGCCCCAATAGCCCCATCTAAAACAGTGTCACAAAAATGTTATAGTGCATTACACAGTGTAGTTTTCTTCGTGTTGGAGTGCGTTTAGTTCTGTTGCATGATTGAACGCCATGCCGCCGGCAGTGAAGGCCGAGGCTCGCCGGCTAGCACCGAACAGCTAACGTCAGTACCGATTGATTTTTGTATTTCGAATTCTATTTTTTTGAATGCTGGTTGCTTTTGTCCCTTGCGTTTCGGCAGCCAGCAATTTCAGCAATAAATCATTAGTTTATAACATATAAGTGTGTATCCTTACTTAATTATATACATATTTAATCAACAGTTTGTAACATTTAAATCCACGTCAATATCTCACATTTTAAGGGAAAATACGTTTTATAAACCTAATCTTTTCATCGGTAAAGATTTTATACTTTGGAGAATAAAGGAGAGTCAACCTGTTAACCTAGATAGCAATTGCGTCTTTAGGTTACCCGTACC
Organism: Epinotia ramella; assembly: GCA_947578815.1. NCBI lineage: Eukaryota > Metazoa > Arthropoda > Insecta > Lepidoptera > Tortricidae > Epinotia > Epinotia ramella. Next base: position 20,867,003 of record OX388216.1, read on the forward strand.
TAAAGTCCGTCGAGACTTGTTACATGTTGCCAGATTTTCGGATAAAAGAACGATAATAATCCCTTAATAAATAACTATCTCATTCACTGTTAAGCTAAACTTGCACCGCTACGCCGCTAAATTATTCTCCATATGTAGCAAAACTCACCCGTACCGCTGACGCATGTGTGTCGTGATTAGCGTTTAACGGGTTAACTTAACACCTAAAAAAAATTTACCAACCTGCTCACAAAATTTCACGAGAATCGTTTGAGAAATGCGACCTGTAGAGGACATGTGATTATTTTTTTGCCCAAACTGAAATAGAGGACCTTGTTCGCTTCACTCGCTTCCACAAATACTATACTGATAGTTTCAATATATATTACGGTGTGCCAACAGTCACGCAAGATTTGAATTACTATTCAAATTATTTTGAATTATTATTATTCTGGTAAAGGAAACCACCGATCATTCCGACAACCACTTGCGATTGGAGACATTCAACACTGCTTCAACGAAAAACGGGTGTAGACTCAAAATGTATCCAAAAGAAATAAGGCAAAAAATAAAGGCTAGTGAAGAAAATCCATTTAGATCGTTTCATATACAACGTGTTCCCGCCAATTTCCGTTAATTGAAAGGGGGCATAGCTTAGGTCAAATAAAGGTAATTTCTCCAAGACACCAGTATCTTAACTCTTCCTGTTATCAAGATATTCAACATTTTAATTTAATCAGTTATGCAACTTTAACCAGTGTAAACGGTTTTTTGACGTGCATGTCATGTGATGTCATTTGAACATTATCACATTTGACACTAACTTTTCATTAACTCTTGTACAATAACCGTTAATGCTAAATTTAATTATTTTGTATGAAAATCGAAAAAAAAATTTTTTTTTTTTTTAAAACTAATTATGCTACTTTGTTTCGGTGAATGGACTCTGCAATATGCCGAAGTTCAAGGAAATTCAGAAAAACACCCTGTATATACGTTTTGCGGAAAACGGACAGAATATACCCTTAAAACTTTGGACACTCATGGGTTTGTGATTATTTAATCCCCTGGTTTCCTTTTTTCTCCATTTGACAATATTTTTAATCCTTTTTCGGGAAAATTCAACATTATTGGGTATTTTATTTGGTGTTTTATTCAGGATTTAGTGACTTGTGCTTAGGTCACGGCAAAAGAGTGTGTATGTGTCAGAATGATATGGAGGCCATTTACCCCGGATTTAAGTAACGGACTTTTCAAATATTGCTAGACCATTTTTAAGCCCCGAGTCAGCTCAATTAGGCTTGAGTGTTACGGGTACTAAGAGTACGTTATATTTAATAGACGTAATTACTCGCTCGGTGTATGAAATAGCAAAGAGGTAAATGGCCTCCATATCTTTCGGTCGTCGAAAATAAAGGAGAAGTCCTGAACCGAACGTAGCTGTCTACGAGCTAGCTACGCGCGTAGGCCTCCCAGCTTTCGTAGCACCGTATAGCGTAACGTCACCAAGTCAATTCGCTTCGTTTACGAGCGACAGGCGAAATGCCGAACAAAGTGGAGGTTGATTGTGGTGCTTCACGCGGTACAAGCGATTATAGGCACTATTGACGTCATATTTGTACTGTGTCAGTCCAGTTTTTAAATCTATCATTTTAGCTGTACCTACTAAGAAGCCAAGCAATGAACGGTTCAAGCGATTTTAGGCGCTGTTGACATCATTTTTGTACTGTATCAAGCTAGTTTTTAACCCTCGACGCAAAGAGAGGGGTGTTATAAGTTTAACGTGTCTGTGTAACTGTGTGTCTGTCTGTGGTATCGTAGCTCCCAAACGGATGGACCGACCACAGAGCACTTTGTTGCGTTGTTCCGTTCGGCGAATGATCGATGTTTTGTTACGAGTGAATGCTCTAGTCTAAGTATCATAATCATCATCAGATGCTATCAGCATCTTAAAATCCTACTAATATTATAAATGCGAAAGTTTAGATGTTTGGATGTTTGTTACTCAGTCACGCTTAAACGGCTTAACCGATTTGGATGAAATTTTGCACGAAGATAGTTTATAGCCTGGATTAAAATATAGAATAGTTTTTATCCCGGGTCCACGCAGACGAAGTCGCGTGCGGAAGCTAGTAAATAAATATTTGCGAACAATCTTACACAAATCGACCTAGTCCCAAACTAAGCAAAGCCTGTACTATGGGGGTGGGGGTACTAGACGACGATAAACATAGATAAATAAATACTTAAATACATAGAAAACACCCATGACTCAGGAACAAATATTCGTGCTCATCACACGAATAAATACACTTACCGGGATTCGAACACGGGGCCTCTTGCTTCGTAGGCAGGGTCACTACCAACTAGGCGAAAGCGGTCGACAAAGGGCGGTTTAGGTCCTATTTTCCTTAAAAAATTACGCGACATATATGAAAATCAATGGGTCAGGTCAAACCCGGCTAGAGGTGTTGGCTCGCGGCCAATGTTGCGCAGTGTTTCGACAGTGAGCATATACTTTAAATAAATAATAATTCAATAAATATTAGGGGACAATCTTATACAAATCGACCTAGTCCCATAGTAAGCTCATTAAGGCTTGTGTCATGGGTACTAGCCGACGAATATATAATAGATATAAATACTTAAATACATAGAAAATTTCCATGACTCAGAAACAAATATTCATGCTCATCACACAAATATTTGCCTTTACCGGGATTCGAACCCAGGACCTTCAGCTTCGTATAGGCAGCGTCACTACCCACTAGGCTAACCGGTCGTCAAAAACTTTGTTTATAATATAATAACAGTAAGTTTATGGTAAACATTTACATACAAGCTTTTACTCGTATTGCCGACTGTCAGTCCTCATATTTTAATAATTACGGCAATATTAAGATCGTTTGATCCCGAAGGAGCGTTTGAAATTTTAACGACATAATAAATTCAGGCAATAAAAATACTGTCCCATATTACTTACCGTAAAATGGGGTGAGTAGGGGCAAAACTGACATTCAAACCTCTATAACATTTTATTTTTACATATGCAAACTGAATGGTGTATATAATAAGTGTTCCGGACGTTTGTATTTTAGTTTTTATTTTATTTTGGTTAGTTCCATTTCGTAACTTTGACGATAAACAGGAAATCCCACCTCACCCCGTAGTCCCTCGTAATTGGGGTGAGATGGGATTTCATACAAAGGTGATTTTGGATCGATTTTTTTATTATGAGTTTTAAGCTAAGCTCCATTTTAAATTAGAATACATTATTTTTGTAGCAGTGGCCTTAAAATCGATTCATCGCTATCACACTGGCTATCATCATAGCGACTGATACTCGACACGTAATAAAGACTTACAATCGCAGAGCTTGGCTTACCGGCTAATCAGTTACTATGAGATGGACATATTACTTAGTTTTGTTTGTATTCTACCCACTTTGTTGTACATATTGCGGTGATAATATAATATTAAATAAATAAATAAATATTAGTGGACAATCTTACACAAATCGACCTAGTCCCATAGTAAGCTCAATAAGGCTTGTGTTATGGGTACTAGACGACGATATATATAATAGATAGAAATACATAAATAGATAGAAAACATCCATGACTCAGAAACAAATATTCATGCTCATCACACAAATATTTGCCCTTACCGGGATTCGAACCCAGGACCTTCAGCTTCGTAGGCAGCGTCACTACCCACTAGGCTAACCGGTCGTCATATTAGATATATTAAGTCTTTTCTGAAATGTATTCTTTGCATTCGTACACATTGTTTAATTAGACATTAAGTCATGATCAGGGAGCGTACATTTCATGCCGGTTTCGTCATAATGACGTATTCATATAAACACACAGGATGATTCAAAAAACGAAGTGACACGACTTAGTAACCGTAAACGTATTTAGTAACTAATATTTTATTTTATTTTTGATTACTTATAGGCCATAACCACGTATCTATCGATGCTATCGTGAATTTGGTCAAGTCCATGTTAAAATCAAACTGTGTTTCTTTATGTTCCTCATGTTCTTTGTGTTTTATTGTTTGCAAATGTAATTTGATGTTGCTTGCTTTTGGTGGCAAACTTTGCTGACAGCAGGAACAATAAATTTGTTTATTATCTATAACTAAACATGGATTTATTTGGCACAATCATTTTATAGCCACTAGCAAAGCATTAAGTTTCCTGATCTTATTAAATTTAACTGAAATCTTGTTTCCGCATGTCTCCTATTTGTGACAAAGAGTAAACTTTGATGTGACAATGTCAGATAAAGTTCTTTCAATGTCCGTCTCAAGTGTCAATATATTAGATCTACTTAAACGGAAGAGGTTGATTAGATAACAGTGATTAATCATCGATTACACATTTTCCATTATTGGGTACGGATAAATAAACGTTCGTTATGCCATTGCCCTTTTCAAACTTTTTCCATCCTGTATGTAGCTTGACGTCATACGCCTGTCATCGGCATGAAATGTACGCTCCCTGGTCATGATATGTATTTCTCTAGATAAGTGAATTATATTCTTTTGGAGAAATAAATTCTTAAACCACAAAATCCCATCTCACCCCTTTCATACCTTCTCTCTCCATTCTGAACCCAACTCTCCCCGCGAACCATTATTTCATCTTAATTCAAACATAATGGTTTTTTGAACAAGCGAGCGAAGCGAACGATATTCTCCGTTTCAGCTTGGGCCAAAATTGTTTCGTATGTCTGGCTGTTCTCCAGATCGCGTTTTTCAACCGATTCTCAAGAAATTTTGCGAGCAGGCTCAATAATTATAATTAAGTACTTTGTTAATTGTAAATTTTTTTTTTTTTTTTTCAAAAAGACAGGTTTGCGAGGCCTACATCTCAAAGAGCCACTAGGTAAATAAACTTTAGTAATCATGACTCATATACTGAATATTCTATCTAAAAACAAACGTTTTATGAATTTGCTCTCAGAAAAACGTGCGTTGTGACTAAGCAGTGAGGAATGACTTTCGGAACTGACTAAATATTATCTGGGAAACACTTTAAATTCCGAACATATAAAATCACTAGCTTCTGCCCGCGACTCCGTCCGCGTGGAAATCGTTTATATCGCAGCTCCATACAAACTTCAACCCCCCCATTTCATCCCCTTAGGGGGTGATTTCCAGGATGAAAACTATCCTATGTCCTTCCCCGGGGTTCAAACTATCTCCATACCAAATTTCATCGCAATCGGTTCAGCGGTTTAAGCGTGAAGAGGTAACAGACAGACAGACAGACAGACAGACACACTTTCGCATTTATAATATTAGTATGGATTAAGAGGCTCCCATACGCCAATGACCTTCGATCTGAATCCCTTAGTTTTCTAATGTTTTTTGTAGCTTATTATATTAACAACAACGGCTTTAAGCAATATAGTATCCCATATTTACTTCAAACTTCATTGTTTTCGAGATATTTGGCATCAAAGTTGAACAATTTTAGGCCAAAAAACTGGTTTTCTGGCCATAACTTTTGTGTTAATTGGTTTAAAATTAAAACCCTCTGCCAGTTTTTAGAGACGTCATAGACGAACCCAAATTTGTAGATTTCGTATATGTTAGATCTTTCACGTCAATAGAGTTGCGAAATAAGTGTTTTTTTAGACAATGTTTAAAAAAATCATACAAAATTAAGTATTAACTTGTTTCAAAATCCGGTCTGTCAAAATGGAGATAAAAAATTGAAGAACCGATAGCCGTTTGATTTATGATTCTATCTGTAGTGCAAAAGTAGTAGATACGATTCAAAACTTGTCAAAAATCGATGAAAACCTCGGATAGCCCCTTAAGCAAGTTGTGGTAGCCGTCTTGTTATAGACAAGCGAAGCGATAGGCGGCACGGGACCCTCCTCAGAAAACGCGCAAACACCAACAATAGTGTCATTCTCAAGCAAAAGTGAATTCTTTGTCGATTGCGAGAAGGACTTGGTATTTCTAATTGTGTCGATACGGACACAGTGCCTTATCGATACCTGTATGGGAAGTCGCTTGAGAATTACACATGACGATGCCTATTGCACGTAGAACCGATGGCCGTTGGGGCGGAAAGGTTTTCGAGTGGCGACCACGTACCGGAAGAGTGGGTAGACCCCCCACACGATGGACTGATGACCGGTCGCGGGAGTCCGCTGGATGGGGGTGGCCAGGACCGGTCATTGTGGCACTCTTTTGGGGAGGCCTATGTCCAGCAGTGGACGTCTTTCGGCTGATATGATGATGATGATGAGTACCCACTAAGAAAGAAAAGAAAGAAAAGAAAGAAAGAAGACATTTATTCACTACGCAAAAGACACACAGAGACAAAGGGAGTACAAATACAATACAATTTACACATAGTGTGTGTGTCTTCGCGGCAGTGAATCGGTCGGAAGAAGGGATCTTTGAAAATTCAACCCTCAAGGGGGTAAAAGCGTGTTGAAAGTTCGTATGGGGATGGAGAGAGGAGCAGACTTGAAACTTTGTGTATTCTTTCGACTCCTTACTACAACACACGAAAAGCAGTTTTAAGGTTTTGGAAAAACCCACCCCTAAGCGGGTTAAAAAGGGGTGCAAAGTTTGTATGGGGGAAACTTCTTTTGAGCTACAAAATTAAAACTTTATGAAAACTTTCCTTATCCCAAGCCTCTTTGCCCGACTACGGCAGATCCGAAAGGGGGGGTTATGTTTGTGTTTACGTGTATTTCACCACAGCGTTTAAGATACTGAACCGATTTTGATTAATGAGTTATCAATCGATTCGATATTATGCTCCGGGTGATGGGCCATCATGGGGACAGGGACGCAGGTATGCGGTGGGATGAGATGGAAGTGTCTTTCTCCCTTTCACGCATAGTTGCGTCCTGTGTGACGGGGCATGCAGGCCGATTGTGTAGTGTTAATATGTTGCGTTTCAAGGTTTACTAGTCAAAAGTAGCTATGACGAAAACTACTCATTTGTGAATGTACAGACACCAGCATTAACACGTTCGCAACCAAGAACCCGCCTGGTAGGCACTCGTAATGGTATTAACCATTCTTGTGAAATAAATAAATAAATGGGTAATGTTTGCTCAGAGCTAGGCGAGCAGTAGCTATAAACCTACACGCCTAGCGAGTTCTGTCGGTTTCTGGTGTATTGTTCCATTTTTCGTCCGGTTGTAAAAGTGTTAATATATGCCATAACAAGGCCGGCAAAAATGTCTACAACGTCCTAACGGCTCTATAAATAGAGTCGTGTCAGATATTTATGCGCGCCTTATTGTAGCAGATATTTATGCTGGTAAATGCGCATATAGACTGGGAGAAGTAAATATTCTTAAAACAAAACATAAACTCGGCCTTATGCCGTCAGTGGTCGAAGGTGAAGATTTAATTTCTACCCGGCAATGTTGTCTTTGATCTATAAATGGCGACATATTTGTGGCTCATTCAAATCTATTTATACAAACACGGTGGCGCCGGACTTTGGACGCGCGTCGTTGGTACAGTCTGTAAAAACATTTCAGTAAGGTAAACGTGCTAGTGCTTGACACTTTCCATTTTAATTTATAACAAAGTTCACCTCTGTTGTTATGAATTGAGATTAAAAGCTCAATACACTAGGTGTCAACTATTAGGACCAGGGTGTCAAAAATCGGAATCTTACTATAAAAATCAGTTTTCCTTTTAAATTCATTATATGTACTACTACCACGATTTTTTTCACATCCGCAGTAGTAGCCATTTAGCCGACAGGGGGGACACATGTCTCCAACAAAAATTAGGGCTTTCAAGCCCAATATCTCGCAAACGAATTACAGTTTTCTAGTAGGAAGGGTTACTGAGCTAAGCCGAAGATGGACTGAAGGAACGACGGACGGACATGGCGAAACTATAAGGGTTGACTACGGAACCCTAAAAACTTAAAAATATCTTGACTCTTGCTATAGTGGGCCAAATGCTCAAAATGACCTACACACTACTCTAATACCAAGAGGATAAGAACTGTCTAGATCATTTTGAGCGAGTTCTTTTGCGTAGCTACCTACTGCTGACTGTACCTCCTAATAACATTCGAAAGTAATTCCACAATTGCAACCGATTGCTGTTGTGTTTCGTCAGTTCGCACCGCGGAGTACTTAGATTTTTCTTAGTATTGTGACTGCAGACTGCGGATAGAATTTATCGTCACATCCGGGGAATCTCTGCAGTTCACAGTGCATACTGGGAATAAAAATCTCGAAATTGCTATTACTATAGAAAGGATATTAATTCAACTTGCAATCAAACCTAACGTATAAACAGCATAAACTACAAATCAGAATTTTCTTACGACTCTTTCTCATAAGACAAGACTTAAGTTTCTTTCTTTATACGTGTACATTCTAGTAATAAAGACGGTATTAACTGCCTCGTCTGTTTGTAGAGGGCCAGACAGGTGGCGATGGCGGTCCGCCCACCGCGTGCGCCTGCGTCACGGGTGTCGTTGGAGGCAATGACGCCATGCCACGGTTTACGCACGTCGTGATATAGTCTTATATGGCTATACTTACTAGGGCTGTTTTGAGCCTTGAACGTATGTCCATCGGTTGTCTGTTAATTTGTTTTGTTTTATCCTACTAATATTATAAATGCGAGAGTTTGGATGTTAGGACGTTTGGATGTTTAGATGTTTGTTACTTAATCACGCTTAAGAGGAATGCTACCTGCGATTTTCCCATACAAACGCTCTCGACTGTTTCTTCTCTGGTTTTTGAACATAGAGCACTGAATTTTTCAAATAAGATCAATATCTATGCCGCTATGTTTTGCTTTTTTGGATATTTTTATTTTAATCGGAGATGAAGTAATACAACGTGTAAGTTTGATACGGGACCTAGGTGTACTCTTTGACGCGAAGCTAACATTTGATCAACATATTGATAACATCGTGAACCGTGCTCAAAGAAACCTAGGTTTTGTTGTCCGGGTTTGCAGCGAGTTCAATAATACAAGTTATATCAAAGTTATTTATAATTCTAATGTCAGGAGCATACTAGAATACGCCAGTTTTATCTGGTCCCCTCAATATGTAACTCATAAAGAGAAAATAGAGAAAATTCAGCGCTGTTTTCTTCGACACCTGAATTTACGGCTCAGAAAGTGGGATACGTCCTACGAGTCAATGTGCAGCCGTCACCATCTTCTGAGCCTTGAAAGTAGGCGCTTGTCGCTTGATATGTCGGTTTTGCATGACATCTTATTTGGACGCATTGACAGTTCCGAGCTGCTTGCGGAAATTAAATTCTCCGTTCCTGCAATTCGAACCCGGCACACTGAGCGCAGTCTTTTCAGTATACCAGTTGTGCACACAAATTATGCCCAGAATTCGCCTCTAATTCGTATGTTAGGAAATTATAATAAAAAGTTTAACTATCGACTTATTCAATTGCACACCAAACCTACTCTTAAGACGCGAGTTAATCTGTTATTAAAGGATAAGGAATAAGGATCACTGCAGAAAAAATAAGCTAATAATTATACTTATAACTAAAGTTAATATTCCGACTCTCACTTTTTTACAAACATATACATTTTCCCTCGCACCTACACACACACACCTACACACACATAGCGGCGTAGAATATTTCTTGCAGTTCCCAAAATTTTATAATGATTGGTTGCGTTTTGGAGGAGGAAACAGTCGAGAGCGAAGCCTTGAGTTTTGAGTTTTTGCGTGGGATTTTTAGTCCGAGCTGCAGTTGTCCTTATCGCACGAATTGGAGGCGGAATTTACAGCAGCGCGACAGAAACATTGCGTCAAAAATTCGAGATTTGAAAAGTTGCTAGGCATTGCTCTTAAACCGATTTGGATGAAATTTTGCACGAAAACAGTTTATAGCGTAGATTAAAATAGGATAGGTTTTATCCCGGGTCCGAGCAGACGAAGTCGCGGGCGGAAGCTAGTATTTATTTATTGTCTAGCGAAAATTATAAGATTTATAAGATATACCACTATGAAGTGACTATTGGGTTTTTCTACCATGCATAAACCTACGCCTGTATTCTCACAAGGAGTTCATGTTTGTCGACCCACTTTCTTTCTGTCGTTAAAAATCGTAAACGTAGGGAGGTGAAACAAAAGCGATATCATAGGGATGCGCACTTCTGTCAATTGAGACACATAGAATCGCGGCCCAGGTTTTTTTTGTTTTTAAAGTGAGTTTGCGTCTAAAGAGTGAGTTCTAGACTTGTGAACAGGCCTCTGGGACGATTTTGCAGAAAAATATGTAATGGTAAAAGTAATTGTAAAGATAACTATGATGATGAAACTGAAGTTTACTCCAGATGAATGACGTGATTTCAATGAATAAAGTAAAGCTTTCGTAAAGGAAATGAATTTTATACCAATGTTGAAAATGTAACACCAAAACAATTCATTCCGAGAAACATGCTCGTATATACATCGTTTGAATAGTTGCCAAATCCCCAAACGAATTCTTATGGAAACAATGTCGCGACATTGTTGCAACCAAAGATTATTAAGGAAAGATCAATCATCTTTGTTGCAACTTAAGAAAATTCTACGAACTTTTGCTATGAGCGTCGCTATTATATCGTTCATCTGTAGATATAACATTATTTGTCACTGTCACACTTCATAACACTATCAATGACGGATTGGCAGTATACTGAAGGCCTATTTTTATCCGGGCATCCGATTTAATTCACGCAACGCAACCGTAACACTCGTGCTGAAGGCCTGTAATGCTTAGTCTAGTTTGTTGCGTCATAGTGAGAAGATAAAGCTGTTATCACTTTTTGTCACTATTGGACAGAAAGCATCGCTTGTTTTATCTATTACAGAGCACCCAAAGATATATGTCCCTTCCGAAGAACTACACTAAGTACTCGTATATACCGGACTATTTTTAATCGGAGTATTAGTTTCAGTCACGCGCAGTGTAGGGTTCCGTAGTTGCCCGCAGAGCCTGCTTTAGATTTCTGACCGCCCAAGGCTAACTAAATATGAAATGTAAGTAAGTCTCAGCTCAGTGCCGCGCCTCCCGCCACCCCCCTTACTTGGTCCTTGTGAGTAAATCAGGCCCTAGTTGCCCGTCTGTATTTGTTAAATCGACGCCCTCGCGCCAACGCAACTCGCAACGCGCGGCAGCAGAAGGCAAAAATTAGAGCTTTAAAGCCCAATATCACGCAACAGGAAACCTGAATTGAGAAATGGTTTTTATTAATCCCTAATACTTTTGATAAGCTATCCAGCGATTCCCCTCACCATGGGTTTAACGATAAAAATGATTACATCCCCATTTAAATGTAAGTATGGGAGGTAGGTAGGTAGGTACTCTAAAAAAGAAAAGATTTTACTCTCTCCTTTTTTGGCGTGATTTACTAATTTACCCATGCCGAATTACAGCTTTCTAGTAGTAAGGGACACACTGAGCTAAGCCGCAGACGGACGGACAGGAAATGGCGAAACTTTAAGGGTTCCTTGTTGACTACGGAACTCTAAAAACTCACAAAGAAACTTAGATTTTGCAGATATTAGGTACTCTGTATTCTCGCTTGTTCGTTGGTTAGCTCTACAACTGTTATTACCTTAACCAATAACAGGAGTTCAAGTCTGACGAACATAGAGTCTGGCCAGGGAAAGATGAGTCTTTTTTTATATGGCAACAGTAATATCGTTGTCAAAAGTGTCAAACGTCTTAAATTAGTATGATGTTCTAATCTTGATACTTGATATGGTGAAAGAAAGTAACAGTTCGACAATAAATTGGACTGTTTTTGCCTAGATAATTAAAGGGCGGCTTACTGCTAATGTTATTCACATTGAAGAATGTCATAAAAAAGTACAATGAATATGCACTTAATTGCAAGAAAGGAGGGACTTACTAATCGAAAGTGTGTGGGAGCCACCGAGGAAGGCGTTTTTTGACGTTCCCATTGTAAATGCCGACGCCGCTTCGTATGGCTTACTCACATGGCCCACAATCGCCCAAATACACGCTCGTGAAAAACACCGCAAATACGACTTGGCTGCAGAAGATCTTAGAGCCTCATTTACTCCGCTTGTGGTCTCCTGTGATGGCATTGTCGGAATGGAATATGAATCCTTTATAAAGAAAACATCTCTAAAGCTATGTGAAAAATGGTCTAAACCATACTCACAAATAATACGCTGGATCAAAGTCAAAATACAAGTATCAATCATCAGAGCGGTCTCTATGAGAATTAGAGGAACGAGAAGAAATGGAAAGATTGTCCCCTAATATTTCAAAAAAATATTTTAATAATATTTATTTTAAAATTTGTTTATATGATGTATTATTTAACGTAATAAAGTTTACTACAATTAATGTCTCGTCAAAATTGAAAATTTGTAGAGTGGTTTTGATTATTCTGCTTAAAAATAAAGTAGAAGGAAGTAAAACAGTTTTATGTCATAATACTTACTTTACTTCCTTCCGCTTGACCAGTTGCATTTTGTGAAATTAAGAAAATTAATAATTTTTCAAGTATCATTATTATTTTATCGCGTTATAAGCAGTGTTGCAACACGCTGTTTTTTTAAATTTGCCGCTTTTCTCTAGGCTCATCTTTCCCGCACGCAGTTATCGCATCTTACACGCAGTTGTTAAAAATATAAGGGTCCAGTTACACCAGTGAATTCCGGGACAAGTAAAGCAGTTTTGTGAATTACGATGCATCTCTAGACTCGGCGGCGCTCGGACTTGGCACGCGCCCACTCGCGGCCACACCGACTGAAGGTCACCTGAATAATGCAGCCCAATCAATAAGCTGCCGATTTCTGCGTACTTCTATTGTTTACCTACATAACTTATTACTTATTAGACACGGTGCAGGAAGTCTGATTTATACTCAAGATTTAACGGAAATTGCTCGATGTTTTTGTCGAAAACTGAATCTTTTGCGGATGGAATCGTCATGGGATTTGAGGGCGTAAGTATAGGTTGTTTTACTTAAAATTATGAAAGAGTACTTAACGTGGGATTTAACAACGTCTCTTTGTTGCTATATTTGAAAGGAAGAGATAACAAAGATACGAAGTGTGGCACGTATACTGGAGTAGCTACTGTTTGTCCTATTGTTTATGCGATTTGTTTTTCAGCCCCACTAGAAGATACCAATTAAACATTAGAATCGGTAATGTTTGGGTTCAAGTACATTTCGTAATTTTCAGTGGAACGAACTATATCTGATTATCGGTACTAATTAACGGTTTTTGTTTTGTTGACACAAAGGGATCCATATGAACAGGACGCTGTCTGTCTATATGTCTGGTCCGTCTGTCACAGAAATATGTCTTCCGAACCACCATAGGAAGTCACTAGATTTTTTTTCCGTCATAGCAACTAGAACTAAAAATAATATTAAGAGGCTGACAAGACCTAATTTGGTGAAATTGATGTTATTTAAGCAGCTTTTTAAGAAAAACTATTTGTTCTAGCACATCAAATAAAATATATGTTAATATCCACCATATTTCAAAGACCGTGGACGAGCTCGATACATAATTGGACGATATCGGCTCGATAGAAAATAATTGCAAAGATTGGTCTTAAAATCACATTAAACGGTTCTATGTCTTTATTTTTTTGACGTATGGGTCTGCAATTAAAAACATGAAGTCAACATATTACCTAAACCGCTAGCGAGTCATATTTCACAAATAATCCACCCTTTTTTTATTTCAATATTTAAGTAATATTATCTTCAAAAACCGGGCCGCCCAGAAACACTCGCTCTCGTTTACTCCGATGCAAATAGCATCCAAAATCCTCAAGGGCATTTTGGTGTTGACATCGTCTTGAGTTAACGATAGGGATCCCAATGGCCGTTGGGGCGGAAGGGTTCTCTGGTGGCGACCACGTACCACCTGACCTGATGATCCTGGTAATCCTGGTATATGTCGCAGGTATCCGCTGGATATGGGTGGCGCAGGACCGGTCATTGTCGCACTCTTTGGGGGAGGCCTATGTCTAGTAGTGGACGTCTTTTTTGATGATGATGATGATCCCTATAAAAGAAACGGTTTTATGTTTGCGATATAATGTGCGAGTTTGATTCGCACTTGGTCGGATTTTTATGATTTGTCAGTGTCTCCTATAACCGTGATTAATTACCCTTTTCCGTGAATACATCAATCCGCCTGTCGAGGCGATATAATATGGCTCTTTTAAAAGTAGAGCATAGCAGCATAGAAGGACGGTGTAAGCTACAAACTGTGGGGTTTCGTAATCAAATTGACCACAATTTTGTGAAAACAAGTAGCCCTTTGGTGCTGCTTAACAAACTCACCCGGTAATATGTACTTAATACCGCAAGCAAATCAGCAAAGCTTTGATGTCCGATTAAGTCCAAATATACTTACGCCCAAATTATATGTTACGAAACTATTGCATTAGGTCCAACATCTAATGAAAAAATATATGTTTGTAGGATACGAGTACCAAGTTCTATAGCTACTATACACGCTATATTACGTCAGCCAGTCTGTTTTCGTCCATCGTTTTAACAAAATTGAATGGAAAGGACGGAACTATCAACTCTAACGGAGGTATATTAGTAGCGGCATATTTGACAGCAAATAAATAAAACTGACGCCATAATAAATGGACGCTCCCTAAAATCGCACCCCTCGACCTGGAATCAAAGGCCGTTTAATCTATTTAAAAATACACAGGTAGAAGCAACATTTAGTAGATTGGCTCAGGGAATAAAGTGAATGGAGCTAAATTTGTATAATATAGGTCTGAGTGTATTTGAACTATTTGAAGAGGAGTGGCAGAGTAGAATAATTATAATTAGGAACACGGAAAAGGCCCCACCATAGTAGAAACAGTGGAAAGTAGGTTATCTTCATACAAACAAACCGCGCGCGGCTTGTATTTATGTGTGCGCCATAGTATCTATGCGTCGCCGCACGCACAAACTCGACTGGCGCACTGAGAATCGGGTCGAGATTTGTTTGAGTGTGCGTGCGGCGACGCATAGATACTATGGCGCACACATACAAGCCGCGCGCGGTGCGTTTGTAGAAGATAACATACTTTGCACTCTTTCTACTATGGCCCCACGTTGGGCGCCAGTTTTTTCCAACAATTTCTCATCAAATCCATCCCACTATTATTAATGTGGAAATAATCCCGTTTGCTTGTTCTTAACTTTTTCTCATTGAAAATATTGTGCAGAAATTGTTAATCACTAATTTTACTCACGTACAAATTGTAATTCTGAATTTGCTCCGAGGTACGCTGGCCTTCCTAATGGTTCTAAAAAAAGTTTGAATTATTCAATCAATCAAATCTAGACACAATTACAGTTTCCTTTGATACAGAATCAGATTAACAAGAAAGCCCCATGTTGGGCCCCCATTTTTATTAGTCTTTTAACCTTCACAAAAGTTACCTCATGCTCGATAAAAGCCTCCATCAAGCATATTGGAATCTAATTAAGATATTTCTAGCAATAAATAGAACCGAACAAGCCCTCTATCCAATTATGTAGATCGAATCTGCCTCATTTGGTTAACTAATATAATTTGCTGGCTCGAAAGGTTATGGTGACGTGAA
Source organism: Epinotia ramella (assembly GCA_947578815.1). Lineage (NCBI taxonomy): Eukaryota > Metazoa > Arthropoda > Insecta > Lepidoptera > Tortricidae > Epinotia > Epinotia ramella. Next base: position 20,882,575 of record OX388216.1, read on the forward strand.
TGTCAAAACAGTGGCCGGACGTAGATAGTGCGATAAGATTGTAATGGGGATGATTGTCACCATCTTGGCGATCGTCACGTCTATTTGATTTTATAATGGTTTAATCCGTTATTCGTAGTTAATTTATCACTTACTGACTCTGGCAAAGGCCCTCAAGGCTGCCATTTCTCTTTTCGATTCGATAAGTGATGAGGTCATTAGGTTTAGGACTACACTCCTACTATTTTTGAGTTAGGTTAAGCTCTTTATGTAGGTAGTTAGCTTTAGGCTCAAATTGAATATAATTTGCTTGGTTGGTGGGGAATAAAGTAGGCCAAAAAGGTAAGCCAACTATGTTGTCGTGAATAGTCATGATTCACGATAGTATTTACATTGATGTTAATAATCATGTCTCAAACAGCCGATTTATTTCATGTAGCAACACCCACAATCTTTTTATAACAATGTTGACGGGTAGGCGAGTTGTCACAGTTCTTAACGGCTATATTGCGTACGAACAGTTAAGTGCAGATTTGTAGTGTTAGATTTGGAGGAAAACCAGGGTGAGCTCTTTCCATAATCACTTTCAATGCATCCTATGACATTGTAACGATTTGGTTCATTTACACGTGGGTTCACGTGTTTACACAGCTCAGACGATGATTGTTCATGATGTGATGTATTTATGTGCGTCCACAGGTCTTATTCTATTTGGAGGCGTGACGGTATATTATGTATATGAATAAGGTTTTCCTACATGTCACGTACATGCGATAACACAGTTCTTAGTCGTGGAGTTCTTTAGTGTGAAAGGATTAGTAACAAGTGTAACAACAAGGGTCTCAGGTTCGGTAGTTTCAGCCTCAGACCATGTCGTCATCAATCAAGGGTGCACCCGGGTAATTATAACTGGAACAATATAGTGTGTGGATTGGTACAGTATCAGTCGTGTGGTAAGGGATGTCTGTAAGGGGAGGTGGAGGACATTCTCGGGGACGAAGGTCCCCACATCTCAGATGGAGCTGGTACGCATAAGGCGGCAGCTCATATGTCAGATATATAAAGGATTCCGGAAACTGTATGTGTAGGTTCATAGTTGCATATATGCTAATACAGATACCTAAGCTAGAGTGCTATAGGTACTATTTCGCGGCCATGAGAGTGACCAGAAGTGGCTTCGCGACATGGTGGAGATGCTGGGATCTAAACCAGTCTTAGCTTAGTTTGTTTATGAAATTAACACTTTATTTGCCCCAGCTTCCTGATAATACAATGTAAAATGTACCATGCGCATGATGGACTCAAAAGCAGATTACTGTTCATAAAGTTAAACTAAAGATTTAAAACCATCCATGAGAAGAAAGAGCTTATCATTAGTAGAAACGTGTCTTAATCGGTTTAGTCATTTCTAACTTTACACAAAACATACATAAGAACATCAAATTGCTTTGTATTATGTCAGTAGATGTTACTTATATACAAAGGTGGCGGTTAAAACCAGGTTATTTAACAGAACAATAACATTAATCAATATTTAGTGTGGTGCAAAAAATTTAGACTTTTTAGACAATATAATTAAGCTCCCATACAGTACATTTCAATATTATGTTACGATAAGTAACGTTATGGTTACTGGCCTAAAGAAATTATATGGCAATTAAAAAGAGTTGAAACCATTTGTATTTTTTATTGAAACAATGGCAAATTATAGGATTATATTACTAATATTAATATATCCTACACTATTAAATGAGCAGCATTGGTATATTTATTTGATTATCAATAGTTTTTAGAAAACAGCAAAAATACGCTAGCAAATCCAACATACTGTTTACGATATAGTATATAGGATACGACTGATTGCTTATTACAAAATGAAATGCCACGACACGATGAAGCTTGGTTGGTCTAGAGGATAAAGGACCTCGCAGTTGCCACGTATACCTCGGGTTTCACGAAACGTTTGGAACTGATTTAGAAAGTGCGTCAAGATGAGCTTATCAGACTTTACAGCTATCAGAAATTATATAGATCATTATTCCAGCTAATCCATTTTATTCGATGTTGCAATCACCTACAAAGTCTGCATTGGCCAATCAAGGCGAAGGACAGGATCCAGAGCTTGTCAAAATTCACAATGGGAAAAGAACGGTTATTTCAAAGATCTGAGGAAGACTTAAATAAAGCTGTGAATGATGATTATATTAATACTCTACTGGAGATATGATCGCTAGTTTTCTGGGGGGCCGGGAGTGTCGTGAATAGTCATGATTCACGATAGTATTTACATTGATGTTAATAATCATGTCTCAAACAGCCGATTTATTTCATGTAGCAACACCCACAATCTTTTTATAACAATACTGTGGAGTTACTGGGAGACAATATAAATGCGATTCTAGACAGTGTGTAGCACGTAGTGGACAGCCTTTCACATAAATAGCCAATCTGTGATGGTGACTGAATGGTGTTGTTGGTGGTTATGTTTAGTAAGCTATGTTTTGTTTAAACTGCATTAGTCATCATCATCATCATCATATCAGCCGAAAGACGTCCACTGCTGGACATAGGCCTCCCCCAAAGAGTGCCAAAGTGACCGGTCCTGCGCCACCCGCATCCAGCGAACTCCAGCAACCTTTACCAGGTCATCAGTCCACCTTGCGGGGGGCCTACCCACGCTGCGCCTTCCGGTACGTGGTCGCCACTCGAGAACCTTTCCGCCCCAACGGCCATCGGTTCTACGTGCTATGTGCCCCGCCCACTGCCACTTAAGTTTAGCGATTCGGAGGGCTATATCTGTTACCTTGGTTCTACTGCGGATAGCCTCATTTCTGATGCGATCCCGCAGAGAAACTCCCAACATAGCCCTCTCCATAGCCCTTTGCAAACTGCATTAGTGTAAAATGCATAATGTTTATTATCAATCAGGTTTATCAGACACAGTCGATACACGATGGGGAGGCCGATGAGTCTAACGCCTCTAGGAGGCAAATCACAGAGTTTAGGTACATAATGCTGCATCTAGCACTTGGTTTTAACAGCTCACAATCGAGTTCAAAGCAGTGTCTAGAAATATGGCTAGTCGCACACCTAATACTAAGCCCAGAAGGAGCACTGGAGAATCAACATCAGAATCCTAGGTTATGTGAATAATTTCAACATGTCACCTTGAAAAATACGTCTAACCTAACCTAACCTTACCTAATTTAACCGAGCATCATTCGAGCATATATATGTATAGACACGCGCAGCGGGCGTTGGATGTATTGCAAACATGACTTTAGACTTGAATCTGAAATGGAAAAGATTCGTTAAGGAAAACAAATAATTCAGTATCCTGCAGACAATGATCATACTCAATGTAATATCGTGACAACAGCTCAGAAAACTCAAACTTGTACATTAGCAGACAGATAGCCTCGGAGCCGGAACAACTATATTCTAGACAAGATTGGTGCTAGACTGACCACCAGTTATATAAGTGTTACCTCAAGAAACTAAAGTTACGAAGCACCACGCTTCCTTAATGTGAGTGGTCTGCTACGTCTACGTGCACGTCAGTTCGAGATATCCCGATTTGATCTTCAGTTCATAGAGTTTTCTCTAACTCAAACGCACTGCTCATCTCTGTCTAATTCAATTTTGGTTGAAAGCTTTAATTTTGTAACCTAGACTAACTTGTAAGAAATATAGAATAGAACAGAATTAATTTATTTTGGAACAACAACAGTAATAAACATCACATAAGGCTTAAATCTAGAAATGGAATTTATTGTTGCTTCTATAAAGGACTCCACTCAGCATGAGCCGAGACAAAGAGTGCAACGATGCTGATTTTCAGTGGATCCGATAAAATAAATATATGGATTTTGCAAGAACTCAGAAACTCAACAAACCGTCAAAGTCGGTCGTCTTCGGAGGCAGTACTGAGACAATAATAGGCACCCGTGTTCTATAGGTATATGCGTTATGGATCTCATTACAAACGACATCAAAACCATCACCTTGGATAATTTTTTAGAGCAACGATTGTTGTTCTAATGTTGGGAACTGCAGAAAAACTAGTGAAAATCTTTGTCTCCTTGATGAAAACACTCAGAAGAGATATCATGCGTGCAAGGCAATGATTATGACACTAACAACAGAATGTTATGTCGACGGAAGTTTTAAAGTATCAAAGACAAACTTCTCAAAACCCGTCTGTGATGGTTCGCAAAAAGAGAAAAATACCGTAATATCGACAATATCGTTATCATTGCATTTAGGCTTCCCGAACACCCGAGATGAAGAGGTAGACCAAAATCCACGTGGTAGCCCAATATTAGAAAAGATGTAATGTAAGGAACCTGGTCATATATGAACAGACAACCCAGAATCGATATCGCTCTAGCGCAAACTGACAAGGATACCTGATCTTACATAAGTGGTAAAAGATAAGGAAAATAAATTGAGACTAATACCGTTACTATAAAAAATTACAATGGAAGTAAGTGTACTTCCATATAAGTGTATACTGATAGTGAATGGTCGTCGGTATTCAATATAATATTCAATATTGGGCGATCAACAGGCAGCATTAAAAATAAGCTACCATGTTAGCGAGTGGGCGTCACACTATTTGACTAAATTCAGAATGAATACAGTAGGAGAATAATCTCTACAAACATAGATAACTGAGATTTATAAAATCTGAAAGATTCGAAAAACCACTATAAGGATCAAACTGATCCATAGCTCATAATGAAGTATGTCCGTATACCTAGTACAAAGACCTGAACGTTGCGTTAGATGTCGCAAACACTATGGACTGCATGTCACACCAAATGTATATAAACTCGGATTCATACAGAGACTATCCATCGATAACTAATGAAATACGAACTGCTGCAAGTGACACTTAGTTAATAGCAGGCGTTAATTTCATATCGTAAACTTTTATTTCTAATATCCGAGAAATGTTACAAAATAATTTAATTTAGTCACTGATGTTATTTTATAGACAATGTTGTGACACAGTGCATGATTATGAACTTAAGAGGCGGAGTTGTATAGCGAATAGTTGAACTAATTTAGCATTAATAATAACCGATACACTATGGAATTGGACATCATGGGACATTGCACGGTCATAACAAGTATTGTACCTATGTACTGGCGCCTATTGTCCATGTGCGAGGATTGAAAATAAGCAATATTCAGTCTCCGAAACATGCATATCGCTTAACATCTCATCGAAAAATCACATGTTGAAGAACAGTCTTGGCAGAGGTAAAGAATATGAGGAATACAAGAAATAGTTGAAAATAATGATTTTCATGCTTTCAGCTCAGAAACAAAGTGTTTATTTAAAACTCAACCAATTTAATCAGGTAGCGAATAGCGATACTCAAAATGATGACTTCTAGTATCCCTCAAAAATCATTAATCAATATATCATTGGTACGAGTACACTTTGGAAGTGCTCAGAATACTGGTTTGACAGTGCTCAAAATAGCTTCACGGTCCTCAGAACAGTTTTGTGACGCTCAGAAGCCTGAGTTTAGCGGTCCTCAGAACAGTTTTCGTAGAGCTCAGAGGCCTAGGTTTAGCGATCCTCAGAACAGTTCTCGTAAGGCTCAGGAGCCTACTCGTAGGTTAAGCAGTCCTCAGAATTATTTTCAAGAGTCTCAGTGGCCTAAGATAAGCGGTCTTCAGAATAGTTTTCATGGTGTTCAGAATTCTGGTCTTGGCAGTCCTCAGACTCGAGCACAATTTTCAACACAGTTTTCAATAGTGCTACAATTTTTCAAAACACGAATGTTTTACACCGTTTCTTTGGAAATACTCACTTAACACTGCTGGTTTGGTGCTCAGAATATAAACTCAAAATTTGGCAATACTCAGATTAAGGCTACTTATTTTGAATTTTTGCTCACAAATAAATGGGCTGTTAATGCCACTGATCAGATCAATCATATTTCTAACAGCCGTTAAATGATTGACTCGACCACTGATCACCATTGTAGATACTACTGTCATTGTTGATTTAAAACGTATATAACTGCGCATAAAAATAGGAAAGATCCGATAAAGAAGTAGCCAGATATATACAGTGACACCTTGACATAACTGGGACTTAAAGGGACCGGCAAATGTGTCGCTTAAAGAGGTATTCCACTTATCCGGTGTCTTAATGAATGTCTATCTCATTTACAGAGGGTTCCATTAATACAGGTGAATTAAGAAATAATGTTTGTTATTAAGGTGCGATTTTTAAATAGTTACATTCGAGGAGGAAACAGGGAAAGAAAGAAAGAAGTAAATGAGTACGCAGATAGATTAAGATTAGTGGTGGTAATGGACGACCGTTTTATAAAAACGGTCGTCAATCAATGTAAATACTATCGTGAATCATGACTATTCACGACATATGTATTACTCTGTCTATACCATTCATGTAGTCGAAAATACTTAGAAGACAGAGCGTGATTTTCTTAAATTTACTCACGTAGACCTCATTTGCCTTTTTACGTGTCACAGTTTTACAAGTACAATGGCATCATTAGGTGACATGAAACACAGAACAATATTGACATATTAGACAAATACCTGGGCTCTATTTCATAATGCTAAGTCTTAACAGGCAACACTTGTCAAAATGTCAGTGGTTATTGGAAAAGTATTACCCATTTATGGCCGGTTCCAATAATCAATCCACCGATAGTTTTCCTTACACTTTTCTACGGGTAATCTGTCAAAATGTAACTGCCGGTAAGGAAAACTATCGGTGGATTGATTATTGGAACCGGCCATTAGACTTGTAAAACTTGTAGCTTCGTGAAAGGGCCCCTGGGGCGCACATTTTATTTATTTACTAGCTTCTGCCCGCGACTCCGTCCGCGTGGAAATCGTTTATATCGCAGCTCCATACAAACTTCAACCCCCCATTTCATCCCCTTAGGGGGTGATTTCCAGGATAAAAACTATCCTATGTCCTTCCCCGGGATTCAAACTATCTCCATACCAAATTTCATTGCAATCGGTTCAGCGGTTTAAGCGTGAAGAGGTAACAGACAGACAGACAGACAGACACACTTTCGCATTTATAATATTAGTATGGATAGTATAGTATAGTATAGTATAGTATATATAGTATGGATGGATATGGATTTTAAGGAGAACCAAGAGCTATAAAACTTATTACTAACATGAATACTAACAAAAAAGCCAATTAAATGATCTCACAGATAGCGCTAGATTATAATACTTATCAAAATGTGAACTTATTCATCACATCACACGAGCAAACTGAAGAAGAATAACATACATAAAGAAAATTACTTTGTGATGATACACTGCTATTCAACAACTTAAAATCGCCAATAGCGCGTATGCAAAATTAAATTCGTATGATGATACGAGGTAGCATGAGCACAGAGCACTTAATGAAAATAGCTCGCCTCGATACCTCGCCTCACAGTTGGGATCTTACAATTTTGCCGAGAGATATAGTAGTCTCCGTTATCCTTATCCTTACTAATATTATAAATGTGAAAGTGTGTGTGTTTGTATGTTTGTCCTTCTTTCACGTCGCAACGGAGCGTCGTGTTGATGTGATTTTTTGTATGGAGATAGTTTAGAAGCTGGAGAGTGACATAGGCTACTTTTTCCAGCGGGAAAACATCTAATTCCCACGGGAAAATTCAATATGTTACATTTTCCTATGACCACGCGGGCGAAGCCGCGGGCATCACCTAGTACTACATACATCAATAATACATTGTCATGTACTGAACATGTCAATGAACTTACAAAAGCCCTAGTTTACTTGTCTTTGGGTGTCGTAGTTGGTATTTCCCGTCCATGAATAATAGAAGTTAGTGAGTGTCCCACCATTGTAACCACACCCTAATAACAACCTTCGTTGCATACGATTGTGGCCGCCGTCTTTCGCCACCCCAGCGCGGAGGTGTGTCGCGACCTTTATCTAGAAATATTTTTATATGATGGTGTTAAGTAATATTAATGGATGAACTAGCAAGAAAAACATTGAGAACAGTAGAGAAAATATGCTAGGATAAATTCTACGTCACGATGACTGGATTATAGCTTACTCGTAGATGGACTGGCCGCGTGACATGCTAGATTGCGTCGGATCTGTAAAAAAAAAAAACTTTCCAAAAAAAATGCTTGATATAACTTTTTTTAAATTGTATAGTATTAATACGATGACCTTATCTGCTGCTTTTAAACCGAATAATTGGTACCTATACCTAGCGAACTCAATCATTCGTTACAGTATAACTGATTCTCCGTAACATATTAATTTAATGTTGTCCTGAATGATTTGCGGTTAGACTGCGTCATTTTACAGAATCGAGTTTTTTTTTGATATTTATTAGTAAGTATATCACAACAGTTTTGAGTATAAACTCTAAATAGACACTACATCTAGGTCGTACTTAAAAAAAAACAATTTAATTTAGCTCTTCGACATTTTCCTTGTAAAACTAAATCACGTAAGAACTTTTCCAATTTACTGCGTCATTACAACGAACCCAGTAACATGTTAAACTTCTTCTAATTTGGACGACAGACAGGTATTCGCAGTACTTCTTCAAAACATTTCCCAAAGAATACATCAACCATGTTAGTACATCGATTCCGTCCCCTGGGGCGGTTCAAAGCCCCTACCTTTATACAATTCAATATGAATCGTTGAACTTTGGATATCGATCTGTGCCAATCAATGACGACGGAGCCCTTGAAACTTTTTGTCGCTTAAGCACCGTCAAAATATACGTCTATACCTATGTACCTATATGTATAATTATATACTAGTACGTTTACGTACCGCTCGGTGAACTCTACATTGTCGTAGAAATTGTTGACAATTTTCTCGCTTTTTCTGATCAATGTATAAATGCAATGATTTTACGGTAGTTTTTTATGAGAATTATCTTTGACAAATATGAAATAGTCATAATTTTATTTTGCTATCTTAAGTGTTTCAGATTTATTCCTGTAGGTACTTGTGCTGAAGACATAGAGCTTCTTGCCAAATTTCAAGTTTCTAGGATAATGGGAACTATCATATACTTAGGTTTTCATTCCTTTTTAGCGAGTATCAAATTATACGCGATTGGCTCTTTTTTTGTATCTTTTGATTGCGTTAACTAATAAGTTATTTTCGCTTACAGAGCCTGCTTTAAATATTAATTTGAGCTTGATACACCCTGAGAAGAAGAGTCTTAACGGACGGACAATGAATTAAATTTTAGAATTTAGAATTTACCATCCAATTTTAACAACTATTGAGCTGAAATTTGGCATAGGTACCTATGTTAGTTCGGTGAATAATTGGCCATGTTGTCCTTATATCACGAGCTGTCAATGAAACAAGTCGAATCTCACCCTCAGCGTTCATAAACATAGCTCATTTAATCCCCGATCCCTGTACATAATACTAACGCTGACCCTAACACAGTATAAACATTATCTTTTAATCAACTCGTGTTTACGGGCGAGACGTCACGGCAATCAACCACGATCGAGGCCGAAGCCCTGACACACCCTGCGACCCTGGAGGTTGTTTTCCTGCTACAGAGGTGGGCGAAGGAAAGCACCGTTGTTATATTAGGGTGTGCAAAAATTGGTCGTGTTAAAGCTAGTTTTAGAACGATGATTTTTTTTATTTGATATTTGTTTATGCGAGAACTGATTATTAAGTATTAAGTAAAGAAACTAGTACGTACAAAGATTTTTTTCGTCCTACGAAACCAAGAAATTGTCTATGGTTTTGTTAATTTGTCTAGGTGTTTGTTTCATGGTACAAATAAAATTGTATCAAGTACTTTTTCGCTCTTAACACAATAACAATCTGTCTACTTATAGTTATAGGTAATTAATTATAAAGACGACAAGTCTGGGAGGTTGTTTTGTAAGTTGTTAATCTCCGGAACTGCTCATCCGATTACAAAAATGATTTCACCAGTATATCGTCCTACGAAACCAGTTACATTTTTTTTTCGTATTTTGACAGTTTGGACGGAACAGTAATGCCTATTCGAACATGTCACAAGTAGACACAAGAAGGAATTACCACATTCACACTTTCACTGCCAGGAACCTGCCTAGCGGGTACCTACGCTTAGGGCGCTTTCTGCTACATGCGAGGAAAACCACGGGATCGGCTACGAGGCCTACGAGCGTAGCGCGTAGCGATGCTTGACAGTGAATGTGTTCACTGCCAACGATTTTGTAGCACAACGCCCGTAGCCGATAACATCGTATGTAGAGGAAAGCACCCACCTACTTAGCACGTTCCTGGCACTCAGTGTTTTCTGTAATAGGTGTGTAATCGGCTTAAAATCTGCGCGATTAGGAGGCCACAGTGAACTGGTTAACCTCAAGTTTTCAGTAAGCGTTATGAGTTATGAACCGCCCCAGGCGAATCGATACCCACTAAAGGTCACTCGTCCAAATCTGAAGTGGCGAGCCGATTCATCCGATTAGGAAGCCGTTTTCGATGACGTGTTCAAGTTTGAACGTGACGAGGGTTGGCCGATATCGAATCTGATTAGGTAAGTAGTCTAATAACGAGGCTTTTAATTAAAGACCGCTCGCTACAAACGTTGAAGTCCTGCATGTCGCGTAATGGCGCTGCCTGCGGTGGCGGACTGTTGTTACTGTAATAACCAAGTATACCTTTGGAATACTACGTACTCGTCCATACAAAAAGAGAAAACCGTTTTTCCACTTCTAAATACCCTTGAGGATTTTGCATAGCGCGCACACTGTCTATTTGTATCGGAGTAAACGAGAGCGAGTGTTACTGGGCGGCCCGGCTTTTGAAGATAATATTACATAAATATTGACATTAAAAAATATAGGTTTAGGTATGAATATGTTGACTTCATGTTTTTAATTGCAGACCCATACGTCAAAAAAATAAACACTTCGTACCGTTTAATGTGATTTTAAGACCAATCTTTGCAATTATTTTCTATCGAGCCGATTTCGTCCAATTATGTATCGAGCCCGTCCACGCTCTTTGAAATATGGTGAATATTAACATATATTTTATTTGATGTGCTAGAACAAATAGTTTTTCTTAAAAAACTGCTTAAATAACATCAATTTCACCAAATTAGGTCTTGTCAGCCTATGACCTACGGGTAAGACTGCAAACCTGCCAATGTTAAGGACACGTATATTGGGTAATTAAATTATGAGATTTTTCAATGTAGTGCCTTCAGGTCGATCACGTAACGCATTGTACGTACGTTAGGTAGATCTAAATGTTAAGGCGCCGTAGGTTCATGGTCTTCTCTCCCTCTCACTGAGCATAAGCGTGAGCGAGATGGAAGTGCGTGCTCGGAAGCGCGGATATCATGTTTTTAATTTTATTTTTTTGGCCGTTTAATTAAATAAAAATGTAAACACTGATTTCCCTCAAACATGATATTGCCGATTTTTAGAAGCAATTTTAATGTTTATAGCTTTTGTGCATAATTTGTTACGAATATTTTAAGTGTATTTTTGTGTGTGTTAGACTTATGTACGTGATTTTTTTCTATCGAGCGAAATTTGCTTAATCATGTTTCGAAGCACTGATTCCCCTGCAGAAAAGCCTCAAGATTACTATTCGTATTTTTTTGAGACCATATTATTATAAACAGACGCATTATATTGTTTCAAAAACTCTGTTCGCTTAACTTCGCTGAACCTACGGCGCCTTAATTTTTATATGGAAAAATGACAGTTGGTGCTATGTTACGTGATTATTTTTCTGAACATCGTAACAAAATGATTGATTTTCGAATATATGTACTTGTATATATGTATATGTATCTTGACTAAATATTTTGTCGTTTGTCAGAAGCCAAAACACTAATTAAATTTTCTCGGTAAAACAATTACCCAGTTGGGTTTATATTTTGGTGTTTTACCTCAGCGAACTTAAACAACACATTATTAATCGACATGTTTAAGTTAAAATGACGGTATACCATCTACAATCTAATAGGAGATTATTAAAAATAAACGTACCATGGGCGGTAATAAAGAAAGCCCCATATAGCCTATCTATCGCCCTTGCCTTCAGTCCGGGCGTCAAATACCTGCGATCTGTGACGATCGTTCGTTTTACCAACCTAGATATAGGTGAGTAATATATTTTACGTCACACCTGGCCATAATGCGAGTATAACCGCACGCTGCGCGTACGGTAAAACTCGCATTGTGGCCATGTGAAGACGTAAAATTGTGTACTCACCACGGGCGGTAATTCGTAAAGCCCCAGATCGCATATTTATGGCCTTCACCTTCGGTTCGGGCCACAAACACCTGCGATCTGGGCCATTCACGAATTCTAGGTACGTAATGTACTAGTGTAACCGCTGCATTGGGCCATTCGATCAAACAATTTCCTAGGGCGTTAAAATTAAATAATACGACCTAGTAATAAGAGATTATAGGCGTCCATTGCGGCCGCAATCCCTTCGGAATCGTAAACCCCTGTATTTAGGATTCCCGGCGTGCCACGACCACAATATAAATAGGCATTTAAACAGTACATTGACTGTGCGTTCAGAATCATAATGATCATTCGTGACACATTAACAAGCAGATTGCAAAGACAAGAGAAAAAGAAAATCTATGCCGTGTCGTAACACGGAAAATGGGTCCAACGCCGCATGATGCTGGATTTGCAGCCAGTGCTGGTCTTCCGTTGGGTCCATCCACTGAGGGCCCACATGTCATGCCATGACAGACACATTTTGCTCTATTTCCTGAGTTCAGTTAGCTTTCAAATGGATTCCTTCAGTTCAGTATCATATTTTATTACAAGAAGTGTTCTTAGGACATGCATAATCTTACTATTCCGATGATGTCCGTAATCCATCATCTACGGAGGCTAACAGCGCTACGGGCTACGGTGTAGCGCTCGTGGCGATGGAGTCCAATTCCAGACAGTTCCTTTGATTTATTGTAATTACTGCAAATGGATTTGATTCGTGCGTTCTCTCTTGCGTTTGCGATGATTCGAATGTTTGAGCGGCACAGAGTGTGATTAAATTTAACACATTTACTGCCACGAATCGCTACGCGCTACGCTAGTAGCCGATCCCGTGGTTTTCCCCGTATATAGGGGAAAGCGGCTACAGCGTAGGTTCTTGGCAGTGAAAGTGTTGTATATTTAGGTGTTAAGGTCTTGGTTCTCTAAACAGAGATACACTAGTATGTGACGCTTTGCAGACTCCCTCCTCTCTGGGGCAAAAAAATATTCGTTCGCAAATCCATACTTAATGCTGACGCACATATGCGTCAGCGGGAGAGGAGCGGTTGTACTTATATCAGCCTATTGCAGCTGACTGCTGGACGTAGGCCTCGGTACGAGTAGGTAGGAGTTAATGTACTGACAATACTTAGACTGGGCCCAGACATTCTCTCGTCCTTGGCATTTTGACGTTTCATCGCCGATGGAGACTGTCGTAAAAAGTGGCGCGAATCGTGAAAAGCTGCCTCTAGAGCTTACGGGAAAGTCTGAAAAGAGCTTTCGACGGAATTATTTTACTTTGGACACTTACAGAAACGTAACGACCGCTCCAGTTTTACCGTTTCTACCACCGTATTTCGAAGGCAAGCTTCACTATGTACTTAATATATCTAAGACTCAGAAACAAATACAAATGCATGTAGGGGTGTACGTGTAAAGGTTTTATGAACGAGGAAGGGCGAATGATGAAGGAATTAATAAGGTAGAATAAGGATTGATGCGCCTTTATTTATGAATTAAATCGGCCAAGTGCGTGTCGGGCCACGCGCAGTGTGGGGTTCCGTAGTTGCCTGTCTTTCTTAGTTACATTGACACGCGCGCGCCAACTAAATGGTAGCGTCGGCCGAATCTGTACGGACGTTGGCCTTTCTAAGGACATTATAAATTGGTCGACTATTACTCGGTAACTAGTTATGCGTACATAGGCCGTGATAGTTTTCCTTTTAAATTCATTATACCTATGTACTATTGCCACGATTTTTTTCACATTCCCAGTAGCAGCCATTTAGCCCACAGGGTGGGGGGAGACACATAACTCAAACAAAAATTTGGGCTTTAAAGCCCAATATCTCGCAAACCCATAATACTTATTTTTAAACAAGCTACCCCACAAGGATACCCGACACAATAGGATTAAAGAGAAAAAAAATACATACCCAACTTAGGTGTAGAAACTTAAAAAATAAATAAATCTATATTTAATTTTATGGAATGTGTAGAAATCAATAGTAACCCATGTAGTAATTAAAATTATATCTTTGTAAACACACCTGAGGCCCTAGCACGATAGGTTTTATCGTCACGTCTCACGTGACGTTTCAGTACAGTTTCGCTGAAAAACGTGACCATAAAACGTATCGTGCAACGTGCAATTTCATGACATATCTTTGTGAGTGTTGGGACATCCGTCACTCTCGCACTCGCATACTTTGTTGACGAGACGGTCGTCTTATCCACAGCGATAAGTGATCAAATGGGAAAAACGCTACGCCCGCTGTATCGAGTTAAGGCGCCGTAGGTTCAGCGAAGTTAAGCGAACAGAGTTTTTGAAACAATATAATGCGTCTGTTTATAATAATATGGTTTCAAAAAAATACGAATAGTTATCTTGAGGCTTTTCTGCAGGGAAATCAGTGCTTCGAAACACGATTAAGCAAATTTCGCTCGATAGAAAAAAATTACGAACATAGGTCTAAAACACACAAAAATACACTTAAAATATTCGTAACAAATTATGCACAAAAACTATAAATATTAAAATTGCTTCTAAAAATCGGCAATATCATGTTTGAGAGAAATCAGTGTTTACATTTTTATTTATTTAAACGGCCAAAAAATAAAAATTAAAAAATATTCTACTCGTATCCGCGCTTCCGAGCACGCACTTCCATCTCGCTTACGCTTATGCTCAGTGAGAGGGAGAGAAGACCATGAACCTACGGCGCCTTAACTAGACAAATGGTGCGTAAAAACGCCTGTATATTCGCTCTATTTTATTTGATTTGATATGGGATACTAAGATCTACTTTTACAAAGCATTTTCCATATCGATGCTCACCTCATCACAGTAGAGAATAGTAGTAAACGCCTCCAGTATCCACGGTGCTTATATTCGTGTCCTTTCGGGGTAAAATGTCGCGGCAAGGGCAGACGGCTCGGCGGGGAGGGTTGGCATTTCTCCCAGACTATGTAGGTTACCCGGGCAGAAGGAATCGGTTTTAACCTGTTAAAAGGATGCAAGGAAAGATGTAATACGTTTACGGAAATATATAATGCGTTTTGTGGGTTATGGTTGTGGGGTTTCAAGCTACCTAGAGGGGTCTCTATTGGTTCCCATAAAGTTTTTGTTCCGATTTTTTCACTCCATACCGTTTTCGATCATAATTTTCATAAGTCATATTGTCGCAAGTCATAAAATTATAGAACATAAATTGGAGATCCGATTTTTGCAAGTCGTCATTATTGTAAGTCATAAAATTGGGTAGTCATAACATTCAATGCCCAGATGTTATGACAATTCATAATGTTAAAGGCAATAAAGTTGATTTCAATAATTGCTGTAAGGATCTTTTACGCAAGTCATAATTATTTGTAGTCACGTGATTAGTTAGTCATATCATTATAAATACATACAATTTTAACGTGCATATGTGTGACCGTCAGATAATGAACACCGTCAGTTTATAATCTTAACGACCAGTATGGTAAGTAGTTTTTCCGCTCTTTTATAAAAAAAATAACCTCGAAGACGAAAGCGGGAGCAAAGCTCCCGCTTCCGTCTTCTAACCTATCCGTGATCCGAGTCGGTTTTGCCACTAAGCCCCTACTTACTAGTACTTTCAAATGTATGCCTGGATATGTTTCTGAGTACTTATCTATATGCCTAAGGATGTTATAGATTTGGCTTCTTCGACGTAATTCACTTTAGGCATTAAAGCGATATGAATACCAACCATTAGGACGTTGAAAGATATGACTTAAAATATTTCTGATTAATTATTGATAGACCTTCGAACGTTATAGCCATAAATATTATGACTTCTGAGATTATAGCGGTTAATGTTATAAGTCATTAATGTTAGAACTATCCAACGTTATACTTAACAAAAATTATGACTACTGATGTTTATGACTATAAATTTTATGGATATCAATTTCTGACCAACGAAATTCGGAACAATAAGAATATGGGAAACAAAGGGAAACCTAGAGTGCCTAGAAGAACGATCAGAACCTTAACATAAGATTTTTGAAGTGAAAACTTCTTTAGCGGCGCTGAGCACTTTTTGGGATGGGGAAAAATTGTTAAATACGCGACTAAGTTTTGTGACGTCAGATGTGAAGGAGGTCACAAACTTTTATATTTTGCTGCTAGCCGATTCAACTTCATTCAAAACTGAACGCTATTCGTAAGAATATAAAGCCGTTAAACACTTTTTGCAATAGCATATTCTGCAAATAAATTTGTAATTTTGTTCACGTGTCCTTCACCGTTTTGCTATTGAGCAAATTCGAATAGTTCGAATTTGGACGTTATTCCTAAAGAGATAAAGCTTTGAAAAATATTTACGAACGGCAAAAACAAATTGATATTTTGTTCACCGCCGCCGTCCACTGTTCTTGCAAATTCGAATAGTTCGAATTTGGACGTTATTCCTAAAGAGATAAAGCTTTGAAAAATATTTACGAACGGCAAAAACAAATTCATAATTTGTTCACCGCCGCCGTCCGCTGTTCTTGCAAATTCGAATAGTTCGAATTTGGACGTTATTCCTAAAGAGATAAAGCTTTGAAAAATATTTGGCAATGGCAAAAACAAATTGGTATTGTGTTTGCCGCCGCCTGTCGGCGCGCCGACGGGCCCGTCCGCCTAAGTAATTGATAATTGTTTATAAATTTGCGCCAAATTCATTTTTAGGGTGACACCGTAAGATGTCACGTGACCTGATCGAAAAACTGTTACAATGTTATTGAGTTTTCACTTCTGCCGGCACTCCCGGAGTGCAACCCGGTCTTTTTTTTTTGTACATACTACTTAGTGTATACCTATTGATCGTTAGGCGCAAATTACTCAACTATATAATGATAAATATTGAACATAGGTAACGTTTGTTATTGAACAATTGCTTACTTTAGTAAAAATGGCACTGTTTTAAATAGTTTTAGGTAATCATCATATCAGCCAAAAGACGTCCACTGCTGGACATGGCCTCCCCTAGAGAGCGCCACAATGACCCGCCCTACGACCCCCACATACGGAAAGTAGCTATTCGTGTACGTTCTTGTTACCTAGAGTTAATAATGTACTAATAACACTAAATGCATTGTTCTAATATAAAGATTAACTGTTTATAACCATTCGGACATGTTAAAAATATCTGACTATAATAAATATGTAATATATAATGTAACTAGCGACCCACCCCGCTTCGCACGGGTACTATAATTAAGACATATAAACCTTCCTCTTAAATCAGTCTATCTATTTAAAAAACCGCATCAAAATCCGATGCGTAGTTTTAAAGATCTAAGCATACATAATGAAATGAAATGAAATGAAATATATTATTAATAAAAATTGTTACAAGGCGAGGTACAATATTGAGCTTTCAAAAGTTTTAAGTACAATTAATTACAGTTTTTCGTATTATATGTCAATTATCTTCATATCGTATTCTAATATTTTTATATGTCACACTATATTTGACGTAACGACCGGTTAGTCTAGTGGGTAGTGACGCTGCCTACGAAGCTGAAGGTCCTGGGTTCGAATCCCGGTAAGGGCAAATATTTGTGTGATGGATGAGCATGAATATTTGTTTCTGAGTCATGGATGTTTTCTATGTATTTAAGTATTTCTATCTATTAAATATATCGTCGTCTAGTACCCATAACACAAGCCTTATTGAGCTTACTATGGGACTAGGTCGATTTGTGTAAGATTGTCCCCTAATATTTATTTATTTATTCTATACCTTTACAGAATTATTTGTATACAATGTGTATTGCTTATACTTGATCAAACGAAATGTGCGGATACTAGACAAAAAAATATCGATAAAAAAAATAAAAATAAAAATTATAGGCAAAAAAAAAAGAAAAAAAAGCCTACCAAAAAAAAAGCCAAAAAAGTGCAAAAGTCTTTTTTGCACTTTTTTGGCTTTTTTTTTGGTAGGCTTTTTTTTCTTTTTTTTTAGCCTATTACTGCGACCGACAGCGGGAAGCGACTTTGTTTTATACTATGTAGTGATGTAACAAACAATTAATGTTGTCAAACCAATACAAATACTCCTTAGTGTGTGTCCTTAGTGCTTAACTATTATGACAAGCAGGTCACGTCTTGAATGTTATGAGACCATACAATCTATGATTGACAGTGCGACGGTTGGCCATGACTAATGAGCATGAACAATGGCAAACCTAGACACTAGGTCTTATCTAAATGTCGCACTTGTGTACCCAAATTAGGATCATCGGGTTGAGTCTGGATATACTTCAAGCATCTAAGGGCCCCCTTTGAGGATAATCATGATATGGTATATGGCGAATATGTCTCAGGGTATCCATCAGAGCTGGGGGCCGTTTTTGACTTTCGAGCGCTCGACAATTAAACTAAAGTAAAAATACGATTAGTCTCAAAATTGCACGCAGTTACTTTCTACCGATATAATAGAATACGCGTGATTAATACCATTTTCAATTTTCTATCGCTATTTTAAAATATTGTACCATTCTTTTTGACAGTTTTCGAGTGAAAGAATCGACCGCTCGAAAGTCATAAATCAGTCGCCCGTGATGTGATGTGAGAGGTAGCGGAGCGGTGTTTGAGAAAAAAAATCCACAATAGTTATTTGTGCAACAAGAGAGCAAAGTTTGTTTTTGCTGCGAGTGCTGATTTTGAGTCCTGAGGAAGCGAAAGGTTCTAAAATTGAGTGATTCAAAGTTTGAATCTTGAGCGCAGCGAAGGACTCAAAAGCACGAGATGCAAATACTTTGCTCTCGAGTAACACATACAACTTTTCATCTCAGCAGTGAGAACATATTCACATCAAAAAATATATAATAGTATCACGTCTCAAGATTGTTCAGGAAGAAAACTTAATTAGGCGTTCGTTAGTGCTTGTAACACTCATCAAGTCATCAGCGCCGGCCGCGCCGTTAGTCAATACTAGAAAGGCGAGACAAAGGCGCGAGAAACCAAAGGATATTTCAGTAAACGCAGCACTAAAAACTAACCGCATTATTGTTAAAATTCACAGATTTTACTAATATCTTCGAGATATTTTAGAAATATTTATCATTAACACAAGGATATTAATTACGTGTATCTCGCGTGCACACCAAAAACTAGCCGTAACTGTTGTTAAAATACTGCCTTCGTCACGTCACTAACTTCACTGTATATCCTAGTTAGATAGAAAATTGATTTATCCTAGTCGTTTTTATATTTAAAAGCAATATCAATAACGCAAGAATGAAGAATAATATACCTAATAAATTCTGAAACAAATTATTTTGGTAATTTAAACTTGTTAATTTGATAGTTTTCGAACGTGTTACTTGTATCGCGTTATTGGGGGTCTACTTTGAAATTCGATGGTCGAACTATGGATGTATGTCTGCCATTTTCTTTTTTCGTAATGGAATGAAAGGGACAGCGCCAATAAAGTTCAAATATTCTGAACTTGTAATAGGACGAAATGTCAGTGCTCCGCATCAAAATTAAAAAGCTACTTTGTCTCACGGAGTGAGCAAAATCGCATTTTGCACGCTGTTTTCACGCAGCAAAATATGCTTGTTCGAGCTGCTGAGGTGGAAATAGTATTAAAAGCCTTGCCGACGCATTTCTTCCTACTGATGGATTTTTGCCTCGCACACTGAATATCCAGCAGAGCTCCGATTGATATTTTCCCTAAAGCTGGGCATTCACAGGCGCGCCGCGCCATTTGTGTCTGCAACAAACGAATACATCCAAATGGATGGGCATCATATTTTGAGCACATTTGCAGGTTCGCCACCTAGTTTCCGCTTGCCAGTACCTTTTTACGAGTAGATCGGTCGGCGGACGCATTCACGTGTTAGAAAGACCTGATTTTTATAATTGCAATAGCAACTGTTGCCTAGCATTCAGTATCGGCTAACACATTCACTGCCAAGATTCGCTACGCTCGTAGCCGAGCCGGCGGTTTTTCAGCTAAGTAGCCACGCTCTAGAGCGAGTTCCTGGCAGTCAATGTGCTAAAGCCTGCTGTACAAACTGGGCCAACGTTGGCGCGTGAGCAGAAGGCAGCTATGCGTTAGAGGGAGAGGGCTATAACTCGATCTCTTTCGTTTACATAGCTGCCTCCTGCTCACGCGCCAACGTTGGCCCAATGTGTGCAGCCGGCATAAAACTAAATAATACTTCAGACTACGGCGTAGCCCAATAGCGTAGTAACAGTGAATGTTACTTCCTACTACTGCGTAAAACACTACAGCCCTTGTATTTCACCGTTAAAACACCTATAGTCATCAAACGCATTCAAAATGTCATTTCACGTTCAGCTGCCGCGTGCCAGATTTATGACACCAACTAACCTCCAAAACAGCACACAAATATAGTATTTATACGGTTTATACGCCCTTTTTATAACGAGCGACAGATACAGGGAAATGGATTCTCGCCAAAATTGAATTCATTCACAACGGCAATGCTTACCGCAGTCTCAGACGAACCAGTTTAGTCTGGCCACCGGTCACGCATATGTACCTATCTATGGGTCAAGTTATATATGAGGAATGAGTCGAGACGGGTTGTGAATCACGTGGGAAGCAATTTTGGCCTTCACCTCGACGGCGACAAATCGCGTTGGTGATAGAACGATGACAATGAAAACAAAAGAAATATATCGCTCTGTGTTATCTAGCAATCTTATCTCTACCCTATTTCCATATAAGATGAAAAAGCGCACGTTAATTGTCATGCGATTTCAAGAACCCCCTTTTGAAACGCAAAAAAAAATACATTTATTGTTATGTTGTAAAAGCACTAAATGATCGAAATTATTGTAAAACTAGCAAAATATATCCATGTACCTATACCAGATAAATAAACGAAGCAACGTAGACGTATTGGTCCGTAACAGATCTTATGTTATATGGAATGAGTTGCTTATAGATTTTTTTTTTATATATAAGGGCACACAATCTTACACAAATTAATCTAGTCCCATAGTAAGCTCAGTAAGGCTTGTGTTATGGGTACTAGACGACGATATATATAATAGATATAAATACTTAAATACATAGAAAAACATCCATGACTCAGAAACAAATATTCATGCTCATCACACAAATATTTGCCCTTACCGGGATTCGAACCCAGGATCTTCAGCTTCGTAGGCAGCGTCACTACACACTAGGCTAACCGGTCGTCAATCAGTAGGCTTATAGATTGGCGATATTTGGGATATTTTTTTGGAAAATGTGGAAATATGACAACGATTTGACACAGACAGACACCTTTTTCGGGGGTTAAAAGTCTCTTGCTTACAGCTCACCTATTATTCTAAGTTAGGTCAAGGCATGGGCTTTGACCTAACCGACGCCCGTAGCTGTCAACTCGATTAAAAACCGTTTACGGCGCGCCGAGTCAGTATCTGTTTCGATATCGGCTATCTGTGCTATTCACAACACGTTTCAAACTCGTCTCACATTACCCCTGCCCTAGTATAGCTTGAAACCTTCCATGTCCCAAGATAGGGTTGTACCTTGGTTTACCGACAAATGTTTCATCGAATGTGTTTTTCGCAGTTTCTTCATTTCATAGAAAACATTTTTACAGAAACACTAAACTTTGAGGATTGTTATATAAAACAAACCAAATCTAATTCTAACTCAATAAGTTAATTAACTTTTAGCCGCCTCAGATACTTTAACAGTTTCTGAAATAAGATTTGATCAATTCACATTCTGTAACAATACATTAAGAGGCTCCCATACGCCAATGACCTTCGATCTGAATCCCTTAGTTTTCTAATGTTTTTTGTAGCTTATTATATTAACAACAACGGCTTTAAGCAATATAGTATCCCATATTTACTTCAAACTTCATTGTTTTCGAGATATTTGGCATCAAAGTTGAACAATTTTAGGCCAAAAAACTGGTTTTCTGGCCATAACTTTTGTGTTAATTGGTTTAAAATTAAAACCCTCTGCCAGTTTTTAGAGACGTCATAGACGAACCCAAATTTGTAGATTTCGTATATGTTCAGATCTTTCACGTCAATAGAGATGCGAAATAAGTGTTTTTTTAGACAATGTTTAAAAAAATCATACAAAATTAAGTATTAATTTGTTTCAAAATCCGGTCTGTCAAAATGGAGATAAAAGATTGAAGAACCGATAGCCGTTTGATTTATGATTCTATCTGTAGTGCAAAAGTAGTAGATACGATTCAAAACTTGTCAAAAATCGATGAAAACCTCGGGTAGCCCCTTAAATGAAACATTTGTCGATGAAATAAGGTGGCTGTACGGTACCCTCAAGACTGATTAGGGTAATTTTTTTTTGGTTTTTAGGGTTCCGTACCCAAAGGGTAAAAACGGGACCCTATTACTAAGACTTCGCTGTCCGTCTGTCTGTCTGTCACCAGGCTGTATCTGAAGAACCGCGATAGCTAAACAGTTGAAATTTTCACAGATTATGTATTTCTGTTGCCGCTATAACAACAAATACTAAAAAAAATAAAAAAAATATTTAAGGGGGCCTCCCATACAACAAACTTTTTTTTTTTTTTTACTGTTTTTATAGATAATGGTACGGAACCCTTCGTGCGCGAGTCTGACTCGCACTTGGCTGGTTTTTATTATTTCTACTTCTCTGTTTCCATGACAAGTAAACCTTTGATAATGTACTTAATTAATAAATTCACATAATTAGGATGCGAAGCGCCGAATACCCCCTGGTTTGGATATCGGCTGGGTGGATCGATGCCACGCACTGTTGCCAAGGGCGCGACTTTGCAACGTAGCATTTTTTATCGATGCCTGCCCCGTGCCCCGCTAGCACGATAGGTTTTATCGTCACGTTTTACGATCAAACTGTACTGAAACGTCACGTAAAGCATAACGATAAAACGTATGCTACTAGGCCTGATTGAAAAAGTATTGGTTCACCTTAGATAATCAGGAATTACCTACAAGAACTAAGGTAAATCAAGAAAAATGGTTTAGGTGCAGTCCGCCAAAAGGAAGTAGTCTATCTCATTTTATTAGGGTTCCGTAGACAAGAAGGAACCCTTATAGTTTCGCCATGTCCGTCCGTCTGTCTGTCTGTCTGTCTGTCCGTCTTTGGCTTAGCTCAGTAACCATTACAACTAGAAAACTGTAATTCGGCATGGGTATATAAATCAATCACGCCGACAGAACAGTACAATAAAATCTTGGAAAATATCTTTCTCGTTAAACCTATGGTGTGGGGTATCGTTAGATAGCTCGTTCAAAACTATTATGGGTCTTCTAGAACCATTTTTGAAATCAGTGATTTGTTTGCGAGATATTGGGCTTTAAAGCCCTAATTTTTGTTCGAGTCATGTGTCCCCCCCCCCCCCCCCCCTCTGCTCTGCCGGTTAAATGGCTACTACTGGGGATGTGAAAAAAATCGTGGTAGTAGTACATATAATGAATTTAAAAGGAAAACTATCACGGACAAGAAGGCATAAGTAGTTACCGAGTAATAGTCGACGAACTTAATGTGTACTTGGAAATGCCAATTGTACAAATTCGGCCGACGCAACCGCACCGCACGTCGATGTACCTAACTAAGACAAGCAACTACGGAACCCTACACTGCGCGTGGCCCGACACGCATTTGGCCGGTTTTTTTTTAAATGCAATCCTGCCGAGGTCCGCTTTAGTTTATTTAGCAACGCGTGCACTGCCACGTGTCAGTGTGAGTGACTTATAGTTATGTAGACTCAGCCTGAGTGCGTCAAATTGGACGTGTATTTTACTGCATTGGTTTGGCTTTAGCTTATTTTGGCGCAAACCGGGTTTGTCTTCGTAATTTATTATTCCAGTGACATGACTTCATTTTAGAACACTTTGCCAATTTTTGAACACGTCAGTTAATCCAGGAAACGAAAGTATATGTTATTGCTCATTTCCTTTCTGATTCAGCGTATAAGTGCTCGGAAACAGCTTTAGGATTTCTAACTAAAATGGCTTCGTAACGTAATGAAACTAACTTTACGAACGGAAGTTAGGGATTTTTTTAATTTAAAATGTGATGTAACCTGAATTCATTAGTCGAAACTTTTTACAAGCTTTATATTAACTTGCCTTGTAAGTTTGTTCGTGCAGGTGCGGGTCAAATCTTGGTAGTCAGAGATAAACTTCGCGTAGTCTAATCGATTTGAAATATAGTCAACTAATGTACTTACAAAGGTGCCATAAAGCTGGTCTGATGATGGAGACGGAAGGAAATCTCCTCAATTATACAATATAAACCCCTATTAAATAAAGTGCTTATTGGATTAGAACCCTCTCATCGAGTAACTAGTTGATGACTGTCCAAAATAGTAAAACCGCAATTTATTCCCAATTCCTATACACACTACAGGCCCCGTATCATGGTCGGCCTTATCACGCGATAAGTGACATGATAGAGCGTCAGTCTCGTTCTATTGAACGGTGTCAGCCAGTGACGGACGCTCTATCTCGTCACTTATCGCGTGATAAGGCCGACTCTTATTCTTTACGCGCTCATGCGCGTCACTCCACCCGTCACGCCTAATAAATTAGACCTCTCTGCCTCGCTACCTCTCTCTCTATACCTACGCTTAGTTACTACGAATCACGGCTTTAAGATATTATATAGATTTGTGGGTGAGCGTTGAGGTGAACTTAAAACAAGTTACAGATAAATGCTTGGTACCTGTTAGGGCTCGTTGGAACTGCTGAACAAGGCATCTTCATTTCACGCTGGGTTATGGGGTATACAGATTATGTGATTTCACCCCAATTTGTCAGTACAACATGTCGAAGTCATAATTGGGTGTAGCGTACAGATGTAACAATCCGACCACATGTGCATGCAATTTCTCAGTACAACTCGTTTGACAGTTGGATCAGCAGCGCAACATGCCTCCAGACGATAGCAGTTAGTCAGCTTCTGATAAATTGGGGCTGACACATGTATACACCCCATTAGGTACTGATCTGTGGCTGGGTTTAAAAAGTGCAGGCAACAGCATAGACTTGTTCCAAATATATATTTAAGCATTACACGTAAGTACCTACTGTGCTACTCGTTTTGTAATCAATGGTGTGTTTGCTCATGTTATTCCTTATCTGACTTACTGTTGAATTGTTTATACGAGTTTCGTAGATAACGATAACGATAAACCCACAATAAATCTCATTAATTTACATAATGATACTAATTGATTGTACAAAGTTTTTTTCTAAAACATACGTCAAACCATAATTAGCTCTACAGTATATTTAAATTTAAAAATTATACGAGTATACAGGGTTTGAAACATGTCGCCGTACAAACGTTTATGACGTGAGTGTACCCTAACCTGTGATAACGATAAGGTAAACTTGACACCTAATGCCTAATAGTTGATAGCTATTCTACAACTCTATTATTTTGAGATAAGATTGAAAATTTAAATCTGTAGGTAAGAGTCATAAGGACTTAATAGTCACTGTAAAAACTAAACTGTATACCGTTTAATGACTTGTCAAATAGAATAAGATTGAAAGTGTCAAGTATTAGGCCAATGTCGGGCTCTGGGACGTTTACCTCAATTAGTTTAAATAGGGGTGTAGGCACTAAATCAATAATGTTGTAATTTCTCGAAAAAGGATTAATAGGTAATGAGAAAAAAGCAACGCAAGAGGTTAAATAATGACAAAGTTATAAGTGTCCAAAGTTTTAAGAGGGGTATGTTCCCTTTTCCGCAAAACGCACCATCATATGAAACGTCGTTACTACGACGCTGGCAGATTGTGACGTCACTAACTGCGAGCATTTCCTCTCTCTCACAAGAAATATTAAAACGGTTGTAGCTTCGTAATTCTTTGAGGTATCTGAATGGGGTTTTTGTTACTAGGCATATTTTTTTGCCTTCTTTCTTTTGGAGTAATAATAATCCCATAAAAAAACATTCGATGTAAAAAAGAGGCCAAGTCTCGAAACTCTTCCACTGTAAAAAGTTGTGAGATATTTCGTAGAGCCAAGTATCAGGCATTCTTTAATCTTTATTTGCTTGCTCAATACAATTCTGTAACCTGGCAATCACACAACTTTCCTGCATTTATGGATTTCTGCATACCTAATATATATGTAGTATTGTGTGATTGCCAAGTCACAAAATCTAATTTAGCAAGCAAATAAAGATTAAAGAATGCCTGAGACTTGGCTCTACGAAATATCCCACAACTTTTTACGGTGGAAGAGTTTCGAGACTTGGCCTCTTTTTTACATGGAATGTTTTTATGGGATCTCACTTCTTTTTGTACGTTATTGTGTCATCAATACATACGAATTATGAATGCAGTCCCATTCTTGTTTTTTCATTTTTTGTCCCATTCGCTGCAAATATAACTTTGTAATCGTATATGATTATATGGGTTTACAAAGTTATTTATGCAGCTTAATTGTTTATCTTATTCACTGCAAATATAAATTTGTAATCCTATATGTTTATATGGGACTACAGAGTTATTTATGCAGATGATTTATCTAGAAAACTGGACTAAAATTGCATTTTTTTTTTAGTTTCCTGTTAATTTATACACTAAACACTAATGTATTTCAAATTTGAAGCTTCTATGCCTGCTAGAAGTGCCTTAGACTTTTGATGATCGGTGAATCAGTCAGTGAGTGACAAAATTAAGAAACTTTGACTAGTTATAAATCTTAAAGCACCGGTTCAAATTGAATGAAACTTGAAATATATCGTGTTTATACAATGCGTGCTTGGTTACTGAAAATTCCGGCTTCTAGTTTTATCCACAACGAAGTTATAGGGGGGTCGAAAATGGCCTGAACTGCTTCGAGAAAAGGATGGTACGGCAGTGCCGCTGTTTTGCTCGACTTGGCGGGGGCACTGCCGTGCCCCCAGATTTTCGAGCCGACCCCCGGTATTCTAAATATCTACATTCAAGAATCGAACTTCTTTACAAAGTTACGCTTAAATCAAACGCACGTAATCGATAATTTATAAACCCTATAAAGGTAAATTTTTACTTCATTTCCTGTCGCCCTCCGGAAGTGCGCTCAGAGGGCGCGGTGCATGTTGTATGATTAGGGTTCCATTCCGGAACATACTACTAACATATTGATATTAGATTAGAATCATATCTTACTTTTACACAATTAATAGTTATATAAATATTAGGGGACAGTCTTACACAAATCTTACTAGCCCCATAGATAGTAAACTCAATAAGGCGGCTTGTGTTATGAGCACTAGACGACGATATATGTAATAGATATAAATACTTAAAAGCATAGAAAAGGTCCAAGAATGAAAAACCAATATTCATGCACGTCTTCATCACACAAATATTTGCCCATACCGAGATTCGAACCCAGGATCTTCAGCTTCGTAGGCAGCGTCACTATCCACTAGGCTAACGGTCGTTAATACACGGCCAGCGAAAGTTACGGTTTTGGGTTCGAGTCTCGGTAAGGACGTTCATTTGTGTGATGCTTGTTCCAAATTCTTGGATGTTTATAATA
The DNA here is from genome assembly GCA_947578815.1 of Epinotia ramella. Taxonomy (NCBI): domain Eukaryota; kingdom Metazoa; phylum Arthropoda; class Insecta; order Lepidoptera; family Tortricidae; genus Epinotia; species Epinotia ramella. Next base: position 20,910,328 of record OX388216.1, read on the forward strand.
ATTTTTAGGACCACATTTATGTAATATAAGCGAAAGCTTTTATTCAAAACCTATATTAGTTTCTGGCGCGAGTCCGAGCGGAGGGCGGGGCGTGATTAGACAAAATGAAATTATACGAAATGTATCTTAGAAAAAAAGTAGGTAATTATGTCAGTCAAACAGTATACAAAATAAGATTATACAAACTAAAATATAGGTATCAAATCAGGCAAAATAAAATTAGGTGACGTGAGGAATAAACAAAATTATTTTCACTCAAATAAAAATGGATATTTTAAATGTACATCTGTATAATTTTTCAGCACACTAGGTACCTCCACTACAGAAAATGACAGAACAATGAATGCTGTGCAAAAAAACCAATTGATTAACTAAACATGTCCTACAAAAAAAAACGCAAAAAACGAGATGACCTTTTTTATCGAATTCACACTAAAAATGGGGTTCGTACATCGTATATATGATTTATAAAACAAAAACACGAATTGTTTATCAATAATACTAACTTGCACTCTAAATTGTACAAACTTACTGCGGAATTTCTAAAACTGATCACGTAGGCAGTAGCACAGGGACTTAGTGGCAATACCGACTCGGATCGCGGATATTAGAAGACGAAAAAAGAAATTCATCTTCGAGGTTATTTTTTTTATAAAAGAGCAGGCAACTTGTATGAAAAAAAAAATTAAATACACTCGCGGTCAAATGTTACGGGTCAGTGGCGAAAACCTGACGACACTTTTAATTTTAGAGAAATGTTTACCATGCTTATTTTAACGTATTTTCACTCAGTGTGCCAGTGTTTAGTGCATGTTAAGTAATCACTTGATTTTTTTTTGTGTACTTAATTATTTAGAACGGTGTTTCTAAAAGTAAATTAGGTGATCGTTTTTCTTAAAAAAGTTTTAATATGTTTGTTGAATTAAGGAATTGTTAGATATACTAATAAGTTCAGTAAAACAGTTCTACAAATACCATTAAAATATAATAAATTTATTTTGATTTATTTAGTGTGCATAATTTGTGTGCAAGTCAGTATTTTTGGTTTAACTTTGAACTATTTTGTTCGAAAAAAGGGAATATACAGATATCGATTTAATTACATGCCAAAATAAAATGCCTCGCGCTCTTTTGGGAAAAAACCGATAATTTTAAGAATAAGAATAAGAATAAATTAATTTAACACACAAAAGAAGGAGACATAATTATAATTGTACAATCTACAAAAAGGTTACAAGCAACATATATGTATAACGTGCTAACCCTCAATCAGCATGTTGTCACGGGGGCCGTGACGCTGATTTTCATTGAGAGCCCCGAAAATAAATAAAACTAAAACTAAACTAGTCAATCAATTTATTTCATTTATTACGCTCTAGGCCGAACTTCTTCACATTTAATCTATTAACGATTCCAATCTAATACTAATACGTCAGTAGTGCCTCAGAATGGTGCCGTAGGTGTATAATTCGTGGCGCCAGGGGGGCGAGGGCCCCTGCTTTACTGGGCGCCTAATTATCACTTACCAATCAGGGTAGGGTTTAATACACGATAAAAGTAATGTCGTCTTTGACTGCACGTTTGTTTTAAATTAATATCGATTATCTGGGGTTTTTTCGTAATTAAAGGTAACCACTTAGCTTTACAGCTTCATTTTGATAATTGACATTATGTTGTTACTTTATTGCTGCACTAACAGTTTACCATGGCTATGTGTCATCAGTACTTGCTTACGGCTTAATATTTTGGGGTAACTCTGTAGAGCTTGATAGAGTATTTAAAATACAGAAAAAGTGTATAAGGGCGATAAGTAACGTCAAGATGGAAGACCCACTTTTTAGGAAGCTAAATATTCTGACATTACCATGTTTGTATATTAAAGACCTATGTGTTTTTGTCAATTGTCATCAAGGACTTAACAAAGGTCGTGAAGTTATACAAAGGCAGACAAGAACACATATCATGTCTCTTTTATACAAACGACCATATATCGCACAGATATATACAAAAGGAATATTGTAAATATGAGCATAATAAATTACCAAATGAATTACGAGCACTACAGAATACAGAATACAGAATTTATAGGTAAAATAAACATTTTACAAGTCACAAATGAAATACATTATACACAAAATATTTTACAGGTTTTTATCATGCACTGTCGGGACAAATCGACGGTCCCAATTAAAAGAGTCGGATCTGCAAAATTTGAGTTTTTGTTTTTCAGCGGCTTAGGTCGTAAAAAACTCTACATTTTAAAACCACATTCACAGATTTTAGTTTTTCTCAATACTTTTTCTAAAAACCAAGATAAAAATGTCGGATCTAAGAACAGATGACATTTAAAAACGTCGGTTGTGACAGTTCCGACATTTTTACGGGACACACAGTGAGTACAAAGTGTCGGATATAACACATTCTACTATTTTACACGGAAAAGTGTAGCGTGTTTTTTGTTGTGTATTTTATGTAATTTATAGCCTGTTAAGTTATCAAGTAAATTTTCTCTGTATTCAATTGTTACATAAGAGTTTCCGTGCAACAATGTCAGTTCTGCCAATTACGACATTTTTTGGAGTAGGGGAGAGTGGGTAACAGTGGATACACTTTTGTTTGAAGCCCAATATTTCTGGAGTTAAGTACAATTTAGTCCTAGCATTTGAATCCATCGGTTTGTAGCACTACCAGGGTATACAAAAAACAGATGACAAACATTCCAACAGCCATAGATTTTAGTCAAAAGATTTTTTTTTTATAAATGGGAAATTATCCATTGTGACCCATGCATGGGTTACATTGGATAAGCCCTTGGGGTACAGTGGACCTCATGGGTCACAGTGATTTTTTGCAGGATTTATTAAGAAAAACTCAATTAAAAAATATTATTTATTTATCATTTTGTTTCATAAGACCACGTTTAGTAATTAACAGTAGAACAGTGTCTGAAACTACATCTAATCAACAATAATTATATCACCTCTGAGATCAAGAATTACGTAATGTTTCAAAACATTTGAACCATGGTATAACAAAAATATTAGGTATTTATTAAGGTAATTCAGTCTCATAATTACTAATAGTAAGTATTAATAGAACGGAGTGTCCAAAACTATAACTACTCAATGACAATTACGTTAACTTGGAGATCAAAGACTGTAAACATACAAACGCACTTTGTACGCTACCTGTTATTAACACTAATCAGCCATCTTTATATTACACTTAAATAATTATACTTAAATATCACAACAAAGTCATGCAACAAAAAAACCTCTCAAAAAAAATTAAAACAAAAAAAAGTAAAGAAACGAAATGTAAAGAATAATAATATACGGGGCACAGTGGATACTTATCCATTGTAACCCAAGTTAAAATTATCCATTGTGACCCAACCACCGTTGCCGAAATCAAAAATTCGGAATAAATATACACTCTTGTTATGAGCAAAATAATAGCATTTTAGGCTAACCGAAACACTGCACAACACTAAATAATCCACAAACACACAAAACCCTCAAAGAATTTGACACTACACACTTTTTAAAAACACGTAATTATTTTATTTGTTACTTACTCTGGCGGTACGCTGCCGGCGCGTGACCTCCCGGCGTGCGAGCGTGGCAGCCACTGGCGCGGCGTGGGGGGAACACTCGCGGCGAACGTTTGACAAGAGTACAAGTGTTTGTGTGCGTAAATACACGGACAGCGGCATTTTAGTCACCGTGCCCCGTTAGTCACTGTTACCCACTCTCCCCTACCTTTTTTGTCGGATGTGGTACATCCGACATAATTATGAATACAATTTCCAGACAAAAACGTCGTATGTGGCACTTCCGACAAATGATGCTTAAGCTATTCCGGTTAAAAAAGTAATATAAGAGGTTTTTGTATTTTTTTGTAAAAATGGCTGATAAAGTACATGTAAGCTCAACGGCTAGTAATAAACAACCTACTAATAAGCAAACATTCGAAGTTTGATAACGATATTCCATTAATTAACAATTTCCCCCATACAATTTTTTTTTCCAAAAACTTTGACAGCTTCTCCTAAAAAGTAGCTGTTTTGCAGATCCGACTCTTTTAATAGGGACCGTCGAAATATTAAATTGACAAAATGGTTACTAGAACAATGTTTTTACAGCGTCAAGGACTAGTATTTAAATTATAAAAATGTTCTGTATTTTTTTTTTTTTTGAATTAAGAAGATACCAAGTGCTGGGACATTTAACTTGGCTATTTTTGATATTTATATTTGTTTACTTACTTATATATTGATGGTTTTAATACCTATACGAGTCTGTAAATAATGATAAGATTAGATTAAGTTATTTCATTTAGAAAATCCACATGACCTTTTTAGGCCTCCGTAGTCAAAATGGCAAAAACGGAACCCTTACAGTTTCGCCATGTCCGTCTGTCCGTCAGCGGCTTAGCTCTGTAACCCTTACTACTAGAAAACTGTAATTCGGCATGGGTATATAAATCAATCACGCCGACTAAACACCAGAATCTTGAATTTATATATTTACTAGCTGCCGTCCGCGTGGAACTCGTTTATATCGCAGCTCATGGTATAACAACACAGGTACTCTCTTCCGAGACTCGCGAACCACGTGACACACAAGCCTACGTCATCAAACAGCATTTAACAGCATGATGACGTAGGCTTGTGTCAGTCACGTGGTTCGCGAGTCTCGGAAGAGAGTAAGTACCTGTGTTGTTATACCATGATCGCAGCTCCATACAAACTTTTACCCCCCATTTCACCCCCTTAGGGGATGCTTACGGGGATAAAAACTATCCTATGTTACTCTCCATCCCTTCAACTATCTCCACTTCAAAAATCACGTCAATTCGTCGCTCCGTTTTGCCGTGAAAGACGGACAAACATACAAACAAACACACACATACACTTTCGCATTTATAATATTAGTATGGATTTAAATTTATTTTATTTTACCTACCCTAAAGTACCCTGAACTGGGGATGTTTTTTTTTTCCTCGTTAAACCAATAATGTGGGATATCGTTGGATAGCTTGTTCAACAATATTATGGGTTTCTTCAAACCATTTTTCAACTCAGTGATTTGTTTGCGAGATATTCGGCCGACGCAACCGCACCATTTAGTTGGCGCGTGTCGATGTACTTAACTAAGACAGACAGGCAACTACGGAACCCTACACTGCGCTTGCCCCGACACGCACTTGGCCGATTTTTTAGAATTAAAATAGCATGAATTCACGAAACGATCGCCAAATATTAAGTAATAGTCAAGTCAAAATACAGTGAAAAATAAAAACAAAATATTAATAATAAACAATTGGAATAATACAATGTCATGGAAGTAAAATGTGTTTAAATGTCAAATTATTAATAAAAGCTAGGGCATCCTAGATATAAATTCTCAATAGTCAAAAAAACAATTAACAATATTCATAATAAAATAATAATGTCATTTTAAACCTACAACATGTAACAATATGTATATTATATAATGTGTGTTCGATTTATAATTTAGGCACACAATTTCCCACTATATCTAGATTGTGTGTACTTAGCGCGTTCAACTTTCGTCAGCCAGACTCAAGATACAAAACAGATATTAATACTGTATCGGTATCTCTAACGTCTGTTAAAACTTCAACAGACATTAACATTTTCAAGTAAACTTCGTAAACTTTTGAATCTATTGACCTTTTAAAGTTCTCAACCTTTTTATTCACTGAAATGCCGTTCGAGTTTGACCTTTCAATGCATTTTTTTATTAAGTAATAATAAGAACATGTGCCCGCGTCTTTATCCGCGTGAGTTTCCTTATTAACTTTCATTCCTTTCTTTTGACGACTCTCTGCAGCCGAGTTGGTAGTGACCCTGCCTACAAAGTTCGGGTTCGAATCCCGGTAAGGGCATTTATTTGTGTGATGAGCATGAACATTTGTTCCTGAATCATAGATGTTTTCTATGTATTTAAGTATTTATTTATCTATATAAGTATTTATATCGTCGTCTAGTACCCATACAAGCTTTGCTTAGTTCACATTAAACATTACGTTTACATTTATTTTTGTAATAACTATTTACAAACTACTCGCTTTGGTATTTTTTAGTTTGGGACTTGATTGATTTGTGTAAGATTGTCCCCAAAGAATTATTTATTTATTTAATTTTATTCTCACTTTTAGAATAAAAAAATATTTTTGGGATATTTTTTTTTTAGATAATTTGAAAGTTTGGAAAAAAGATGGAAAGTGGGATATGAAAATATGCCGCAAGATTATACTCTGTCATATAAATGATAGCAAACATTTTCTTTTCTTTGTTTCACAACGGAAAATCGATCATAAAATTTGACATCGATGAAAAACAAGACGTGGAAAAATGCTTCGTGTAGAATACACAAAACGTAGTCAACAGAGGCCTAGTTAAGTTTTATGAATATAATCCTTATATTGTAACGGTATATTCTCTAAAAATGCACTCCCCTTCGTGTAGATACCACTCCACAGGCCTGGTGCCACTAAAACCAAGCCACTAGGCCTTAGGTATAAGCTTTAAATGATAATAACTGTGTACACGTCTAACGATGGTAAAATGCTATAGTTTTTAGGGTTCCGTAGCCAAATGGCAAAAAACAGAACCCTTATAGATTTGTCATGTCTGTCTGTCTGTTTGTCTATCTGTCTGTTTGTCTGTCTGTCTGTCCGTCCGTATGTCACAGGCATTTTACTCGAAAACTATAAGGTGTATTTGAATAAAATTTTGAGGATAGGTGTCTTTTAATACCCGCTACATAGTTTTGTAATTAAATTACAAAAAAAAATGTTTTTAAGGGTGCACTCAATACATAAAACTGAAAATCAACATTTTTTTTTCATTGCAAGCCAAGGTGTGGCACATCAATCGATAGGCCTTTTAAAATAAATATAAGGTTACTCAGCATTTTTTTTGATTAAGTGAATAGAATCGGAGATAATCGCCCCGAAAGTCACTAAAATTGTGTCCCCCCCCCACTATGTTTTGAACCGTGTATTTAAAAAAAATTAAAAAAATCATGGACAGTAGGGCTTATTAAATTCTTTCAGAGAAAATTGTTTTGAAGAAGATCGGTTCAAAGGTTGTGGAGATATTTAAAAAAAACTGCCTTACTTAAAGAAAAGGACGTATGTAAGTGCCGTAAGATTTCAGTAACGATACGACCTTTACTTAATAGGCACGGAACCCTTCGTTGTGCGTGGTCCGACACGCACTTGGCCGCTTTTTTTAAACCGTGTTATTATTATTGTTACAGAAAATGCGAAAAAGGCGCCGGCACACCAGATTGCGTGGCGGTGGGCAGCCGCTTGCGCGGGGGCATAGGCTCGCGGCCGCCGGCGCGCTTCTGGCCCCAGTTCTGGTCCACCACCGTGCGCAACCTGCTGCTCAAGAAGAGGGATACCAGGAAGACGTTAGCTGTAAGTCTTGGACACACGAGCTTGTTGCTTTCAGAAATCGGCTGGAAAATAGTAATATATTAATGAAATGTAACGTCCAGAGCCCGTAATTTCCATGCCGATGACTTCAATTTTACATCACGCTGCATATAGGATGATCCCAAATAGTTTTATTGTAATTATTAATCGTTAGTCGTCAATCATTTTAATCATGTATATTGTAAAAAATGACGATACCTAGAGGTTGATATATGTATTTGTGTTCTTTTGCTTTTGGTTTGTTTCTTCTATTTCCTTGTTATTGTGTTCTTACATTTGTTGACATTGTCTTAATATTTCTCTGTTGTTGACGATCGTGATAATAATTTTTATTTTTTTGACATGTATACAAATCTGTAATGTAATTTTATATCATGAAATAATTAATCTAATCTAATTACTTCAAAATTAATCTATTCACACGTGGAATAATTAATAGGTACCTACTTGAAGGAATTCTGTTTTCTACGTAATTATTGAAATGTGGTAACAATACCGATTAATAAAATGTATTTTTAAAAACAGAACAAATAGTTTAATTTACGTTTCACGTATCAAGTAGTTACCTATTAATTGTTCCACGAGTGAATAGATTACTTTTGAAGTAATTTGTACATGATTCAAATGATTGACGACTAATGATTAATAATGTTACGAGCGTGGGGGGGTAGGATAGAGTTAAACACCCTTTTAACACGACAATAGATTTATTCTGCGATTTACACAGGGTAAAGTCCTCTGAGTCCACATGTACTAACGCTGACAACTCAATTAACTCACACAAGTGACTGAGTTCGCGCCTACTAGTACTGACACAGCTACACTTTACTGTTACGCACTAGACCACTTCACTACTATTCACCACTTTCCACTGTACTTCTTCAACCAGTTCTCACCCGATACTACTCACTTAGTATCCCATTCTGAGAACTCCACTCTGAAGATTCCACTCAACCCTGACTCTTTTCAAGACTGACTCTTCAAGAGTGACTCCAAGACTCCTCTTCAAGAACTCACTACAAGACTCCCTTCACTCCAAGACTGCCTAGTACCGCGAACGTGGTCCCCTTATATACCCCTTACCGAAGATTCTAGTCCTTAATTTCGATCTTCATTTCGTTGTTCATTTCATTACTCACTTGTTTTGAGTAGCATGGGCTTTTCCAGATAAACGTGCTACGTCCACGTTTCTCGAATATTCCAAGCCCATACATTCGTCTATAAATTTCCTTAAGCATCGAATGTTCTATTCGCTTACCCTTTCTAGAACATTCCATGCTACTCGGCGTTTTGAAAATGTACTCACCATTAATTAAAAACATACAAAAAGTGCATGTCGATCGCTGGTCTCGAACCCGGTCACATCGGCTCTCCGACCGCCGTTCGAACCGCTGGGCTACAGATGTCTTAGACGACACTGCGAATTTTGAAACACCTTGACGGCGTGTCACTATGCCAACAAAACTGTTATTGACCCCGCCGTCGTAACAATAATTACAATAAAACTATTTGGGATCATCCTATACGCAGCGTGACGTCAAATGGATGTCATCGGCATGACAATTACGGGCTCTGGAACCTCGCACCATATTGAAAAGAATTGTAACACGTGGGATGCTCAAAGTAACAATCGTGATCGATGGATACAAATTGAAACGATATCATTGCTTAAGGCTGTTGCTCTCTAATGATACGCAAACCCAGGTGCTCTTCAGCTAAAACGTAGGTTAAGGTATATTGAGAATTATACTTTATAATAAGAATGCCAATCCACTCCCACACACGGTCAGTTCTAACTGATCCAATTGGTATGCCGATTGGACGATAGGAAGCATGGTGTATGGCCAGCACTAGTCTTACTCCCATCAAATGCAGTATGATTTGAGATATACGGCTAACTTAGCTCATTCTCATAATTTTTCGCAGGAGGTGCTAGTGCCACTGTACTCGCTGGGCGTGCTGATATTCCTGAAGATGCTGGTGCCGAACCCCAACTTCCCCGAGGTCAGCAAGCCGGGCCGGACGCTGCGGGTCCACTACGACGCCTTTCCAGAAAACCACTCGGTCGCTGTCGTCGCGGATTGGCTCAACGACAATGGCACAGTGGTGAGTCTACAATACAAGTAATCCACGACTTTCGCTGGGTTGCAATGCAACAAACCGTATGTAATCGTAAGCGGCGTTCGTTTAAAATTGAATGTTAGGAAGAGTTATTTATCGTTGATCGAGTAAGCGGCGTTCGTTTAAAACTGAATGTTAGGAAGAGTTATTTATTGTTGATCGAGTAAGCGGCATTCGTTTAAAACTGAATGTTAGGAAGAGTTATTTATCGTTGATCGAGTAAGCGGCATTCGTTTAAAACTGAATGTTAGGAAGAGTTATTTATTTATCGTTGATCGAGTTAGCGGCGTTCGTGTAAAACTGAATGTTAGGAAGAGTTATTTATCGTTGATCGAGGAAGCGGCGTTAGTTTAAAACTGAATGTTAGGAAGAGTTATTTATCGTTGATCGAGTAAGCGGCGTTCGTTTAAAACTGAATATTAGGAAGAGGTATTTGTCGTTGATCGAGTAAGCGGCGTTCGTTTAAAACTGAATGTTAGGAAGAGTTATTTATCGTTGATCGAGTAAGCGGCGTTCGTTTAAAACTGAATGTTAGGAAGAGTTATTTATCGTTGATCTGTCTGTAATCGTAAGTTGGTGCAACGAAACAAGTGCGAAGCAAAAATTAACTGTGAAGAACCTGGACTATAGGAGAATTTCGCATTTAGGTACGTATTATTGATCTCTGCAGACAACGACGTAAACGGAAGAGACGTAGGTTACATCTTCATTCCTGCAGCCAGACCAAAACTTACTCGGAATAGACACATTTTAAAGTCTAGGACGTTGTCTCAGCACTTCTTGGCTCATGTTTCCAAGCGATCCCTTCGATTTTTACGGAATAAATACACACACGAGTGATCATTACCGAAACTTCCAGCAAGTCAATGCTATTATACCTATTGATTTTCAGGAGTTTCTCAAAGAGCTCAACGACATGTTGCTCGAGTCCCATCTGCAGCCGATCCGCTGGGTCCACTATAACAACACGACGGACCTCAACGATGCGTATCACAGCGACGCGCGCAACTTCCCCATCGCTGTCATATTCCACACGGATCCTTACAGCTTTGAGGAGCCTCTGAGGTAAAATAAACTGTCTTACCCGCGGTTTTATAAAAAAGCCATTGGACCTGTCGGCAAATGTTGCTAATTTTTTACTACAATTTAATCTGACATTTGGTCTAACGCATCTAAATAAAACCTGACCCCATGTCATGGTCGGCCTTATGACGCGATAAGTGACAAGATAGGAGCGTCATCTCGTTCTATCGAACGGTGTCAGCCAGTGACGGACGCTCTATCTTGTCACTTATCGTGTGATAAGGCCGACCATGATACGGGGTCTGGCCTCAAAGAAGCCAGATGCTACAAGCCGATGGACAATAAGTATATAGGTATCCGAATAATCACTATTAACTTCTCAGTATAAGTACGGATATCTAAGAAATACTGCCAGAGACACAGACATGAGGCAACGAACATCTATGAATGTTTGATATATCAAATACCCCATATTCACCAATAAGTTAAGTAGGCTAAACACAAATCAATTGGGATGAGTGCTAAACGATTAATCGCCCTTCTTTATTGCTTTTACTTACTTAATTAGCTTTAAACCTACGGGTATTTCAGAACAGAATGTCCTCCTCTAGACACTTCTTAGCAAGAATCACTAGTAAATTCGTACATAACCATAACACGTCTGTCTCTAGATACACGATACGCACAAACCCCTCAAACTTCGGGACTCCCTCAACGCGGACGCTCTACACGTCCCCCGCCATGTGTCGCGAGCTCCCCGAGAAGGGCGACTGGTCCACCGACTGGTCGCGCGGGGGGCAGCTGATCCCGTTATCGGAGATGCATACGGAAGACATGTGTCCTGTGCTGCAATATTACTACTCGGGCTTTTTGGCGCTGCAGACGTTGATAGATTTTACTAAGATTAAGGTAAGAAATTCTAGGTACCTAGCCTGCATACCTGGAGGACCCCAGCTCGTACCACTGGGTTTTTAAATAACTTTTATATACGAGTACGAAATATCATTTGATATTTAACAGTAGATTTTCGGTGAAGGAAAACATCGTGAGGAAACCGGTCTAATCCCAACAAGGTTTAGTTTTTCCTCTGGGTTCGAAGGTCAGACGGCAGTCGCTTTCCTAAAACTATTGCCCACACCAAATGTTGGGATTGGGTGCCAAAGCGGACCCCGGGCTCCTTTAGGGTAGAACCGAGAAAAACGCTAAGAGCGGGTTGTGTTCAGTCGTAATGTGTAATTGTACGTTTGGAGTGTAAGTTTACATTTCAGTCCCCTCTCTACCTTTCAGCTGGACAGCGGCACCCCGTTCCCCCCGCCCCGCGTGGACCTCACCCAGTTCCCTAAACGCCAGCACACGGGTGACTGGCTCGTCATCTTCCGCGTCATCATGCCCATATACATGGTGATGACGCTCAGTCAGTTCATCACGTATCTGCTAATGCTCATCGTTAGTGAGAAAGAGAAGAAGATTAGGGAGAGCATGAGGATCATGGGGTTGAAGGACTCTGTTTACTGGTGAGTTGGTGACGAGTTCTGAATAAAATAAAGCTCTCGAGTATTCAATCAGAAAGACATGGTAATTTAAATTAAGGATATAGGATATAGATAAGGTAAAAGAGGGTTAAGTTTTCAGTTCAGTTATTTATATTGTAATTGTATATTGTGAAATAAATAAATCTAAATCTAAATCATGTCATATTTTTACAGGGCATCCTGGTTCCTGATCTACGCAGTCTTCGTAACTGTTCTATCAGTATTTAGCACCGTTCTGCTGTTCGCTTTGAAGGTAAGTTTATGATGTAAATGCAAAATATATAACAATTGAGTTGGCTCCATCGGCATATAAACGACTTTTCTTACATGTGCTTAATTCAGGTAACTTTATCAACAGATGCAATTTTCTATTTTAATTTAAAAAGACTGCTTCTTACATGGTTTGGCAAATATTGCTCATCTTTTTATGTGGCTGGCAGAATATCTCCAGGAAGCTATTTCCAAATTTAATTAATTCGTGGTTCTCTTGCAGGTGTTCCAGCACTCGTCTTACATCCTAATTTTCCTGTTGATGCTGCTTTTCGGTTTCACGATCATCACTTTTGCGTTTATGCTCACACCCTTCTTCGACAAGGCTAGGGTAAGTATTTATTCTCTTTTTATTCCTATGAACTTTAACAATTGAGATTTGGATTCGGACACAAATTCCGTAGAGCCAATTTACCTATGAGACTGACTGCATAAGGTAGAATAATCTAAAATTTACTTGGTATTTAGACGGCCGGTATCCTAGGCAGCTTCGCAGTGAACCTCATGAGTGCGCTGTACTTCATCCAGGTCTTCGTGTCTAACGCCGACTCGCTGGCCTTCTGGTTCGTGTCTCTCATCAGCTCTAGCTGCTATGCGCTAGCTATGGATAAAGTGAGTACTTAGGTCCTTGATATTTCCAATTCCAGTCCATTTTTTGTTAGAACTTCATCATCATAATCATAACAGCCGAAATATGTCTACTGCGGGGAAAAGGGCTCTCGCTCTGTTAGAACTTAACTGTAACGAACTTAATTTCCAAATTAAACCTTTATCATGCATCAAGTCTGTTTAGTTCATATGATATCACGACTTTTTGTGTTCCAGGCACTAGTCCTAGACATGGCTGGACAGGGTGTGACGTGGGATAATCTGTGGAGTGGGCCTGGTGTTCCATTCGGTGGCAGTCTCATCATGATGGCTGTCGATACAGTGCTGTATGCTCTCTTCGCGTATTGGCTCGATGCAGTCATGCCTAGTAAGTCATGTTTTTGGAAAGGAATCGATATTCCCACTTTCCCCACTTTTACTGTTATTTTACAACCACTAACCACCAGCTCTATCTCGCTTTTTAAATCTATATTGCCTCTCGTTCTCTAGAGGTACATCTCTTTTTATTTTTTTCATATCACTCAAATCTTTAATTTCAATCAATTTTGAGATAAATAATTGACTGGATGTCTTGAACTGATTATTCACATTCAGTGTTTCTCCACGCTGATAAGTCTTGTTTCTCATGTTCTTATCTACGCCTTGTACCTGTTCCAGGTGAATACGGCATAAAGCAGAAGCCATGGTTCTGCTTGATGCCTTCCTACTGGCTCGGCAGTCGGCGCGGGCGCGTGACCGCCGTACACTTGCACTCCAATGGTGACACGGTACACAACAAGGATATTGAGCCAGTGCCAAGGTACGTAACTGACAACTAAGTCGTAATATCTAATGCATAATATCAATACTTGTAAATTACATCACACCTACATTATCTGCATTTCATCATACTTACCTTAGAACTGATTTCTAAACACTTAGGTACTTAGCCTTGAATTAAATAATTGACCAGCGACTTCTCCTTCTCATTAACCCATTCAGCGCAATGCCGTCGCAGAGTGACGCCATCGTGTCGTTACTCAGTGGCTCAGCGGAATGAATGAAGTGGTGCATATTGGATGGCATCATGCATTAATTCCGTTTAACCAGTTTGTTCTATGTATTTTTTTTGTTACAGTAAAGGTAGGTAGGTAGGTATTGGAAATAAAATAAAAATATATATAAATTCGTTTACAACATTTATTGATGTCAAAAAACATTTTAAAATTAAAACTTAAGTGTATGAATACGGGTATATATATACACATATACTTCACTTATGTTACATTTTTGTGAAACTGTACAAAGCATAACCCCAGGCATAACCCTGGCTGTTTTGGGCACTGGACAAAACAGCCCAGAACAGGTCTCCCGTGTCTACTCTAACTTTTTTGGTTTTCCAGCACTGCACACATCTTTTCCTTTTAATTCTGTTTCTTTGCGGGTCCCGCTCCCGCGGTAGTTTAAAAGATGCGTGCCGTTCCACAAGAGTAGACGGGAGACTATTATACCTTCGTTGGCTGACAACCAATGCCCGAATAATTAATTGCCTGAAATCATGTTCGGACGAAATCATGAGTACTTCACGGCGGTCGTTCCACTTAATATAATAATAACCTGTTTAGACTAGCGCATAGGTAGGTACATAATGAAATTCGCTTTGACATGTAATGCTCAGCTTAGCTATCAGGCTTCCACCATAGCCAAGAAATTATGTTAAAAATATATAGGATTCAGATAATTTCCCTGTGCTTTTTCCTTGGGATATTCTGTCTAGTCTCAGGCTTGACCCGATGTTTTTTTTTACAGAGAACTCCAAGACAAAGAAGCCATCCGCATCGTAGGTCTCCAAAAGTCCTTCCAGCACTGCCGCCGGCCGGAAATCAAGGCCATAGACAACATAGAGCTGAGCATATACGAGGGACAGATCACGGCAGTGCTGGGGCATAATGGTGCTGGGAAGTCTACCCTGTTTAACATTCTGACGGGGCTGACTGCTCCCACTGCTGGAACAGCTTATGTTTATGGATTAGATGTCAGGTAAGCTACGTGTTGAATTCAAGTTACTAATACTACATATGCACAGAACAAGTGTTTGGGGTCACAGAACACCCCCACTAGAAAGAAACCTAATGTTACTCATTTTGTTCGCAAACTAGGATTTAACTGTAGAGGAAGATGGAGATATGGTAAAAGTGACAAAGTGTCCACAGAATGCATATTTTAAAGCACTATATAGGGCAAAATTACTAAAAGACGGACAGTAAGATAATATGAGTTCACTCTCAATTTTCGCCAAATTCGTGGATAATACCTATTATTTGTAATTTACAAATACAGAATCCGCCTAGTGAATAGCCAGCAGAGAAGGTATTAACAATGCCATTGAAAATTTTGAGCGGTGACTTTTAGGCTGTAGGTACTCGTCTTTAATCAATACGAGCAATGATTAAGGATCTGAGTGTATGTAGGTAAGTATTACCTCGTTATTAACATTTTATGAGTTCATCAGGGACCCGAACGACATGCACGAGATCCGGCAGATGATCGGTGTGTGTCCGCAGCACGATATCTTGTTCGACTTGCTGACAGTACGGGAGCATCTCCAGTTCTTCGCGGCCGTCAAGGTGAGTCCTTACGATTAGTGACAGGACCTCCGTGAATGATTGATGTCCATTTAGTTTAACATCCGTCAATCAGGAGTTAACGACATAATTTCTTCAAACATTCCACAGCGAATCTGTTTTTAGGGTTCCGTAGTCAACAAGGAACCCTTAAAAGGTATTTCGTATATTTTTTTTAAAGGGCCAGGGATTTTCTTTAGTCCACCAGTTAAATTCTAATAACCTGAATGTTGTCCTTCCCAGGGTATAGCTCGCAACCGGCAAAGCGAAGAGATCAACAAGGCAATGAGCGATGTAGGTCTCGCTGAGCAGGCAAGTGTGTTCTCCAAACATCTGTCTGGAGGACAGAAGAGAAAGCTAAGCATCGCTATTGCCTGCATCGGGGATCCAAAGGTAACTTGTACTGCCAACGAAATCTGCATGTATAGCTCCGGTTTAAAGCCATTTATTCTCAAGAAAGTCACTTACATGTGAACATAGATTTAAGGTAATATTTCAAAGAGAAAAAGGCACTTTAACAATATTTAGTACGTGCTTGCTTAAGGTATTCTAAAGAGGGGCAGTGTTCATAATGTAGCACTAATTTAGATTTGAATACATTAAGTGAGCCTACACCTTTTAAAACAGAAGACAATTTGTTATATAACTGTGCACCTTCTTCTTGCTAATATTTTTGCCTAATTGTGTTCTTGTTTTCGGGCAATACCAGAAGTATACTTGCACGGCGGCTGAAGTTTCGTATTCTTATTTGTTTGTACTAATTAGCAATATTAAGGATTATAGTCGTGGTGATGTTTTATTGAATTCCCCAGATAATAATCCTAGACGAGCCGACAGCTGGCGTGGACCCGGTGTCCCGGAGGCAAACATGGCGCATCTTGCAGCGGGCCAAGAAGGGCAAGGTTCTTCTACTGACCACACACTTCATGGACGAGGCCGATATCCTGGGCGATCGGAAAGCGGTCATTAGTAAAGGCAGGGTGAGTATACAAAGAGTAATTAATTGTTACTATAATTAATCTTTACATAAGTTTTGCATCTCTGATATTAACTACTAATAACGTCGCAAAGGTGACAGAGGGTTTCTACAGGTGGAAGGTACGGAAGCCGTTTTGAGGCTAACTTCGAGACACAAATTTATGTGGCGCGTATTGTAAGATAATATTGATGTCGTGGTCGACTTTTGCAAGTTATTGCATGCTATTGTGTTGTTATAGGTGCGGTGCGCAGGCACATCATTATTCCTAAAGAACAAATTTGGAATAGGATATCACCTCACACTAGTGTTAGATGGTAAGTACGATTTTAGACTCATAATTTTATTTTTGGGTCAACTGGGAAAACTAGCAAATTCTGTACGGCGTGCTAAATTAAGTTTGTAATAAATTGAATTGTGTGTGTTGACCTTCTCAGGTGCGTGTCGTGAGCATCAAATAACTCGCCTAGTCCGCGGGCACGTGCCCCGAGCCGAGAAGGCTCGTCGATACGGGCGCGAGCTGTCATATATCCTGCCGCACTATGCTGTGCACCTGTTCCCACCGCTGTTCCTGGCTATTGAGCAGGAGATACGGGAGAAAACGAACAGATTAGGTATTTATTTTAGTTGCTTACTTATATTTAGTGACCCTATCCGTAAACTAACTATAAGAGAGACGATCAACCTAGATTTAGCTGTCTATCCTGCCACTCCTCGATGCTTAAGAATCATGCAACAACACTTTTGAATTACTTTGATTGTTTATTAAGGGTCGAAAGCATTATTTATTGTACTTGTTACCAACCGAAAGTATAGAATTCCACGCTACAAATACCTACTTGACCTGTTTCGTTCTATAGATACTTCACTCCTATTTAATTCCTAATAAAATTATAAATGCAAAAGTAACTCCAGCTGTCAATCAGCTGTCAGCTGACAGCCAAGGTACGAGTAACAACTTTTCCACGTGTCCAACTGTCACCTCAGTTTGTTTACCTAAGATTGTATAGTTTAGTCAAGTAGACCACTAGATGTCGCTGTTACGTTTATAGGGAATCCTGAAACACGCTGTTGAGATTTTTCCTGGAATAATGACCCCAGCGTGGTAATTATTTCAATTTGTACATTAGCTGAATAAATCGTATTGGTGTATGAAGCAGTGTATCATTTTGGGACCCAGTTTTTTCATTGGTCCTTCGAACCGGATTATATATTCGGTCAAGAGGATTCGGCGAACACTTCGGGTCGACGAGCGGGCACGGTAGTGGATTGCTATCTAAAGTGTCGCCGTTGGTTCCGGAGCGACGCGTGACGTCAGCGTCACTGGCACATCGTGACGTCGACTGCGGAGAGGAGCAACGTGTGACGTCACTGGCACATCGTGACGTCGGCAGAGAAGCAGCAGCGTGTGACATAAGTGACGTAGTGAAGTGACAACTGTGAGTACATTTAATTATTACGTAGTGCGTCTGTCAGATTTAAAATCATATGAAGAATTTGGACTTAGAAATATTTCATTACATTTGCACTTAGAATAATTTGGATTCAAAATTTAGCGACTTAGAATAATTCCGATAAAAGTGGAACGACGGGGAATCCACGCCCGATTCTGCCCAGAATTGGTAGTTTAAACACTTAGAAAAATCACGACTGTTTTCGACTGGAAGTTGCTAAGTCCTAAAAACACTAAGTAATTTCATCGTCATGGAGGCTCGGATAAAGGTTCTACAGGACTTGTATTTGCGAATTGAAAAGGCTAGATATAACTTTAGAAAGTTGCCAAAAGAGCGACTTACTTCAGACTATGTTAGCATCAGATTAGAAGCTTTGGAAGCCTTGTGGGTTCAGTTTACTTCAACTCACACTCGTATTGTACACGAGTCTGACGCGGCAGCTTTAAATGCTAGTGTATATGTAACTGAAGACACGTACACCAACGCTGAAGAGTTATTCATGCTGCACAAGTCTGAATTAAGGGCCGCTTTAAGAAAACTGAATGTTGCGAGTCCTTCAGCGAACAAAGAGCCTACCACAGTCGAGAATAAGTCAGAGCTGATTCGTTTACCGAAGATTACGATTCCCACGTTTTCCGGAAATTATTCTGAATGGACTAGCTTTAGAGATCTTTTCACGTCGCTTATACATAAAAACAAAGACCTTGACGACGTCCAAAAACTGCACTACCTAAAAGGTTATCTAGTCGGTGAAGCTGAACAGCTTCTGCGTCACGTCCAGATCACGCATGATAATTATAGCGCATCTTGGGAAAAATTAGAAAAACGTTATAATAATAAGAAGTTCCTGTCAAGCTGCATTCTCAAACGCTTCATGAGTCAAAGGAATATTACGATGGAGTCAGCGGACGCGCTCAAAGAATTGCTGGACACTACCAATGAGTGTCTAAATGGATTACAGAACTTAGGCATCGATACAACTACATGGGACATACTTGTCATTCACATCGTTTGTCTCAAATTGGACAATGAGACTAGGAAACAGTGGGAACTTAAAGTAAGCGAGTCTTCTGATGATTTGCCCACCCTTAATAAACTGCAGGAGTTTTTAGAAACCCGTTTTAGGGCATTAGAATGTTTTGATGGCAAATCATCCAAGACAAGCTTTGTTCCCAAGAAACCCAATGTACACTTCAACAGTAACCCGAAAGTGCACCATGTCACTGAAGTTTCTTGTGCCTACTGTTCCGAAAATCACAAACTGTGTTATTGTAAAAGCTTTGCAAAGGTCGATGTCGATGCTCGACGTGATTTCATCCAGTCCGGTAATTTCTGCTTCAATTGCTTAAATTTAGGTCACAACGTTTACTCATGTCGCCAATCCACCAGATGCCGAATATGTAAGCGCAAACATCATTCTTTACTGCACCCCAAAATGGTCACTAACTCAACCGATTCTCAAGTCAAACCCACTCAATCGGTTGAAAGAGACAATGTTGCCAACGCAACATCAGCTGCATCATTATCGCATGGTGAGCTCACCAATATAACAACTTGTTTTTCGACCAGTCTTAGTCAAGTCTTACTGGCAACGGCTTTGGTTCAAGCTCAGTCGAAAACAGGTTCAGGCACAACCCTCAGATGTCTGCTCGACCAAGGTTCAGAGGCTTCGTTTATAACGGAGTCTGCAGTCCAACTGCTTGGACTTAAGAAGATTCCCCACAAAAGCACAATCACGGGATTAGGTGGTGAAGGTAGTTCCTCTGTGAACTCCAAGTCGGTAGTGAAAGTTAGTATTGCATCACGCCTAGACCCTGATTTTAAGGTAAATGTTCATGCTTTTGTGTTGGGCAAACTCACATCGGTACTCCCAGAACAGAGAGTTATTGTTGAGTTGTGGTCAGAGTTTCAAACCTTGGATTTAGCAGATCCATCATTTAATGTACCGGGTAAAATTGACATGCTCCTTGGGGCTGATATTTATGCTCAAATACTCTTAGAGGGTATCATTAAGCCCTCAAAAGGAGCACCCATCGCTCAGCGAACTTCCTTAGGCTGGATCCTTTCAGGGCCGATTCACACAGATGATTCGGAATTACGCAACAGTGTTAGAGTTAACCACGTTCACATAGATGAAAGCGACCTTTTGAAGAAGTTTTGGAAGCTCGAAGCTGACACTATTGCGACAGATCCCAAGCAACATTATACTGAAAATGAGAAAAAATGTGAAGATATTTTTACTGCTACCACCGAACGGGATAGCACAGGTAGATATGTAGTTAAGCTACCTTTTTGTAATTCAGATCCTAGCTGTAAAAACGGCAATTCTCAAGCCATCGCAACCAGACGCTTCAATCAGTTGGAGAATAGAATCGCTAAGGATCCTGAAATGAAGAAACACTACTCAGACGTGATCAATGAGCATCTTGAATTGGCACACATGGAAATGTTTCCTCTAGAAGACCAAAGTAAACCAGGCGCAGGTACTGCCTCAGCATCCTATCTCGCAGTGCGTGCACTTCTGCAAGTAGCCTACGATGAAGGTGATCAGTTCCCGACAGCTGCTGATCGACTTCTGAAACATTTCTATGTCGATGATTTGTTTACAGGTTGTGAGACTTGTGATTTTGTGGAAGATGGCAAATCAGTTTATAAAGAAACGAGTGAACTGTTGCAAAAGGGTGGATTTGAATTACAGAAATGGAGTAGTAACAATGAAGAATTACTACGGCATATGAAAGAAAGTAAGGACGAAATGGAAGGAAAGCTCAATATAGATGCAGTCATGAAATTCCTTGGTCTAATCTGGAACCGAAGAAATAACGAGTTTGAGTATTCGGTGCAGCTTCCTCCACTCAAAGTTCCTGTAACAAAGAGAAGTGTTATATCTGACATAATATCACGGCTGTTATTTGATCCGCTGGGATGGTTGGCACCAGTGATAATAGTACCCAAGATCTTCATCCAAAAATTATGGCTCTCAGGAATTGAGTGGCATGATCAGGTTCACTCTCAATTACTGACAGATTGGCCTAATTACAGAGAAAATCTACAGCAACTTACGGAATTCACGCTGCCCAGATGGAATCACGCTAGCTCAGACGTGATTACGGAGCTCCAGGGATTCTGTGACGCTTCCAGTGATGCACTTGCTGCTGTTGTGTACCTGAGAACTCAAGATAAGGATGGGAACATACATGTGTCACTAATCACTTCTAAAACAAAGATGGCACCTATAAAACAAATTTCGATTCCGCTTTGGAGTTATGTGGTGCTGTGCTGCTCACTAAGCTGTTGGTCGAAGTAGCCGACGTCATGCGGATTGGTAACGCGAACATCCATGCTTGGAATGATTTCACAGTGGTGCTTTTTTGGCTCAATAGTCGTCCTAACAGATGGAAAACTTTCGTTGCCAATCGCGTATCTGAAATAATAACTACAGTCGAGCCTCACCAGTGGTCCCATGTCTCATCAAAAGACAATCCTGCAGATTTCGCGTCCAGGGGTAAACAGCATCTGGAAAAAGAAGAGCTCTGGAGAGAAGGTCCGTTGTGGCTTAAAAATAAAGACATAAGTTACAAAAGGTTAAACATGACGGACACTTACTTAGAAGAAAAAAGGGATAAAGTATGTCTAACAAATACTTACGGCGTCACTGAAGATGCAGAAGAAATGCTAATTTCAAGGTTTTCTAAACTTAGAAAACTTCTTTGCGTGTTGGCTTTCTGCAAACAATTTGTCAAATGCGCTAGAAAGGAAAATATTAATTTGTGGCTACCAAAGATGTGATGTCCAAGCCAATCATTTCAAAGAGGAATTAAAAGCTCTGAAAGAAAATAAAATGATTAGTAAGAAGAGTCAACTTACCTCACTATGTCCGATGCTTGATGAAGACGGCATCTTAAGAGTTGGTGGAAGATTGGAGCATGCAGGAATTAATGATCTAATGAAACATCCAATCATTATTCCTCAACGGTCACACTTGACGACTTTGATGCGCTAGGAAATGGCTACAGTTGTGGCGCAAATCGAAGCATGCCTGAACTCAAGGCCAATAATGTCTAGAATCAATAGCAACAATATTGCCAATCCTATACCGCTCACTCTTGAACATTTTCTCGTTGGAGAGTCCTTAGTGTTAGTGCCAGATTCTAACTATGAGACTCTCGACTAGACGTCACCGTTGGTCGTTTGAATATTTGATTCAGTTTTAGCATTGTTATAAGTGGGCTCACCAGACGCCTCAGCCAGCTTTAGGTAGCGTGGTGTAAGTGAAGGAGGATGGTTTGCCTCCAGTAAAATGTTGTACGGTATCATCACTGATGAGCACCCAGGGCTGGATGGAATCACGCGAGTAGTTAGTTTACGTTGCAAAGGAAATATTATTAAAAGGTCTGTTGGTAAATTGTGTTTTCTACCAATAGAAACATAATAATTGTAAATTAGCGTAGATATGAATTTTCTTGCATGTATATCCAAAATGTATGTATATTTTGTTGTGTCCAGTCGTCAGACGTTACGTCATGTAAAGTTAGGTTTGTTTCTGTTTGGATGTCAGAATATATTTTAGTTTGCGTTCCACTATGTTAAGATTGTTAAAGTGTTCATCTAGATTATTAGGTCATGGTGGGCGGATTTAAGGACATCTTTTTGCTTTAATTGTCCTTGGTGGGCGGAATGTCCAACTGTCACCTCAGTTTGTTTACCTAAGATTGTATAGTTTAGTCAAGTAGACCACTAGATGTCGCTGTTACGTTTATAGGGAATCCTGAAACACGCTGTTGAGATTTTTCCTGGAATAATGACCCCAGCGTGGTAATTATTTCAATTTGTACATTAGCTGAATAAATCGTATTGGTGTATGAAGCAGTGTATCATTTTGGGACCCAGTTTTTTCACCACGCTTTTGAGAAAGATAGAGAAAGAGATAGTGTGAGACCCTGGGAAGGACATCTAGGAAAGTTTTTATCCCAGAAATCATCCACTTAAGAGGTAAAAAGGGGAGTGATAGTTTCAATAGAAGTACAATAATAGAGTCATAGTAATTAAACCGTTAAGGTGATTAACGAGTATACATAGACGAAGTCGTGGGTAGAGCTAGTACTACAAATTCTACACTTCCAGGAGTGACAAGCTATGGTGTCTCCATGACGACGCTAGAAGAGGTGTTCCTCAGCCTGGAGGGCGAGAACGCCGAAGAGATCGAGGCAGTCGAAGGCGTGTCTTCCGTGAAGCTGGTGCGAGCCCGAGCCCTGTCCAGGAGTTTGTCGTTGCAGAGCAAGACTTTAAGTTATCAGGTAAGGTCACTTCATATAATTATCGTAAGCCTCATCAGGGTGGTAAAGTACGGGGGGGAAGTACCTCCGGCGCGCCTCACTCTAAGTTTTATATTTGCATACATCTAGCAACTATATCAAGTTTGGTGTCTTTTTCGTATAATTCGAGGATGAAGGGTTCATTTCTGTAACTAAATTTTCAGTCACCCATACAAGAAATACGAGAAATGCAAAATAAAAAAAAATCTTTGCACTTTTTTTTTCGCAAATCCTCTACAGAATTAAAACTATGAGGATTTGCTCTACAAAAAAAATACCTGTAAATAGCCCAGGTATCCTACTATATAAAATACTAAACTTGACAAACATTTTTCGTTTAAAAAAAAATGTTTTGTGTCGCGCGGCGTACCTGCATTGCAAGAGCGGTATGCAGCTTTTAGGATTTTTAAGTACGAGTATGTTTTTTGATAAGGTGTTATTCGTTTGGTTATAGATTACATTAATAAATTACTTTTGGACGTGATATATATATACCTACATATAATAAAGGTGAAGAGGGTCGAAAGCCTGTACATGGAAGATATTTTCGAAAAAAAGTAGGTTCGGGATACTTAGAATCGATAACAGAACACGTTGCAGCAGTTTTTAGAAGTTTGTCTGTTTATCTGTTCATGTGATCGTGCATAACGTGAAATCGGCAGAACGGATTTTGATGCAAACTTTACTAATCTGTCAAGAAAATGCCCGGTCAGGTTATAGGCTGTAAGAATAACTATTAGAAAATGGGGTTGAACTTTGTATGGGAACTCCTTGAATCTATGAGCTAAAGACTTGAAAATTGGCAAGTATATACTTGACTAGAAAGTAAAAAGACCCCCATTCAAACTTTTAGCAAAATATAGATAAAACGTAAATAAACACGGGATGTAAAATAGTGCTAGGCGGCTAAAGACAATATATTAACCAAAACTGGTTGATTGATACCTCCACAGATAGTAACTGTTAGACATTAGAGACCTAATTATATTGGAACTCCAGTCACTGACGACGTCGCTGTTGATATTGAAAAACCAGCAACCTTGATAGATAGAGCCTTCATATATTTGATATGAAATCAGAGGTCATCTAAAGTTGTTTGATACGTTGAGTTGAATACTTATCTCGAATTATCATAGTTCACCAACGTCAAGGGACGTGGGTATTACATTTGGACAAAACGTCATGCCGCGGAGAATTGAGTATATTAGGTACCATATTATTGTTTTGTAGACAACTCGCGTCACTTTCTGAAATATTATTGGAAGCGCATAAGGAGCGCTCTCTAAAAGGATACTTTGGGCATCTCTATAATATTATCGACGACCAAGTTTATTTGTGACTTGGCAATCACACACGGCATTCACCAAATTTTATTAGGAAATGCCTAAGACTTGGTAGTTGTAGTTAGTTACTATACGAAATATCTCACAACTTTTTACGGTGGAAGAGTTGCGAGTGTTGGCATCTTTTTTACATGGAATGTTTTTTTATGGGATCTCACTTCTTTTTGTAGGTTATTGTGTTATCAATACATACAAATTATGAATGCAGTCCCATTCTTTCTTTTTTGTCCCATTCATTGCAAATGTAACTTGGTAACCCTATATATTTTTATGGGATTACAAAGTTATTTATGCAGTTGGTGTATCTAGAAAACTGGACCGAAATTGCAAAATACTTTAGTTTTTCCTTGATTTATACACTAAACACTCGTATAGAATAAAGTTTTAAAGTGAATGCGTGCTTAAACTAAATGCCTACGCATTAAACTAAATACCGACTTCAGCACGGTCCACGGTGCGACACAAAACATTTTTTTTAATTACAACTATAAGGCATAAATTGTAGACAAGTTTATTATTTTATATAGTAGGATAACTGGGCCATTCACAGGAATTTTTTTTCTAGAGCAAATTCTAAAAGTCTTAATTCTGTAGAGGATTTTCGAAAAAAAACAGCATAGATTTTTTTTGAATTTCGAATTTTGTCACAAAAATGAATTCTTCATCTTCGAATTATACGAAAAAGACACCAAACTTGATATAGTTGTTAGATGTATGCAGATATGAAGCTTAGAGTTAGACGCGCCGGAGGCACTTCCCCCCCCCCCCTGCCCATCTGCTGGGGGGAAGCTCGTGGCAACCGGGCTAAATCAGCTCAGATCACCCCCAGGAATTCCTGTTCCAAGCGGTTTGCTTTGTCTCAAAAATGCAAGGTCCCCTTAGAAAACGGGCCCTAAGATCGCTACCCAAGTAACACATCAAAGCAGTATAACAGCCGAGTTACAGCATTTGTGTATCGTTTTGGCATTTTGAGTTAGTACTAAAGTAGCATTATAAACGTTTATACGGCTATTGTAGTGCTTATTTGGGCACAAATTTTACTGCTTTAGATCCTAAAAAGGTTCACAATAGTTGTTTAATTGCATGACAGGCGCATTATACAAGCATTATTGTGGTCAAAGAAAGTGTCAATCGCATTAAAGCAGCATTATTATGGTCAATGAAGTTGCCAATGACATTACAGAAGCATTAAGCCGGCAATATTATTGATAATGAACATGTTAATTGCATTACAAAAGCATTAGACTAGAATTAGAATGTACTAAAAGAATTATAAATGTTCACATGTAGGCCTACATCAGTATAAAAATTTCATCGATCGAATACATCGCTAGTACAAATGTTAATTGTCTCGCAATAATATATAATATATGGATGCGTGAGTGTTCAAAACTGACAGCAGTGACGAGTGTTTGCAAAATTTATGATAGATGGTAAAGTGTTTAACTCTTTAGTTATTTTATGCCTTCAAATATTACTGCGCAATGTAGTTTACTGTAAATGTCTATATATGTTTCATTCAATATTTTCACGCGCCTTCGATATTTTGTGGTTTTTATATAAAGTGTTATATAAAGATATTTGTGAAATAACCAAAACATTTTTTTGTTGCTAGTATACAACGAATTTTGCATTATTGACATAATAGTTTTCGTTGGGCAGTATTAAATTAAGTTATATCATTATTATTCAGGTATATTACTTTTATAAATAGGTCCTCATGGTAATATTTTTTGGTTATAATATTAAACAAAATGGTGTCGGGCTATAGCAGCCCGGTGAGCCTTTAAAAAGTCCAATTAATGCCGCAAGCAGTAGAAATACTCACATGTGAACGATTATTAAGCCAGAGGCCAGAGAGAAGACTTTTGGTGAACCACTGTGGTGCCGTTGTCTATAAAGTAGTTATATATGGGTTCACCGGTATGCCACTAGACTTGATGTGGACTAAAATAGTGCCATTACTTGATTGCAATTTTGGGGATTCTTGAGCAAAACAATAAAACCCATTTCAGAATTTTTGTACAGTTGGAATCCGTTTGCCTATGAATAAAAAGGCTTTCTGATTCTGAACATTATCTACATAACTAACGGACACATCGTTTTACGAATACTGTAAAATAAATGTTTATATACAGCTTTACGCATTACACGCACTCACGTGTATAAGATTAAAGAGCTGTTAGCTGTAAAACAGAACTCAGGTGACCTTTAATAATGCAAGCATTACATTGATTCACGTTTCTGCTGTTCAGCAGCATTAGGCATTATCTTACTACTTAAAAATGCTATAGTAGGCCCTAAGGCCTAAAAAACAGCTGAAAGCTGTTTAACGGATTTACATGGCATTATAATGGTTCACGTTTATGCTATTAAATAGCATTAAGCATTTATTTACTACTTAAAAATGCTCTTATAGATCCAATGGCACTAAAAACAGCTGAAAGCTGTACAATTGCGTTGTGGTTTGCTGCAGTAAAACTAAAGGCTTTATAAAAGCATTTTGATATGCCATTATCTTACCGTTATACAGTGTAAAGCATCATAATGGTTTTGAAATGCCAATATAAAGCGTCAAGATGTTCGGTGAACTTATATAAGAGTTTATACGGACCTTAAGTTCTACATAAGTTTACTATTCGTGTGATAAAATGCTTTCTGTGTTACTTGGGTAACTACATAGCTTCCTGAAATGGGCCACTGTTCGTCCAGACCGAAATATGATATTTTGATTAACCTAACCTCCTGTTACAGGAGCTGAACGACAAGGACAACCAAAAGGCGACGTCGCTGCCAGCACCTGCGTCGCACGCACTGCACTCAACAACGCACGGCGTCGAACACGTTAAGGTAAACACGTCACACCTGGCCATATACGAACGGCATAAACTTGCCATTACGCAGAATGAAAACAGGCTATTGTAATTACTCAAACCACACACAGTTTCTGCTCCTTAAAATAACCAAGATTACACATAACTAAGTATTACTCGGCTGTAGTATTCAAAATACGTTTTTGGTAGGCGTTAAGCACATATTTCGAGTTTGCCATTAAGTAATTTATTCTAATACAGGTGACCCCAGAGGCCCCAATATCGGTGGAGACACTGGGCGAGGTGGTGAAGACCAACCCATCCCGCTGGCGGACGTTCTGTGCACTAGTGTATATCCGCACGGTGCGCATGATCCGTGACCCGTACAAGCTGTACGTCATGATCTTCATGCCTATCAGTAAGTTCGCCTTTTGTATCATGATCATCGTCATGTCAACCGAAACCGTCCACTGCTGGACATAGGTCTACTCCATAGTGTTCCTGCGCCACCCGCATCCAGCGGACACCCGCGACCTTTACCAGGTCATTAGTCCTCCTTACTGTGGGGTCTACCCACACTTCATCTTAAACCAGACCTCTGATTAAGCTTATAGTACTTAACTACGAGTTGCGGCGTCAAGGTGAGGTGAGGTTGAAACAATTTATAGAACAGCATGGCTGGAGTCATCAAAACGCTAGATTGTCAGATGATATATCTGCCGGCTAAGATTGGCACAGGACCGAGGAGAGCGGTGTAGTGTAATGAAGATGAGGCATGTACTTACTCAGCAGTGTGTCGATACAGGCTGAATAAATAAATAGGTAGACAATGGGATAGAGAAGACTGTCAACAGATAATGATTGTTGTGACACATTCGTTTGTAACTTTTTTTTGTTGTTCCAGTATCGGGCGCTCTCGGTCTCTACATCAAGTCCCGGCAGATCGTGTTCTTCCGGATGCAGCCCCTCAAGCTGGACCCTTATGCCTATTACAATAAGACTCCAATTGCCTTGTTCAGTGAGCAGAATAACACGAGAGACCTATTGGATTTGAGGAGTTCTTTGGAAACTTTAGGAGCCGTTCCGGTTATAGGTAAGTAATCTTGTTTCTTTTTGTTCATAAGTAATTTCATTATTCAATGTCTGTTTAATACATTTTAATGATTTACTTATTAGTGTTCTTTACCAAAATTGGTACAACGGAACACTGATGCGATCACGATCACTCGTATGTCAAACCACGGACTAATTCCGCGGAGGAATTTATCGGCCTGTTTGTGGTAGGGCCATAGATTTTATATGGAGCTGCTGGGGTCGGAATTAGCCCAGCGGAATCAGCAAATTTCAGCATGTATGTGGCGTGGCGTGCCTTTAGGGTTGAATATCACATGAGCGTCTTATAGCATATCCAATTAACAGTCGTAATTTGTCACCTACGCTTTCTACCCAAAGATCCTCATTTTAAAGTGTGAAATTTCTGGAGTTTTAAGTGTTTATAGGAACCCTTATGATGTGCCACAGTCACCGTCCAATAATGTTTTCAATGTCCAGGATATGACGGCAACTTCTCAAGCCTCCTCAAAATGGAGAATTTCGGGGCGTTCAGCGTGAGAGACAGCGTGATCCCGTACGGGAAGATGATGGCCTACTACAACAGCACGCTGACCCACGGGCTGCCCATTATCATCAATCTCCTCGACAATAGTATATTTAAGTGAGTGATAATCAACTTTTCAGTTCACGTGGTCCCGACTCGCAAGTGGCGCTCTTAAAGTGCACCGCTTATTTATGATTGGTCCTACTATTCCTCACAATCTAAACCGAAGCATCAACAATGTACTTTCCATGCAAAGAGTGGTACGTCCCGTGAGTATATAGAATCGCATTCGGGTCTGTATTTCTCTCTCACCTTACACGTTCTTATGCCAACATAAACGATTTCACCCGAACCTGAATAATTTTCTAAGTGCTCTCGGACTGTTTATATAATTGAGAAAAATCTATTGCCAAATTTAGCACTCCGCGGCCTCAACACTGGGGATTCCACATCCAAAAGCAGCCGCAAACAACAGCCTGCTGCATACTTTATTAAAACCTCTTGACTTCGCTGAAAACCCAACATATCACTGTGATAAGTCCATAACACGTTTTTTTTTGCAGAATTCTAATGCATACATCAGGCCAGCCCGAGAACTTCAAGCCAATAGAAGTGTACGCGCACCCGTTCCAGCAAACGGAACAGCCTGAAGAGTTCAACCTGGGCAACCTCGTCTGCGCCATCTTTATGGGGATGATCTTCGCGTTGGTACCTGTGACGCTGGCCGTTGACATCGTGTATGATAGAGAGGTGAGTGGCCAATGGCTAGTTGTCAGCGCTTCTGTCTTCTGGAGCCGAGCTTATGGCGTCGCATTTAAGTATGTCATTTGAACCACTGCTGATAAATCTCCTGTAACTTCTACTTAGCGTGAGTATGTCCTGTATTGTGGAAACGAGTCTAACTGGAATAAAAAAGACCGGGTTGCACTCCGGGAGTGCCGGCAGAAGTGAAAACTCAATAACATTGTAACAGTTTTTCGATCAGGTCACGTGACATCTTACTGTGTCACCCCAAAAATGAATTTGGCGCAAATTTATAAACAATTATCAATTATTTAGGCGCACGGGCCGCGGGCGCGTTGGGTGCGTCGGCCCGGCTCGTCCGCCGCCGTCGCGCGTCGGCGCCAAGAACAGCGGACGCAAGGCACAGAACAAAATACCAATTTGTTTTTGCCATTGCCAAATATTTTTCAAAGCTTTATCTCTTTAAGAATAACGTCCAAATTCGAACTATTCGAATTTGCAAGAACAGCGGTCGGCGGCGGCGAACAAAATACTAATTTGTGTTTGCCGATGCTAAATATTTTTCAAAGCTTTATCTCTTTAGGAATAACGTCCAAATTCGAACTATTCGAATTTGCTCAATAGCAAAACGGTGAAGGACGCGTGGACAAAATTACAAATTCATTTGCAGAATATGCTATTGCAAAAAGTGTTTAACGGCTTTATACTCTTACGAATAGCGTTCAGTTTTTAATGAAGTCGAATCGGCTAGCAGCAAAATATAAAAGTTTGTGACCTCCTTCACATCTGACGTCACAAAACTCTGTCGCATATTTAACAATTTTTCCCCATCCCAAAAAGTGCTCTCAGTGTGTGCTCAGGCGCAACTCAAAAAGT
Source organism: Epinotia ramella (assembly GCA_947578815.1). NCBI lineage: Eukaryota > Metazoa > Arthropoda > Insecta > Lepidoptera > Tortricidae > Epinotia > Epinotia ramella. Next base: position 20,941,077 of record OX388216.1, read on the forward strand.
TCTGAAAACTACTCTTATTTAGGTCAAGAAGTTAAGTTAAAGATTGTAAAGATTTTGAGGATTTCATCCAAACGGAAAGTTTTGAGTTAGTGGCGACGACGAGGGATAAAACTATCTCAGATAATCAAAATGAGTGCCTATGTTGGAACTTTAGGAATTTTTGATTACAAAACCCAAGACTGGGACTATTTTTGGGCAGGTTGTCGATGTTCATAACCTTAAATAGCATCGACGTAAAAAAACAAAGTGCGCTGTTGCTAACGAGTTTATCGGATGACACTTATCGGTTGGTTAATAACTTGTTACATCCGAGAAAAATCGAAAACGCAACATACGACGATATCTCGTCTGGAACTCAACAATCACTTTACGCCGAAAAGGTCGACTTTTGCAGATAGATGCAAGTTCTATGACGCAGTAAAATTCGAGGGCGAAAGTGCGGAAGAATGGGCGGCGCGGCTACGTGTTAGCGGTGCATTGTGGCTTCGGGACAGAGCTGAGTGTCTTATTGCGTCACCGGTTCGTGTTAGGGTTCAGGGACGGGACAGGCTTTGTGAACAGGATTTATCATCGTTGACGTTCGCAAGGGCGCTAGAGATAACTCAGCAGGCAGCTTGCGCGAGGAAAGCGCGAGCTAGCGAGTCGTCGATGGTCATGGTGAAGGAAGAACCACTATTCAAAACAAACGTGAGGCGCGCCGGCGCCGGCGGAGCCCGCGCACCGCGTGCCGCGAGCTATGAGCAGCGCCGAGGAACGGACTCCTGTTCGGTATGTGGCATGAAGAGCCACTCGGCTGAGACGTGTAAATACAAGAATTATCGCTGTAATAAGTTTAAGTAGCAGTAGAGGTTACTCTTACGAGCAAGGGTCATCTCCGTACGGTCTGCAGGTTCAATTTGAACAATTTGGGGACATGTCCAGAGAAGCAAGATGATGGCGAACACGACTGCGAGGAATGCCAATTACTTAGTAAGAGGTGCGTAAACAATAACCCGATTTTAGTGCCCGTGGAAATTAATGGTCGTAAATTTAAAATTGAACTGGATTCTGGTTCCGGTGCATGTTTAAGCAGAAAAAACGTATGCAGTATTTCTCAAAATACCCGTTACAACATTGTGATTTAAAAATGTGTTTTTATAACGGCCACAAAATCACGCCTGTAGGCTACTGTTCGTTATAGTTGCATTTAATAATATAAAGGAGACTGTACCTTTTTATGTTATTAAAAATGGAGGTAATCCGTTATTAGGGCGCGATTTTATGGCTAAATTTGGTGTTTCGTTCACAACTGAGAATAGTACTTGCAACATAAATAGTAAGTTAGACGTAGTTACGTCTAAAGATGTCGATGTTTTAAAATTACTCAGTTGCTAGAAGGATGTGTTTAAAAACGAACTAGGGTGTTATAAAGGGCTAGAAATTAATATTAAATTAAAAGAAGGTTTTGTAAAGCACGCCCGCTTCCGTTTGCTATCAAAGAGCAAGTTGAACAGGAATTAAAGAGACTTGTGGAAGTAGGTATTTTAGTACCAGTGACCCATTTCTATTACGCTACCCCTTTAGTGCCAGTGCGGAAACCTAACAGTAGCGTAAGAATTTGCGCCCATTCAGTATTCTATTAGGGGCGGACTTGGCTTGTCCTCTGGGATGTGTGATCTCAGAAACGAGAGTGATAATACCGCCAACAAACTGTTATGCAGTTTGGCGGTACCTTAAATTGTTTTAACAAAAGAATTGTATAACTGTGGAACAATAAATAAATAAATCATCATCCCTCCTAGCGTTATTCCCGGCGGTAATTCAAATTCAAAATTCAAAAAATTCAAAATTATTTATTTTCAACAAGGTTTTTACATTTAGTGTTCGTTTCTCCCTTTTAAGTTAGACACTTGTATTAGGGGGAAACGCTCTTTCATACTGGTGGTAACAGCATGTTAAAAATAAGACTAAACATAGTTTGTTTTCAGCTTACTACTAAATCTATCTATCTTATTACTATACATATATTGGAAAGTTCTTCTGTTCATTATTAAGGTAGTTCTGTATTCGAAAACATGAGTTAAGTGAACTTAAATTAATTTAATCTAAGTGAATGAAATGATTGTTACGTGCAAATACACGGTGGAATTTAATCGGTGAACAGGAACCCATTTTTCTAATTCAGTAATCGATGGCGGTCACGTTTATGTAGTACTTAAGTGGAACCAAGTTTTTTTTTATCATAACTAATTTGTAAGTTTAAATTAAATTTTAATTAAAATTTATTGTGACCCTACTAATGGTTTAGTCTGAAAAGTTTAATACCTCTTTTCAAACTATCAGCCATAGAAACTTAAAACATAAATGAGCAATAAGCTGTCAATTTGTCATTGTCAAATTCATAACAAACGTCTGATCTGTCTAGTTTCCCGCCAAAGCCAGCAAGCACTTGACGTATGTACACTTACGAGTAACTTCCCTTCAATAAAAGTAGGGTGTCCATTTATTCAGTCAGTGTACATTTTACCGATGTTAATTAAGTGTGATTAATTAGATTGTGAGCTATATTGCACGAGATCTCACGTATTGGTTTCTGTGTAGATTGATAATTAAGATTTTTGGATTCCTGATCACCGATTAAATTCCACCGTGTATAATTATAATTACGAGTTAGTCAATAACTCGAACGATATCCAATCACCTATGACTAGCTGTTAGTCATAAGTAATTCGATATCGTCGTAATTTTGGCTTTTAAGCCAGTTACAAATAAGTTTTTTACATTCTCTATAAGTTGTGCTGTAGATTTTAGTTTTTCTATTTATTTTATTATAAAGAATTACAGATGCTACTTTAAATTGTCGTTTAGCAAAATTAGTCCTAGTTCTTGATAATTGCTTTATTACTTCATAGGGATTACGTTTATGTATCATACTATGATCTCGTTTTAGATTTTTATGAATTTTCAGAATACAATTTAGGATATATAACTTTCTTACTGTAAGAACATTAGAATCTCTGTAAACATCAATAGTGTTTACCTAAATCATCAGTAGTGTCAGTGTCATCAGTAGTTTTTACCTAAAAGTACTTTAAGAATGGACCTTTGAGCACGCTCCAGAACCAAGAGTTTAGTTTTGTGAGTACCCCCCCATACAGGCAGACAGTAAAGAACGATGGATTGAACTAGGGTTTTATAGATATAGATTAATAGTTCCTTATCGGAGATATGCCTCAAGTATTTAAATAGCCATATGAGTTTCCGTATTCTGATTGCAGTAATTTCGATTTGTTGGTTCCAAGAAAGTAATTGATCGATGTGGACACCTAAATACCTAGTGGAGGGAACATTTTTGAGGTCAGAGCAAGTACAGTTATTCGTCAAATGATTTGAGCAAGTGTGAGCTTTTAATAAATGTGTAATTCTATCAGGCTGTGTGCTGTTTTGAATAGAAAACGTTATATAATTGGTTTTTTTAATGTTTAATGAAAGTAAATTAATTTGAAGCCATTTTATTACTTTGGACAGACCGGATTCAGCATAAGCGTATACCTCCTCCCAGCTGTCTCCGTGAAAAAGAAGCGCAGTATCATCAGCGTACGAGATTACTAAGCCATTTGGAAGCTGAATATTGGTTAAATCATTAATATAAGTCAAAAAGAGTGTTGGGCCTAGAACACTTCCCTGGGGGACTCCAAAGGGGGTAGATAATTCATCTTTGCTATAAACATCGTTGCATAATTTGACTTTTTGCGTTCTATTATTTAAGTAATTTGTAATTAGATTTAAGAATTGCCCACGGATACCTAGGATTTCCAGTTTACTGATAAGGATGGGGATTGGGGACAGAGACGGTGTCAAACGCTTTTTTTATGTCGAGAAAAATACATTAAGTTTTCTTTTTATTTTCAATATGTGTAGTAATCGAGTTTGTTAGTTCTAGAACAGCCTCTTCGGTATTTTTTCCTTCGCGAAAGCCAAATTGTCTAGGTGATAAAAGGTTAAACTTGCTTAGATACTTGATAAGTCTGCAATTGATCAGTTTTTCTAGTATTTTAGAGATTGAGGGTAATACCGATATAGGTCTGTAGTTGTTAACGTCCGCTCTGTCCCCATCTTTAAAGACTGGGTGAATTATAGCCCGCTTAAGAGAAGCCGGGAATATCCCTTGTGTGAAACAGAGTGAAGTCAGATGTTCTATAATTGGGATCAATTCGGATTTTACCATTTTAATAAACGAGGTCGGTATATTGTCCCAGCCTGACGCAGATTTGGATTTTAGATTAACTATTATTGATTCTATTTCTTGATGGTCAGGGGTAATTATACCAATAGAGGAGGAATGTTGCTTTATGGTGTTCAAATAAGCTCTGAGGTCAGCGGTAGTATTAGTAACGATTTGCTCGGCTAGATGTTGTCCAACATTTACAAAGTGTTTATTAACTAGGTTAGCTGATGCTTCGGGGGTATTACATATATTTACCAGTTTATCATTTTTATGTTTTGTTTTGTTAAGGTTAGTAATAGTTTTAAGCGTATGCCATAAATTTTTGTTGTTGTTTTTAGGTTTATTAAGGAGATCTTTTCATATTTCTGCTTTAATTTTTTTATTAAATTATTGCAATAATTTCTATAGCGCCGATAAGTAATCTGTAGTACTTCATTCGTATTGTCACGTCGTAAATTTTTCTGTAATTTATTTCGGTGTTGGATACATTTTAGTACACCGGGGGTAATCCATGGTTTCAGAATTCGCTTATTACAAGGAATTTTAACTACTTTAGTACAGGAATCAATCGCATTTTGAATATATTGAAGTAATTTATTAGTTAGTATATTAGGGTCATTTATAAGTAGTAACTCACCAAGATTATTACTTTTAAACAATGCAAATGCTTTAGGATAATCCGTTATAACTTTAGTATCAGACTTAAACGTAGTGGTAGATTTTGAATAAATATTAAACAGAGTCATTAAGTGATCAGTAATGGTAGTGTTTAGGATTGCCGTTTTAGAAAAATATGTTTTAGGATTAAGGTTAATAAAGATATGATCCAAACAACTATTAATACGAGTATTTTCTTTATGAGCCGGTAGTAACCCATGGGAAGCCAACATATTAAGGTAGTTATTTGTAGAACTGTTATGTAACAAAATGTTTATGTTTATGTCACCCGTTATGACTACGTTATTACCAATCTGATTATTTTTAAAATGTGAATCTAACGATGAAATAAAACTACTTGTATTTGTATTGGACGGTGAACGATAGATGCATAAAATTGTTAGACATGACAGAGATATCTGGAGACAAGTCGCTTCAACCTCAATGCCCCTAAAGGAGCCCGGGGTCCGCTTTGACACCTAATCCCAAGATTTGGCATACTTTTACGAAAGCGACTGCCATCTGACCTTCCAACCCAGAGGGAAAACTAGACCTTATTGGGATTAGACCGGTTTCATCACGATGTTTTCCTTCACCGAAAAGCTAACGGTAAATATTCCGTACATAAGCTCCGAAAAACTCATTGGTACGAGCCGGGATTCGAACCCACGACCGCCGCTTGACAGTCGCACGCCTGAACCACTAGTCACTAGGCTACCGTAGCTCTTAACAATAAATAAATAAATAAATAACGCTGAATAAACATATATACATACATCGAGAAGTACCCCTTGCCTCGGATCGAAGAGGTATTTGCCAAGTTAAGTGGAGGGGAACAGTTTTCGAAACTAGATTGCAGTCAGGCATATAATCAATTAGTTTTATCGGAATCGGCACAGAAACTCACTACGATAAGTACTACCAAGGGTTTATATATGTATAGGCGATTATGTTTTGGTCTAGCCAGCGCACCTAGTATTTTTCAAAGAACAATAGAAAATTTACTAGCAGAGATTGAGGGTGTTTCAGTTTTCCTGGATGATGTCTGTGAGACGGGGCCCAATAAACCGGTTCATTTGGAGCGACTGAAACAGGTTTTCCAGCGATGCGCGTTATTTCAAGACAGTGTAACGTATTTAGGGCACACTATAGACAAAAACGGGTTACATAAGTGTTCTAGCAAGGTAGAAGCAATCGAAAGGGCTCCTAGGCCAACCAACGTAACCGAGTTGAAGCGGTTCCTAGGAATGGTAAATTATTACCGCAGTACCTAATGCGTCTTCAATATTAAGTCCTTTGCACGAATTGGGGATTACAAAGACTAATGCGAACGTCTCGGAAAATAGGGCTAGATCATTCTCAGTTGGGGAGGCGGTATGGGTAAAATGTTTTCAAAACAGGAAACCGTTGTAAGCAAAAGGGTTCATTGTTAAAAAAATGGGTTGTCGATTATATATTGTTAATGTTGAAAATGTAAATTATAAACGCCATATTGACCAAATATTACGGTATGCGGACAGGGTTCCGTATCAGGAGTCTGTAATACCCAGCCCAGGGATGACGTATGTAGTTAGAGGTAGATACCCCACCTGATAATGATTATTCTAGTAGCCCGCTGTCGGTACCCCCTACACCGACGGTTCAAGGGGAACCGCCCATATAAAACGAAGCTTCACGCGATCTGGAGATAGATGAGTGGCAAGAGGCTTCTGAGGAGGGAATGAGGTGGGGCCCGACAGCCTAGTCATGGGAACTGAGCAACCGGATGCGGAAGCGTCAGCGAGCGTACATAACAATAACGGGTTACCGCCTCCGGATCCACTGCAACACTCCCATGAGCAACGGTTAAGGCCTAGGAATAAGAATATTAATTATAAGGTGTAAAAGTATAGATAAATAAGTATCATGTAAATTGATTGGTAGTGTTGCCAACAGAGTTGAAAACTAAAGAGGGAGGAATTACTGTGTATGCATGCATACATGCACCTTGCGCGTGTGTGGGTGCGGCCGTCGCCCAAACAGCCAGCCAGTATTAAACGAGCTATCCTACTAGACGCGTGTTTCCTTACGTACCTATAACCTACCCAAATACATACCAGTTAGACGCCCTGTTATTTGTAAAAGCGTGTTCAAAATTTTGTTGATCATCAATCTATTATTTTCAGATAAAAGCCAAGAACCAGCTGCGAGTGAACGGGCTGTCGAGGTCAATGTACTTCCTCACGTATTTCACCATCCTCATCTTAATCATGGTCGTGACTAGCATCGGCGTTCTCCTGCTGGTAAGTATGCCGTTGAAGAGATTACGGTGCCCGTGTAAACTTCAGATTTGTCCCAACGTTGCATGCTCCTTCAACATCAATGACTGTTTATCAATTTTGAAACGAATATCATCCCTATCTCACCTGGCCCCGGGAGTGCCGGCAGAAGTGAAAACTTGAATATTTTGACATTTCGAATCGACGAATAGGGTCATTACGCTGGTTACGCGACCACCTTCGGTTAGCGACCACCTGAAGAAGAAGGTTTTTTCTATTGAAGATAACATCCATTCTACAGACCCTATTGAAACAATTAGTTGTACCTACATGCATTTTCTCGTTGTTTTAGAATAGAAATCTACTAAAACACCGAGAAAATATCCTTTCAGTTCACCAACTCAGCTAAGTGGTCGCCAACCGGCACATGAAGTTAGGTGGTCGCTAACCGGCGAAATGACCCTACCTAGCAACAGAAGTACCTAAACTATTTCACTTGCAAATTAGCGCGTGAGAACTTATTGTGTGTCGGCCGAACGGGTAAGCGCCGCATCGACACTACGGCTACTAATATTTTTCAAAGCTTTATCTTCTTAGGAATAACGTCCAAATTCGAACTATTCGAATTTGCTCAATAGCAAAACGGTAAAGGACGCGTGGACAAAATTACAAATTCATTTGCAGAATATGCTATTGCAAAAAGTGTTTAACGGCTTTATATTCTTACGAATAGCGTTCAGTTTTGAATGAAGTCGAATCGGCTAGCAGCAAAATATAAAAATTTTGTGACCTCCTTCACATCTGACGTCACAAAAATCTGTCGCGTGTTTAGCAATTTTTCTCCATCCCAAAAAGTGCTCAGCGCCGCTAAAGAAGTTTTCACTTCAAAAATATATTAATTCGTGTCTAAGCATAACACAACAGTCACATTTCCTTGGTTGTACTAATGAGTTGTTTCCCTCAGGTGCTCGTCAACGACATCCCAAGCCTAACCAACGGCTCCGCCATCACGATGCTCTCCTTCCTGCTCTTGCTATATGCGCCGTGCGCCATATTGTTCAACACGTGCCTGTCCTATGTGTTCGACAAGATGGACTCCGCGCAGAGTATCATGCCCAATGTTACCACGTGGGTAGGAGTTATCCCGTTCGTGCTCGTCACCGTCGTCGAGAAGTTCGATACAGGTGAGTCGGTTTTATCATCGGCATCATCATCATTAGAATCATCCATGTTTTATACTACATCTACAATCACTGCTATCACCATCATGATTGTAATCTGCATCATGTTCTTCGTCGTCTCACCGTACGTCATCACGAACACCGTCATCTAGACAACTATATTCATTATCATTTATCATCTTGTCCATCACCACTAACACCTTCATCATAATCGTAACAATAATGATCATCACCATTATGATCATCGGTAAATCGGTGCGCGGTATTTTACATAATCAAAACATTTTAGTTTGAACGAATGTTCATTGTTGTCTTTTTGTTCCAGGGAACGACATTTCGTTCTGGCTGCATTTAATCTTCAGCTTCACGAACGTGATGTACATACCGTATGCCATCATCTACTATGTGGATAAGTAAGACAATTTATTAGTCCTATCTCATTATGACATTCTCATAGTCTTCATATTGTACATTGATTCTTGGTGTGTAGGTACAGTTTATCAGTACTACGCCGCCTAACGTTTTTTTTATGGTGAGAATCAATGTGATCATTTGCATCATTACCAAATGCTTCCGCGGTAGTACTAATAGAAGAATACACTGGTCTTTTCATGCACGGTTTTGTAACATCTCGAACTGTACTGTTATCCTTTACGCTCATCTATAATATAAAAAAGTGAGATACTCATCTTTCGAGCTGGTAATAAGAAGGTTCACTTATAGTTGAGCCGGTGACACTCGGTGGTCATTCCTTGAACAGTGTCCAGTTTTAAATACCTGGGTCATGTAATTACCGAACATCTAAAGGACGATGCGGATATTGAAAGGGAACGCAGAGCATTGGCAGTAAGAGCTAATATGTTGGTCCGCTGGTTTGCACGTTGTACAGTGGAGGTCAAGAAAACATTGTTTATGTCGTATTGCCAATCATTCTACACGTGCAGCCTGTGGATCAACTATACGAAGCGCGCTTACAGTGCTCTGCGTGTCCAGTTTAATAACGGCTTCAGGATGCTGATGGGGCTGCCACGCTTTTGCAGTGCGTCAGGCATGTTTGCAGAAGCACGAATGGACGATTTCAGTGCCATAATGAGAAAAATAATCGCCTCTCAAATGCATAGCCTGCGTGGTAGCACCAACAGCCTGCTGGTAGATATAGCGGAGAGATGGGGACTGTCCGTTTTTTAGTCACTGGGCATCTTTTCATTGTCCTGTGTACAAAGACCCAAAATAAATATTGAAAAAATTGTGAGACCTAAGCTAAGACTTACTAACTCTAGTATCGTAAGTTTGTACGTTACTAACAATCTATGGGCAAACTGGCCTGAAATAAAGAATTTATTATTATAAGCATCCAATCCAAGCTAATAGGAATAAAATCCATAGACGTGAAGTATGTGTGCAAATGTTAGTATTGGACATAGGTCCAATACTAACGTTTCTGATAGCAGAAGAAGCTACGCAGGCCAAGTGCTTTCAATTATCGGTTGCTGAAAACAGGGTCTGATCTGCGCCGATTATTTTATTGGGATATTATTGACGAGAGACATCATTCTGATCTTGACACGTTTTATTGTTATTGACCCTGTACATCTCTGACAATATAACATTAATGTTCCTTTTTTGTTTTGACGCTTAGAGACCGTATACATCTCTTAGAATATTAGAATAATTACTAATTGTATTTGGACGCTCAGAGACCTTATACATCTCTGGAATATTGAATAATATCATTAACTTCTGTTAATGCTGATACAGATCTTATATCGAATGTAATGGTCATATTTTGCAATTTTGTTTTGTTTACATTGACTTAGTGACATTTAGTTTGTTAACCTTTTATATATAATTTTAAATTATTATTGTGTAAGATTACTATTTTATTGTAAATTACTGTTTGACATGTAAAAGTGCCCTTGTGGCCAATTTGCAGAATAAGTAATTGATTTGATTTTGATTTGTTACTTCTGTTGTTCCTCGTAATTTTAGCCTTGTTCATTACCATCCTCAGCTACTACTTCAGAGCTCGAACTCTGTTTACCTAATCCTCAGATTTTTGTAGTTACTACTAACGGTATAATTTTCTATAGAGTTTACGTTACGTGCAACCTCCGCGGTCTCTGCACGACACCAGCGCTGTGGAGCTACTTCACCGCTGAAGTGTGGGTGCTGATAGTGGCCATGGTGTTCCATGTGCCGGTCTGCGGGGCAGCGTTGCTGGCAGCCGACCGTCTCAAGTCAAGCGGTCGGCTCTGCAAGGTACTATATAAACTTCCTTATCGGGATCAGCCCGAAAGTTCGACACGGAGACGTGGCAGCTAGACTTCGTCGGCGATGGCGAGCGAGTTAAAGTCTGGTGTCAGCGAGTCGTTTCACATGCATTACGCCGCTATGCATTTCGTGTTTTCCCGTGAAACGCCTCGCTGGTCAGACTCTATAAAGGAGTTTATCTACGCACATATCCAAAGAGAATATAACCACTACGTTCTAAGAGACGGGACTTCGAACAAAGTTTTGAATGACAGTGACATTGTCATTTGATTTTGACATGATAACTCTATACATAATCAGTGGCCTTTTAAGGCCAAATTATTTACAGTTTCATACACTACTTTATCTACACACATGTCATAATTACTCTAAGATGGGTTCAGAAGCCGTAGGAAAATGACCTGCATTGCTACTGTAGTGCTACCCAAAGAGAATATAACCACTACGTTCTAAGAGACGGGACTTTGAACTAAGTTTTGGATGACAGTGACATTGTCATTTGATTTTGACTTGATAACTCAATTGAGTTTAGCTATTTTGCCATACCACATTAAAAAGTCCAATACGGAAGTAAGTCGTACCAACATAATGGCACGAAAGGGATTAGGGACGTAGTACTTAATATTATCGATGTCGATAATATTAGTACGCAACGTTATCGATATCGATAAATTATGATGGTCAGGTCCAATGCATGAAGAGCAAATTATTGTACTATATCGACACTAACAAAGTAATAAAAGGATAATAAATGTTTTATGCCAGTTTATTTCACACCCATTTAGAAATTATAAAAAATATTTAGGAGTAGGTAAAGGTAGGTATATTTATGTTTACAAAATTTAACCAATTTGTCCATACTGTCTCTTTTAACTTCGCAAGCAGTCGCAATCAGTCAGTACTTATTTCCATAATTCTTCTTGTTATAAGACAGCTCCCGCTTGTATTATCCAAGTGCCGTAGATTTTCAAAAGTAAATCAATCTACTTACATATTTCGTTATAACAATAGGTTAAACAAACTTGTATGTATTTAGGTAGGTACTTTTGAAAATCTACGGCACTTGGATAATACAAGCGGGAGCTGTCTTATAACAAGAAGAATTATGGAAATACATTGGACTGTTTGCGAACGAAAAAGAGACACTGTGGACAAATTGGTGAAATATTGTAAATATAAATATACCCACTCCTAAATATTTTTTATAGTTAATAAATTGGTGTGAAATAAATAAACTGACAAAACATTTATTATCCTTTTATTACTTTGTTAGTGTCGAAATACTTAGTGCAATAATTTGCTCTTCATGCAGTAGACCTGACCATTATAATTTATCTATATCGATAACGTTGCGTACTAATATTATCGACATCGATAATGTTAAATACTACATCCCTAATCCCTTTCGTGCCATTATGTTGAGTTATCAAGTCAAAATCAAATGACAATGTCACTGTCATCCAAAACTTAGTTCAAAGTCCCGTCTCTTAGAACGTAGTGGTTATATTCTCTTTGGGTAGCACTACAGTAGCAATGCAGGTCATTTTCCTACGGCTTCTGAACCCATCTTAGAGTACTTATGACATGTGTGTAGATAAAGTAGTGTATGAAACTGTAAATAATTTGGCCTTAAAAGGCCACTGATTATGTATCAGTTGCATAAACTACTATTAGCTATGTGACTGACTTAAATTTATTACCAGAGACTGCTAGAACTTGACCCAGACCTCTTAATCATCGTCACATAACGTGCGATCGTCAACTTGTGAGCATTACTTCGTATAGGGAGAACAAGCCATTGATTACTTCGTAGCCACGTAGTCTTTGTCACTCTTAGCAAGGTTTAAAGAAACCCAACAGCTCAAATGTTTTCTAATATTGTATCTATTATTGGTATCTAGTCAATGAACGCTTGTCTGTGACAGAAGCGAGCGAGCGAGCCGCAAGAGCCTCCCGACCCCGAGGTGGAGGCAGGAGGGGAGGCGGGGGAGGACGAGGATGTGAGGCGCGAGCGGCGCCGCGTCGCCTCCATCTTGCTGAACAAGGGCAAGGTTTCGCCTGCGCTTCTCGTGCATGTACGTATTGTATTGTCATAGGGGCGAGCGAGACACAGGAGCAATTGGACAAAGTGGAAAGCTTATGGAACCACATCGGTGTGTTTCATGCTACGGACTTCAGTAGGCCACAGGTATTTAGTGTTTTTTTTTGTTTGAGATAAAAAGGTGAAAAAATTGAGAGTTAACTGAAGTAGGTATAGTGCGTTCAATATTAGTTGGCGTGATTCCACTTGAGACCGTCATTAGCAATAACAATAGGTTTAAGTCGCGACGAGCCCATTTTTTGTAAACACGTTTGCTAAACACGTGCGGCCGGCAGTGCTTCAAACGATCTTGATACTTTTCCTGTTACCTTTCCGTTTAGCAAAATTAACACAGCTCAGTTGTTGTTTAAACTTCGTAAAAAAATTGAAGAAGGATCTTTAAATACACCATGTTCCAACTTTATAATAAATGTCGGAAGTGACTCTGACACTGAAAGTACCGAAGATAATTCAGAAACTGAAGAAATGTCATCATAAAAACATAACTGAAAAACGACGTATTTTAAATTCTTACTTTATAAATAAATATGTTATGTGTACCTTGTTATTGTATTTTATTGACAAACCTGAACGTAGCTGTTTTAATATTATTCTATTAATAATATTTAAAAGTGTCAAGACTTGTTCGTCTGCACCAAAACAGATAAAACCAAACCGTTTATGGCTTCTACGAGTGTTTGGTTTATTGCCTGTATTGTTTGCGTTCAAGTGGAATCACGCCAACTAATATTGAACTCACTATACCTGATCATATCGTGTTGAAAGTCAATTGCTTTTAAAGCAAGGGGGAAATTAGTTATTTAATTAATTATCACACTAAGGCGGTCCCTTGCAGCGGCGTCCGTTGATGCGTTTTTTAACTTTGTATGTAGAATCTTGATTTTGTATAGAAAAATCGCATGATACACACTGGCTCCGCCTTGACGCGCGGAGGAGCGAGACGCACGACAACTCGCGCGCTCGGACGGAGATGCGGAGAAAACTCGGACGTTGGTGCGTTGTCTCCGCATGCGAGTCCGTTGCTCCGCGTCTCGTTACGAGACGCGGCAGCAGTGTGACAACCACCTTAGTCTACTTCGCCAGAGACAAACCCATTAACGACAGCGGCAATTGCAGCGGTGCTCTATACGTGAGAGCGAGAGATCGGAGCACGGCCTCTATCTCACGTCTAGCTGTTCAGTGTTCAGCTTAAAATTACAATAAACCTCTTGACACTCGATCACAAAACTGTTACGGATTTTACAACTTTTGAGCTTCGTACACACAACACACAAATAATAGGAAAGCCTCGTCGAATTGAGGATTATTTAAGTTTTACAATTGTTCCAAACGAAAAAATACCAACCACCCACGCAGCGTGTATCGGGAAATTCCCGAAATCGAAAAGTGAGCAGCGGCGCTGCCACGAACTTCGAAAGTCGAAGTTCGGGTATTTCCATCTCTATCGCACTCCCTTACTCAAGTTACAGGGATGCATATATTACGAACTTCGACTTTCGAAGTTCGTGGTAGCACCGCAGTATATAAATAATTTCTTCTACGAAAGTGAGGTTACACAAGTTCGTCCTGTCATCACATCATTCACAAAAATGTTGCCAGGCCATCGACACTATAAGCTGCGTGCGGCCTTAATACTGGCGCACCACTGCCGCTACGAAGATCAGTTATGGCTGAGTCTTAATGGTTCTGGTAAATAACATCGTGGTTATGTCCCCAGAACCTCCGCAAAGAGTTCAAGGTCCGCGGCACGGGCGAAGCGTCGTGCTGCGGGTCCGGCGCCGAGCCGCCGCGCAAGGCCGGCGTGGCGCGCCTCAGCCTCGCCGTGGAGGGCGGGGAGGTGTTCGGTCTGCTCGGACACAATGGCGCCGGGAAGACGACCACTATGAAGATCATCACGGCGGAGACACGGCCTACGTGCGGCTCTGTAAGTGGCGTAACAGGGAATAAGCGTATCAGGAATTTGAACACAGACTAGACCACTAGGAGATCAGATTGAGGCGCCATAGTGGCCTCAACTACCTGTAGACGGTGTGGCCATAACGGTGCATTCAAAATACGGACCATATATAGCAGTCCTGCAAGCTATACGATATGGCGAGAAAACCAAAGTCACTGATCTTCTTATCTCGCTCTATCTTACAGCTTTTATCACGCGGCAGACTGCGACGCTGGACCGTCTGGATGCACCTATGCCAGGGATTTTAAAACAGACTTGGCCACTACGACGCTGGATGCGGGTGGCGCCGAACCGGTCATTGTGACGCTCTTTGGGGAAGGCCTATATCCAGCAATAGACGTCTTTCGGATATGATGAGATTGATGAGGCAAACCAAGGCCAGAAGGCGATTCAAATTTATTCCGTCAAATCAGCTTGATAAACAGCTTTTAATATTTTCTCCCAGGTAATTCTCGGCGGTGAGAGCTTGTGCGACAACACGAAGTCCGCCTTCCAGGTGCTGGGCTACTGCCCGCAGCACGACGCGCTCTGGAAGAACGTCACCATCCGCGAACACATTGAGTGCTACGCGGCGATTAGAGGCGTCAGCAAAGCTGACACTCCCAAGTAAGTACTTCCCGAGTTTAATCTGTTCTCAGACGTTGGGGGGAGATCAGGACCGAGAAAACACCGGTGGTGTGATTTCGGCGATTTCTTTGGGGCGGGATGATTCTTTTTTGTGTGTACAAGGATAAGACATAGAAGCTGATGCGAATTCCATTATGTCTCCAGGTTGTATCTGGTGTAGAGATGTAGCTGATAATCATACCTGTTTCTCTTTAACATTGTAATTCTATTCAAATTATTCAAGTATTTCAAGTTTTTGCAAAACCTAGTGGTACGATCCGGGGTTCGAATTCAGAACCTCCGAGTGTTCAGGACATGAGATAATTTGGATAAGTGTTGCTGTCCACTCACATTGCAGCTTCTTGCAGGATCGTAGACGCGTACCTAAGCGGTCTTCAGATAATGGAGCACGCGAGCAAGAACGCGGAGGAGTGCTCGGGCGGCACGCGACGGAAGCTGTCGTTCGCGCTGGCCATGGTGGGCGGGCCGCAGGTTGTGCTGCTGGACGAACCCAGCACGGGCATGGATCCGCGCTCCAAGCGGTTCCTCTGGAACACCATCTTGGCCAGCTTCCAGGTGAGACCACTATTTAAACGAGTGAATCGTAAATGTGAGGTGATTTGTAGCATGATAGAAGACAGAGAATGGGAATATATCTCGTTTCAAGTAGGTACTTTCTGAACAACTAAGCCAGCTAAGGTGAGACTTCTTCATCAAAAGTGGTGGAATATCCGCTTCGGGATTCAAGAGAGGAGTACAGTTGAGTTAGCTTCCATTTGGTGGAGGACCAAATTGAGATCAATAAAGATTTAAATAAAATCCGCTTGAGCATGAGATGACATGGATTCGCCAGGACCAAAGGTATGCCAAATAAAAAAAGACCGGGTTGCACTCCGGGAGTGCCGGCAGAAGTGAAAACTCAATAACATTGTAACAGTTTTTCGATCTGGTCACGTGACATCTTACGGTGTCACCCTAAAAATGAATTTGATGCAAATTTATAAACAATTATCAATTATTTAGGCGGACGGGCCGCGGGCGCGTTGGGTGCGACGGGCCGGCTCGCCCGTCGGCGGCGGGAAACAAAATAACAATTTGTTTTTGCCGTTGCCAAATATTTTTCAAAGCTTTATCTCTTTAGGAATAACGTCCAAATTCGAACTATTCGAATTTGCAATTTTTCAAAGCTATATCTCTTTAGGAATAACGTCCAAATATAGCAAAACTGTGAAGGACGCTTGGACAAAATTACAAATTTATTTGCAGAATATGCTATTGCAAAACGTGTTTAACGGCTTTATACTCTTACGAATAGCGTTCAGTTTTGAATGAAGTCGAATCAGCTAGCAGCAAAATATAAAAATTGTGACCTCCTTCACATCTGACGTCACAAAAATCTGTCGCGTATTTAACAATTTTTCCCCATCCCAAAAAGTGCTCAGCGCCGCTAAAGAAGTTTTCAGCACAAAAAAAAATAAAAAATAGAATATCTATAAGAGGTCAAGAATTTTCTCATCGAATCTAGACATTGGGCGTCTAACCAGAGCTTAGAGCATAGATATCTATACTCTAAGAACTGAAGCCTTTAACTATGAGACTTAAATACCTCCATAACATTAAGTTTTTTGTTTACAGGGTAAAAAGGGTGCTATTCTGACAACACATTCCATGGAAGAGGCTGATGCTTTATGTTCTAGAGTTGGGATAATGGTTAAAGGTGGCCTTAGGTAAGACATCGTATATTAATCATTCAAATAGTAATTTATAAGTAGATATCGACATGATATTTAATATTTCATTCTTACAGGTGTATTGGTTCAACCCAGCATCTGAAGAATTTGTATGGAGCTGGATACACGTTAGAAATGAAGATTGGTCAGGCGTATCAAAAATCGGTAATTAGTCGCTATTCTTAGCCTGCTAGAGAACGAGAATGAGAAGTAGGAGACTTAGGAGTGAAAAATAATATGGACTTTCTGTTCCAGGTGTTAGAGTCAGAGTCATTGTCGCCTTCACCGCTGCGGTCAACAGAAAACTCGCCGTCGCTGGGAGAGGCAGATGAAGGTAATTCTCACAAATTATTATGGAATTCTGAAACCTAGAATAGTCCTTCAAATCGAATTTTTTCAATGATTATCAACTTCGAACGATTTCCTTGCTTTGTTTTAATGGTATGAGTGGTCCTTCCAGAATCTAGAAGTATTCATAATGCCAAATATATTCGTTTTTTTTTTACTTCTTGTCCAATGATGAGTTTTCCATATTGATCTTAGCGGAACAGATGTGAAACTAGGCATATTTATAGGCAACTCGCGCACTGCGTCGATGTGCGCGGAGGGGTCAGCGGAAGCGGAGCCGGAGGTGGATGCGGTGGACGTCAGCATCCACACGCCGCTCGTCGCCGGCACGCCGATGCGACATCAGACGCACCAAAGGTAACCGTCATTATGGATATAAGTCTACGTGGTCTACTTTCAACTAGGACATCTCATGTGACTTCAACGGTTTACCAATTTATCAGATAGAACGCCTCTTCCAGGTAATGTTTCCCTAGGTCTTCAGAATTGGTTGGGAGAAACCTCGCAAGGCCGAGAATTTGCCTATGATTCAGTACCAACAGAAGTGTTTTTATCATCTGTTTAGAAGTCAACGGCTAAGCAGATCGCGCAGTCTGTGTGGCGTCTCTAACCTGTTACCGTACATTTAGTAGCGAAGCTGTCATGTTGTGCAGTTTTTCTGACCAGGGCCATGCTTTAAATCCATCTTCGATCCAATATAATCTTGATTTAAGTTAAAAAACCCTTTTCAAAGGATGGAATCCTCCGGCGGTGTGAGCGCGGAGGCGTGCGTAGCGCTGGTGAACCAGCTGTTCCCAGCGGCCATTCTCGAGGAGAACTTCGCCGACCGCCTCGTGTTCTCCGTGCCCCAGTCCTCCGTGTCGAGTCTGGCGCGCTGCTTCCAGCAGATCGAGGAAGGTGAGACAAACTATTTTTCACACCTGCTATCAAAGAGACTCAAATTCTTCATAGGTGTGAAAAGCAGTATGTGCTACTTTAGTTTTAGTTGAAGTAGCCCCGTTATTATGTATAGGAGAGTGAACCGAAGAAAGTCTCGCTCTGAATGTCCCTCAGTTTTTTATCGATGCATATGCGAGAGAAGCCGAAGTCGGTAAGCTTGGCGTTCTGGTTAGCCGTCAACAGAACGTTCTCGCACTTGATGTCTCTGTGCGCGACCCCGAGCTCGTGCATGTACTGAATGGCCAGGGCCAGCTGCCGCGTCCATATCCTCGCTTGGTCCTCTAGTATAGCACCCTTCTGCAGTACGAACTCTAACAAATCCCCGTGCTCCATGTAACGCATGAAAATAAAATGTTGTAGTAAACAAGCTGCCTTATAGGTACTGACCATGAATTTTATTTTCAGCGAAAGAGAAACTCAACATAGTGGAGTACAGCTTCAGCCAAACGACGCTAGAGCAGGTTTTCCTCAAGTTCGCGCAGTCAGAGAACCACGACAGAGATCAAGACCAAAAGGCAGATTAGTAAACGTTCCGTACGGCTGGCAACACTGATCTTGGCATTATGACTGGCAACATTATTTTGGCAAAGAGCAGCGGCCTGTTTAAAAGAAAGAAAAGAAAGAAAGAAGACATTTATTCACTACGCAAAAGACACACAGAGACAAAGGGAGTACAAAGAAGCAATTACAATTTTACTTCCAGATTGGCAACACTGAAGCTATTGATCAATAACTACTGGTCATTTGACCTGTGTTGTCTGTTTAGAATTGTAAATTTGAAAATTTTGAAACGGACCGTTTTTTGAATTTGGTGTTCTGTGATCATATTGGTCAGTTATCTGTGGTCGATCGATCTAGAGCCTATAGACTACTCGAGCGAAATCGGCAGGATTGCCAAGCAAGGTCACAGAAAATCAAGTATGGAGTGACGTTATTTCGCCGCCGTGCTTCCGACACGTATCCGAAGCACACGGCACCGGCGTACACGGGCCGAGTCACGCGCCGGCCTGCATGCAGTCCTGCCGATATCGGCCCGTGTAGCGGTAGCGTGTCCTATAGTCAAAACACGCTTCATCGAAATCGTTGCTAGTCTCCGTGAAGGTTGCTAAACAATGGGCCATCATGGCGCGGGACAGGGACGCAGTTCTGCGTTTGAATGCGATGGAAGTATGTCTCTCTCCCTCTAACGCATAGTTGCGCCCGTCCGGACTTTAGGGGTAAATACCTTTATTTTTATTCGGTAAAAGAATCGGATAGTAGGAAGTGGCCTTGTTCAGGTCAGATCAAATGGCTTTGAAGATTTGTATATGAATGTTAATCAGTGTTGCCAGCTGAATAAATCGGTGTCGTAAGTTAAAATTTGGAAAAACATAATTTTAGGCACGGTGGCGACGCGATGTTAAAGCTTTATTTTATTTTTAAGCTGTTTGGGGCTGACTATCCTTAAGGAAATCGTAATATTTATGTGATATTATTCGTGGAAGTATTCATAAGGTTCTTTTAGTAGTTTATAGTAGAAATTTTATTTTTTAAACAACAATATTCTATAGGTGACACAAATGACAGTTTTGTTTACGCTTTAAAAGTAGATTTAAGTCAAGTCCAAGTTTTTATGCTTTTTGGAGGACTGTATTATAAAAATGCTTCAATATTTTTTTTTTTGTTTTTCTTATTGTGTTTTTTAGGCTTTTTGTGAGTGTTTCCATTTGATGAGAGAATATTGTAAGTATCTAGTCGTGTTAGTAATGTCTAGATCAAAGAACTTGTGATTTTTTATAATTCAATACTTTTAGTAGCCAGTTTTGTACAAAACAAAGTAGACTTGTTGCATTATGTTTGTTTTATGTGACTTTTAGAAAAATGTTTCATAATAAAAATATTTAAATAATCAGATTTCTTGGTGAAAGTATATAACCTATCTTAATTGTTCTATTGCTCTTTCTGACTGTTACAGGTCATAACAAGTCACATACTACAGACGTAATGTCTATGTAAATACATATATACTCGTAATGTATCACCAGTACGTATGGTCTAACAGTGCCTATACCACCCTACTGTACTGATCTATGGCCATTTTTGTGAGCTCCAAACATATATAAACAACTATTGTTTGTATAATTTGGCGCTAAATGTCAAATGTAGTTGAAATAAATGTTCACACCAGTAAATGTTTCTTTTAATGGGCTGTTATTTGCTAGTCAGGAATTTTGTACAAAAAAGCCCATGTACAATTCCAAAAATCGTACGGAATACATATTTTTTAAGAACAAATATGTATCGGAAGTGCAACACTTTCCCGGATAAATTTACTAAAATCATCTAAGACATGTACAAAATAACGCATGCATCTGGATTTATTTATTTAATCATAAGTATGACGATCTGTAGAATAGGCGAATATCCATGTGATATTTTTATAGGAGCGGATGTAATATAAAAAGAGGTAGATAAGTTGTCTATAGGAAATTCCGTGTTTAAAAATGGCCACCAAATCTGACAGCTGAGACATGGTTATACGACACGACACTGGGGTAAGATCATACAAATGGCTGAGTTAAGTGTGCCACTTTTGGAGGGGTTATAACCTATCTAGGGTCATTTCGCTGGTTACGCGACCACCTTCGGTTAGCGACCACCTGAAGGAGAAGGTTTTTTCTATTGAAGATAACATCAATTCTACACACCCTATTGAGACAATTACTTGTACATGCATTTTTTGTTGTTTTAGAATAGAAATCTACTAAAAAACCGAGAAAATATCCTTTCAGTTCACCAACTCAGCTTAAGTGGTCGCCCACCGGCACATGAAATTAGGTGGTCGCTAACCGGCGAAATGACCCTACCTCTTTTTTATATTACATGATTGGGAGCGCCTATTTCACCGAAAGTGTTGTTGTGAGTTGCATCTGGATAAAGGGTACCTATTTTAGTACGTAATTGCATCAAAGAGGTAAAAGCAACTACCGTCCAAGGTACAAGATTCCAATTTCAATTACAGTTTTATAAAAAGTCTGCCACGATAAATAATCTCAAACATATAATATTATGGATACACTGGACGGTGAGTGTAATAGAGTATATCCATCGAGAAACGAAAAACATCCTGAACTTGTTAAAATTGATGAAACATTACGTAGTAATGTGAAAGATTATGTATTTCTGATGAGACTAAAATTTATCTCTTTGTGTTTACACAGATATCATGTATATTTCTAATGTTGAAATTGTCGTATAATCCATAAGGTAATCATAATTATTCCAAGGATATGAAGGGATGACTGGGTTGATATATAAATTAGGAATGGAGATGAATTGGACACCAAAACACCTACAAGAGCTTTTAGAAGGATCCTTGCCACCGTATATAAAATACTTATTTTGTCTGCGCCTAATAACGCAACAGTCAAATCTGAAGTCCCACGTTGGGAGCCAAATTAAAAAAATGTAATGACGTATTTTTATTTTGCTTAACATATCCGTTTTTTTTAATGTTAGATCAACCTTATTAGATAAGTGACAGAAATATTACAAGACATAATAACAAAATAATATTAAAAGTCCGCAGTCTATGCCTACGTAAAAAGCATTGCAGTTAACACCAAACTAGAATAACTAAATTTTGGCATGCCATTTATTTACTACTTAGATAAAAAATACAATAACGTTTAAAATAAATTATTACGAAATATAGATAAGTAGACTGGTCTACGGTGGTCAGCGACTGGCAAATGTCCACCTAGAGATAAAGATAAATACCTACCTATATGTAGGTATAACTGATTGGCTCAATAACAGCTTATTCAATCTTGTTCACCTAATACTCAAAGCGATATTGTATTTAATAACTTTTAAAAAATCTGATTAAAATGGCAAAAGAAACTGCCACTACCCTTGACGTTCTATTTATTTACTCGCAGATAGGCGAAAATTGCGGTTTTATTATCATTTATGTAACTTCCTGAGTTTAGTAAATATGATTTATGCCAGTTGACCGTTGCAACAAAATTTAATTTATTAATTAGTAATAAACTAAGGATTTCGACTGCGAAAACCTTTACAAAGATTGTTTTGTTCGAATAGTAGGTAGAGTGTGCTAGCACTACTAGCTTTAATCCGTTTAATGTTTGAATGCATACATATAAATAGAAAAAGTATCCGTTATCAAGTGAAAAAAAGATATATTTGGAATAAAATGCGTCATCACATTTTTATTATTTTATCAGATTTAATGATTGGTGGTGTTTTGCATAGCACTCGATGCACGTCTCCGACAACGATCGTGCAGGTCTAGGTCGGTAGTTTATAGTACTTCATAAAAAAATCTACTGTTTCTAACAAGAAGTGATAAGGCTAGGAAATAAATAAAGATATCATAAGCTCCAGATATACAGTATATTTATCTACGCACATATCATTAGTGCTCTAAAATGCAGCAATGTTGGTGCAGCGTAGTGTTGTTAACGGAATTCCCTTAACAACACTACGCTGCACCAAAAATGCTACAAAAGTTACGATCACTGGTTATAACAGTATAGATTTTTATAACGTTATGAGTTTAAATTTGGAACAGCTGTCAAAACTCAAGTGGGTCTCTATTCTAGTATCCATAGATATTAAAACAGTTATCGATGCGAAACGTCAATTTAGTATGTTTTTTTAATATAAACTAGTACTATATTTGATCTAGAGTGACATGAGAATAGGGACTTCATTCGTTTGTCTATGATTTAAAAAAACCATTCGTCTTAATGGAGGATCGAATTATCGCCATTGCTGTTGTTATTTTTTTGTTGGTTTTTTGCTGTTACGAAAGTAGAATTGTGAACCCATCTTAGAGTACTTATGATATGTGCGTAGATAAACATATTTATTTATATACCGTGATAGGGGCTCTCAGTAGATATGTGTTTAAACAAAACAAATTGTTTCATAATATATACTGAAATTTTATTAAAACATTGGCAACTTAGGGAGTCGTAAAACATAATTGGATATATTTGATAGTCGCTTAAAAATCTTACTTCATCGCGATTATATTTTTTTTATAAAACTAAGAACAAAAAATATGTAAGATCAGATTCACCATTTGATTTTTGAATCAATTTAGATAAATTTTATTTACATTATACAATTATTCTTATTTAAAAATGCATTACTTGTAATGCAGGCTAAAGGAACCAGTGAATCATGGAAGTAGAAAAATACAATTTCGGACTTCTGAAATATTATAACCGAAGTACTAAACGCGTCAGAAAAGCCACTTAAAAAAAGGTCGTAAGTTCTAAGTAGGAACTTACATAAAATTCTGCTCCAACATTCAATTTGACCGCATAGCACTCAAAAGTGCCAGTCGCAATTAAACTCGGTTGACCGATACAATACAGTCATTTTGATTAATAACGTTTAACATGAATTTCTGTTATTTAATAAAAACAAGTGGTAAGACAAATACAAATATAAATTCTTCAAATAGCTTCTGGTCTGGTGGTGGTGTGTTATTTTGAGCTAAAACTTGTAAAACGAAGGGAACGATGTAAGAATATTATAGTTGATAAGTATATAAAGTGCTTGAGACGATATCTAAGGTTTTTATGCTTGTTTCACTGAATTGATCGTTTAAAATTGACGATTTAGTTCGAAAAATTCGGGTCCCGTTTTTAAGAAAATTTGTAGCATCAAATATAAGTCGATAACGATAAGTGTCAAAGTAAGAACGGAAAGAGATACTAGGTAATCCTATTAAATCATTGATTTAAGAAAACCTAATTGATAATAGAAATGGTATGAAGACGTAAAATTGCGTTAATAAAATCCAACAATGGGGCTTGGTGACTTTTTTGAACTATATCTTTAAAGTGAAGTTAGGCTTTGCATCAACATGATTTTAACGTGTAGGTACGGGAATATTTTTTGAAGACAATTGGAGCGCTACTAGGTACAAATAACCGAAAGGGACTCTTTTAATTTGCTTTGGGTACTTTGATATCTGTCATTCAGCAGTCATCCCAATACAATTTATGAACTCATAAACACCCGAAGACCTCTGATAGTTCTAATGCTGCTATATATTTTTTGTAGGCGCTTCAAGGTATTATTAATTATTCCAAATGCCCAACCGGCGAATTTACTTTTTATACCAAATTACCAACCCCTGCGTGGACGCTCGTATATTATTTTTGATTCCTTCTAATAATATAGATGAATGCTCCATTCTGTACATCGATACATAAATTGGTGGCCCAAGAGGGAAAACATAATATGTATACTTAAATTGTACTGGAACGGCAATAGTGCCATATAAGGTAACGTGTTCTGTCTTCTTTCACTTGGGTTTTAAAATAGATAAAACAAAGTTATATTTATGAATTGGGTATGAAATTACGTATTTTGAGAATAAAGGACTATAGGCAGTTCCTTATAGTCCTTTATTCTACGAAAGGTAATCTCTTTATAGATGCCGAATGTGTCGTGGTTTTGCTCATTTGTCTCACAAACAATCTGTACAATAGAATTCTGCGTAGACATTTTTGATCTCTTAGCCAATCTGACTTGTACACTAATTCCAATTGTCTTCAGTCTAATCTGTTATCCCCTTTTACTTTCTACAGAATATCAATGATGTACTTGAATTTGTAACTGGACGCCGTGAAACGTTATCACTTAGTCCAGATATAAATAATGTTACCATTAAAGTTTTTGCTAATGCGACAGAACATTGACAGCATGACCTTTATAATTAAATGCGTTAAGTAATATTTTTTACTTATTTCTTAGTCATCGTTTGGATATGAAATAGATAAATTGAAAATAAATTACTCGATCCAGAAGAAACCTAATAATTTCACTCCTAGCTTTAATTCTGAAAGTAACTGCTTGAGGCGCTCCTCTCAAAAAGTGATACATAATTTAAATATATTTGGAACACTTGACGTCTTTTAATACTTTTAAAAGACGTCAAGTGTTTTAAAATACCCGCCAGGGAACCGGAATCAGAAACCTGACATGTGTTGAGTACATGTCAGGTTTCTGAATCCGGTTCCCCGGCGGGTATTTTAAATCATAGCACCCGAACACGTCACTTCGACTGACGCCCCTACCCCGAAATCCTCCGCATGGCAATATGATCTGCTTACCCTTTTTTCTACCAGAAATACTTTCTTAAGTGTAGACGGTGCTGTTAATTTTCCGTCATATTTAGCAAACTGACGCGGTTTGTACAAGAGCGCTTGATCTGTATCCATTGTAAATTGGTTTGTAAATTTTAGTCAATTAATTTAGTACCGAATAAAACAACCGACACGTAAGTATATCTGTTTTTTATTGTAGGTACTATTCTGTCACCGGCAAATATGCAATTGGTTGCCCCTAAAAACAGAAATTTTATATGGACTCTATTTCATCGATAATAGTGCCAGTGTCCGGCGCGTGTGGACTTAAATTCTATAGTCTGAACTGAACAAATGTCGAGTCGTGCATCTAGACAAGATATCTTAGATAATATTATCATTGAAATTAAGGTTTACTTAATATCTCATCAACATTTGCACGCGAATAACATTTGAAACCGTGAGAAAAATTCTGATTTAATACTTTAAAACAATACATACCTGCTGAACACAATAGAATAACCGATATACAAAATCAACATTAACTGACTAGGCTGGTTGACTTGACACCTGCAATAGGTTGAAAAGATTCTACGTAGGTGTCAACCAGTTTAACGGTTTTTCCATTGTCTATCAAATGGACACATCTAAGACGCGTTTTAATTTGAAAGAAATTACTCAGAAAATATACAAGTATCCGTGTGTCTAAATATAATATACAGACAAGAAGATAAACTTGCAGCGCATCTATGATATTTAGTCAGTTTGTTTTTGTTTAGGTTAAATCTTGCAAGACGTATGTATGTATGTAAGCACTCTATTGTACACAATAATAGGTTAAAGAATATACATGTCACACAATAGATCAAAGTACAAAGGCAAACTTAGACGTGACTAACTAACTCCCCAAGTTCCCGATGCCCAAACGAGTAGGCATTTTGCATTTTGCATTTTTTTTTTTGCCAATTTTTAAACTGACTTTGACCACTGATTACTTTGTTGTTCGTTATTTATTCAACTTTATTTTACCTACTGTAGTTCTCTTTTTACCATTGTAATATTCTGGGCCTATACACACCCACACACCTTTTTTTCTGTATTACATTTAATACAGAAAAAAAGTTATATTTTCGGTATAAAATACTATCCGGTATCCGGCCGGATACTATGCCACTATTCGGTATTCGGCCGCATACTGAAATTGTGGCCGGATAGGCCCGGATACCGGATAGTGACCGGATATCCGTTCCATCTCTAATCAAAAGTTTGTACCACATTTTTTTGACAGAATGGTACTATTCTCATTCGTAGTCGGAGACAGAATTAGGTGTAGGGATAGAGAATGCTTAATTATCAAGGCACAGACACACTTGTTTCACTCGACGTTTTCGACACACTTGCGAGGAAAAGCAAAATAATTGCGTTCATTGAAACTCTTCTAGGCTGCTACAGAGGTGCTGGCATCAGACTATCAGTTGCAAATCTTGCCTCATTTGTTTTCTGTCACAACAAATCTGTTTTCTCTACACGACTTCAACACTTTTAGTAATAAAAATGAAGTGGAGTAACCGACGACTTTTTTAGATGAAAAATGCCGCATCATTACAAGTGAAGTAATAATTAGGTACTTATTATGTAGGTATAATAAGTAGGTTTATTTTGGCGAGCAAGACGATGCCGTGACCGGATATCCGGAGGACAAAGGGCTGAGGACTGAGTTCGACTGCGAGGTAAACCAATAATTACAAAGACTTTAAGGTAAGCACGTAAATTACAGGCTTGACGGGAGATACACCATATTTTCTTTGTTTGTCGATTGCAATGTACCTGCCTATCGACGACGGCGACCTGAGCCTGAGGGTAAGCAGTCACTGCCTATATTATGAACGCTTGCGGCTGCAGAAGAATCAGAAGCGCGTTCATCATCATATCAGCCGAAAGACGTCCACTGCTGGACATATGCCTCCCCCAAAGAGTGCCAAAGTGACCCGTCCCGCGCCACCCGCATCCAGCGGACTCCCGCAACCTTTACCAGGTCATCAGTCCACCTTGCCCTACCCACGCCGCGCCTTCCGGTACGTGGTCGCCACTCGAGAACCTTTCCGCCCCAACGGCCATCGGTTCTACGTGCTATATGCCCCCAGAAGCGCGTTACCAGCCCTTTATTGATTTGATGATTCATTGTGCTGAAAGAAAGAGACAAATTCAGATCCGACATGATCAACGTAGCACATACTCGGGACTTTTGACGGCTTTCAGTAAGGCCGTCAAAAGTACACTTAACACAGCACCACTTGATTATGTAGTTTAACAAAAAATATTGAGTCAGAAACCGCACATTCTTGTAATGCAAGGATTATACAAACTAATGAGTAGGTATACAGGGAGTATTTTCCCAGACAATAGCGTCATGTTATGAATTCCTACCGTGTGACGACATAAAACAAATCGACAAAAATCACACTAAGTAACTTATATGAATAAGTACTTACATATCTTATAAGAATTATTATTACTTGTTGAACGAGCGAGCGAAGCGTACAAAGTTGTGCGTTTCAGCTTGGGCAAACAAAAATCGTATGTCCGGCTGTTCTTCTCTACCTACAGACATTTCTCAACAGATATGGTCGTGAAATATCATGGCTAGGTTCGATAGTTAGGTATAATCACGTATAATAAAAAAAATTGTCAATTACATTTTTGGGCATTTTACAAAAAAAATAGTTTCTATAAGAAACGGACTGTCGGGGTCTGCAGCTCAGAGCCTTTTAACGAGCCAAGTCTCGCTTGTAACAATTAGTGATCTAATTTAATGTCAAGTCTAGGTACCCTTTAAGCCCACATCACACCGGCGCGGCCTGGCCGCGTAGGGTTACCATGATACAAATTTCAAAAGTCCTGACAAAATTCCTGATTTCCGGCCAAAATTCCTGACACGAGCTTGACGCGCTCGCGGTCGCGTCGTATTGTTATTACGTCGTGGGCCGCGGCGGGGCGGCGGAGGAGGAGGGGGCTGTGGGCCCGAGCGATGCGTATAAAAAAATATTGTTTCATTTATATGCCGAATTCCAGTCATTTCCCTTTTCCGGCCGCATTCCTGACATATGTCTAAAATTCCTGAAATGTCAGGAAAATTCCTGACATCTGGTCACCCTAGCCGCGGAGGACCATAGTAATCTGTCAAATTGACTATTGACCGCTACCGCAGGCCGCAGGCCGCCCCAGTCTGTGAGAGGCCTTAGAACATTTAATTTCAAGCTCCAGAGGGGTCATAAGCGCGTTGCCGACCGACTATTGACTTGAAGATTATTAGAAATTTCGATCAGCAGTCACAATTTTCTAAGGGCATATGTTTAACGGACCACCAGATATAGTAAAATATGAACACAAAAAAATACTTTTGACGACCAAAAATAGTAACTGAGCACCTAATTGTTTTCACAATTTTAATGTGAAATGATAACCTAAATAATAACATCTTACTATCCTATTTAAAGAAAATGTCTCCTAATTAATCATTGCTAACACATAAATAGTAAATGATCACCAAAATGTTACCACCATTTTAATGGCCGGTGAATCGCCCAAATTATAACATCTTACCATCCTATTAAAGAAACTGTCTCCAAACTAATCATTGTTAACCCAAAAATAGTTAATGAGAGCCAAAATTTAACCACCATTTTTATGTTAAATGAAAACCAAATTATAACATCTTACTATCCTATTAAAGAAAATGTGTCCCAACTAATCATTGCTAACCCAAAAATAGTTAATGAGGGCCAAGATTTAATCACCATTTTTATGTTAATTGATAACCAAATTATAACATCTTACTATCCTATTAAAGAAAATGTCTCCCAACTAATCATTGCTAACCCAAAACTAACTCAGTCTCCCGCCCTCCGCCCGGGCTCCCGCCAGAAACTTGCTTCGTCGGCCCTTCGTTTCACGTGCGCACTCGACCTACGCTCCGCTCGGGAGGTCGCCGGCTCGCTTCGCTCGCCACCTCCCCCCACTCGCTTCGCTTCGGCCTCGTGCACCCGCTCAGCTCAGGACCTCCTTCGCAAGCTTCTGTCTCCGCGGGCTTTTATATACACTCTAGGGGTAAGACAGACAAGACCACGTGGAAGTGGGGTACGCTGATTCGGGTTTTGGTAGCTATTTTTACCTTTCGACTACTTTATTTGGCAATATGCATACATTTTATGGCAATCATAGTGACTTATTTAGGTAGACATATTGTAATAATTTCTTCGCTAAGATTAGGTGCTCAGTTACTAAATTTGGTAATCATTTACTAAATTTGGTCCTTAAATACATTTTATAGCAATCATAGTAGGTTATTTAGGTAGAAATATTGTATTAATTTGTTCGCTAAGATTAAGTGCTCAGTTACTAAATTTGGTAATCATTTACTAAATTTGATCTTTGAATACAATTTAATTGTGCAGTCGTTACTAAAACAGGTAGTACCATTGTAATGGTAGAATTCTTTTTTTGGTGTTCAGTACATTTTTTTTGTAAGAAAGCTTGAGGGTATCAAAGTATTTTCTGGTGGTCATTATATTTGTTCCCTTTTCTAAGGTGTCGAACAGCGTAATTTTTTGATCTTTATATAAAGTAAACGTCCTCCTTATATGATTTCTTTTTTGCAATTGAATGTTAATCAATCTGCGAAATTGAATAAACCTATAACAACAATAGTTCGATACATATGACATGTCAAGTTTAACGAATTTACCAGGGTAGATAAAGATTAATTCCGTTTCTCGCTATTTGACAAAAGTCAAATCAGCTTCTTTTTATGAAACGTCCAAAAACGCTCAGTTAGTATGTAATTTGTAGGGATTACAGGCTTGTGACGTCACAACGAAACAACGTCCTTATTGTTAGTTTTTATGAATTTAAAAATCTTAAAATTGACAACTTAAATGAAAGATTGATAGTATCCCAGTATTTGCGTCATTTTTATCTGTTGCTAATGAAAAAACAAATTATTTTCACTGTTGTCAAATAGTCTGCACTAGTGCAACGTCGAGGACTAAGACCAGAGAAATATATCAAGATAGAAGGAAAGAGTTCAGCAATTTGTCGGGAGACCGACCGTGTAACATTTTGCGAAGGTACTTTGACGTC
Organism: Epinotia ramella; assembly: GCA_947578815.1. Taxonomy (NCBI): domain Eukaryota; kingdom Metazoa; phylum Arthropoda; class Insecta; order Lepidoptera; family Tortricidae; genus Epinotia; species Epinotia ramella. The sequence goes on from OX388216.1 coordinate 20,971,580, forward strand.
ACGAGCGTAATTTAGAGATGAGAAACATTTTTTTTTTTTGCAGCGCGAAAAGGATTCAAAAGCATCGATTCACAGATCGATTAGAACACGGCACCGATCACAGAATATTTCTGTGACTAAGACGTTTACCTTATTGAGATATCTTCAAAATAGCAAAAAATTGTTGCACAGGTGTCAAGTACAAGTTTCAGTAATTACTTACGAAGGTTAGTTCCTAGTAGCTATTAACGAAATCGAGTTATGCAATGCTACTACATGGAAAGTTAACCTCGTGTGGTTACATTGGTTTACTGAGTTTATGGCGCGATTATTCCTTGAGATAGCAAGTTACGCGTAATCAGGAACATTGCAGTGGCGTAAATAATGCATTGAATTGAAGGTGATAATCCACCAGAACTACGCGAGGTTGCGAGGCGATGCGCGAGCGCAGCAATGCTATTGGTGGTTTTTTTTCTCGCTCGCCGTCTCGCAGCCTAGGACAGATATGGATACTTAACTTAAAGCCTGCTGTACACACTGGGCCAACGTTGGCGCGGAGCAGAATGCAGCTATGCGTTAGAGGAAGAGGGGTTTATTTCGCTCGTAGTGTGCAGCGGCCATAAGGGTGGATATCCGGACAATATTACACCAATCGATCTAGTCCCACAGTAAGCTCAATATAAGGCTTGTGTTGTAGGTGCTAGACGACGATATACTTAATAGATGTTAATACTTAAATAGGTAGGTACCTACCAATGATGTAATATAAATAAAACCGGCCAAGTGCGTGTCAGGCCACGCGCAGTGTAGTGTTCCGTAGTTGCCTGCCTGTCTTAGTTCGACGTGCGGTGCGGTTGCGTCGGCCGAATTTGTACGAAAATCGGCCTTTCCAAGTACGCATTAAGTTGGTCGACTATTACTCGGTAACTACTTCTGCCTACTTGTCCGTGATAGTTTTCCTTTTAAATTCATTATATGCACTACTACCACGAATTTTTTCAGATCCCCAGTAGTAGCCATTTAGCCGGCAGGGGGGGGACACATGACTCGAACAAAAATTAGGGCTTTAAAGCCCAATATCTCGCAAACGAATTACTGATTTGAAGAGTAGTTATAGGAAACCCATAATATTTTTAAATGAGCTATCCAAAATTACCCCACACCATGGGTTTAACGAGAAAAAAAAATTACATCCCCGCTTTAGGTGTATGTCGGCGTAATCACACTAATATTTTAAATGTGAAACAGTGTCCATATGGAAATCCATGTGGTCAAAGATACATAATAAAGTAACATCGAAGTAAATTGTATTTATACAACTAACGTTAAAAACTTCAATAGTGCGATACAGAGCTTCACACATTTCCAGGCATATTCTAGCCGTAGTAGGTAATTCTTCCGATTTTTCTATGCGTTTAAACTCTGCCAAACCATATGAGAACGTATAAAAAAGAGTTTGATGGAGTTTAGGTATCGTAGACAGAGTTCGAGAAAGAACGATTTAAGAACACATCACCAGCGCCATCTTTTGGTAATCAGTAGAAACATGGATTCTTCTCTAATGTGGTATAGTGGCGTTGAGGACAAATTAAACAAAAATATGCGAACCGATTTTATTGAAACTTTCCAATATTGTTGTTTATACCTCAGAGTAGGATATAGCGTGCCGTTTTTTTAGATATAATTACTTCAGAGGGTGGAATAAGGAACCAAAGATTGTATGGGACTTAATTTTTTTTTTTTAAATAGAAACTTGAAACTTCGTAGATTGATTTTATATCAAAATATTAGAAAACTAATTTCTGCGTTTTTGAAAATTCATTCCCTAAGGGGGTCAAAAAACGTTTGAGAATTTGTATGAAAAAAAAACGGTCACCCATCCAAATATTGACTTCTCTCGACGTTGCTTAACTTTGGTGATTGTTGCGAAGTGTTCATCGCTATTAGACTACATATACATATTATAGGCAAGTAGTTTCTGAAGGTTACATTATCTTTTAATGATTTTTATAATTACAATAACAGTGTTTTTAAAATAAAACTGTACTGTTTACTTATAATTACAATATCAGTGTTTTTAAAATAAAAATGTACTGTTTACTAGAAGGCGACATATTTGTATAAGTCAGCTACTGATCACTAGAATCAGAGGATATTTTGCACAGATTCGAAAGAATGGGTCAGATCAACAATGATCTCTGTTTAAATGAATCGCTGCGCCTAATAGAAGACAAAATATTATCAATATCCGGAAAGAAACTTTCCGACTTTGGTATGCCCACGCCAGAGCGTAGAGAAGGGTTGTCAAATGATTTGATTAGAGAGCTCAGCTACGATACCAATATATTGGACACTTACGTAAGAGAAACTGAGTCACGTCTACTACCCGAGCAAAAGGAGATATATCATAAAGTTTTACAACGAGTTGTAAGTGGGAAAAGTGGTATTTTCTTTCTTGATGCGCCGGGCGGCACAGGCAAGACTTTTTTGCTTAATTTGCTCCTCGCAAAAATTCGCAAAGACAAACATGTTGCATTAGCTGTGGTTTCCTCTGGAATCGCTGCAACATTATTAAGTGGTGGCCGAACAGCACACTCAGTTTTCAAGTTACTTCTTAATTTAGCAAGCGAAGAAAATCCAACTTGCAATATTAGCAAGAGTAGGTAGCGCCCGCGGCGCCCTATTGCAACAGTGCAAACTGATTGTATGGGACGAATGTACGATGTCTCATAAGCGAGCTATTGAGGCGCTCGATCGTTGTCTGCAAGATATGCATAGCAATCGAACGTTAATGGGTGGTGTGGTTGTGTTACTGGCTGGTGATTTCAGGCAGACATTGCCTGTTATCGAGCGAGGCACTCCAGCAGACGAAATAAACGCATGTCTGAAAGCATCACGCGTGTGGACCAAGGTGGAAAAGTTCCATCTCACGACAAACATGCGAGTCCAGCTGTTTGATGATGTAGAGTCGGGTGCGTATGCTCAAAAATTACTCGAGATAGGCGACGGTCGATTAAAAAGTTGAAGGTATGATTCTATTCACCAACCAATTTTGTCATGTTGTGGATTCGGAAGACGAGCTTATTGCTCAAGTTTTTCCGAATCTGCAACAAAATATTCTGGATGAAAATTGGTTGTGTGAAAGAACCATACTGGCACCAAAAAATGAGACAGTATCAAAAATAAATAAAAAAATCTTGGAAAAAATATCAACCGAAACAACAGTGTACAACTCCATAGATACAGTAATGACATCCGACGACAGCACCAGTTACCCGGTTGAGTTCTTAAACTCTCTGGAGCTATCCGGGGTACCTTCCCACAAACTCGAATTAAAAGTAGGCGTACCCGTAATGTTAATGCGCAACTTAGATGCACCAAAATTGTGCAATAACTTTAAACGACTACAGTTCCCTTTAAAAGTAGCGTTTTCAATGACAATTAACAAATCGCAGGGTCAAACCTTAAAAGTAGCGGGATTACATTTAGGCACGCCATGTTTTTCCCACGGGCAGTTGTATGTAGCTTGCTCACGTGTGTCTAAATCTAAAAATCTACATCTTACAATATAGTTTATAGAAGTATATTGGAATAAGTAGCAGCGGCGAAGCGGCCAACTTATTTTTTTGTTTCAGTAGTTTTGTAAGCTTTTCTCTTAGGTGCTTTATTGTCTGACAATATACTAGGTAAGCAAAGTAATTTTTTTAGTTTTAATTATGAATAGCGTGAAAAAGAAAATAATCTCTAGAGGGGGTAAAATAACAACAATTTGTGTAGTGAAACGAATTCTACGCGGACGAAGTCGCGGGCAAAAGCTAGTTGATTTATATACCCATGCCGAATAACAGTTTTGTTTTGTTTTGTTTTTGTTTATTTGGGGCATCAACAGCATTACAGGAAAATATTACAAAGCTTAAAAGCTAATAACAAAGCCAGTTATAGATGTCCACCGAAATACAGTGAATGGAAAAGAACGTAAACACAGAGTAATTTAAGAAACGAACTAAAAAATTAAATCTATAACATGCTCGGTAAATACAAAATATCATGTGTGTGTGTGTGTGTGTGTGTGTGTGTGTGTGTGTGTGTGTGTGTGTGTGTGTGTGTGTGTGTGTGTGTGGGTGTGTAGGTGTGTGTGTATAGGTGCGAGGGAAAATGTATATATTTGTAAAAAGTGATAGTCGGAATATTAACTTTAGTTATAAGTATAATAATTATTAGCTTATTTTTTCTGCAGTGATCCTTATTCCTTATTCCTTATCCTTTGTCCTTTAATAACAGATTAACTCGCGTCTTAAGAGTAGGTTTGGTGCAATTGAATAAGTCGATAGTATTAAACTTTTTATTGTAATTTCCTAACATACGAATTAGAGGCGAATTCTGGGCATAATTTGTGTGCACAACTGGTATACTGAAAAGACTGCGCTCAGTGTGCCGAGTTCGAATTGCAGGAACGGAGAATTTAATTTCCGCAAGCAGCTCGGAACTGTCAATGCGTCCAAATAAAATGTCATGCAAAACCGACATATCAAGCGACAAGCGCCTACTTTCAAGGCTCAAAAGATGGTGACGGCTGCACATTGACTCGTAGGACGTATCCCACTTTCTGAGCCGAAAATTCAGGTGTCGAAGAAAACAGCGCTGAATTTTCTCTATTTTCTCTTTATGAGTTACATATTGAGGGGACCAGATACAACTGGCGTATTCTAGTATGCTCCTGACATAAGAATTATAAATAACTTTAATACAACTTGTATTATTGAACTCGCTGCAAACCCGGACAACAAAACCTAGGTTTCTTTGAGCACGGTTCACGATGTTATCAATGTGTTGGTCAAAAGTTAGCTTCGCGTCAAGGAGTACACCTAGGTCCCGTATCAAACTTACACGTTGTATTACTTCATCTCCGATTTTGTACTGAAAAATGACAGGAGACAGACTACGGGTAAAGGAGATCTGTACGCATTTTTGAGCGTTTACGTTAATACGGTTTCTGATATAATATATAGATAGTCGATCAAGATCATCTTGCAGTTTGATGCAGTCTTCCGGCTTTCGCACATCTAAGAAAACTTTTTTGTCGTCGGCATACATCAGAAAGTAGGAATTTTGAAACACTGTATAAATGTCATATAGATATGCGTTATACAACAGAGGACCCAGATGTGACCCCTGTGGGACTCCCGAGGGAATACCCACAAAGTCCGACCTGCAGCCAGCAAGTACAACCGCTTGGCTTCTATTTGAGACATATGAGCAGACCCACCTAAAAACATCACCGCGTAAACCCAACCAATATAATTTGCGGAGCAGAATGATGTGATCCACACGATCGAACGCTTTTTCGAAGTCTGTGTAGATCACATCAATCTGCTTCCTTTGTTCCATGTTCCTAAGAACGAAATTACTAAATAGTAAAAGGTTCGAAACTGTTGACCGCCCTTTTAAGAAACCGTGTTGTTGGGAAGGAATGCCTTTGTTTAAAACATTATATATATTATTTAAAATTATTTTTTCAAAAGTCTTACTGAATTGATTTAATATTGATATGGGACGGTAATTTATTATTTTAGTTTTCGACCCTTTTTTGTGAATGGGCACAATCAGCCCTTCCTTCCATTTATTTGGAACTAAACCCTCAGCTAAGGACTTATTAAAAAGTATAGAGAGCGGTAAACCAAGGCTCGATGCACAGTTTTTAATAAAAAAAGGTGGTATCCCGTCGCTTCCTGCACCGCCGTTAGCATCGATCTTTGACAAGGCTCTAGTTATATCCTCAGGTGAAATAATTATGGAAGATACTGATTCACCATTATCACAGAACGGAGGTGGGAGCGGATAGTCAGGGTACAGACTGAGGGGTTTACTAAATACGGAGCTAAAGAACTTACCAAATTCTGCACATATATCCTCATTCCTATCCAGCGTGTTATTCAAGTTCAACAGTTTTCTAGGTTCGAAGTCCCCTGATTTCTTCTCCAAAACTTGACGTGTTTAAGTTTTTTTTTATTAAAAACCAAAGAAAGGCTTTGGCCGTGGACCTATGTTTTCCTTTTTTTAAATAATCTAGTCAAAATTGTTTTCTGGATGTTTGAACACAGCGGAAAATCTGGTATTTTTCTTAGGTTTTTGAAGGTTAATATCTCTTTTAAGAACGAATTATGAAAAAAAGGAAAGTATAAGAACATGTCAATAGTAGCCATAGATTTATGGAAAAAAATATTGCTCTACTGCCATTATCCTGGGAGAAAACAGGGGACTACGTTTCTATGGAAAAACGGCCCTTGTTTTTCCTCTTAAACGCCAATTTAGAATATTTTTATTAGAAAATAGTTTTTACTGTGTTACTTAATGACTTTATGAAAATGAAATATGTTTCACATTGCACATTGATTTGTATGTGTATTCGTTGGTTTTTAATGTAGTGTGATTGTTATGTACAGTCGAGGTCAAAGATATGTTTACACTTTTGCACCTTATTGCCTTGTAATAAGGTGCAAAAGTGTAAACATATTTTTGACCTCGACGTACAATGTCGAACTTTTTTGGGATGCCTTACTTGCCATCTAAAAATTTGGCAACCAGGACAAAACGCGTGAAAACCCCGGATTTTTTTAGATTTTGGAGCCCAGACCCCGGAGATGTCAACGGGTTTCTAGGAAACTTACTAAAACGAAACGTACTTATAATAAAAAAAACAGTTTAAAAGTCAAGACTTCAAATTTTTAAACCCGGACTACAAATGAAACCCCGCCCGGACGCTCCCCGGACGCTCCCCGGACGCCTTTTAAACTAGGACAAATCCGGGGAAACCCGGACGGATGGCAACCCTTAGCCTTATTATAGTATACTTAAATTAACTTAGTATATGATCGACGATCGAGTGTAAATCGACCCAGAATAATTTATTTTGTATTTTTTTTTTCAGTTTATCCTGTCAAATTAATTGTATTTTTACAAGCTTTTATTTACTTTCACCTGTCCGTTGTCTGTCTGTAATCAAATCCTGCAAGTTTTTGATCCACTTCCCGGTTTCCGATCGAGTTGAAATTTTGCACGAATATGCAATTCGCGTGACAATACAATATTAAGATGACGTGGAGCTGATCTGATGATGGAGCTGGAAGGTGGCCATAGGAACTCCGTAATAAAACCACATAACCCCACCGAGTTTGGGCTCGTTAGAATCGTCTCAATGAGTAGTTGATGACGGTATACAGAAAAGTACAGTCGGCAATAAAAGCTTGTACCAAAAATGATTTTTTTGACAGAAACTTATTATATTATGAAATAAAGAAATCTAATCTTTGAATCCAACATTGCATTTTTAGTTCATTTTTTTTACCTACTTTTCTTAAAAACTGTTGATTTGGTTTTGACTATCAGTCAAGTCAACATCCCTATTATCTTTATGAATGGCAGCTTGTGTGCACACCGAACAAACATACACGTCAACACGTCAGTATATAGCACATTTACGACCTAATGAGATGGAAATTACGTTCGAGTACAAATAAGGTTCGGAACTCACCTTCAATTTTCTCACGGACAAACCTGGACTACTACGGTACTATTAATGTTATGAATAGAAAACCTTCAAGAATTCGATATAGATAGGTACTGTGCTCTACACATAGTTAACTAAAAATACATGTATACTAACACCTATTATAAAGAGGAATTTGTGTGTTTGTGTGTAGGGGGTAATTTATGAAATATTTTTCTCACTATTATATGACCTTCCGGGTGGATATACGCTATATTTTATCCCACATATTGACCTGCCTTCTTTGCAATAGGTACAAACGCCAACACACTACCTGACGATCCTGTATTTATATTGAACCTTATTACAATATGCATAAAGTGGCAAAAATGCCTCTACTTCCTTACGAATAAAAAGACTTGTAAAGTATAAATATACGGAACTATTTCATTGATCGAATTAACGGAGGTAGTCCTCGAGACACAAAACCGGCTGGCACTGTCAAGTGTCACGCCATTATACAAGTCCAAGCCATTGACCCTTCACTGTCACATTAATGCGACAGGTCACAAATGGATCTCGGATTTCGTAGGATACGTATTCGCGAATCGCGCTCTTTAGTGAAGTGAGGAATGCGTAATATTCCATGACGCTGTGATGATGATCACAACAAGGCTGTCCACCATTTGTACTAAAATGGTACGCAAATTCTTCGCACACACTATCAGCCCCCCTATCCTATAAGACGCTGTCAACACCAAAATGCCCTTAAGGCGCCGTAGGTTCAGCGAAGTTAAGCGAACAGAGTTTTTGAAACAATATAATGCGTCTGTTTATAATAGTATTGTTTCAAAAAATTACGAATAGTAATCTTGAGGCTTTTCTGCAGGGAAATCAGTGCTTCGAAACATGACTAAGCAAATTTCGCTCGATAGAAAAAGATCACGAACATAGGTCTAAAACACACAAAAATACACTTAAAATATTCGTAACAAATTATGCACATAAGCTATAAATATTAAAATTGCTTCTAAAAATCGGCAATATCACGTTTGAGGGAAATCAGTGTTTACATTTTTATTTAATTAAAGGGCCAAAAAATTAAAATTAAAAAACATGATATCCGCGCTTCCGAGCACGCACTTCCATCTCGCTCACGCTTATGCCCAGTGAGAGGGAGAGAAGACCATGAACCTACGGCGCCTTAAGGATTTTGGATAGCGCGCGCACACTGTCTATTTGTATCGGAGTAAACGAGAGCGAGTGTTACTGGGCGGCCCGGTTATTGAAGATCATCATCCTCCTAGCGTTATTCCCGGTAGTGGCCCTAAAAGAGCCCGGAGTCCGCTCGCCGCTGAAGATAATATTACATAAAAATTGAAATAAAAAAAGGGTGGATTATTTGTGAAATATGACTCGTTAGCGGTTTAGGTATGAATATGTTGACTTCATATTTTAATTGCAGACCCATACGTCAAAACAATAAAGACATAGAACCGTTTAATATGATTTTAAGACCAATCTTAACAATTATTTTCTATTGAGCCGATTTCGTCCAATTATGTATCGAGCCCGTCCACGGTCTTTGAAATATGGTGAATATTAACATATATTTTATTTGATGTGCTAGACTGGAACAAATAGTTTTTCTTAAAAAACTGCTTAAATAACATCAATTTCACCAAATTAGGTCATGTCTCAACGCTCACCCACAAATATTGACACCGCGATAAATCAAAACCCACTTGTATAATCTTTTCAGTAAGTGTAGGTAGAGGAATAGGGGGGGCTGTACCGTAGCAGCGCTCGCAGCTTCGCTCGCGTGTCAGGGTCAGGTAATCTAAGCGACGCTGCGAGATTAAATATAGCCTTCAAGCTTCTGCCCCCCTTTTCACTCTCTTATGGGGATGTTTTCCGGGATAAAAACTATCCTATGTCATTCTCCGGGACTCAAGCTTTCTCTATACCATATTTCCGCGGTTTCAGAGTGAAGAGGTAACAGACAGACAGACGGATATTAATATAGATGTCCATCCAGAAAGTCCATTCTCCTTCCTTATTATGTCCTTACTAGCTTCCGCCCGCGACTTCGTCTGCGTGGACCCGGGATAAAAACTATCCTATATTTTAATCCAGACTATAAACTATCTTCGTGCAAAATTTCATCCAAATCGGTTGAGCCGTTTAAACGCTTGATTGAGTAACAAACATCCAAACATCCAAACTTTCGAATAATATTAGTAGGATAGTCCTTATTATGTTAAAGAATTTGCATGAATAGACTGCCGTTCCCACAGTCAAACTGTTAAGTACTAAAGTTTTGTGGGGTTATGTTTAATTTTTAGTATTAATAAATTGTACAATCTCACAGAGTTTTCTTCTTTATTATTAGTACCTACTTATATGCGCGTGAGTGCCTGTTGCTTGATTGTTTTACGTTGTCATCAAGGCCGATAATAAAAAAACATAATAAGGTTTACCCCGTGTTAAAATGGAACATACACCCATATAATTACATTAGTTACGTGACGAATGGCATTCTTTACAATATTTACCAACATTATGTAGGTATAAACATCCTTTTTATTCGTGGAGAATGAGATTCGGTGCGGCGGTGTAGTCGACACCCGCCTTTCAAACGTTTTAGTAAGGCGTGAATTATACAGAGACGGCGTAAGGTGAAGGCGTGGCGCAGGCGCAGCGCAGGGGACCGATTTTTGACTTTCGAGCGCTCGACTCTTTCACTCGAAAACTGACAAAAAATATGAAATGCTATTTTGAAATAGCGATAGAAAATTGAAAAACGAGTGGTATTGACAACTCGTAATTAATTTAATTATATTGGTAGGTAGTAAGTGCCTGCCATTTTGACACTACAAACGTATTTACTTTTATTTGATTTTGGCCCAGGCGTGTTGCATGTATAAGGTCCGTTAGTGAATTAGAGCCTTATCACACTTGCGATTTCCAAGCGTATTTTGTCTGAAGGCGATCACGCAGCGTGTTCGCCGCGACTGATAATTGTATAGAAAACACGCTCGCAAATCGCAAGTGTGATAAGGCTCTTACACTCAAGCGGCGCGGTGTCTACGCCGCGTCGCACGTAGCCTACGTAGGTACATTTTGTATCAAAACATTTTGAGGCGACATTATGCCTGCGGCGCTGCCACGGCGCTGCGCCTGCGCCGCGTCTTCACCTTACGCCTTAACCCCTCGTATGCGGATGTCAAAAATTGCTGATCAAAATATGACCTTGAGATTGGAAACTGTAGGTTCAAATGCTTGGCACGGATCCGTGTCTAAGCATACGACGGGTTAAAGTCCATTCATAGCTTTAAATTAAAACTCCGGATACATACATTTAAAGTACAAATTGGCCGTTGTATAATTATTACTAAAAAATAAAATAAAAAATCTGTGGGTAGACAGGTACTTTACTATTTCCACAAGTACAATGAAACGACAGTAGGCTACTTACTTGTTTTATTGCTACATAACACATGACACATGATGAATGCCTTTTTTTGTATAAGGGCTTGTCAATAAATTACGTCATCGTTTTTTGTAGATTTTTGATCCCCTCCCTATCATCATCCTATTATTACTTGAAATGGACCCCCCGCCTAATAAAATCGGCTTCGGAGGCAGTCACTACCAACTAGGCCACAGAGGTCGTCAATGTTGTATGTTGCTCGTGTTTTAAATCACTCTAGTGATACGCTTTTTTGTGTAACAGGTACCTACTGTAAAGGCAGCACGAAAAACAAATTAATTAATTAAGGTTCGTAGGTCGATAAACATGTATCACACGATTTATCTAACTCGGAAGATAAAAATACGCACCTTTGATTGTTTTGTTATGCTACGGAGCCTAGCCTAGCCAAACGGTGGGAGGCCGTGGGCTTGAATCCCAGCGCGTGACAAATGAGATTTCCAGAACTTATGTACGGAATATTTGTGTCAGTACGAAAAGCTGCATATACTTACTTGCGAAGAAATTCAAAGATGTAGTGAAGTCCCGCACCAGGCCAGAGTGGGGACTTGGGGACTACTGCCCATTTCCTCTCATGAGAGGCGGGCTGTGCCCAGCTGTGGGACGTTTGTAGGCTGATGATGATGATAAAACAAAAAAAGACAGTGACAGTGGATACAAAGACATATCACATGATTTATCGTTTGTCGCGCCCTTATCGACTGACCATCTTAGCTGGGTATCTTCTTCTTCGTCGTGGCACTCTTGACAGAGTGGTCGTGGTCATCATTTCAGGTGTTGGTTGCATGCTTCACAACACGCCACTATTCCTCTCGCCTTCCTTATGCTTGCGTGGAGTGCATCTACTGCAGCATTAATCTGTCTGTCCGTCCATTGGTGACCTACCTCGCGGGCTAGTGCCCGCCATTGCAGCCGCGTAGCAGTGGGACTTATATTGTGTTGTGGCGGATGATGAGATAATGATGATCCGGCACTGTACCTAAGACATGATTTATGTACTCTATACTAATATAATAAAGAGGAAAAGTCTGTAAGAGTGTAGCTTTGTAAGCTTAGCGGATAATACGGAAACCATTATCCGATAAAAACAATCTCTCACGGCTTTCACCTAATCGGGAATATCGGAATACACTGTACACTTGAGAACAAGAACCTTTTTGGATCACTGAGCCAAAATAATTACCTAGTTTTAGTTAGTCCTTAACTTTCGGCAACAAGTTAGTAACAAGTTTTGTTATCCCGTATCTGTGGGGCGTGGCGCCAAACATACTCGCCTGTAGGCAAACTCTGAGCTGATCTGGCTTACTTTAACATAAATCTCCCGGCTCATGCGTCATAAAATAAGCTAGCCAGTGGGAATTGAGTTGCATAGACGCCTCGCTAACTGTACCCATGAACGTGTTTGTAAAAGCCCGCACACGCTACTGATGACTTGATGACAGTCTGCGCATATCTTTCTAAGTTCTAGTATCAATATAATGAGCCCATGTTCAATAAATAAGCCTTTCCGCGCGTCTCGGGGTTATGTAACGGTTTACTATTCGCGCCAAGTCATGAGCGGGAGCGCTTCGAAGAAACCGTGATAGCGAGCTCGCAGACTAAAGGCCGTAACGCGGTGTGGCATGTCTTATGAAGAGTCATGCATTACAACGCAGAGGAACGTGCATGTGCACGGGCATGTCTACGCATAGCTCTAGCTCGGCCAGGGTGAGTGTTATAATGAAACAGGTCAGTCACACGCTAAGGATAAGTGTTTTATCCACTAAACCAGGGGTCGCCAAACTACCTGGCCCGCGGAAAAAGAAAGATCGGGAGTGCCGGCAGAAGTGAAAACTTGAATATTAACGTTGTGCATTTTTGATATTTTGGAATGGTTAGGGACGACCCCTGTAGCCTAGTTGGTAGTGACCCTGCCTACGAAACCGGAGGTCCCGGGTTCGAATCCCGGTAAGGGCATTTATTTGTGTGATGAGCATAAATATTTGTTCCTGAGTCATGGATGTTTTATATGTATTTAAGTATTTATTTATCTATATAAGTACGTATATCATCGTCTAGTACCCATAGTACAAGCTTTGCTTAGTTTGGGACTAGGTCGATTTGTGTAAGATTGTCCCCAAATATTGATTTATTTATTATTTATTTATAATTTTGCACGAGTTGCTTTAATTGGGGACGGGATAGCTGTCAATTCATACACATGTTTACGGTATACGGCAAAAATAACGACTCTATTCTCAAACTAATCACGGTCGAGTAAGCGTGATTATTCCACTAGAGCAGTGTGTGAGGAAAACAAAACACTAATAGCGTTGCTAGCCTCGCACACCGCTTCGCTACCCCGTCCTATCCACGAATAGAACGAGATGGCAAGAGATCGTTAGGCAATGCCAACGGGTCCCAACCTCTCTCCCTCATGAATCTCATGATCACAACTTCACACTTCTGGTAGGTCATCATCATCATCATCATATCAGCCGAAAGACGTCCACTGCTGGATATAGGCCTCCCCCAAAGAGCGCCAAACTAAGCGGTCCTGCGCCACCCGCATCCAGCGGACTCCCGCGACCTTTACCAGGTCATCAGTCCACCACGTTGCGCTTTCCGATACGTGGTCACCACTCGAGAACCTTTCCGCCCTAACGGCCATCGGGTCTACGTGCTATGTGCCCCGCCCACTGCCATTTAAGTTTAGCGATGTTTCTGGTAGGTACATACTTGCAATGAACTGTCCACTGCAGACTTTATTCGGCCAGTCCATCGCATTGCATCCCTTAAGCCTGCTGTACACACTGGGCCAACTTTGGCGCGTGAGCAGAAGGCAGCTATGCGTTAGAGGGAGAGGGCTATAATTCGATCTCTTTCGTTTGCATAGCTGCCTCCTGCTCACGCGCTAACGTTGGCCCAATGTGTACAGCCGGCATTATGAGGACACCGTAGCTGATGGCAGATGTCCAAACACGCTCACCGCTCGTCGCTCACACCAAATTCCCCATATCGCGACAGTATCGCGTTTTCGCGAACGCTCAGTGCCAGCGCAGCCGCCGCGGCCTATGAGCGATAACCGAACTCGCCTCGACACAATCAGCTTTGAACTTAGTGAGCTAAAGTATAAGGTTGATGTTTGAATGTTGTATACGCGGAAGCAGTGTTAGTGTTAGTGAGAAACAGGTGAGTTGATATTGTGAAATTGATTAAATTTTAATGGCTCAGAAAACTAAACAATTTTGCATACTAAAATTATAATTGGGTCTATCAACTATTTCTTGTTGCGATTCTGTACCGCTAGCGAGGAGACAACATGACAGGGTTTCTTAGAAAAAAAATGACACAACATAGACCTGCAACATAGCCCAATAAAAAAAGGGTTAAAAAATTTAACATTCATCTGTTTTTAATCCATTAATCCACGGCTTAAAAAAGTGCCTCAGGAGACGTAGTATGCTAATAATATCCTAAGTCCTTTTCCTCTCTCATTAGGCCTGAATTACACTCGCGCGGCCTGCGGTAGCGGCCAATAGTAAATTTGACAGCTAATGACAAGTTTATTATTGACCGCCGCGTCCGCCGCGCTAGCCTGAGAGGCTTTAGGGATAACTGGTAGTCAAAACAACAACTTTTTTTGAAACTCAAAAACGCTCTGTATAGAAACAAGAATAAGTAATTTAATTTTTACTGTTATTAAGATGATTCTAACGACGACGCCTCAAATAGTTACAAACCGTTAACCCGTTAGCTCGAAGTGTTCCCAAGAAAAAAAGCGGCCAAGTGCGTGTCGGACCACGTACAAAGAGGGTTCCGTGCCTATTAAAAAGGTCGTATCGTTACTGAAATCTTATGGCACTTACGTCCTTTTCTTTATGGAAGGCAGTTTTTTGAAATATCTCAAAAACCTTTGAACCGATCTTGTTCAAAACAATTTTCGCTGAGAGACTTTAATAAGTTCTATGAGCATGATTTTTTCCATATTTTTAAAATACACGGTTCAAAAATTAGAGGGGGGGGACACAATTTTAGTGACTTTCGAGGCGATTATCTCCGACTCTATTCACTTAATCAAAAAAATTGCTGAGAAACCTTATATTTATTTTGAAAGGCCTATCGATTGATGTGCCACACGTGGGCTTGCAATGAAAAAAAAACGACTTTCATATTTATGTATGGGGTGCACCCCTAAAAAAAAATATTTTAGTAATTTAGTTACAAAACTATGTAGCGGTTAACAAAATACACCTATCCTCAAAATTGTATTCAACACCTTATAGTTTTCGAGTAAAATGCCTGTGACATACGGACGGACAGACAGACAGACAGACAGACAGACATGACGAATCCATAAGGGTTCCGTTTTTTGCCATTTGGCTACGGAACCCTAAAAACACATGCCTACCTAAGTACTTGAGTTTATCGTTCTAGTGGAAATGGGAATAGCTCCCTGCCGAGGTTTTCCCGTCTCGGGAACCCCTAAGTAAGTACCGCAGTATGAAGGTCTTCAAAAAAAATAAGCGCAAATTCTTAAAATAATCCTACTAATATTATAAATGCGAAAGTTTGGATGGATGGATGGATATACGTTCCAATTAATCTCAAAAACTACTGGACGAATTTTTATGAAACTTTCTAGTTGTGTACCTTATACATATATCAGAATAGAACATAGGCTATAATTTATGTCAAATTTCATCCCTTTTAGGGACGAAAAAGGGTATGAAACTTTGTATGGAGACCAACAAACAGCGTGAAATGAGCGTTGCTAAATGTAATATATTTATTAGTCACTAGATGGCGCTAGATGTATTTCTTAATTCGTTCTTTATACATATTGTTGTATTATAAATGCAGAAGTAAAGTGTGTCTGGTCTGTCGGTCTATATGTCTGTATGTCTGTTACCTCTTCACGTTTATACCGCTGAACCGATTCAGACGAAATTTGGTATAGAGATAGTTTAAGTCCCGGGGAAGGACATAGGATAGTTTTTATCCTGAAAATCATCGCCTTTAGGGGTGAAATGAGGGGTAAAAAAATTGTATGGAGCTACGATATAAACGAGTTCCACGCGGACGCAGTCGCGGGCAGAAGCCAGTAAATAAATATTAGGGGACAATCTTATACAATTCGACCTTGTTCCAAACTAAGCAAAGCTTGTAGTATGGGTACCAGACGACAATAAACATACTTATATAGATAAATAAATACTTAAATACATAGAAAACATCCATGACTCAGGAACAAATATTCGTGCTCATCAAGTCATCACGCAAATAAATGCCCTTACCGGGATTCGAACCCAGCAAGAGGTCCTTGCTTCGTAGGCAGGGTCACTACCAACTAAGCTACAGCGGTCGTCATTCGAAATTTTGAAAATAACCTGAGTTGCGAAGTTTCTTTATGCTGGCTGTACACATTGGGCCAACGTTGGCGCGTGAGCAGGAGGCAGCTATGTAAACGAAAGAGATCGAATTATAGCCTTCTCCCTCTAACGCATAGCTGCCTTCTGCTCACGCGCCAACGTTGGCCCAGAGTGTACAGCAGGCATTACGTCTTTTCACCAACGTGGTATCGTAGCTTGATAAACAGTAGGTACCCTCCCTTCTTCGAACGAGCGAGCGAAGCGAACGAAGTTCTATGCTTCAGCTTGGGCCGAAAATCGTTTGTCTGTCCGTTGTCTGTCCGGCTGTTCTCTATTTCGCAACCGATTCTCGTAAAATTTTGGGAGCTGGTTCGTTAATTATACCTATAGATTTTTTAATAGTCGATTCACTTTTCCAAAACTCTTTTTATTATTATTATTCAGGTTCGCTAATTCTACAGCTCACAGAGCCATTACTTGCCCTGAAACCATAATTATGGAAGTAGCTAAAAACCAGCTACTTCCATCATTTGGATGAGTGTAAGTTTGCCAGTCTCGGTTATTTTTTCATATTAATGGCAATTTTGAGGTTATTTTTTTGGAATCTAATTATGGTTTCAAGTATAGACAAGTCAATATTAAATATCTTACCAGTTACTACACTATCTTTAGTACACATTATCCTAGACAGATATGTATGTCCAGCAGTGGACATCTTCCTGCTGATTTGATGATGATGATGACGAGATGGGGCAGATATGGTAACTTATTGGCCCGAGGTATTTCAGCACTGATGGATTTTGGTACAATCGCCAATTTCCAGAGGTCTGGGTAAGATGTCATACATAATAAATAGAAGGTTTGTAATTTAATTAGGTGTAGTTTTTATAGGTAAAAGTGCGAGGGACGAATGCTTTCTGTGCGACTGTAGAATAATAAGTAGGTATAGAACTAAGTAATCAATCACCCTTGTTCCCAGCATGGCTATCACAAGACGGCGCGCGAGCTCTCTCGATTTTTCTCACTCTATCCGTCTCTCTCTTATTAGAACACTTAGAAAGAGAGGTATGGTGCTGGAAGTTAAGTCGGCCCCTAGTATGGGATGCCACATGTGTGGATATCCTTGCCCCGTCCCATCTTTCTGGGACTTCGACCAGGGCTGGGGCTGCCGCTAACACAGCTGAAAACCTCAAGCGGCGCCAATATACAGCCATTGCTTCTGGCTGCATGTTTTAGCCGTTTGGGGTTGAAACGCTTGGGCGGTTGGTGGGGCCCTCGCAGTGTTCAAAGAGCTCGCGAAGCGTAGTTGTAAATATGTAGTTTTGTTATTGTTTTGTTAGTTTATAGTAGGATGTACATAGTTAGGATAGTATTATTTTACAATTTCCTTATCTACATTGGTGAAGTAATCATTACTAATGTATAGATACTATTTTTATATTTCCTCTTTATAATATTATAATATTATAATATTATAAAGAGGAAATGTCTGTGAGATTGTAGCGTTGTAAATTTGCATGTAGGCCGTAGGGGGTAAACACTGGAGCCACTAATCCGGTTAAAAAACACTGTGTACGAGTAGGTAGGTATAGAAGGAACTTTCTAGTCGAACAAAGGCTATTTTCATCCCGTAGGTATGCGTTCTTTGCAACACACGGGCAAAGCCGACGGGCAGCTAGTAATATAAGAAAGAGGAAATGTCTGTGAGATTGTATGGGGATATTACTCCGGAATCCGAAATGTCTTTCACCTGTGTATAGAATGGATTTTCTGGACGAACATACTTATGCTATTTTTTAGAGATGTACCGACTAGTCACCGACTAGTCGGGAAAGCCGACTATCCGGCCTCATTTGTAGTCGGCGACTAGTCGGCAAAATGTGCCGATTAGGCGGCACTTTATGGATCACAGGAAAACGAGACAAAAAATAAGTAAACTGCCATTTTTTACCATTCGTTTTAAATATTACTCAAATACACATTTGGTACTTTGAACGCATGCAGTCAGCTGAGACAGCGCGACGGCAAAGCGAAACGAAGTTTCCCGATTGCATTGCACCCGAACTTAGCCGAAGTCCACAATCGGCCTAGCCGACTAGTCGGCCAAACTCGCAGGTTTTCCTGTGTTCTTTGGAATAGGCGGGCGCGACCGCGCAGGCAGCAAAGTTACATAAATAATAGCGTCAAAATAATGAGTCGATGTCCATAAAAGTTGGTATCATCATCACATCAGCCGAAAGACGTCCACCGCTGGACATAGAGCTCCCCCAAAGAGTGCTCAAGTGACTGGTCCTGCGCCACCCGCATCCAGCCGACTCCCGCTACCTTTACCAGGGCATCAGTTTATCTTGTCGGGGGTCTACCGACGATGCGTCTTCCGGTGCGTGTGGTAGCCACTTAAGAACCTTTCCGCCCCAACGGCCACCGGTGCTACGTGCAATGTGCCCCGCCCATTGCCACTTCAGTTTAGTGGTTTGGAGGTCCGGAGGAGGGAGGTTTAGGGTTTCGAAGGTATTCGATAAAAGTTAGTATGCGCGGTGCCTATTAATTACCAGTTTGATGAGCACCATCCCCTTTTCACCGAGTGTCGTAAGTCTCGGCTTTGGTAATAGGCTTGAAATGTGCTCTGGGCGATAGGTTAGAAAGCACTGCAATTAACAATACCTTCATTTTTAACCCTCTTATTCATGAAACTTAAAATGCCTCTGCTAAATAAAATGTGCTTTGTCTCTTTCTTGCGAATATAAATGTCAGTGACTGATAAAGACAAATGAATTTTAACGCCATTTTAGTTAAAATAGGATTGTAGGACGTTTATGAATACGGCCGTTAAGGTGAGGCATCTTGAGGAAATTACCACAAAGGTGTAAAATGGGGCTTCGAATTTCCTACTTTATTACGCGAAAACTACATAAAATGTGACAGTTTCTTCTTTAAATGATATTTGAAGATATTTGCTACAATTATATGAGGCCCAAAACACGATTTGATTCATTTGCCTCGATAGATTAGGATGGCAAAGTTAGCTCTGATTTTCCCGTTTTTTGGTAGCCCGAGTAGACAAAAACCTGAACCATTTTTTTGCTATTCAATTTTCAGTATTTTTTTGTATCCTTTTTTTCCTTATTATATGTGTGACAAGCAAGTGGGCTCCTTTTATTTTGAATATACATAAATCAGTAGAATTAAGCACATAAATACAAAATCACGCACAAATCGGACACGCATAAGTCACTTCCTTTCAATTTTAGTAGGCAGATGGCCATAAGACCTCGTACTGGAAGGACGTCTGTCGCGATTTATTCGTTTTGACAATAATTAAATACCAGCAATCTAAAAATAATACGTTTTTATGGAAAATTCATAGGGTGTTATGTGGATAGTTAAACGTTCAAAATAGATTTTCTGTCATTTTTGCTACAATAAAACCCAATATTACGCGGGTGGTTACCGGTCATTGTGGCACTCTTTGGGGGAGGCCTATGTCCAGCAGAAGACGTCTTTCGGCTGATATGATGACATACATATATAATGCATACAATATAAACTTACTTATGAATACAATTATCTTGTAGCCGTACAATCATGAGGATCATTAATCTTAAATAGTTAAAGAGATGCGTACGCTACTTGCGTTTAAAGGAGAATTTGCTCTGAACTTGCCTGACGGTAAGAGGGAGATCATTCCACAGACGAATAGCCTGAACAGCGAAGGAATTTAAGAGGAAACCAGTACCTGAAATAGGACAGAGAGTTTAAGACTCCTGACCCCGCATCATAATGCGATAAGTGACAAGATAGAGCGTCCGTCACTGGCTGACACCGTTCAATAGAACGAGACTGACGCTCTATCATGTCACTTATCGCGTGATAAGGCCGACCATGATACGGGGTCTGGATGTACCTAGCTCGCAACCAGGACGGGTGTAACAAACTCAAAAAAGATTATAATCAACCCCCACGATGCAAACGAGGGATTATAAGTGTGACAACTGTGACATGCGTTTCAAAAAAAATAAAAACCGGCCAAGTGCGAATCGGACTCGCGCACGAAGGGTTAAAAACACTAATATTATTAATTGTAAATTTTGATTCCACGAGAATCACGAGGTCTGTCGATTCTAATAGGACAAAAAATGTCCCAGTTTTTTCTCTAATTATGTTACTATTTTCCATACATATACAGGATGTTAACGGGGTCATGATCCGGAATGACAAAAAGCGAATAAGATGATCATACTGAACAACCTTTCCCATGGGACCAACCACGAAATCGCAAAAAAAAACCAGGTATTCCATACATTAACTCTCAATTAAATCGCAGTTACAGTTAACTCTTAATTGGCTCTTTTTTTTGCGATTTCGTGGTTGGTCCCAGTATGATCATCTTATTCGCTTTTTGTCATTCCGGATCATGACCCCGTTAACATCCTGTATAGCTATCCACGCCGTGGCCGGCGATGCCGAGCTAACTAGCTAGGGTCGCCATCGCCGGCCACGGCGGCGGCCACGGGCGTGAGCCCTGCTCCGCTATTCTGTAACTTGTTTTTAGCTCACCTCAACGCTCACCCACTAATATATCTTGACACCGCGTAGTAACTAAGCGTAGGTAGAAGTCTAGTTTCGTGACGGGTGACCGACGGGGTGAGCCGCATTAGCGCGTTGCGAATAACAGCCCAGATATGGCTTGCGAAGCCGAACCTACTTCGTATGAACCTACCTGCCTCCTACCTGCGGCAGCGGTTTTTCTAATTCATTGCGCGTGATCCCATCTAACCACAGTGCGTTGCGCGTCTCGACCGCGCAATGAACAGATAAAACGCTGCCGCAGGTCGCTTAAGAACAAAGTCGTGGCCACAAGGCGTAAAGCTGATCCATATACACTTTGTATACAATAGGAACGTTCAATAAATGATGTTAAATGATGTGTGGTGGGGGGGAAAGGACCCTTTCATCCTGTGGGTGTCGTAAGAGTCGTAATAAAGGAACAGGGTTAGAGTGTGTTGTGGGCGATGGGCTAGCAACCTGTCACTGCGATATCACATTAAGCCGATATTTTATGCTAAAAGTGGCACTGGAATATAAGTTTCATGTGCTCTGCCTATCCCTATTGGGAATGAAGGCGTGTATGTATGTATGTATGTAGGTACGTTCAATAACGTATGGAAATTTTGTGACACTGTCTTGCTCCTAGTGGTATGTAAATAGATTGCGATTCTGAGTAAAAATAACATAAGAGTTGCAGAAAATATCGCAAAACAATTCGGTATTTTTTTTGAGAAATGCTCTCACAGATAAGCATTTCTTATTGGACGTAATTTACAAGCGGCTTTTTAATCAAATTTCTTGGCTGGCGAGGTTCTTACGGTACGATTACTGTTAGTTAACCACTGAAAGATAGTTTGCCTTCATTTAATTTTCAACTTTTAATGCACAAATACCTAAAGCAATTTTCAGAATACTGTTACCCATGCACGTCTACCGATTTAGAAATAACTACTTAATTTGTATGAGGTTAAAGTTGAAAATTAAATGAAGGCAAACTATCTGTCAGTGGTAAACCCCAAATAATTCTACTGTAGCTATGTTTGTTGTTTCGGCAAAGAATAAATATTAAGTAGTACTACGTACAGAAGGCCTGCTTCGGTATGCCGAACGAGACTAAAACGTTCTGGCCATCCCTTTCTATCGCATGCAACACGCTGCGATAGACCGCGTGCGTGCCGTAGCAACGCTAACATACCGGCTGGGGCCAGTAGACATGTACTTGTGGCGGCGCGACGAAATCACGGAGTGAGCATGGTATAACAACACAGGTACTCTCTTCCGAGACTCGCGAACCACGTGACTGACACAAGCCTACGTCATCATGCTGTTAAATGCCGTTTGTGCACGTGTTTAAAATATGTATTGAATTTATGTAGGTATGTATATTTATATCTAAGTATTATGTAACGAAAGTGCAGCAAAGGTACATGCACATGTTATTCCGTTTCCGCTTTAGTTTGGAAATAATTTAATCGTATGCAATTAAGCGAATTAGCATTTCGATATCACCTTGACTTTGAATTGAGTACAGTCGAATTCTATTATAACATATATTTGGTTTATTATCGTTTCTACCAACTAATGTAATTAGTTAATTTAATGGTTTTACGTGTAAAAAAATTGTCGACTTTCACGTTTTATAGGTTAAAAGACAATAATCCTATAGTTGTGTTTACGATTATAAACAACTAAGTATTAGATTATACTATTTCTAATATAAAAAACTGCGTTTTTTTAAGTGTTTGGGGTCTTTTTTTATCGACAGACTGTGGGATTCCTAAATATAACAGAATATGTATTTAACGGAGATAAAAAAACAGGCTATCATAAATTAAAGTTTACGAACCGTAAAATGACTAGATTAGACTATATTGCTTATATGGCCATCCATAGAAAACATCCATGACTCAGAAAAAAATATTCGTGCTCATCACACAAATAAATGCCCTTACCGGGATTCGACCCCAGGACCTCTTGCTTCGTAAGCAGGGTCACTACCAAACTAAGCTAAAGCGGTCGTCAAACTTAATTTCAACTAAAGATAACATTGTCAAAAGTTTGAACATCACCACAAAGATTTACCAATGTAATCTCAGTGATTTGACAGGTAAATAACCCAGATCATAGGCAAATATTCCTGTTTACCGAGCACACAGCTTCTGTTATTCATTTCAGAAGACAATTCTGAAAGAACTGATAGGATTACACTGTACCAACCACTTGATTTAGTATCTTATTTTTTCTTATTAGTAATGTAATGACCAATAATGTTTTAATTAAAATTACTGTTTTGCTGCGCCCTATCCGGGTCCCCGTACTGTATACCTAGCATTAAGTTGCATGTGTTTGTGTACTTGGTTGCAAATAAATAAATCAAATGAAATGATTTCCTACATGGTTCGCTCCGGGCGCTATACCAACAAGTTAGAGAGTAGGTAATGAAATCTGCGGGCCTAAGGCGTGAATTATACAGAGACAGCGTAAGGTGAAGGCGCGGCGCAGCGCAGGCATGATGTTGATACCGCTTCAAGCAATTATAGACTAAGGTCTATTAAGAAAGGTAAGGCGTATTTATTTTATTAAGATATACCTACTTACTCAAGCGGCATGGTGTCTGCGCCGCCCAGCTAGAGTGTAATAATATAACAATACTAGCGACCCGCCCCGGCTTCGCACGGATACTATATTATCCATATAAACCTTCTTCTTGAATCACTCTATCTATTAAAAGAAACCGCATCAAAATCCGTTGCGTAGTTTTAAAGATCTAAGCATACATAGGGACAGACAGCGAAAAGCGACTTTGTTTTTAACCCCCGACGCAAAGAGAGGGGTGTTAGGTATAAGTTTAACGTGTCTGTGGTGTCGTAGCTCCCAAACGGATGGACCGATTTGAATGCGGTTTGTTATGTGTCATAGATGATTTTATCCCGAGTGTTCTTAGCCAATACTTAATCATAACCGGTCAGATTTTTTGGAAAATACAATTCAAACACGAGGAACAGGCACAAGAAAAAGAAATCATTATTTGGCTGTACAAGTGAGTTGTCGTTGACACCACTTGGTGCTTGGTACCCGGCGCGGAACCACAAAATACGGGTGTAGACTCGAAAATTATTATTAGGTACACCAAAAGAAAGAAGGCAAAAAAATATGCCTAGTGACGAAAATCCTTTTCAGATATCTCAAAGATTTACGAAGCTACAACCGTTTTGATATTGCTTGTTAGAAATAGAAAACGCAAACAGTTTGTGACGTCACAAACTGCGAGGTTGCCGCAGGGCGAGCCGCGCGCTCGGCAGGCCGCTTCGAGGGCGGCGCCGAACACGATGGGCACGGCACGTTGCCGTCTATTAGTGACGTCACTAACTACGAGCGTCATCGTTTCATATGAAGTTGCGTTTTGCGAAAAAGCGACAGAACATACCCCTTCTTAAAACTTAGGACACTTATAACTTCGTGATTATTTAACCTCTTGCGTTGCTTATTTCTCCATTTGACTACATTTTTAATCCTTTTTCGAGAAAATACGACATTATTGATTATTTTATTTAGTATCTACACCCCTAATAAAAATCAAGTCTGTGTTGTCTTTAAAAAACTTTGCTATTAACAATTACGCAGGAGTGAGTTTTGGATAGCAGTTTAAATGAATACAGATACACATTTTTAAAAGTATATTTTATTCGTCAACAATAACAACATTATCCATAATTTAAATATAATAAGTTTTATATAAATTAGGCACTACATCATTTATATAAAGCATTTGTAAAGAGATTCAACATAATATATAATTATCTAAAGTTTATCTTAGGTATTGCCTACTTTGCCCATGCAACAAGTCCGTGTATAAATATTGGTTTTTCAATGGCATTCCGCAAGTGATTTCCAAAAAAACCTAAAATATTTCTTTCACATACTAAAAGATGGTTTAATTAAATACAACTAGTAGGAAATTGCAATACTTGATCAAGTTTACTAATTTGACACACTAATTGCTGCACTAAATTTTGAGGCTGACTGCAGTCAATATTATCTATGCTTCTAATTCACTCAAAAATATCAATCTTTGAACACCGGCGAAAACGAGGGGTAAAAAAACTCACCAATAGCATCGCTGGCCTCGCTCGCGCAACGCTTCCTATTGTTCTCGGTACCAAATGATATTATTATAGCTTCGCCCAGGAGTGTTAACGTCAGTACATAGTGAGAGTTTCCATACTCGCGACAGCTCGCGTTTCGCAACAAATTATTTGATTAAATATTTTTTGTTTCGTTAAAATTTTACGTGAAAACCACGATCAAATTTTAAACGAATTGATACAGATAACAAATACATAGAAAAACAAACCATCATGGTCTCCTGCCACAAGACAGGACACGCACCTGCACTCCTTTATGGCCAGTACAGTGCTCTTCCAATTGAGCTACTCGGACATTGACTGATGAAGCGTATCTTTGCATCACATTTTCCGCCGCTACTACTAGCGACTTCTCTGTATTTTCTTGAAAGGCTCACAGGCTTTAGGCCACTCTAATGGGTAAGCTATGCGCTTGACCTCCTTATTCTGTACCATAAAATAATTAATAATTACATAAATCCAATAATTTAAATATGTTGTTTTCTTTCATTTTAATATCCCATTACAATGTGCCATTTGGAATTAACTCCGCCATTTGTACATTATTGGTTTGTGCAATAAAGTTTAAATAAATTAACGAAGATCCTACTCAGTCCCAGCGTTCGATAGAAAGGACCAAATATGACCAATGGTATTTTATTGTGACAGAATTGCATTTGTTATTTATTTATTTAAACTTTTTTATTTATGTTTCAATTGGTTTTCTTATTTTTTTATGGATCAAGCTAAAGAGAAAGTTAATTTAATGTCGTATCAAGAGCTCAAACACCTGTTTTACAGAGAAGAACAGAATAGAAGCCGGCTTTTTTTATGATGATAGATTTAAAACCAAACAAAATTCAGAACTATGATCGGAACTGCTAGCTTCAAATTAGATTGTATTTTTTTTTTGTGGGCACGTCAGGATTCAAGAGGATCGTGACGGTGTTGAGATATTTATGAGTGCATTAGCTTAGATATTTTTTCATTTAACTGTAAGTACCTAAACCTATAAATTACAAAGAACAAGACCTCTAATGAAACAAGGCACACAATACAAATTGCAAGCGTAACATACTAATCCTATGGAATCATTAAAATTATCACAGCACTATCACTAATAGATAGAAAAGCGAAAAAAAAAGCCTTTAAAATAATGTCGCACTATAGTAATAGTAGAGGAGATATACCCTTTGAACTTAATTTATTTAGCTCTTTGTCTCTTTTTGACATAGGGGTGTAGACACCAAATAAAATAATTTTCAGAGCAATGGTACGCGTTGCAGTGTTCAAGAGGCAACTGGATGGCTCGCGGTATTTGAGCTCCCGAAGTGTTGTGGAACCGCCCTGTGCAACCCGAACTGAGCCAACTTGGACTGGGGCGGAAATCCGATTGAATCAGCGGTTCCCTGAATGTGTACGTTGTTTATATAATGAAATTCTGTTTCAATTGAATACCTGGCGACAATTTTAGTTTTTTCGCGCCCCCAATTTTCGGCCCTTTCCAAGTCGGCTCAGTTTGGGTTGCACAGGGCGGTTCCACAACGCTTCGGGAGCTCAAATACTGCGTGCCATCCGGTTGCCTCTCCTCTCGGACATTGAAACTACGCGTCATTGCTTTAACTATAACCAATAATGTTGTTTTTTTCCCGAAAAAGGATTTAAAATACTGTCAAATGGAGAAAAAAGTAAAGCAGGGGTTTAAATAATCACAAAGTCTCCAAAGTTTTAAGAGGGAGTATATTCTGTCCCTTTTCCGTAAAACGCACCTTCATATGAAACGTGACGTCACGATCTGCGAGCGTCTTCTCTCTCTAACAAGCAATATTAAAACGGTTGTAGCTTCGTAATTCTTTGAGATATCTGAATGGAATTTACGTCACTGGGCAGATTATTTTGCCTTCTTTCTTTTGGAGTAATAATAAATTTTGAGTCTACACCCGTATTGTTTAGTATCTCAAAGAGATACTAACAAAGAACTGAATAAATCGAAATCCGTCTGTGTGGGGGAATTCGTATGACCTATCAACTATTATTTATCATATAGCTCCTGTATTATATCCCTTATTTATAAAGCAGACATTTGTTTTACATATTTCTAAGTGATACATCAGGCCCCGTAGCATGGATGGCGTTATCACGCGATAAGTGACAGGATAGGCGCGTCGTCTCGTTCTATCGAACGGTGTCAGCCAGGGACGGAAGCTCTATCCTGTCACTTATCGCGTGATAACGCCACGCCATCCATGCTACGGGGCCAGGAAAAACTAATTTACCGTCATTTCAACTATTACTACTTTGGTTGATTTGATGGTCGCATCCCAAGTAGCACACAGGCTGAATGTTTAGCAATAAGCCAGCCTTTAACAAGTATAAAGCTTTACTAAAGATATACAAGAGTTCTAGAGGAGACTCAAGACTGCACAAGGGAGAGATTTTCGAGTCTTGTACAGCCTTGATGCTGATTAAGCGCTGCAAAAGAGGGTAAAAATTTATCAGTTAATTCGGATGCTATTGTTCAGCTTTTAGTCGCAACTTATGCTCATAGCTGGTTAAGAAACCTTCGGCTGGTGTTAGGCTGGTTTATGAGGTCAATTATAAGCTCTTGTGCAGATATCGACTGCACAGGAGTCTCTAAGCATTATATCAGTTAATTCGGATGCTATTGTTCAGCCTTTAGTCGCAACTTTTGCTCATAGCAGGTTAAGAAACCTTTGGCTGGTGTAAGGTTGATTGTGAAGCGCCTTGTGGAGACGAAAGAATAACAAAGGAGTAACAAAAGACTTGGGGCTGCTTAACAAATCGACGCCATTTCGAATGGCCGATATAAACCATCAAATATTCAACAATGTATTTTTTTGCAAATATAAGACTGAAATCTCTTTATTGTGAGCTGATTTTGAGATTATTTTAGTAACACAACTTAACAAATCATAAATAATTGAGATTCAGACAGTATTCTTAAAAAAAATGTTATCACTCAACGTTACTCCCATGTAATTTTGTTTCAAAGGATTTAAGGAATTATCCTTAAATCCTTTCTATTTAAAAGGCGCATGAAAATTTTACTGTAAAATGAAATGTACATTCACAATAAAATTACCGCCGCACTCAAAATACGTTATATAATAACAAATGTTCGACTTATATTCTAGTAATAAATTTTGCAGCCGTCACAATATAAAACACTATTTACTTTTGATAGAAAGAGTCCACCATTGATTCTTGCAATTAATATTTGGTAGAATTATAATTTGACATAAGATGCACATAATATTTTGTTTTACCTTTATCCAGACCCAATCATTCTTAACCCTGAATAAAAGCATTACAAGCGCTGAATCGTAGAGCATAAGCTGCACAATCGAGCTGTTTAGGCGCTTAAATGCAGCGCTACACCAGCTATTTCTAAATCCTGTGCAGCCATTAAAGAGCTTAAGGCTGGGTAATTTGGGGCCTCTTTTGGCATTACAAGAGCTGTATATCCGCTGACACAGCCTTAGTTCAGCAAGCTTAATCAGCTTTAAGTTGTATAGAATGATAAATAAATGATTAATCCAGCTTCTATGCAGCTTATGTGTTACTTGGGTATGAGTATAATTTAAGTTAGGGTCAATAAAAATGGCCAATATGATGTTTATTTAACACAATGATAACTTGCTCAATTTATTGTGGCTGGGTCTGGGATACTTTGATAAAACACAATGATATAAACCAAACTAAAAATAATTTGAACGTAATCATCAATTTGATAAATATAGACGTCCACTGCTGGACATAGGCCTCCCCCAAAGAGTGCCACAATGACCGGTCCTGCGCCACCCGCATCCAGCGGACTCCCGCGACCGCGCGAAAAATGTAATAAATCAGCCTATATACGTCCCACTGCTGGGCACAGACCTCCTCTCATGAGAGGGAACGGGCAGTTGTCCCCACGCTGGCCCAGTGCGGGTTGGGGACTTCACTTCCGAAAGAATCATTGGTACGAGCCGGGATTCGAACCCACAACCACCGTTTGACAGCCGCATGCCTGACCCACTGCGCTACCGTGCCATAAAAGAGACTGCTAAATCTGTTGTTAACTTTCACGCTTAAATCATTTAATCGATTTCAATATAATTTGGGATGGAGGTAGTTTGATTGCTTATATAAAATACTTTATTATCCAGGCTATAATTGCCTAGAAATGAGATTTAGTGTATGGGAGTTCAAAGTGCAAGCGATCAAAAACCAACAGAGGGTAATAAAAATTGTGCTCTATTTACACCAGTGGCTGATTAATCGGATTACAAAGTGTTTTGGATTGGGCTGGACATGTCTGCCGTATGCTTCCGAAAACATGGGCCAGGATAAGCACGGAGTATACCCCGCAAAGCGGCCACCGGAGCAGACAGACCAAAAAGGAGATGGCGGGACGATTTGGACGCGTCTTGCTTGGGTTGGGGAGTATCCCAGCCATGGGGTCCAGTGGAGGGAAAAAGCAGTGGGACGCCTAAACAGGCCTTAAAATTTGTTTATTTTGGAATTTTTGGCCATTTTTATTCACCAATTGTTCACCAGCCACAGAGGTAGAAGGCAGCGCTCGCATGACTCCGACATCTGAAGCAAATGGCCAGGTAAATTATTGACTGTTACTATTAAAGGCATGATTCTTAACAGAGTTGAGAGAGTGCATGATCACAATTTGACCCCATACCTTATAAACTAGGTAGGGTAAGTCGCCAATAACTGGCCACCTTTCAATAACTGGCCACCTCATACTAAAAATTAACTCTATTCATCTATACTATAATTCATTTTGCATTTCAACCGATGGCCGTCGGGGCGGAAAGGTTCTCGAGTGGCGACCACGTACCGGAAGGCGCAGCGTGGGTAGACCACAAGGTGGACTGATGACCTGGTAAAGGTCGCGGGAGTCCGCTGGATGCGGGTGGCGCAGGACCGGTCATTGTGGCACTCTAAGGGAGGCCTCTGTGTCCAGCAGTGGACCTCTTTCGGCTGATATGATGATGATGATAATTCAATTTTTGTATAAGGTGTTAATTACTGGCCACCCTTCAATAACTGGTTAAGTGGCCACGTTATACTAAATTTAATAAGGCTGCTTCAAATTCGTACGCACCTTTAGACCTTCGATTACGCGTAGGTAGTTGTTACAACTCGGGGTAGTCAGGGCCGTCTTTAACCTATTGTAGGCCCTGGGCATATTAGGATAATGGGGCCCCTATGACTTTGTATTTGATCTGAGGGGGGCCCCTATCGATCGCGGGGCCCAGGGCACTTGCCCAAAGTGCCTACTGGGAAAGAGGGGTCTGGGGGTAGTTCTATAGTAGCGGAGTGACTTAAGATCTTAAACACTCTCTACTCTTTCCTATCAAGCATATTAGGTTAGCTTCTAAATTAGCCGCATAATGAGTGGAGTATCGACCAATTTCTAGAAACCAAGAAATATCTATAAATAATGACCGGATTATAGGTTTCTTTCCCAAATAGGACAGTAATCAATATTACTGTCCTATTTGGGAAAGGAACCTTCAGTTCAGCCAAACAAGTCAAGAACCAATGTTCTTGACTTGTTTGGCTGAACTGAAACTCTATGTTAAGGAACTCCTTTGTTTCGCCTCATCAATCTTAGGCAATTTTTATACGCCACTTATTTGTAAGGAGCTCGCCTTCTATGTTTTTTTCGTTCGCTTGTCTTAGCTACGTTTCTACAAAATCGGTTTAGCCAATATTGAGATAGGTATTGAACTTTGAATGAAAAAGTCAGGGGTTTTTCAACTTTTTAGTTGTTCATTATAGCCTAATATGTTAATAGTATCGGTATCCTAAAAGTAGCGAGGATTACTACAATGAAATGCCGAGCGTGCCGAAGAGTTCAAGATGTTCCAAAGTAAATTATACCTGAGGAATGTTCAATGATGGTGCATGAAGATCATCATGTAGGTGATCCGTGACGGTGGGGACGGCGTGGTCTGCGGGGTGACGCGGGGGTGACGCGGGAGTGGCACTCGTTGTGTACAAGGGGGCTCAGAGTATCCTGGAAATAAGGGAAATAAGTTTCTGTCAAAAATTACATTTATTGTACAAGCTTTTTTGCTAACTGTACTTTTCTGTATACCATCATCAACTTTTTTTTTCATACAACGACGGTGGTAACATGGGCGTTGCCGACCTTTGATATGTTTGAGGATTCGCCGTGTTGACAGCTGAAGGAACAAATTCCCTCGCTCTCAACACAACGCATCCTCGGGAGCTTTGGCGACCTTGCTACTACTTGAGACGATTCTAACGAGCCCAAACTCAACGGAGATCCGACGATTTTTCGGTTTAGTAATGAATTCCCGTGGCCACCTTCTATCCCCATCATCAGATCAGCTCGATGGTTACATAATATTGAATTGTCATCCAAACTATACTTAAATGTTGGGTACATTTCAGCTCAAACGGTTGAGGTGAACTGGTTCCAAAATTCAGTCCCAAGATTTGTCCCACACTAGCAAACTAACAAACGACGGTCAATAGGGAATATGCATGTGATTTAGAAATGGACAAAAAAAATCACGTGTAATCTATATTGCTTAATAAATATACACACATGATTATTTTTTCAAATTATCATGTTTCTATTGATAAAATAAATTGTTTAAAAGTACTATTTTTCAAATTCCCTCGCAAATTTCCAAAACGCAACGCTATTGGCGGAGCGAAACGTGACGTCACCGTGCAGGTCGTTAGTATGATTATTGAAAGTTATTCGCATTGTTTGGCCGCTGTTTATGATAAATAATCAGTGTTTTTTGTTAATTATTAAGTGAAAAAAGACTCGCCACAATGACTGAAGGCGGTTTTGTCAAGGCACAGTCGGATAATCTGCCTAAAATTGATGTGTTCATGATGACTAAATTTAATACATACTTCGCAAATTTTTGTGACTTTACGTCCGCTGAACTAAGAGGAGTAAAAGCTGCAAGGTAAATAAGTTACAGATATTCAATAAATTTTCATATTCCTTGTTTTTATACTCGTGAGATTGGTCAATTAAATAATTATAACCTATTTTCGCGATTCAAATAGCTAGACTTTTAAACTACTTCAAATAGGTGTCTTTGTTAAATAAAAAACTAGTAGATATTTATCCATACTATATACTATTTAACTATACTATAACTTTATATATTATATATACTAACTTATGCCCGCGACTCCGTCCGCGTGGAACTCATTTATATCGTAGCTCCATACAAACTTTCACCCCCACTTCATCCCTTTGGGGGATATGGGGGGAGCTACGATATAAACGAGTTCCACGCGGACGGAGTCGCGGGCAGAAGCTAGTTATATTATATATTTTATATATACTTACTTAATAATAAATTATAAATGCGAAAGTGTGTCTCTCTGTCTGTTTGTTACCTCTTCAAGCTTAAACTGTTGAACCGATTTGGATGAAATTTGGTATAGAGATAGTATAAACGAGTTCCACGCGGACGGAGTCGCGAGCAGAAGCTAGTTATATTATATATTTTATATATACTTACTTAATAATAAATTATAAATGCGAAAGTGTGTCTGTCTGTCTGTTTGTTACCTCTTCACGCTTAAACTGCTGAACCGATTTGGATGAAATTTGGTATAGAGATAGTATAAACGAGTTCCACGCGGACGGAGTCGCGGGCAGAAGCTAGTATTATATAATCAAAGATATGTAGGTACCTATTAGGAATGTTAAATGTTGAGAACATCTTTATGAACTTTAACAAACTAGGTTGTTTTCGTCAAGGCTTATAAATAAAACAAATTTGTGTAGGTCACTCAGTAAAAAGGATTAAATTCTTTTAACTTTCTTCGATCAACAGTGCAAACAAAGAAACTTAGCTAAAACGTTTCTTGATCAAAATCAACACTCGTAGTCAGCTGTTGATCAACAAAAATCATAATATTTGTAACATTAATAACTAAAAAAATTGGGAATCAGAATAGTTTTATGAATAAGTATATAATACAATTTTGAGGTTAGGTTATTGTTTACCTATATTGTTCGCGAGTCGTAATAAAAAAGATTTTAGGTACATACATATTTAATACTCACGTCGAAATGATCTTCACAACAATATAAACTACTCAAGCACGATACATTATCTCTCCTCATCGCCTTACACCACTTTATCCTTATATTTGCACCTTTGGGCATATGAAAATATTTGCAGTTTTAATGTGATTTTCACACATAGGGACAATACAATATTTATAATAAGCTTTTGTGTGCTCTTCCATTACAATAAGTTGATCTTATAAGCTTTAATCACTCACATTTATTAAAAGTGTGAATCAAACACTTTGTTGTTAATTTGTTTAAGAACCGCCGTGCACTAAGCTGCACGGTGACGTCACAAATGAGCGCGCCAAAATGGTGGCGTTTTGATCGTCCGAAAATGATAGTAATTTTAATTATTTTTTTTTAGCTTATTTAATAATATTGTGAAAGTGTTATATTTTTTTCCGGTTATATTATTACTTATAGAATAGATAAAAAAAATAAAAAAATGTCATGAATATTCCCTATTGTAAATAAAAGCTTGTTAAAATATAGATTGCATGACAAATTACTGGAACTTTTTTTTAAACGATCTAGGCGATATTATGTACTAGCTAATGTCGGCTTCTATAATGGTACAAGAATTTTTCAAATCGGTCCAGTAGTTTCGGAGCCTATTCAATACAAACAAACAAACAATCAAATCTTTCCTCTTTATAGCCGTAGTGTAGAAGTGTAGATTGAATACATCCCGACGTTTCGAGCCCTCTCCAGTGCTCGTAGTCAAGAGGGTAGATTGAAAAAAATACACATTTCCTCGGTAAATAGTTTGTATTTAGAAATATGTATGTGGGTAGTTCGTACAATAATAATAATAATAATAGAAGTGAAGAAGTACACACCTGCACCAGTTCTCGAAAATGGTCGTGCCACGCTCTATTGGGATCGATCTGTGATCACGGACAGGACTATTCTAGCCAATAGGCCTGATATCGTGCTGACAGATCGATCGAAACGCCAAGCAGTGCTCGTCGACATCACCATCCCCCATGACGAGAACCTCTTGAAGGCCGAGAAGGACAAAGCCAGCAAGTACCTAGACCTGGCTCACGAGGTAACCGCCATGTGGGATGTTGATTCGACGATCATCGTCCCGATAGTCGTTTCGGCGAACGGTTTAATAGCGAAGAGTCTCGACCATCACCTCAAGAGACTCTCGCTAGGCGGCTGGATCAAGGGTCAGATACAGAAGGCGGTACTCCTGGATACTGCGCGTATAGTCAGGAGGTTCCTGTCTCTGTCGCCCTGACCGCCGGTGGCTTAGGCCACGCCTCGCTACCGGCTGCACCCTAGGTTAGGTTTTTATAATGATTTTATGTTTTGTATGTATAGTTTTATATTTTACTTTTTAGATATAATTATTGTAAAAACCTAGTCTAAGACGAAATTAAAATAAAGAGTATAATAATAAAAAAAAAAAAAAAAAAAAAAAACTTGACCGCTGTCACGTCAGTCGTGCTTTTTGATATCTTATTTTACAATTTCATATTTTTATGTTTATTCGTACCAAAATGGCTCAATTTTACACCGCCGTAGCATAAATACGAAGGGCAAGATGGAAAATCTTGTTTTAGCCCACTTTTGGCTACAATTGAAGCCCGATTTTGAAGTATATCATAAGTGACATAAACATCCACGATGATAACAAGATCAAGAGCACGCAAAACACAAGAAGCGGAACCACAAGCACACCCTCCACCTCCGCCCGCCTCGCCGCCGCCCCCGTCATCCAGCACATCATCGTCGGGCGACGAGTTTGAAACCGCAGCCGACACCAGCAGCAGTTCAAGTGACGAGTGCGGGTCGCCGCCACCGCCGCCACGACCACCTGCGCGGCGCGGGCGGCCTCCGCTGCCGGCACGCTTGGGGCCTGCGGGGCATCCAGCTCCGCCCACGGCTCCCGCTACCGGTGGTACAGTGCGCCGCATGCAGTGGTCACAATCGATCAACGAAAACTGCATGCGCGCCTACTATGGGGCGACAGAGGGAGGAACTAATCTGTCCGCGTACCGTGTCCGGATGCTGCCTCTGTTTCAGGCGCTTGAGCCGGCCGTCACCGTGTCTGCGCAGCGTCTATCGGATCAAGTGCGCGTCATCCAGCGGCACAAGCGGTTGGATGACGCCACACTTGATCGGTTACGCCTGGAAGCACTCTCTGCTCGTGCCGCCTCTGCTTCGGCGCGGGATCCACCCGCTACGTTGCAGACTCCGGTGCCCGCACCCGACCTGGCACCGGGGGCACCGCGGGTTGAGCCCAGTGCCGACGAGGAGGACTGTGCGAATCAGAGCGTGAGTAGCCAGACCAATGAGCAACTGAGGAGGGCTCTGGAAGATGCGATTACGGGGTATCGTTCCACAAGCAACACTAGGCCACGATTACCACGCCTGCCCGTAAATAGACGCAATCTAGCGTTAATGGGAGCTCTAAACGGTCTGCTAGATCCCTATATACGGGCTAGTGAAGACTTACTTGATACACACTCAATCATGTACTGCGGGGCCATCGCGGCGTGCCGTGTTGCTCGCGTCAAGTTTCCGGACGCTGACCGTGCACCTAGGACCACCGGGGGTGTCCCTGCATGGCAAGTACGGATTGAGTGCCGTATCAATACGTTTAGGACTCTCATTGCAAAGCTGATCTGCTTCAGGGGGGGCAACAACCGCCCCCGAGTAATGCGCTTTGTGAACCAGACCTTCGCGGGAACTGGTATCAGGCCCCGCGACTACATGGCCTGTGTCACAGAGCGTATTGACTTTCTGAAGCAGAAAGTCTATGCATGGGCAGGCCGTATTCGCCGCTACAGAGAGCGTGTGGACCGATACCAGCAGAATCGCCTTTTCCAGAGCGATCAAAGGAAGGTATACCGAAAGTGGGAGGGAGCCGACCTTCGTGTGTCCAACGGACGGCAGCCGGATGCTACTGCGATGGTTGACTTCTGGCGTAGTATCTGGTCGGTGCCAGTCGAACACACCGAAGGCGAGTGGATGAGTGTTGTTGAACGTGAGTGTGAGTTCATCGAACCCATGGGGACTGTTACCGTTAGCCCCGAAGACGTTAGTTGTGCCATCCGTTTGGCGCCGAACTGGAAAAGTCCTGGACCGGATGGATTACACAACTTCTGGCTGAAATGGATTCGATGCTCACACTTGCGTTTGGCAACGCAGTTCCAGCGAGCGCTTGAGCTCGGTTCCCTGCCATCTTTCTTGACAACTGGTATCACCTCCCTGCTCTATAAGTCCGGTAGTACCACGGAAGCGAAAAACTACAGACCCATCACGTGCTTGCCTACGCTGTACAAGCTCCTTACATCCATTTTGAGAGCAAAAATTAACGCACACATCGTTGCAAACAACGTTTTGGCCCCTGCTCAAAATGGATGTAGGGTTGGGTCTCGTGGTACTAAAGAGCTCCTCCTCATAGACATGACCATTTGCCAACGAGTCCGGCGGAACAAAGGGGCCCTCTCGGCCGCCTGGATTGACTATAAGAAGGCCTATGATTCGGTGCCTCATTCATGGCTGAGGAGGATCTTAGAGTTGTATAAAGTTGATGCAGTTCTGAGATCCTTCTTAGGCGCTTGCATGGGGCAGTGGACCACAGTCCTTCGTCAACCGGGGGGAGGAGATTGCCCGTCTGGTCTGCAAGACTCTATAAGGATTGAACGTGGGATCTTCCAGGGCGACAGTCTGAGTCCTTTGTGGTTCTGCCTAGCATTGAATCCGCTTAGCACCCTGCTGAAGGATTCAGGGCTAGGTTGCCGGCTTCGGAGAGAGGGTGAGGCCATTTCTCATCTGCTCTATATGGATGACCTTAAGCTATTTGCACCGAATGCACATGACCTGTTGGAACTACTGAAAACAACAGAAGTCTTCAGTAGCGCCATCAAAATGGAATTTGGTGTCGATAAGTGTGCGGTCATGCATGTACAGCGGGGGAAAGTTGTAAATTCAACAAATTTGCAACTTTCTGAGACAATGACCCTCAAATCTATCTCCGAAGCAGAAACCTATAAGTATCTTGGTATGTCACAGTCATTGGGTATTGAGGGTGAGGGCGTAAAGCGGGCGGTGAAGGAGCGCTTCTTTTGTCGCCTGACCAAAGTACTTAATAGTCTTTTGTCGGGCGGCAACAAGGTGCGCGCCTTCAACGCCTGGGTGATGCCCTTGCTTACTTACTCCTTTGGCGTACTAAGGTGGACCCAGACTGAGCTGGATGCCCTGGACCGAAGAGTCCGAGTACTGCTTACTGCGCATCGCATGCTACACCCACGCTCGTCTGTTATGAGACTGTACATCTCGCGGAAGTATGGAGGTCGAGGCTTTTTAAATGCCAAAGATCTCCACAACCGCGAGGTGTGCAGCCTCAGGGATTATTTCCTAAACAACGAGTGTGGGATGCATCGCGACGTAGTAGCAGTAGACGGAAACTTCACCCCGCTCTCCTTGGCAAACGAGAACTGGCGCAGGCTTAAAGTAATGAGCGCCGAGGACCGCAGGGCGGTATGGAGGAGCAAGGAGCTACACGGGCGGTTCTACAAGGCCCTCACAGGGCCCGATGTAGATCTGCTCGCGTCGGTGAACTGGCTACGTTTCGGGGATCTCTTCGGAGAAACCGAAGGTTTTGTCTGTGCAATTGCGGACGAAGTTATCATGACGAACAATTACCGGAGGTATATCCTGAAGGACGGTACGGTCGACATTTGTCGGGCATGCCGCCGTCCCGGGGAGTCACTCAGGCATATTATCTCCGGTTGTGGTCATCTTGCTAACGGCGAGTACTTGCACAGACATAACCTTGTAGCCAGAATTATTCACCAGCAACTTGCTCTACTATACGGTCTTGTGGCCTCCGAAGTGCCTTACTATAAGTACACACCTACACCAGTTCTCGAAAATGGTCGTGCCACGCTCTATTGGGATCGATCTGTGATCACGGACAGGACTATTCTAGCCAATAGGCCTGATATCGTGCTGACAGATCGATTGAAACGCCAGGCAGTGCTCGTCGACATCACCATCCCCCATGACGAGAACCTCTTGAAGGCCGAGAAGGACAAAGCCAGCAAGTACCTAGACCTGGCTCACGAGGTAACCGCCATGTGGGATGTTGATTCGACGATCATCGTCCGGATAGTCGTTTCGGCGAACGGTTTAATAGCGAAGAGTCTCGACCATCACCTCAAGAGACTCTCGCTAGGCGGCTGGATCAAGGGTCAGATACAGAAGGCGGTACTCCTGGATACTGCGCGTATAGTCAGGAGGTTCCTGTCTCTGTCGCCCTGACCGCCGGTAGCTTAGGCCACGCCTCGCTACCGGCTGCACCCTAGGTTAGGTTTTTATAATGATTTTATGTTTTGTATGTATAGTTTTATATTTTACTTTTTAGATATAATTATTGTAAAAACCTAGTCTAAGACGAAATTAAAATAAAGAGTATAATAATAATAAATATTACGGGACAATCTTACACAAATCGACCTAGTCCCATAGTAAGCTCAATAAGGCTTGTGTTATGGGTACTAGACGAGGATATATGTAATTTGATAAAGGATATTTTGTACCTGCTTGACCGCGAGGGATCTAATGCAGAATCAAAGCGTATCGAAAAAAGCTAACGAAGAATTGAGATCGTGGCGAGGGGCTATATCAGAATATAATAAATAGCAAGGGACTCTTTAGTTGAATCTGAAGCGTAGCGAAGGACGCTTTAGATTAAACTGAAGCATAGCAAGGGACTCTTTAGTTAGATTTTGAGCGTGGCGAGGGATTCTTTATCAGAATCTAGAGCGTAGCGAGCACTTTATTAGAATGTTGCGCGTAGCGAGGGGTTTAGAAATTTTGTACAATTTAACGGATCTAAAAAATGTACGACTTTATCTGACTAACCGATTGCCCAAGTAACTTGAATGTGGAATGTCTACTAGTAAGTACAGAGACAGGCTAGCAATGCTGTTGGTGGATGTTTTCTCGCACAGCTCCGGTCTCACCACAGATATAGGAAACAAGAAGATCGGACATGCCGCGTCATTTGTATTGAATATGCCTGTCGCAAGTTCTTGAATTCGTGGTTTTATTTGAAATAAATAGTATTTATAGTATTTACCTGTGAAAAGTGATACCATTGGTGTGGAAATTAATCAAATCACTGCGATGTTTGCAAGTAATTATTGCACAACTCGGCATTTTGGTAAAAAACGGAACTTTATCGGTGGACAACGGACGGTGAACTATCGGCGGAGTATGCCCAATGAGCTAACATGTGCGACACAGCCGCCGGCGGCTTGTCCGCTCTATAGTATTAT
The DNA here is from genome assembly GCA_947578815.1 of Epinotia ramella. Taxonomy (NCBI): domain Eukaryota; kingdom Metazoa; phylum Arthropoda; class Insecta; order Lepidoptera; family Tortricidae; genus Epinotia; species Epinotia ramella. The sequence goes on from OX388216.1 coordinate 21,010,961, forward strand.
ATGCTCTGAGGGTCTCACTCACCCTAATTACGGTGTCCGAAGATCAACCTGTAGGAGAGGTTCATGAAGGTGTCCACTGCGCGGTCGATGGGGGTGACTATGATGGGGATGCAGGCGAGCCCGACGGCCACGGGGGCGAAGCGCTGCACCACAGGGGGCACCGGCTTGCCGCGTAGGGCTAGGCCTGTGTAGTATACTACCCTGGAAAGATAGAAGTATAATAGGCATGGTGCCACATGTTCAAATTGATAACATAGTGATGCTAAATGGATAGTAAACCATCAAATTATCGTAATAAAGTATAAATTATAAAATATAATTAAAATCGTAAAAACATATGACGTCATACCTATCTGTCAATCAGTATGAAGCGTTTTGCACTGCCGCCAGCGAGGTTAATCTTTGTCTAATTTTTTTGGGTATTTATGTTATTTAATTGTAGTTGCTCCCATACACACATTTGTTCCTCTCCAAAAACTGGTTCGAATGACATCATAAAAAAAATTTAGTCACCATGCCTATTATGTAAGGATCGATATACATTGATGTCGAAGGCTTACTACCGATTCAAAGATTTTATTTGTTCAACATAGGTATGTTATGTACAAGGTGTTATATTAGCTTTCGTATCACTATGTGGTGCCTGTCGGCATACAAATATATTGGTCAAAACATGTATTGTGTTAACATAGCAAATAATAGATAGTCATTTTAATACATGTCATGAAATATAAATTGATTAATTAAATTAAATTAAATAGGTCAAAAGAGATATAACAATAAGATTAAGTAAAGAGTGTAGGATATGTCAATATTTATCAAATACATCAGTCAAAACAGGGTTCAGGAATATCTAATTGACAGAAATGCATGGCCCAAACCAGAGCCCAAAATAGCTTAAGGCGCCGTAGGTTCAGCGAAGTTAAGCGAACAGAGTTTTTGAAACAATATAATGCGTCTGTTTCTAATAATATAGTTTCAAAAAAATACGAATAGTAATCTTGAGGCTTTTCTGCAGGGAAATCAGTGCTTCGTAACATGATTAAGCAAATTTCGCTCGATAGAAAAAAATCACGAACATAGGTCTAAAACACACAAAAATACACTTAAAATATTCGTAACAAATTATGCACAAAAGCCATAAATATTAAAATTGCTTCTAAAAATCGGCAATATCATGTTTGAGGGAAATCAGTGTTTACATTTTTAATTATTTAAACGGCCAAAAAATTTAAATTAAAAAACATGATATCCGCGCTTCCGCCGAGCACGCACTTCCATCTCGCTTACGCTTATGCTCAGTGAGAGGGAGAGAAGACCATGAACCTACGGCGCCTTAATTATTCATACAGCTTATTCGGACACGTGTTCTTGTAGAACAACACATTATGATTAATTTTCTTTGTATTCATATTCAGTTTGACTTATGTTAAGTAGGTTAAGAACTATCATTGTAATAAGCCTTTTTGGTAAAAAAAATACTGGCTGTTGAGTTTGTTTCGGCGTTTCTTCTTAACAGTGGTCTTCTTTTTCAGAAACGCAGGTAGAATATTGACTTGTAAAAGTGCCATTACGGCCTACTTGCAGAATAAATTCATTTATTTATTTATTACTCTGGATATCAGCTATGTCCCAGGAAATAGTTATATATGAAAGCGACTCATAACTGTCTTACTCGGGTTATAGCTATATCCCTAAGGATATAACTATATCCTGGCTTATTACTGGTTCCAGGACATTTTTTTTTATATCGCATTATATCTGATAGTAAGCCGCAGGCGTCTCTAGATATGTGCGTGCGCAGCGCGCAGTGAATGTTGCCGGCCAGCTGCAGCCAATAGCAAAGCGATGGGGACTGTCGAGATTTTTTTCCGTTAAAGTCGGCTAGGGAATCGGGTTGAGCTGTATTATGGGCGATAGGCTGGGATCCTGTCACTGCATATCACAGCCTCTCCCTTCTTACCGTTTCTAACCCTTTTCCCGGCAGAGGCGTTATATCGTTATACGCACTGTCAAACATGTATCAAATAAGACTGACATGACATTAGATAGTAATTTTTCAACTACCGGCCTGGAAAAGGCCTACAATACAATACAGTAGGTACAATACAGTACATTTTATTGCTCACCAAGAAAACAACAGGTACCTAGATATAAACTGTAGTAGACTACAGGCGGTCTTATCGCTAAAGAGCATCTCTTCCAGACAACGCAGGGTAGTGGATACAAATCAAAAACTACGATATGAGTAGGTACCATAATTGCCAGAAGTGGCACTGAGACTTAATTGAATGTGCTCTGCCTACCCCTTCTGGTAATGTGCGTGTGTATTGATGAACGTACCTATTGATGGTGAGGCCGGGGATGGCGATGGAAGCCAGGGACTGCCAGATGAGGGCGTCTCCGGTGCCGACGGCCATGCCCAGTAGGCTACGGTCCCGCTAAAATGACACATTTAATTCACTTACGTCCGTATTCATAAACGTTGCTACAAGCCTGTTTTACCTAAAATGCCGTTAAAATTCGTTTGTCCTTATCTGTCACTTTGATATTTGTGTTCGTAAGAAAGGGACAAAGCACATTTTATTTAGCAGAGACATTTTAAGATTTATGAATAAGGGGTTTAGTGTCTACATTTTTTTTGCTGCGTTTATTAGCCGCACCGTCGACGCGCGTATAATTACTTGTGATTTGAGACAAACGGGCGTCGACGGCGCGCTTGTTAAACGCAGTCTGCATAGTGCCCTTATCCTCGAAATTCCAAATTCCCATAAAATTGTATAATGCTCCGCTAATTGAACAATCAACTTTTCTCTTACATGCAATGAAATATTGACGTTGTGTTCTTCATAATGGGCTTCGAAGTGTCACATTGGAGGCTTTCGTTGCAAAGCAAAACAATAATAGATTTTTTTTTTTGTTTCTAAGCCAGGAGACTAAATTTGAGCCAATGAGACAAGGACAATAATGACGTGAGAGAGAAAAGAAGGTTGAAATCATGTAAGGTGACTGACATGTTATAAAACTGTCATTTGAATCTGAATCTTACAGGTTGGATGTTAGTGTCGCTTTTTCAACGGAATACGGTCAACTCAAATACTTTTTAGTATAGCAGCGGCTTATGCTCAGCAGTGGGCGATTAAAGGCTAAAAATGATGATGATGATGATAGCAGCGGACCTTGTAAGAAAACTAATAATTATGTATCAGCAAGGGAAGAAATATATCTTGTATTGTAGGCTCAAGCTTACTGTGGCAGTTTTTTTGAAAAATAACCTTAATATGGACTGCTTGGGAGGTAATCCATAAAAGTAGGTTAATCATTTATTTATTAACCATTCATAAAACATAAAATCATCATCCTCCTAGCGTTATTCCCGGTAAAGCCCCAAAGGACCCCGGGGTCCGCTTAGACACCTAATCCCAAGATTTGGCATAGGCACTAGTTTTACGAAAGCGACTGCCATCTGACCTTCCAACCCAGAGGGAAAACTAGACCTTATTGGGATTAGACCGGTTTCCTCACGATGTTTTCCCTTCACCAAAAAGCTAACGGTAAATATTCCGTAAATAAGTTCCGAAAAACTCATTGGTACGAGCCGGGATTCGAACCCACGACCGCCACTTGACAGCCGCATGCAAAACTCATAAAACTCTAAGCCTCTCATAAATCGAATTTGTTTTGTACAGTCAGCATCAAAAGTAACTGCGCAGCCGAAGACGTCAAAAGCTCTTATTCCCTTTTAATAAAGACTTTTGACGTCTTCGTTTGCGCAGTTACTTTTGATGGTGACTGTACCCTTTCTTACCAACACAGATGTGAAAGCGACAGAAAAAGGCAATCGAATTTTAACGGCATTTTAGCTAAAATAAGTAGGTTTCTTGAACTTATGGCCATTAATCTTTATTGCACAAAAGAAAAACTTATGGTTCGTAAGGCGGACTTTGCCATATAGCATTCTCTACCAGTCAAACTTAAGGATAACATGATTTTTTATTGGAATATACCTACTCCAACACTTAGTTTTTAAAAGTGAATCCATGGCAATGGCCTCCACGAAAAAAAACACCTTCTATTCAAAATATACACCTATCCAAAATATACACCTTCTATCCAAAACTTAGTTATTAAAAGTGAATCCATGGCAATGGCCTTCACGACAGAAAAATACACCTTCTATCCAAAACTTAGTTATTAAAAGTGAATCCATGGCAATGGCCTTCACGACAGAAAAATACACCTTCTATCCAAAACTTAGTTATTAAAAGTGAATCCATGGCAATGGCCTTCACGACAGAAAAATACACCTTCTATCCAAAACTTAGTTATTAAAAGTGAATCCATGGCAATGGCCTTCACGACAGAAAAATACACCTTCTATGAAAAACTTAGTTATTAAAAGTGAATCCATGGCAATGGCCTTCACGACAGAAAAATACACCTTCTATCCAAAATATACACCTTACATCCAAAAAAAAATATTTTTTAAAAGTGAATCCATTGCAATGGCCTCCACGAAAAAAATATACACCTTCTGTCCAAAACTTGGTTTTAAAAGTAAATCCATGGCAATGGCCTCCACGAAAATAATTACCATCTGAATTAAATTAAATACATTATCAGGGCAGGTTTTCCCTAAAAAAAGTACCTGTACAAAAAATACTGTACAGGCTGTACCTACAGTATTTTTCGATTTTTTAGTTTAATAAAAACAAAAGTGATTTACCCATAACGACTTCAAACTCTTGTCCGCAGTGTCACAAAGGATATAAGCGAAGGCGATTTTGTAGCTGAGATTCACAAGCCTTCTCGGGACCACAGGACGGAACGCCTCACCCACCTCATTGGCATAGCCTGGAAGCATGGATCTCTTCAGCGACTATTACATCACCAGGGACGAACTGTAAGTGGAACTCGGCCTCCCAATTTATGAACAGGCCAGCTTGGTATTGCCTGGAAGCTAGTAATCTGAATATTGTACCCGGGTGGATAAGTGACAGTAGTACTGATGTTACTCACCGAGTTTAGTTAGGGGCTAGATTTAAATGTGTTAAATCGACCACTAATATCTATATTTAGATAAATCATTCAATATTGCACACTAATTAATGAGTCTAACCAATTTTTAACCGACTTCAAAAAAGGAGGTGCTCAATTTGTCGGAATATTATTATGTTTTTTCCCCAATTACATGAAACCACCTGGATCGATTTGGAAAATTATTTTTTTGTTAGGGTATTCTTCCCAGGCGGTCCCATGGTCATCAGGTCAAGATGTGATGATGGGAACCTGGTGAAACCGAGGGAACTCTTCAAATTTTAAAGGCAAACTTGAAGCAATTTGGGTACTGATTTGAAGTTGACAAAAACTTTGTTTTAAAGTAAATTATTTATGTGTCTGTCTTTGAGCTTTATATTAGAAACCCGATGGCTAGCTAAATAAAGTATAAGTAGAGGTAATTTTTGTCTATATATAGCACAATAAGCAGAGACAGTTGCATACACACAGTCACAGTTCAGATACCAATTGATGAACAAAAAAAACTTTAAGTAGCTAATCCATAACTTTCTAAAATATTCAAACATTATGAAGTAACAAGTAAAGCATTTATTTAAGTTTAATTTATGTATTTCCATCCTTATTGTTATATATAAGTTTAAGAGTAATTTATGTTCTGAAGATATAAATCAGTAAAACTTACCTAAATACCGCACTTTAGTATCGCGGAAAAAATCCTGGTCGTGTCCCATTCTTAAATGGTGTTATATCAGGATAAATTACTACCGGTAGGACAGTCAATTCATTGATTAAACTGTTGATTAAGCTCAAGGCTGACTGATACCCGATTGTATATTATTTGAAGACCATTTACCGTCAGCAGATGTTAGGTAACAGCTTTCAATCCATATTTGGCGTAATATTAGTTTCGGTTGATGTTTTTTTGGTAAATAAACTTTTGAATTTTATACTTGCAGTGATTTTGATACTGGTTTGAATAAAATAATATACATACTCGGTAATTTTGAAAATATATTTTTGAATTTTCATGTATCTTTGCTGTCATTCATAATCAGTGATAAATTGCAGCCTAATGAAATTATTTTATTTCATAAATCTAAGATAGCTGGATTTATAATAAACTCTATTATTATTGTATTAAAGCTTGCATTACAACCGATTGTTTTAACAAGTTATGTGTATACTAGCGAAATCCAAGCAGCTCCTTTGGGACTGACGCACCGGTAGCAGTCTTGCCATATCAGAAAATATAATACCTAATTCTGTCAAAATTAGTAATATTAACAAATATTAATACGAAAACATTTTTTTAAAGCGTTGTTTGGTATGTAATCAATAAATATAAATAGGAATTTTATTCTTAATATATTTACATAATTGCTCGTTGGGGTTCTAAATTAATTGCGTTATTTAGTGAGAATTCAGTGAGTAGCGCATCGAATCGTAGTAGCACAGTTATGTTTCGCGAAGTCAAAAACAGCTGTTTGTGTGCCCTTGACGGAGGTGCTTGTGTGACAACTGTGACAATGACTTAGGGGTTATGTTATTAATTTGCAAAATAATACTAGAAAACCAATGAACTTGTAACAAAGACTATTAGTGCCAGTGAAAATGAGTGTTCAATAAAATTTAGTTCTGTGCGTATACGAACATGGTCATTCATCATCATCAACCATTTATTGTTTAAGTTTGCGATATTTTGCATTTTATCATACCTATTCAATGTTTTATATCTATGGTGAGTTTTGCTTGTTTTCTTTTATAAGAACTTACTTACCTTAATGGTTAATCTAATCAGTTTCTTTAAAACGTAACATTGATACATTTTTATAACATATAGATTTGTGATAAAAAATGTTATACTTAATATTTATAACAAGCTTGCACTTTAAACCAATTTTATGTTAAATCTAACCTAATTAAACACAGTATTTTATTAACTAAATATTTATAAGGAACCTAAACACTAACTAGTGATGGGCCTCAGTTTTGTTAATAGGTGTCTATCACGCAAATATCGATAAAACGTACCTACGTGTGTAACAGGACTCCCGAGAAATGATACAAACCAGTGAAGATATACAACAGCTTTATATTTCTGCCAATAGTTACATTGATTATTTAATCCAAACAATCCAATATCCCTGACTGTCCGGTCCGATGGGTCTACTCCGACTGGCCGGTGGCCGCCTGCGCTGCCTACCGCCATACGTCAAATAATAGTATTAACTACCCTCTTCTTTTAATAAATATTTTCAAATCAATGTCAAATAAGCGGCGTTCAGGAGTAATGCTAACAGTCGGCCATCCTGCAGTCGGGATGCCCTCATTCCGATTGACTCGGCCATTCTAAAGACAGTGGTATGACCTCATACCTACATATTTAGCTATCGGTACTACAACTTTAAAGGTTTTTCATTCTGTATATTATTTTATACAACCTTCATTACTTATTTCAAATCATACTATAATGATTAAGTTAGCAAAATGTTAAACGTAAAACATGTTAATAATTGTTGTCAAGTTACCAATTCAAAGATTATTTTAATAAAGATTACATTTAACACATATGCTATATTTTCTAATCATTTTCGTTGCTTTTGTCTTGCTTAGGCCACCCGCAGGCCTTCATAAGTCACTTATCATAGGCCACCCGCAGGCCTTCATATTTAAGTCACTTATCAATCTTATCATAGGCCACCCGCAGGCCAGTATCCATTCAGTCTTCCTTTTGGCCATCCGAAAGCCATGGCAATGCCAGTAATACATCTTCAATTATATTGTGACCACCCGAAGGTCATGTCCATCTTCAACCATCTGCATATGCTGGGCAATATCCGATCACCCGGTCTCTATGCTGTAACTGGTAGGACAGAAATGGACAACTGTTATTATAATCATACCAGATTATTACATCAAACAATTATTGTATCATGTCATAATATATGCTAACAAATCACTTTGGCGGTGGAATAAGGATTACAATTGAGCAAAATAGTAAATACTCTAAGGACGGTGTAGTTCGATAAAACCCCATAAATGCTGGTTTTAATGTCTGAACTATCAGGAATACAATATAGGCTAGAAAGTAATGTATAATTTATTCATCATTTGATTCTGCGTCAGTATTGTCACTAATTTCATTAGAATTGGTGATACCTACGCATATTGTGACCCATGGCTTAAGTTGGTCGGAACTAAAAACATTTTTATATTGTCTCTGAGCATGTCCTCGAATGCTCGATACCTACTTCGTAGCTGTCATTGTCTAGGGACTGCATAACCCTAAAAGATCCATGAAACTTAGGGGCTATTAGCTACTTATTAACTTTTTGCCATCTCAGGGTTATGGATAGGTACCATGCCTAAAATTGATAGAGTATCTAAAAATGCACACATTTTTTTTAGTCATCTTTTTGTATTTTTTTCTATAACTGTTTTTTGCGCATTACCTATCTAGCGCAAACGAGACTTGAACGTACGATTTTTGTGTTACTTTGCAAAGTTTAGGGTTAAGTCACCTTTCTTAAAAACTTTAATTATTGCCAATTTTTTATCGATAGTTGCCTTAATTTTTGCTTGTCCCTTCTCTATTCTTTCTTGCACAATTTTTCTCATATCTTGCCTTTGCGTATTACTACTACTGTATAGCTTCGCCAATTTAGGCATATTACATGAAGGTTGTAGTTACCACCGGTTCGGAAAGAAAACCTCTGCCACGAGAAGAACCGGCGTAAAAATACTCGGCGATATAAATATTTCATTCAAAACCGTATTCAATAGGTACTTATATAATTTCAACATCACAGTATTATAAAATTACATTGCTACATTTGCTACAGTAGAAATCTTATTTATTATTTTTTTTGCGATAAATTACTCGTGCCGGACGCTATCACTGCCAAATGTCGGTATCCATGATGTAGGTAATCGTTTATCATACATATAATCCTTCCGTGCTTTGGAAGGCACGCTAAGCAGTTGATCCCGGCTGCTGTCTATGACAGTAGTCGTTAAGCTGAGCTAGAGGCCTTCGGGCGGCTTAAGAACTTCTAACAGTCGAGTTGCCCACTCACTTGACAAAGGGGCACAACTGTTACTCGCGTCCGCAGGAGCTACCTACCACAACCTGCACGTGTCCCCTGGGTGGTACTAAAGAGTGACAAACTTTCAAGGCAAAAAATAATGTATGTCATAAGATTAAATAAATAAATACATATAATATGCTTTTGAAATAAAGCACGTGCTTCTGGCTTATCAGTCTTCGCTAGGAAGTCGTATACATTCTTCCTAACATACATTATTATTTCAAATACGTATATCGGCAGTCTTAGAACATCTACTCGTATTTCCTTGAAGAAGTCTCTTCATGACTCACGCGACCCCAGGTTATAAATTGTTCTAATAGCCATTTCTGCTAGAGATTCCCGTGTACTTTTATTGATTGTATTATTTAAACTCCACCGCAGTTTAAATATTAACGTGTGTATCCCAGTCTCTCTCATCCAACCCATGGTTCACAGTGTATTGCAAGTTCAAAATAGCCCTGTTGTACCTCTCAATTTGCCAATTTGCCCGAGGGATGGCAACGGTATTTAAAACGTGCTTTGCCCTAATTGAAGCAACAAATGTTTTGAAGTATTTTTATGTGAAACTGGAGCCTTTATCGGATGTACAATAACTTTGCGCCTACAAAAAGATGTGAAAATGTCATATACCACTTTGATAGTGGTTTGAGATTTAGTATTTCTTACTGCCTTGACAAAAATGTACTTGGTGAATCCATCTTATAACACCAAGTATAAGTATTCCCTTTTTTAATTTTTCCATGTGAACTGTGTGAAAATAGCATTCACTGTGGGAATAGGATACAGTAAGTAAACAGATTTCTTGCCTGCCAATACTTGGCTGCATGCACAGTTATTTTAAGCTTTAACGTATTGATGAAGCGATTCATTTTGGGGAAACCAATAATCTGCCGTCGTGATTAAGAGCATATCCTATCGAGCAGAGCTTGATACGACCCATTTTAATTTAGGGGCCATGCGGCTATAAACTTTGGCAACACGGAGAACGTAATTAGTGGTAGGTGGTAATCTTTAACATCGTCCTGAATATTTTATTTTTTTGTTATGTGCTAGATGCGTAGATCTGTCATCTGCACTGTATGGAGCCAATGATTGGTGGTAATATTGAGAATAATCTACCTCTCCTTAAGTGTCTGACGTAGTGACTGGATTGCGGCTTAAGCCACATGTTGCATGTTGAACCCAGGTCTATACTCGATCGTAAAAGTATATTTTTGTAACAGCAGGATCTTGCTATCTTAGTTATCAAGTCTCTCTTTGTCAAGTTGGACCGCAATGGATTATAGTCGGTGATCACCGTAAATTCTAGCCGCAATCGTCTCCAACTTATAGGAGTATTAGCTTTCTTCACGAGTGCAGTGCTTTGCTTACTAAAGTACTTAGTCGATTTTTATCGGCGTCCGATACTTTTGGACCAAAATGTATCATGTCCAATGTATGGTTCTTTAGTTTGATTCATTATTAAATTGTTAGTATAGGTTTAGCTGGGGTTTCATCAACGATATTATCAACTAATTTCTGGTTTATTTTTAATAAGAGCTTTTTTTTAAGTCTCTAATTTAATAGCACGCCCGAGTTATTTTAGCTTAAGAAAAGTGACAGGTTTAGGAGATGGACATAAACCTTGACAAAGCGCCCAGGCGCCTTTAATTTAATTTATGTTTAGCTTAATTATAGAACACTAACCATAGCTCTATGTTTGTAATGTAACCTCTAACACTATGGATTTTATAGTCCGAAATAAATGATTTGTATTTGTATAAACCTCCACCAAAGAGTGCCACAATGACCGGTCCTGCGCCACCCGCATCCAGCGGACTCCGCAGTCTTAAGTAAATAAATGGCCGAAACAACGTATGCCTCGACGTTGGCAACTCGTCTACCCTTATATTTACTAACTCTCACTATGTAAAACCGTTAATAACTACTGTTTTTCTACTAGCGAATCATTAACTAAAGTTCATTGGCCACCGAAATGTATATAACATGTTGTGTTAAAATACAATACAAATACTGTTTATTGTACACCTCTGTATATACATATAATTCTTATATATTATTATCAATAATTGTTATTGTTAAGGAGGAACAGGCCATGGTTTTTGTGTCTTAGAAGGTGCTTTACTGATTTGTGGACAAACTAAACATTTATTAGAAATATTTTCTACTTCAGTGTCTAAGTTAGGTTTGTTATCCGTGGGCTCGTCACCGGCTTGTTGAGGTTTAGGAAGATATTGGCACACAGTGTTTATAATAATAATATCGTTGTTTGTTCGCGGGTGCACATAAACCTATTAGGTATTGCGTCTCGTGCCATTGGTTTGCATTACCATCAGCCAACTTTGGTATGGCGTTGAATATTATCTGTCGTTGGCTCCAGCCGTATATTCTCGCAGTCTGTGAATGAGCATATGGGTCGAACTGTGGGATAACATTGTGAGCACCTTCAAAATGGTTTCCTTTGCCTCTCATAATCGTGGCAAACTCCTTAAGGACACCATTCTCCTGGCCGCTCCCAGATCGAGAACGATATCGTCTTCGTTTCCCAAGCTGATGACGATGAGGACTAGTTCGCTCCCGGCTGCTTCTGAATGAGGAATTATGACCGCGAGACAACTAAGTTTGAATTATGCCGCCGTTTCCTACTGAGTACTACGATAGCGCCGAGGTCTACTAGGGGAACGGCCTGCCCTGCGATTACGCCGATGAGACTTCGTAAAAATTGTTCCCCCCTGAGCTAGCGTCGCTGCTACTATCGCTACAATGAGATGGCGATCTGGGACGGCGGGAACAGCTACGGTAGGTGGTCCGCGCTCACTGCCTTGTATTTGTACTATTGACCGAACGCCGTCGATCCCTATTACTTTTGGGGCTGCGTGGCGTTCGAAAGGTCTCATATTTGAAAGTGGTGTGTGTACCGCGACTCATCGCTTGAGGACAATGTGTCAGACAGTGGGGATTGGAAACTACAATAGCATATGAATTATGACTCATCAATGTGTCAATTATTAATTTATTATGTAATTCGTATTCGTTATTTTCTTTGTGATGTAGTAATGAGAAGTCATTTAGATTGTGTTACATACATAATTCAACAGGTATGATTATTAGACAGAAGAAATAAGGGAAAATAAAATAAAGCATTTGTAAGATTTCGTTAGTAATAAATCCTAATCGGCTTACGCCTAACAGAAAAAAAACCCATTCTCTTATTTTTCGAGTTTTACTTTTCGCTGTTAGACCGGACTAGTAGCTTATTAGAACTAGAAATTAAATATAGAATACAACAAGCTGCCATTCATTGCCGACTGCACTTTTCTGTATACCGTCATCAACCACTCACTGAGACGGTTCCAACGAGCCCAAACTCAACAGGGCCACGTCGGCAAAGTACTGAATTGTCATCCAAACCACACGTTCATCCAAAACCTCAGCTCAATCGGCTGAAGACATCTGGTTCAAAATTGAGTTGCAAGATTCCACACGAACAAACATAGTTATAGGTACATACAATACATTGCAAGTTAATAGAAAGATTTAAAAACTGTATAGAATATGCAAATAAAACTTGTGCTTTTAAATAACATAAACAGAAAACAAAACACTAAGAAATCTGAAAATTACTTCCTCGAGACGTTCAATAGCTAAACAGACATTTGAGTAAAACCCCATTTACTTAATATTCAAATCTGTGTAACAGTTTTGTATTTGTTCATTGTTTTGTTCTTTTGTTTTCTATGTAAGTATTACATCAGTAACCAAGTGTCATTGCAACCAAATCGGGATAGAATTTATACTCCAGGCAAAATACGGTTTTAAAAAACATTAATTTATAATAGCGTTTTTTTTGTTGATTTCATTTGAAAATGTTATTCTAAAATGATTTAGTCAATAATCCGACAGACTTTCCACCCGGAAGTAATTATGTAGATTTAAATGAAGCATGCATTATCTTTTTTTGTAAGATTTATCTTGAATATTATAGAGCAAATGTAAATGAACCAAAATAAAGACAAAAACATTTATTAATATTTTTACTGACTTTTCAGAAGCCAGTTAACTTATAATTTTTTCGATGTCTGAAATTTTGTCGGATTTTGTCGCTGGGTAACTATTTAATTGATAATATATCCGTTACACATAAAAAATAAGCTATTATAAATTATTTCCAAAATTGACATTTTTTTCCATACAAGTTGTCAGTTCATTGCCTGGACTATTATTCCAAGATAAATAGTCAACACAATTTGGTCGTTTATCCTCAGACGTAAACAAAGGAAACGTAAACCCAAATCCATAGTTCTTTGCTCATAGTTATTACGCATTTTAATCTTGTTGCATAATATATTGCACTCCTATAGTAGTAGTACGTCAATATTCCGAGACCTCAAATTATATGGGTACACGTATATTTTTAAAGCACATAGTAAATATAAGGATGCAATATAGGTGAGCATTCGCGTTATAGAACATAGAACATACACTGTATTACACATATATATATACAGTTACGTGAGTACTATTGCTTCCTTCGTTAAAAAATCAATCTTTATTCTACATGTTCTTTATTTAGTACGTAGGTGCTTACCTACGTAGATGCATTATGTAACGAAAATACTTCTTGGTAAAAGGCAACGATGAAATCACGGAACAAACATCATAAACTGACCACTGTCCTTATTTCGTTGCAGTAAGGTTCTTGAGAGATCAATTAATTATGTTGTTGGCGGTAATGTAATTAGACATTCATTAAAAATAAACAATAATGGCATAATAATGAATAAAAACATACCTCGGGGTTTTTTCCAAAGTTCTTACCACTTCTGACTGCAACAGGACTCCCGAGAAATGATACAAACCAGTGAAGATATACAACAGCTTTATATTTCTGCCAATAGTTACATTGATTATTTAATCCAAACAATCCAATATCCCTGACTGTCCGGTCCGATGGGTCTACTCCGACTGGCCGGTGGCCGCCTGCGCTGCCTACCGCCATACGTCAAATAATAGTATTAACTACCCTCTTCTTTTAATAAATATTTTCAAATCAATGTCAAATAAGCGGCGTTCAGGAGTAATGCTAACACGTGGTTTTTCTGCTGCTTTATTATTCATATTATAGTTGGTACTTATAATGCAACAACCTTGATCGAACAGTCCCACGTGTTTTTTTCTACGAACGTTTTTTCTATATACCTACTATTTACTTTTTAAGGGGTTCGAATACCCATACACCTTAAGGGGCTCTCATACGCCAATGACCATCGATCTGAATCCCTTAGTTTTCTAATGTTTTTTGTAGCTCATTATATTAAGAAATTCAAAGTTCATTGTTGTCGAGATATTTGGCATCAAAGTTGAACAATTTTAGGCCAAAAAACTTTTGTGTAATTTAGTTTAAAATGAAAACCCTAGACACGTGTTTAGAGACGTCATAGACGAACCCAAAATATGTAGATTTCATATATGTTAGATCTTTCACGTCAATAGAGATACGAAATAAGTGTTTTTTTAGACAATGTTTAAAAAAACCATATAAAATTAAGAATTAATACTTACTTTCAAAATCCGGTAGACAAAAATGGAGATAAAAGATTGAAGAACCGATAGCCGTTTGACTTATAATTCTATATGTAGTGCACAAGTAGGAGATACAATTAAAAACTCGTCAAAAATCGATGAAACCTCGAGTAGCCCCTTAAGATCCTCTTGACTGCGTGCAATGATTTCAGTGGTTATATCAACAGAAGTTCTAAAGGTGCCATGCGACCGCGTATCTGAGACTGAACTCTTATTGGTTCTTAGCAAAAAAAACTAAGCCTAATTTGGCAGCCACAAAAGTTCCCCCATATATTTTTTGATCAATTAATCAACTCAACTTCTTTAATAATCATCACGGCTGATTAAAATATCCAAGCTACTTATGAGTGGTGGTTTGCTTGCCATGCATGGATATATATATATATATTGTTTACATTAAGTTTTTAACGCAATTCATACAAATGAACACTACAAACTAAGAACACAATATTTTCGCGCAGCTAAGTAGTTTTAACTCAAAATCAATAAAAATATACCTCCCTTTAACATTCTAGTGCTGCTAACCTATCAAGGCTTTATAGTCACGTTGTGGTACATCTGGGCAGGGCGAAGCGGGCAGTCTAGAAGCGGCAAATGTCCCATTGATGCAGCATTTATTTACCCTAGATATATTCATGGTTTGTCTACGCCTGCCCCTCCTTAACAAAATCCTAGCTACGCCCTTCTGGGCCGTAAAACTTGAGCGTAAAACCTATCGTAATAGCTGGGTAGGTACTTGTATAATTAACTCTATGCTAAACACCGTTAATTAAGTATTATGTGAGCTCAACAGCGGATGTTTAATATAAAGGATTGACTAGTGTAACATAACAATTACGTATAGAATCAACATTAACTAAGTGCTTATCGGACTTTTGGACTGAAGGCTGTAAATTTATGTGGGAGGGAAGTACAATTTTTGTAACTTTTAGAGCGAATACCTATGTACCTGCCCGGCTAGCAAGATAGGTTTTATGGTCACTTTTTACTGCCTAAATGTACTAAAATTTCACGTAAACCGTAACCATAAAACGCATCATGCTTGTACGCCTCATAGTATGAATTTTATCATAAACATTTTAAGAAACATTTAAGTTATTTTTAAAGTTTGACGGGACACTTTTGATGTTTAAAAAAAAAAAAAGTAATCTGTAGGTATTTACATAGCCTCTCATAAAACCATGGCTAAGCTACAATAAATAATATACCTACCTCCCTTCATTATCGTACATTCAACAGTTTATCTGTCTGCCTCAAAGGCGAGGCTATCTTAAGCGTATTAGCGTATTTCAAATCGCGTCAATAAATCTTACTTTAATGTACCTAGTACCTGGGCCATTTTACGGAAAGTTGTACACTCAACTTTTTTTTATTTTGATATTATCGGGTTTTTCCTACTCAGAATCGAGAGCACTTTCGAACCTAATAGGAGAAAAAAACTGTCCCAAGATATTTTATTCCATTCCGTTACCGTTTCCATACTAAGCTTGTATGGTGGTAACGGAACGGAAAACCGAAAATTATATGAAGCATTTTGGACAGGTTTTTTCTCCTAATAGGTTCGAAAGTGCGCTCAATTGTGAGTAGAAAAAACCCGATTATATCAAAATTAAAAAAAAAAAGTCGAGTGTACAACTTTCCTTAAAATGGCCCACCTAGTGTACCTACCCATAAAATGGAACATTCAGACACAATGCAACTGCATAAGGGAAACGTCATGTTCGAGAATGCCAATTAGGTAATGACTAAGTTTACTCTATGTATCAATAGCATTCTGTATCTTACCAGTGACATTTGTGCAAACAGATATGCAAACTCCTTTCAAAGTACCCAGTACATCTACATTGGCACACACATTGTGAACTCTCCGTATTCTTGACTGGAAAATGTTTTGAAATGTGTTACAGTACGCGGAACACCACACAGTACATTATTTATCAATTATATCAATTTCCCCCTCATCCTGATGTTATACTATTTGCATGCTTAAAGAAGGCTGAGTTTCGATTGCTGCCTAATCCAAAGTATTGGGGTAGAAACTACATAATTTTTACGGAAGAAACTGCTAATTGACATTCCAACTTAAAGATAAACTAAATTATTGTCCAATAAGTGTGCCACTAGACTGTTATAAGTTAATAAGCAGCCCGTAAGCCTCTATTACTTACATGTCGATACCGTAGCTCACAATCGTACTAATTACATTTATTTTGCCAATGAAATTGCAACTTTATGATTTGTGCACAACAGTCCTAATTACGCCTCGTTTTTCCCCGTAATTAGTACGACTGTGAACTAGGGTATCGATGTTATCTCTGTTATAACGAAGTCTTCAATTAGAGACAGATTTGTGATACATTAAATATGTATTTTTCGTGATGCAGACTATTCATGTATGTATCTGCAAATATGAGACATGAATTATTAACACCTGAGTGTGATAATTCGCGGAAACGTTAGTGTCGCCTGAGGTGATAAAGTGATAATATCCTACCTACGATGAATTTAATAGTCGCAAAAGAGCGTAAAAAATATATTAAGATCTATTTCCAATCATGGAGATACATTTAATTTGACACCTAAATCGATAGCACACTTGTCATTAATTTAAAACAATAGAATTGCCCCTCGTGAGTTCGACGACGAAAAATGCGTAACACTTCTTGGAGTGAACTGCCACTTTCCTATGTTCTATAATTAGTGCTCAAGGGCAATGTCGCTACTGTTGAGACGAAAATATTATCTGCTACGATTTTAACCGCCTACAAATCACAGCAAATGAGGCCTGCAACTGCAAATTTAATCATCATCATCATAAGGCTACATACGTCCCACTGCAGGGCACAAGGCCTTATTTCATGAACGAGAGGGAACAGGGTGTAGTCCCCACGGTGCCCCAGTGCGGTTTGGGGACTTCAGATACATGTTAGAATTTCTTAAAATGTAATACTTGTTTAGAAAATGGTTAACAATGCTGAAATTATCTATGAAAATGGGTACCAAGGCTTTTAAAAGCATTAGAAATATTTAGGAACCTCGGTCAAAGTGTTACTTTAACTTGACATTGGCAGTGACCTCTCGTGGACTCTTTATCCAAACGATAAAACTTAACTTTTGACTTTGCTTTGATATTATTGAACTAGTTTATGCAGCAAAAACAAGTTTCATGACGTGTTTTCACGTTTATTAATGATAATAATTTAATTATATGTACAAGAAGAGAAGACATACGATACCTACGTTCTACTATCAGATTGAACAATGCGCATTTCTGATATTAGCCATTCGAAGTCACTTGCCCCGCTATTCTGTAACTCGTTTAAGCTCACTTCAATGCTCACCCACAAATATATCTTGACGCCGCGATTCGTAGAAACTAATCGTTGGTAGAGGTCTAGTTTCGTTTGGCGTGACGTGTGGGGTGAAGTGGATGAGCGCCTAAAAAATAACAGCCTTCGTGTCTTGGTTATGTAGTAGGCCTGCTCTAAGACATAGTCAAAAATAATTTAAATACAATAAACTTATGTGCATTTTTCAACCAAGACGCATGCCTTAGTATGCATTATGCGCTATCAGATTTAAAAGATCATAAAACATCAATTGATAAAATTTATTGGCATTGATACTATCGTTTTTGACGCATGTCACTCCGCATAGACGTATTCATAGTATCTTGCATCAGTGTCGATATAATAAGATAAACATGTCGGGATTATATTGTAATTCAAGTGACATGGAATTCGAATAATTTACTCAGGGAAAAACAGGGCGGCTCAGGGCTTGAACATTAATAAAATGGGTGTGTAATGTTTCATATAAAAACATGCATCTTTTAATTTTGCATAACAACGAATAGCATTATTTCGGCTTTTTTTTTTTTTTTTTTTTATGATATAGGAGGCAAACGAGCAGACGGATCACCTGATGGTAAGCGATTACCGCCGCCCATGGACACTTGCAACACCAGAGGTGTTGTGAGTGCGTTGCCGGCCTTTAAGATGGGAGTACGCTTGTGCACGTTCGCAAATTGCATAAATACAAAATTAATAAAAACTATTTGCAATAATTTCATCGATTATAATTATCAATTTTAATTAATTCAAGTTGTATAATGAACAAACGCTATAATGGGCACTCTGTATAATATTTCATGCTCATAATATATCAAAATTCCGAATTTCAATACACCAGACAATAAAAAGTCCGACTGTATAATAATCCAAAATATAATAAATAGAAATTCCCATTACTAAAATACCGATTTTCAATACTTCGAATATCATTACACCGACAAATAATAAAAAAGTCCTAAACATCACGCTTTGCAAGTTGTACATACTTGTACTTATATAATATGTAAGTATTATTAGGTAGTAAATAAGTAAAAAAAGGTCGCCTGAACGGCACCCGAATAAAATATCAAAAACATCTCTTAAACATAAAATATAAGATATTATATTATCTTTTTGACAAAAAGATTGCTGCTATTAAATAATAATACCAAGGTCACTCATATGTAAGCATTGCGACGCCAACGTGACCATGTTAATTGCTCACATACATATTTTCCTCGTAGTCTACGTAATTGTTTTTTTACGTAAGCAATCTCGATCACCTTATTAGACTTACTCCGTTTGAATTTGACAGTTACTAAAATATTCAACGATTTTTAATGTTCAAATTGAAATTCAAACATTTAGGCGCGCGGTTGTTTTATGCGTTAAACGCTGCGATTCCTGCGTATAGATACCTGCGAAGCGGTAATCGCAGTATGTAACGCATAAGCCCTGGTTCCCACTACGTCGTTTGTCGGGACGATTTTTTATCGTGTGTCGTAGTGGCTGAACATTTTATATGAAGCTGTTCACACTTGTCGGACACCAATTTGTATGAGGCGACGACACACGATAAAAAATCGTCCCGACAGACGACATAGTGGGAACTGGGGGTAAAACAACCGCGCGCCTTATCTTGACAAACAAAACAAGGCAGAACAAATAAAAATACAATAACACACTAAGTTTTGTCACGGAATGGAAATGTTCATTGTCGGACACTGCTAAATTTACAATTATATTATAAACAAGCTGCCCGTGCGGCTCCGCCCGCGTATTACACAGAACACAAGCGAACCCATGGAATAAAAGATAGTCTATATCCATCCCGAAAGGCTATTGTACATCCTGGTGAAAGAGTTTTAGAAGATGATAAATTCCGATGATTACCCCTTCACAGTTTACAAAGCTACACACCCGCACAAAGCTTCATACTCGCAAACTTTATCAGACGTAAAAGATTATCATTATGAGATAAACCAATCAAATGTTAAAATATCTCAGGCCTTCATCATCCTGCAACGTGACGCGGTTCCTTAAAACACAGTTACACAAAGTATATTTTGCAATGCAGAGGGCATTTGGTTGGATTGTATACAAAATATACTTTGTAAGAATGACGAGTACTTACTTATCGTGTAGTATTATTTATTTTGTGCTGGCTTCCGCTCGCGACTTCGTCTGCGTGGACGTAACCCCGGATAAGACTACCTTATATTTTCATCCAGGCTGTAAACCATCTTCATGCAAAATTTCATCCATATCTGTTAAGTCGTACATTGAGTAACAAACATACAAACTTTCGCATTTATAATATTAGTAGGATAATGAGGCTTAAACTACCTAATGACGTTAATTTGTCTTTACTCGTTCGTTCTTAATAGTCATATTTAGTTTTTAACACATTTTCCTTCTCTTATTTTTACAAAAGATGCCTGTCTCATGTCCTTTAAATGTCCGTTTGTTGTTTGACCGCCTACCATGTACTGATTTATACAATTTAAATGTTTACTAAGCAGAAGCGTCCGCTACGAATATACAAATTTCGATCAGTGGAAAATTAAAAAAATATATCTCTATCATGGCAAATAATTTTTAGATTTTCCACTTTGATCGAAATTTATACGACAAAAAGTTTGTACGTGAAAAACTACACTCGTTTTAATGTCTTATTTCCTCGTAATTTCTGTGATCTTAAACTATATTGTCACATCACGTTTTAGTCTTCAATAGATATATACACGGTGAATTTGAGTAACCCGACAGATTTTAACCATCGCTTCCAGAGCCTAATAGGAGTAAAAAAAGTAGTATTAACTAATGGTCTAAAACGGCCTAGTTTTCGAGATATTAATTATTTAAAAAAAAATACACATAAAAAAATGTCAAGTATAACACACCCTAAGGACGTGACGTAGCCAGATGGATCTGACACATTCATACGCAAGACTACTACCTGCTGATTTCCGGCCAGTCTGTTAACAAATCAGTGAGCTTAGGTATTTAATTTTTTTAATTTTTAATTTTTTTTTTTTTTTTTAATTTTCTCTTTCACTCCTTTAACTAAAGATTTGTTTACAAGAGAGTAGCATCGGTAATAGATTTTTTTTTTTTTTTTTTTTTGCCATATTTGCCCTATGTTCATATAACATTATTTACTCGTAATATCATCAGGAATTTATGGTTAAAATCTGTCGGGTTACTCAAATTCACCGTGTATATATCGGATTTCATCGTCATATCCTTCCTATATTTATTATCAATTATTGAACTTGATGATTTGAAGTTTGCAGAAATGCAGTTGTACGCGTCGAATCATATTGGCAGTATACGGCAGCCGCTCGATAAGGCGGGACGTGGTACATCACTACGCGCGCTTTTATTTAATAATAGAATAGAGAATGTGGTTCCCGTGTTGAACTGCGGTGTTACTGTAATTATTTAAATTTGGTGTTTCTGATAATAATCCCAAAAAGTTATGCCTTCATACGTATTTAAATTAAGATCATGATTTGGATAGTGAATGTGATGTGTAGTAGATTAAATTAATTACTCGAGCAATGCAAGCAACTTGTCAATCACGAATTAGTGAAGTGAACTGAACGTACTAGGGTTTGCGAAATGCGTGCCCTAAAAGTAAAAACCCGTTAAAGTGAAGGCTGAGTTTTGAATAAACAAACCGCTAAAAATGAAATCCGACATTGAGCAAATAGCTTTATCCTTATACGTGTTTATTTTTGCTTCGTCAGCTTGCGAGATGGCTAATCCCATACATAATGCATACCGATTGATTTAATGACTTATCTTACATGACAAAATTGAAATATTTAAATGTGGAAGCACATATACAAAATAGTTCCTTGTTATGTTTCATGAGACAATATATGATTAAATCAAGTGTAGTTAACAGAGTGTTAGATAAACTTGAGTGGACGAAAATTATAATTTTATTAAGGACTTATGTCGTTGCTGTAATAATCAAGTAATATTTATTATGCTGCCAGATTTCGAAATAAACAATTATACATACGTCCATATGTAACTAATAATACCTTGCATTGTGTCGAAATTTCTTTAGCCTCATTATGGTAGTAACATCGTTTCATCATATCACCTTTATGCCGACGATCTACAAATTTACCTCAAGGGGCTGTTACTGATTTACCTCAGGTTATGTGCATTTAATCCATGGAAGAATAAGAACTTGGAGAGTAAACCTGGTGTGAACGTTTTGAGCTTTAGGCTGAGGCAGCACTGGTTAAGGCGATTGGCGACGCGACGGCGATTTCAGTACAACTTAGGCGACTTGAGGCGACTTGATGTATGAAGATCGCCGTCGCGTCGCTAATCGCTCTACCAGTGTGGCCCCGGCCTTAGGTAAACCCTGCTAAAACCCAGGTCATAATCGTAGGTAGTCCGAAGCTCATTCCTAGGGTTGATTTTATTAACTTACCAGCCGTAATGTTCAATGTTGTTCAAATTCCATATTCGCACAAGGTAAGGAACCTTGGTATCATAATTGATCGCACATTGTCTTGGGTACCTCAGGTGAGCGAGGCGGATGTTTGCTTCGATCGGGTCTCATCGACTTCGTACATTTTTGCCACTCGCCACTAAAATTGCGCTATTTCAATTCTTCTTCTTCTCATTCTAGATTATGCTGTTGTTTGCTATCTGGACCTTACTGAGACCATCTCAACAAAGTTGAGCTCCTTCAGAATCTGATTCATACCATGTTTCCTCTTTTGTTCTCAGCTCAAGTGGCTTCCAATTCGTCTCCGTCGTGATTCTCACATTCTTGCGTTACCCAACAGTATACTTTTTGTTCCCTCTACTCCTCCATATCTCAAAGAGCGTTTTAATCGTCTTACTTCCATCAGATCTTCCCAAAACCATCTTCTCGCTCCACCACCTTCATCTACCAAATTTTATAATACCTTTCGGGCTGTTCGGTTGTCTAATGCTTTGCCGTTGCATATAAGGCCTGCATAATCTCTTCCTTTTTTCAAAAATCTGTTGAAACAATATTACCTGTCTCTCCCTTAAGTTGCACTTTATGTATTGTAAGCATGTATATTGTATGTATTTATGTATGTATGTTTGTATATGTATGTATGTATGGTTGTATTTATGTCTGCATATTTATTAAGTATGTGTTTTAAAGTGTCATGCTGTTGTCCTGCTTAGTAATATTTGAAAGATTGATGTGTTAGTATGCTCTTCTTGATGAATTCCTGCAATGTTTAAAAATCCAGTTTATATGTTCCTGCTACCCAATGGTTGTCTGGAAGAGATCGGTTTAAAGCGACAAGACCGCCTTTTGTTACGATTATTAATTAAGCTTTTTTTTTGTAAGATATTTTCTCTTTTTGTGTTGCAATAAAAAGTATTTATTACTATTATGGTTCAAGATTTCCTTGGACAAGTGTAGATACTGTGTGTACTAAAGTAATAAGGTTAAATAGAACTATATAACTCAAATGATCAAAAATCAAGGTCAGATCGACAGTCGGGTCAACAGCATAAGGACTAATTAGATGAAATAGTTACGTGGATAATGAAAATGGCATTGTCATGACACTAGTAATAGTTACTTACGTATAAGTAAGCATGCAATTCCAATAAGTACGTTAATATTGATTAGTCTCAAGAAACAAAGTCACAAGAATTCACGTTATAAGGATAAAATGAGGTCATAACTTTCGAAAAAGGTCTTTGGTTTTGAATAAAACCTGCTTTGGGTGTGCGTCAGTCAGCTACAGGTTTTGCTTCATATTATTTTCCTTGTAAGGTGAACGTAAGAAATACAAAAAATAAACCTTTCTTATCCTTAAAGGCAAACATTGCACCACCATAACAATGGATCATACATACATATTATCATAGTGCATTCAACTCTATGACTTTGCACGAGGCTACTACTTTCTACCTAAAAATAAATAATATAATGTCATTAAATGTGCGCATCATGCAAAATAGTAAAAAAAAGACCAGGTTGCACTCCGGGAGTGCAACCTGGAGGGAAAACTGGCGAATTGCTTTAATTATCATATTTTCCCCATCCCAAAAAGTGCACAGCGCCGCTAAAGAAGTTTTCACTTCAAAAATATGCGAGTGCGCTACGCTAGCCTAATGTTGAAATAACTATTCCATTAGTTATCCCAATGTAGTTAGACTACATTCAAGGTTGTGAGAATCGAATCTCAGTCATCGTCTGATAGTACAAAGCCAACCTTTAAGTTGGTGCACACGTACTCATACTTGTACAGTCGATTACAAAGAGATCGATACGGTCAAAGTTACAAAAAAATGTATACACGACTGTATTGCCTCGGCACATCTTTTCGTCCAATATTCCGCAGTGTCTCAAGACGAGAGTCTTTGACCAGTGTGTGTTGCCAGTGATGACATATGGCACTGAAACGTGGTCGCTTACTATGGGCCTCATAAGAAAGCTCAAAGTCACCCAAAGGACCATGTTGGGAGTTTCTCTGCGTGATCGCATCAGAAATGAGGCTGTCCGCAGGAGAACCAAGGTAACCGATGTGGCCCTCCGGATCGCTAAACTTAAGTGGCAGTGGGCGGGGCACATAGCACGTATAACCGATGGCCGTTGGGGCGGAAAGGTTCTCGAGTGGTGACCACGTACCGGAAGGCTCGGCGTGGGTAGGCCCCCGACAAGGTGGACCGATGACCTGGTAAAGGTCCGCTGGATGCGGGTGGCGCAGGACCGGTCGCTTTGGCACTCTTTGGGGGAGGCCTATGTCCAGCAGTGGACTTCTTTCGGCTGATATGATGATGATGATGATGACTGTAATGCCTTAACAAGAAGGTCGTGTATACATATTTTTGTATCTTTGGCCGTATCGATCTCTTTGTAGTCAACTGTACCTACTTACGCATCTATCTATTTTAGATCAATGCCAGATTATTATTTTAAATATCGTAATATTTTAGTGGTTTTCGTGGTACAAAAATATGATGACAGAAAAAGCCTTATGACAATTACATGGTACAGCATGTTGTGTTGCAATCTCGTTGCATTTCCTGAGGTCACTGTTTACTGATTACTCAAACATTCCACATTCACGTTCTAACTTAAACTGATAGGTCATGCCCATTACTAATGAGTAGAGTTAAATTACATAACAATGTTAATATTGTTTCCATATTATCTGCATTATGAAATCAACATAATAACTATAATAAGTTAATAATATGTACCGTGATTTAGGACTTGCGGCGGAAAACATGATTCTTTTAAAAAATGTGATAGAGATTTAGCTGACTGAACTTATACTGAAATTATACTCTCTTATAAATAATAAATAAATAAATATTAGGGGAAAATCTTACACAAATCGACCTAGTCCCATAGTAAGCTCAATAAGGCTTGTGTTATGGCTACTAGACGACGATATATTTAATAGTAGAATGACTCAGAAACAAATATTCATGCTCATCACATAAATATTTGCCCTTACCGGGATTCGAACCCAGGACCTTCAGCTTCGTAGGCAGCGTCACTACCCACTAGACTAACCGGTCGTCAAAACTAACTCTCTAACTCTCTTAAGCACTGGCATTGAATTTCAGAAAATAGGAGGACTAGTACGGATTATAGTATAGCGGCTTAAGTTTATTCAGAGACGTTTTATCATTAAATCTAAGAACAAACTAAATATTTTTATTGCACAGATTTTCTAACAGAAAAGAAGATTTTGACGATAACGTCATTTACAGATTTGGTGTTCACGGTAGTTAGTCACAAATTCGCATCGGAGGTGGCTTTGTGCGGCCTCTATATAACAGTGAATAGTGGAATACATATAATAGGCAGCAATATCACATAATATATTTGCGATCATTTCTGTAGCTCAATGAAATTAGTGCGTTTAAATATATTTTTTGTTAAAACTCAGTCTGGGCCAATCCATCAGTCATCAGTGTCATCACTTAAAGTCACGTATAACACAGAACTGAATATTTGCGTTAGTTCTCGGTAAACTGACAGTGAGTCAGATGTGCTCATACAAAGAAAAGTTGTGATTTCCGATTAAGTATCAAGCCAATATGAGGAACGGCAGTAACCGTCCCAGCAAAGACGAGGAGCGGGAGGAGCTGAACCCCGAAAAACATGGCTGGTGAGTAATCATATTTCCCGACGACGTCAAAGATAAGTCTACATTTTTCTCCTTATTATGAAGGATTAAGGGGCAAACGTGTAAACATGTCTTTGTCGGCAACCGTACACGATACATTTCGATTAAAATCTGTGGGTACCTTGGGATCACGATGTATTAAATGAGAGATTGTATGTATCCATTAGCATGTTCTCATGGACGGACGGCGTTACTGGGAAAAGTTATCAAACGTACACGGCAGTTACAGGAAAAAATCTCAGGAAATCGCGTCATTGTTATTTGGCCGTCAGTCGCGATCTCGACCCCTTTATCAAAGTGTAAGGTTCTTTTCTCAATTGAATACCAATTACGAGACCTGCCAGTTACAATGTGAAATGTGAACAAATTGATGCTTTTTATAAACCTCCAGGACCACTTAACGTCGTACTTTACTTTAGTCAGGGTACGCAGCACAATTTTGAACATCATTACTACGCACGAAATTCCTAAAACTACAATTCGGAAATCATGCTTTCTAATGTACGGCATTCCTAAAAATGTGTCCTAATGCACGTTTTGTCTAACACTTATATCTTCAAAAATATTTTAACACATGAAATGCATGCATTAGCTGTCAATTTAATGCAATATTTTACGTACTTCACATGTAACTTAGTAAAACATGGCTTGATAAAAAAATGCCGTTTTGCATTATACATATGTTTATACTTTTCTTCTGAGCGAAAGATTAATATCGTAGGTAGGTAAGCGCGATGATGCCCTGCCACTGCAGAAGTTTTTTTTTTTAATTTTATGAATATGGGATTGAGTGTTTATTAACCGAGGGTTGGTATTAGTTTGACATCTGTATAATTATATAGCATCTTAGCTCCCAAACAGGATTAGTGCGGTTTTTTTTAAATCGAAAGTCATGTCTCATCACATCACTCTCATGTCCATCAATATGGTAGACAGGCAGGTGACACAGACAGAAAGCTTATAAAAATGGGAATTACACCGACGCGCGAGACACTTGACAATAAATCTTTAAATGTCATGTGCGCTGCCTGATATAATATCAGACTGATAACGTGATCATGTCACGTTTTCATACTGTGATGACCTTCACGTGCTGTATTTAAATCGTTTATTAATGTGCGTATGTCATTATAGATAGGTACCAATTTAAACTATTTATATGTAGGTATAAAATCAGCTGTGTACGCCCGCGGCTCAGTAGGTATACGTAGAAACCTTTAATCCTATTCAAACAATTTTCCACACTGTTTTAATAAATAAAAATATCCGAGTATCAATCTCTTATATCTAATTGGGAAACAAACCGTCTTCATATCAATTTATTATTAATTAATATCGTTTCCTGAGTTTAAGCTCGAAAAGGCAACAAAACACAGATAAAAACGCAGATGGTTACGTACATATATGATAATAAATTAAAATAATAATTTAGTTTTGAAGAATAGACTGAGTGAAACTATGTTTAGATTAACGCCAGTAACATACATTGACCGGAAAATAAAAAGCAGTTTCACCTTCATTGTACTTACTACAAGGTCAATTACTATTGTTCAATTACCTTAGTAAGTTTAGTAGTGACCTTGCCTACAATTTCCCCTAGTTCGAATCCCGATGATGGCAAATGATGTGACCAAAAATACTTATATAATTTTTGCATCAGTCTCGGATATTTTCTATAGACAAAAAGTTCGTGAAACCAAGTAAAAGTATAAGTTTCTGATTTTACTGCATCGATATTTTTTACCTAGACAGCACGGCTATCACGCTACGGCGCGCGAGCTTCTCGATTTTTCTCTCTCTTCGATGATAGACGTGCTGCCCCCCTAGCACACTAGGTTTTATGTCCGACATAAAGCATTTGTCCCTCTTGCACTCGCATATTGGCCAGAATGGGACGAATGCTTTATGTCCGACATAAAACTTAGCGTACTAGCCCCCCTGACCCCCCTAGAACACTAAGTTTTATGTCGGACATAAAGCATTCGTCCCTTTCTGGCAAATATGCGAGTGCAAGAGGGACAAATGCTTTATGTCAGACAGAAAACTTAGTGTGCTAGGGGGTCTGGTGTAGATCCGTTCGAATTTGGTCGATATCCTCTATTGATTTCATTACTGGACTAAAATATCAGGGTAACATTTACAGGAGCCGATTATATCGTGTCTTGTAACTAATTCAAGAAACAATGTGAGTATATTACTGAAGACCGCGACTACAAAACAGCTGATGACTTAAATATAATCATTACTATAAGTTTTATACGGAACGTACCGCTGTATTACATGACGTCACTATCTAACGGAGTTGACGTATCGATGATCGTCTCACGATGCGGAACCGCGGGAATGCGATCGTCAGCGCCGGCGAGAATATGACAGCTAGAGTGATAAAAGCGTGAGATTTGATTGTGCGCGTAAGCGCGGGATATTTAAATTATTTTATTACACCTATTTCCTTTATATGTTGTGCTAAAAGTTTATAATAGTTATCTACCGAGTTATAGAAGCTATTGTTAATGTTTATTACGAATTATATTACTTGCTGTCACTATATATTTTAAGTTTTATCGTAAAAGCCTGAGATGAGGGTCTAAACTTATAACTAATTAAACTAATTATAGAGGGTAGATTCATACTCGTATAACTCTATTCCACAAAGAAATCACTTTAAATTACGAAGTTTCTGTTTAATATAGGTATCGGCAACGGAGTTGAGGTCACGCACGCAACAAAATGACCTTTAATGACAGGGGGATTTTGAAATCAGTGTTCTTTTTTCGTAGCGATAGCAAGTTCAGAAGCAATTTGTAAGATTGACTAAAAGTTTCTTCATGCTATTTCGTTTCTTCTTTTAAAAAAAAAATATTTTTCAAAAAGCATCATTTTTTTGTCAAAAGGCTTCAAATGGGCTTTTAGGGCACAACCGGGAATAACGCTAGGAGGATGATGATGATGATGAAAGCATCTTATTTTTCTATAGCGCCCATAACATGTGCATCAAAATTTACAACAAATTGCCGACATCTATAAAATCTTTATCTGACCCAGAATTTAAAACTAAATTATATAAGTTATTGTGCGAACACGGTTTTTATAGTATCAAAGAATTTTTTGAACACAAATTTTGATGGACAGGTTTTTTTGCATGTTTTCGCATGTTTTTTTTTGTTGTTTTCAATATGATACCATTCTTTCAATTTTTTTAAGGTTAAGACATTTTTTTAATATATGAATTTGATTTGTATTGTTATTCCTCCAATGTATCTTGACTTCATCCTATTTTAACTCATTTGTATTATTTCTCTATTAATGTAATTATGTTATTTCTTATCTACCATTTTACTTTTTATTTGATTGACATGTTTAAATTTAAATTAAGAACTGTATTCACAATGTTTATTTATTTTTTACCTAATTTTATTTTAACTTATTTGTAATGTTGATTTTGATATCAGATTGACATATTTTAATTTTGAATTTTAGTTTTAATTGGATTCATTAATTTTTATATTACAATTCTTAATTTAACTTATGACATTAAATTTTCACATGCCTGTTTTGGCGAAACATATTTAGGGACGCTAATTGATTGTAACATCTGTATGTTATGTACCATATGTTTCTGGTGAATAAACGACATTCATTCATTCATATAATTTTACGTGCATGATACTTACTATACGCGCAACATTTCGTTTAAAACCGGTTTTTTTTAGTTTTTTTTTTTACAATCTTACACAAATCGACCTAGTCCCAAACAAAGCAAAGCTTGTACCATGGGTACTAGGCGACTACTACTGCACTATAAATGAATAAATGCTCAAATACATAGAAAAAAACCTTGACTTAGGAAGTTAGGAACATATATCAGCAGCTCAGCATCAGCACACAAATAAATTCCCTTACCGAGAATCGAACTCAGGACCTCTTGCTTCGTAGTTCGTACTCAGTACAAGCTATACCGTGTTGCCACATTGTCAACGTGTTGCTCTGGATGCGGGTGGCGCAGGACCGGTCACTGTGGCACTCTTTGGGGGAGGCCTATGTCCAGCAGCGGACGTCTTTCGGCTGACATGATGATGGTCTATTTGTCACAACTTCATACTAAATCAGTTGTGGTAAATAAATTTGATCTATGACAAGGACAACGAGTGATATCCTTTCTGTCACACTTATCGAGATTTGTATGCTACCATCTCGCTCGGACGTGGTATTACTATTACCATAGCTTGTCCTGAGTATTATAGGTCCCACCCAACCCAACCAATCGACGATCTATTGAGCCGTCGACTAGATAGACGACGATCTATTAGGGTTCCGTACCCAAAGGGTAAAAACGGGACCTTATTACTAAGACTTCGCTGTCTGTCCGTCCGTCCGTCTGTCTGTCACCAAACTGTATCTCAAGAACCGCGATAGCTAGACAGTTGAAATTTTTACACATGATGTATTTATGTTGCCGCTATAACAACAAATACTAAAAACAAAATAAAATAAATATTTAAGGCCCATACAACAAACGTTTTTTTATTTTATTTTTTTGCTGTTTTTATAGATAATGGTACGGAACCCTTCGTGCGCGAGTCCGACTCGCACTTGGCCGGTTTTTATTTAATGTATACGAATATCTTAATAACTAGGCACATAGAAAACATCCAGGACTCTGAAACATCTATTCATGCTCATCACACAAATATTTGGCTTTAGTTAGCGGGTTTCGAACTATTTCGAACCTACTACTACTACTACCACTACCCAGTTATCCACTGGGCTAAAAGGATCGTCCAAAACTAATTATTCAGAGCAATGACTGTCCGAGAGGCAACCGGATGGCTCGCGGTATGTGAGCTCCCGAAGAGTTGCGCCCCAATCCAAGTTGGCTCAGTTCGGGTTGCACAGGGCGGTTTCACAACACTTGGACACTGCAACTACGCGTCATAGCTTTGACTAGATGTTTGTTTATATATTTACAATTCACATGCTTAGTTGTTACCCTAACTGGTCAATACTCTTGTCACCGTAATCAGCTCAAAGGTTAGCTGCCGCACATAATATATTTATTATTAATGAGTTAATTTATTTGTATTGTAGGTACATATGCTTGTTGATACGGAATCACATGACTGGACCATTTCTCGATAATGGCAGCGGTCTGCAACATTTATCCTGGAACTAAAAAATAATAAATAATAAAATGATGAAATATTAAAAATAACTCAAAAAAATTGGCCAAGTGCGTGTCGGGCAACGCGCAGTGTAGGGTTCCGTAGTTGCCTGTCTTTCTTAGTTACATCGACACGCGCGCGCCAACTAAATGGTTTGCGTCGGCCGAATTTGTACGAAAGTTGACCTTTCTAAGTACATTTTAAAGTTGATCGACTATTACAATTTCGTATTAAGAAACCCATAAGTAATATTTTTGAACAAGCTACCCAACGATACCCCACACTATGGGTTTTACGAGAAAAAAATTACATCAAAAGTTACATTTCAAGATTTTATCGTCCGTTTCGTCGGCGTGATTGATTTATATACCCACGCCGAATTACAGTTTTCTAGTAGTAATGGTTGCTGAGCTAAGCCGAAGACGGACGGACGGACGGACGGCCAGACGCACATGGCGAAACTATAAGGGTTCCTCGTTGACTACGGAACCCTAAAAAACAGTATACGTCAGTACGTTACGCCGGAAAGTACTCACGTATTCTCCGTTTCAGCGGCGCTACCACGAACTACGAAAGTCGAAGTTCGGGTATGTCCATCTCTATCGCACTCCCTTAATCGAGTAACAGGGATGCATGTATTACGAACTTCGACTTTCGAAGTTCGTGGTAGCGCCGCAGCTTGGGCAAAAATCCTTCCGTATGTCCGACTTCTGTCCAGCTGTTCCCTGTCTACATCTACAGCGGCGCTACCACGAACTTCGAAAGTCGAAGTTCGGGTATTTCCATCTCTATCGCACTCCCTTAATCGAGTGACAGGGATGCATGTATTACGAACTTCGACTTTCGTAGTTCGTGGTAGCGCCGCAGGTCGCATTTTTCAAACGATGCTCGTGAAATTTGTGAGCAGGCTCATTATTTTTTTTTTGTCAATCTAAATATTCGAAAAACAATAATACTTAAATTGAAAAAAAAAGATCGGCTCGCGAGTTTTTCAGCTCTGTCAATATAGTAGTCAAATGCACCGTGTTACACCGTAAAGTTTACGGTATAACACGGTGCGTATATAATTACAATTTGGTCTTACATTATATGCATACTATTTCAGGCATCGTCAACAGTATGAGATAATAATGAACAAAACCAAAACAGAAGTACTCTAAATAAAAGCGCCTGGCTGTAAAGTATGCTGAGCTGGGTCTATATCGTAACACGGCCTATCCATATACCTATACTTATATTATAAATGCGAAATTGTATCTGTCAAAGTTTTAATTTTGTACCTCAAAAAAAGAGTTTCCCCCATACAAACGTTGCATCCCTTTTTGACCCGCTTAGGGGTGGGTTTTTCCAAAACCCTAAAACTTATTTTCTTGTATTGTAATAAGGAGTCGAAAGAATACACAAAGTTTCAATTCTCTCATTCTAACTTTCAACCCCCTTTTTACCCCCTTGAGGATTGAATTTTTAAAGATCCCTTCTTAGTGGGTACTTACGTTGTGAAAAAAACAGCTTTCGAGGTTCAACGAGGTTGATTTAAGTCAGTCAGTCAGGACTTTACAGTTTATATAGGTATATATAGATTAACACAATTTTAACATTTCAGTAACATAAAACAATCCATCATTCATCGCATAATATTTTGGAAAAAAAGGCAAGGGTGTTTTCAATTTCGTATTTTAGTTTCGATACGAGCTATACATTTAGCATTGTCAACTTTTGGAGTACCTACTCCTTATGTCTTCCATTACTACGAAGATCTTGACCTTTTCAAGAATCGTATCGTAAGAACTAAGAACGTCATCTAACTTTTAGAACATTCATATTTTGATTTTAATCCGGTCTTGAGTCCGACTTGTTTCGTTGCTCTGCATAATTGTATTAGGACATTCTAAAAAACTAGGCAATCATTTTTGCCATTTTTATAGCAGTGTTACGTGGTAGTGGTCCGTATACAATTGAAAGTGTGTTTACAAAGCGCGAAAAGTGTGTAATTGGCTGAAAAGTGTTGTGTAAATTATTTATTAAAAAATTTTTTTTAATAATCTACCGTCTACGAATGAATACCGTATAAAATGCTTGATTGTAAAATTGTCGTTCAATCCCCTTCAGTTTTAAAACTAATTGAATATTCCTCAAACAGATTTTTCTATACCTACCTGGTTTTTCACATTCAGAGTTTGTATTTGTTAACATTAAAAAATGTTACAAAAAAAAACTAAATTGGTCATATAAAAAGTATGAATATTCATGTTTTGTATAAATATTTGTAATTATATAGAATGACTAGTGTTTTAAATAACATTTGACCTTTATCTAAATTGGCATCACGGTATTGGTGGACCAACGGTTGGCCGTCCATCCGTGACGTTGCGCTATCGTCGCGCTGAAATACTGACCAAATCTGCCCCAGTTATGCACGGGCATTCCTATAAATCACTCAAAGTTAACCGTGGAACACCTACACGCTAATTTAAAAATAGTTGAGCGAATTATGTTCACCATAAAAATCTGTAGGTATCATTTCGAGATTAAAATCAGGAGTTGAAAAAATCAAAAATTCTTAGTATGTAAAAGCAATTATTGTGCTTAATTGCGAAGTGAAGTTACGCAGTGTAAAGTGTTATTCTATACTAATAAGTTTATTATTATTTAGAACATGGTCGTTAATCGTGTGTCAGATAAATAGTTTTTACTAAGTGTTTGTTTAGTGTTTTTTTATCAAGTTACATGTTGTGATTTAAGAGATTTGCTGATGATCATACCGGTTGATCGGGAATCAAGCTTCATTTTACATTTTAAAATATTGAAAGTGTAAAAATGCGTATGCGGAAGACATTCATATTTTTCGACTCTGACTGCAACGGCGAAGGGGAGACTGTACCACTTTTGCAGGACTCTGACGACGATGATTGGCAAGTTATTCGAGCCTCTTAATCAAGCTAAATTATAAAAAAAAGACCGGGTCGCACTCCGGGAGTGCAGGCAGAAGTGAAAACTCAATGACATTGTAACAGTTTTTCGATCAGGTCGTGTCCGTCTTACGAATTTTCAGTCTGACGAATCTGTCGGTCACGTGATCTGTCGCGAGTTTAATTTTTTTTTCCTATCACAAAAAGTATACAGCGCCGCTAAAGAAGTTTTCTTTTCACTTCAAAAATCGGTTGCACTAATCTTCATTTTGTAATGAATATTAGTGCAACGCTAAGAAATAGCACAGACGAATTCACTTTTTATAAAAAAAGAAAAGAAGTCCAAATCGGTGAAGCTAGAAGATAATACTTACCCGCTGAGAACTGCTGCAGCTGAGTTTAACGTTGAGAATATAAATGTTTTTATGAAATTCAAACATATAAAATATTAAATGTGTAAATAATAAAATCAAGTTTCGTCAAACTGCTTGGCGACAGACTGTGCATTGTTATTGTGTGTGCCTAAAACTCACAGAAATTAATTTTCAATTAAATGGAAAATTCAAAAAAAAAACGGAATGGATGACGACGGAGACCATTGCGATACGTTGGATGCGTATCCTCGTACTTGTCACATTTTTTTGTAAATAAGTAACATATTATAGTCATTGAGGCGTATATATTTTCTGCTAATATCACGTTATAAAAGTCCATCAAAAACCCCGATAATATTCCTGTAGCGGCCCACAATAAAAGGAAAACTGTCAATTAAGAGGGTAGTTTCCTCATGTTAACATTGATAACGTACAGTAGTAGTGTAGTAAACTATCAAATTATTGTAATATAAATTACAAAATATATTTTAAATCATAAAAAGATAGGACCTTGAAAGTTTAAATTTAAAGCTACCGCTTTTATAGAAACAAAATTGTATGACAACTAATGGACCTAAACGCAGTATTTTGCGACCGATACACTAATTTACTTGATTTTCCATACAGCGATTAGTACAAATAGCAAACGGTAACGTCATAATTCTATGTCAATTAGTATGAATCGTTTCGGCTACCGCCAGCCAGCGAGGTCCGTCTTTTAATCAAGTTTTTGGGTATTTATGTTTATTAATTCTAGTTGCTCCCATACAAACATTTGTTCCTCTTCAAAAACTGGTTCGAATGGCATCGTAAAAAAATCTTAGGACACAAGCCCATTGAACCAACTTCAATACGAAATAGAGTATAGATTGTTTTGTTTTAAAATCGAACGTAACAAAACAAATGCAACTCTGTTCCCATTTAAAATGGCATAAATTCCATTTAAGAGGTGGAGACTTTTTAATGGGGTTTTCGCGGGTAGAGGTAAATAGAAAATTTGAATGACAAGTTTACTATTGACCGCCGTGGCCGCCGCGCCAGTCCGTGAGAGCCTTAACCTTTTCCGTCACTTTGACATATATTTTTGTGAGAAAGGGTCAAAACAAACCTGTTCAAGTTTTTTTTTTTTCAGGGGGCGTGTGCGGTCCAGCCAGCAGTTCAACGTGGTCAGACGGGTATACCAACAGGACGCGCTTAACGAGGACGCAGACTACCACGAGCCCGTCCGACCATGTAAGTATAAAACCAGAGTCAAATGATTAACAAAAAAAACCTGTGTTAATATGGCAATACCCAATCAAGTTAACATTAAGAGGAAACACTAAGGGCGAGATAATTGAGAAATAGGTATTCGTAAAATGTATTGCTGTCGCGCCAACGATAGAGACAACTGAAGCTTGGACCGAAAATACCTATTAAAAGTACATAAATTCAACGTTTCGTAGTCCCCTGATTTCTTCTCCAAAACTTGACCTAATTAACTATTTTTTTTATTAAAAATCAAAGAAAGGCTTTGGCTGTGTTCCTATGTTTTCCTTTTTTTAAATAATCTAGTCAAAATTGTTTTCTGGATGTTTGAACACATCGGAAAATCTGGCATTTTTCAAGGTTTTTGAAGGTCAATATCTCTTTAAAGAATAAATTTATGAAAAAAAGGAGAACATGTCAATAGTAGCCATAGATTTATGGAAAAAAAAAATCTCTACTGCCATTATCCAGGGAGAAAACAGGGGACTACGTTTCTGTGGAAAAACGGCCCTTAAGGGCAATTGTGTTTCCTCTTAACAATAAGCGCCAGGTGCAAAGTTAACTCGACCGGGCATCACACGTTTTCTTTATTATGCCGGCTGCACACACTGGGCCAACGTTGGCGCGTGAGCAGAATGC
The DNA here is from genome assembly GCA_947578815.1 of Epinotia ramella. Classification (NCBI taxonomy): domain Eukaryota; kingdom Metazoa; phylum Arthropoda; class Insecta; order Lepidoptera; family Tortricidae; genus Epinotia; species Epinotia ramella. Next base: position 21,047,480 of record OX388216.1, read on the forward strand.
AGCTATGCGTTAGAGGGAGATCGCTTCATTTCGTTCTCATTAGTTTGCATCCTGCTCACGCGCCAACGTTGGCCCAATGTGTACAGCCGGCATTAAGTATCGCGGCGAATCTTGATCGCTATGACAGCTGTCATCTCCGTACAAATAACCATAACTTAAAATTGTACAGCACGTCTATCATACGACTTCCGCGACATACTCTCGATTTTTCTCGCACTATATCTGTTGTTTTAAGTGTTCTAATAAGAAAGAGACGGATAGTGCGAGAAAAATCGAGAGAGCTCGCGCGCCGTCACATGATGGCCGTGCTGAGATTACAGCTGCCATTGGGGATTAATAGTGTTAACAGACGATCGAACGGTCCGGCGGACCGAGAGGGACACAGCTATTTGAAAGAATCAGAGAGTCATATATCCCTCTGATTCTTTCAGATAGATGTGTCCCTCTCGTCTGTTAACACTATAAGATTCGCCGCGATACATATAGCGTCACTGTCCGTCACGGTCACGGTGCCATTTATATAATATATAACACATATAAGGTGCTAACAAATTAAGTACCAATATTTTAAGAGGTGTTACATTACATCAAAACAATTGACTTTAAATAGAAATTAAGAAAACTTTTTCATATGATATTTTTGTTTTAATTTCCGGTACAAAATAAATAAATTAAAATTTCGACCAAACATAATCAGCCTGTGCATTCAACTGACGAGATGTTAAAACACTATCTGTCAAGTGAACATCGTCGTTTGTGACAAACGTCAATGATTGATTGTTGACTATCTCATTAACAGGGTGTTTTTACGCAGTAACGTTGTATCCCTAATTATCTCCAAAAAGTGATACACACTTTTAAATGTTTCATACTTAACTCTACTCCTAGAGACTAGTACTATCAGCTCTAAAAGTATTGGTACCTAATTTGTTAGCACCTTATATATAACAATCATTCTTCATTAGTATAATATTTTTGCCATACATATTTATCTACGATAGGTAAAGCTATATCTTGTGTTGACGTCCCAATAAACGTATTAACAATACAAACAACAACTATTTACTGCTCGAGGCTCCACGATCCAGGTCTTTAACCTTAGATTTAGATTTAATAAGGAGAACAGCTGATATTTACTAACGCCTCTATTCATAAAACGTATAATACCTCTGGTAAATAAAATGTGTTTTGTCCCTTTCTTACTAAAAGTGACAGAACAAGCGATTTGAACGGGATTTTAATAACAATAAGTTGGTTGCTCGTTTATGAATAGGACCATAAGTCGCCTGTTGTTAATATCTATTTTTTATAAGTTGTTATGTCGATTTGTTTCATGTTTTAAGGTGTGCAATAAAGAGTATTTGTATTATGTATAAGTTTTGTTTAAAGAGTTTAATACATAGGTAGATATAACATTATTATAACTGAGCTCCCTAGAATGCATGTTGAGAGTGAGGGTCCTTCATTTCTCTAGCTGTGGACAAAACGAATCCTCGAATCAATAAGCGGTCGTCAACGCGCTTGTGATGCTGGTGTCGCAAACGTCCATAGACTACGGTGTCTGCTTACAGACAGGCCTTATGCCTTTTTGCCCGTCCCATGGCACCAAAAAGACCAACTCTCATTTAAGTAAACTCAAAGCTCTCAGCTCAATACAGTATTACATTCTATTCTATTATTTCCTCCTGTTTAACGTGTAAACGCTCTGGTTTAAGATACTGAACCGATTTTGATTGAGGTAACAAATAATCGATTGGAAATTATGCTCCGCGTGACATAGGCTACCTTTTTTATGAAGAACGTTTTCTATCAGTCAGTTTTCCGTATTCTGGATACAGTTTATTGAACCTTCTATGCTTGTCTTATTATCTGGCTAGGAATGTACAGTAGTACCACAAATATAAGTTACAACGATGTACCTGCGCAGAAAGTATTTTTTGAAAACGTTTTAACCAATCATAAGGCAGCGCGTTTGCGCGGGTAAAATCTTCTACGCCCATTGGCCGAAATTTTGCGCGCGACGCCGGCAGCTCCGGCGCCCGCCATTTAGTCTGGCGCCATGAGCGGGAAAGCACCAGTTCACCTGTCATTGCATATTGTGCCTTACGTATAGTGCAACAAGGTTTTTATTGAAATGAACACACGTTCGATTTCTTCGGTACTAAGTCAGCACTCGTCGGCGTGGACGAAGATTGCCGATGTAACTTATATTTGTGGTACTACTGTACTTCTCTTTGTAACTGTAGTGTATGCGCACTACAACTAAATACACTACAAGGGGGTAGCATTCGTGATCGGCCGAGCTGGGAGCGCTTGCCACTTGTCATCGAGCTGCCGCGGAGTGCGGTCACGACTACGCACCTAAGCTAGCAATTTATTACTTACCCTGACACCCCAAGGTGAAACATCACATTAACAACCATCATAATTTCCAGGGAAATACCACGTGAAGAAATGCATGCGCGACTGCGGCATAGCCGAGTGCATATTCGGTATTCTACCCATTGTCGAATGGCTGCCGAAGTACAAGATTCGTCAGCACGCGTTGGGAGACATCACAGCTGGTGCTACTACCGCCGTGATGCATATACCTCAGGGTAAGCCAATCCTAGCATTTCCGACGGCAGGAAGTTCATTCATCTTCACACCATGGAACCTTAATGGTTCCAGAGGAATTTCCTCCCACGAACGGCTGTGGAGTGAGCTATGCCGTGGGTTTCCTGAATGAAAGTTTCCTGAAAGAATGGGGTGTTTAGGTGATGTAAGGGTCGGCAAGTCGCATGGGAGTCCCATAGAGTGCAAGCGTTCATAAAAATCAAAAATTCTTCACTACAGAAAATATCGAAATCGCCATATGCCTATCACATTTGAGGAGTTTCCTCGATTCAACCTGAATCATATCATATCATCAGACCTTCTACATTTTTTTAAGCAAACGACCAATGGGAGATTTCCAAAAGAAAGAACTATCAAAATCGGACTAAGTACATGGTAAAGAACTACCTATCGCTGAAGATACATACATTTTTGCAAAACTGTTGGGACATAATAATAATATAATAAAAAGTATTTTTATATTCGTCGACCTTAACGTTTGAATTAAGACTTCGTACACCAAACTTAAATCACATACATTTTAGTATGGAGCTCCCAACTCAACATTTCATAACTGTTGAGTCAACTAAAATGAAATTGACCAATCACGTTTTTTACTTCCTTTACTGAACTATAATGTATTTGACCAATAGGACGCCGTCATGAGAAAGTCTAAAGGTAATAGACATCAACGCACAAAAAAGAAAAAGCCGTTGGTTGCACTTCGTTTCAGCAGGGCTTAGATTTTCAATAGATACCAAGTTTGTTTAATTAGTTCAGTTGACTCGTAGAAAAAGTATTGTATACAATAGTTATATAATTAGCTTTTTAAGTCTCGTACCTTAATTAGGCCACGAAGCTGGTACTCGACTGAAAAAGCATATATTATATAACGATTACATAAATTACTATATTGAACTCCACCACAAAGTATACAGTTTATAGTCATTAATATTAAGTTAAGGTTATAAATGTTATAATGCTGTGTTCATTTCATTAGTATGATCCGCTTTTGCGGCCGCTTGCGATTTCTGATTTGACTTCTATTTTTGCCTTTTGTTGTGCTCTTGTGTAGCTAATTGGTCGCACACAGACATTTCCTCTCCCTCCTCCTCTTCCTCCTCCTCCTCCTCCTCCTCCTCCTCCTCCTCCTCCTCCTCCTCCTCTCCGATCCTCTTTTAAAACTTAGTCGAATAACATCGTAAAAGAATAGGAAAGTAGTCTTATGTGCCTCTCGTCAGTTTACCACCAGAAGCCATTAAGTAATTAATATGGGTGTATGATTGAGATTATTTAATGTGAGTTCTTTTTATTGGCGCAGGACCGGTCGCTTTAGCACTCTTTGGGGGAGGCCTATGTCCAGCAGTGAACGTCTTTCGGCTGATATGATGATGATGACTTTTTATTACAAGCTTTTATTTAGTTTCATCTGTCCCGATGTTTGTCTTCAAATCTTGCAAGTTAAATTTGACCCACTTCCCGGTGGCCGATTGAGCTGAAATTATGCTACCATACGTACCATCGAGCTGATCTGATGATGGAGACAGAAGGTGGCCATAGGAATTTAGTACTTAACCGACGTAACCCCGCTGAGTTTGGGCTCGTTAGAATCGTTTCAATGAGTAGCTGATGATGGTATACAGAAAAGTTCAATAAAAGCTTGTAGCAAAAATGAAATTTTTGACAGAAACTTGTTATAAAACTGTCATTGCCTCATTGTAATTGGAATCTTCGACCTTGGACGATAGAGTCGCTTTCTGAATGGACTACTTTGAAGCCATTCGGCCAACTCAAATAATCCCAAGTATACTATGTAATGTTTTGCTTCAGGGATGGCGTACGCAATGTTAGCTGAAGTGGCGCCCGTGGCGGGTCTGTACATGGCGTTCTTCCCGGTTCTGGTCTACGTACTGTTTGGGACCTCGCCGCATATCTCGCTGGGGACCTTTGCTGTCGCTTGTCTCATGTCCGGAAAGGTACCACTACCCTCACAACTGACCGATTTGATTTAAAAAACACGCTGACTTTATCTTTCAGAATTTTCTTTGAATCTTTCATAAAATGTATTTAATTCAACCTAATAATAAAAATAGTAGATAAAAATACGTGACCCAACATGTAATTTCTTATTTCCATCAATCCATACTAATAATATTATAAATGCGAAAGTGTGTCTGTCTGTCTGTCTGTCTGTTACCTCTTCAAGCTTAATATAAATCGCTGAACCGATTTAGATGAATTTTGGTATAGAGATAGTTTGAGTCCCGGGAAAGGACATAGGATAGTCAAATCATCCCCTAAGGGGGTGAAATGGGAGACGTGAAAGTTTGTATGGAGCTGCGATATAAACGAGTTCCACGCGGACGGAGTCGCGGGCAGAAGCTAGTATTTCCATAAAATAGTTTGTGGATAAGTAACGGAATAGAAATTTAAAACATTGGTTAGCTATTTTTTGACCGTGTTTATAAATAATTATAAATCGTTATTTTTTTCAGGTTGTGTCCTCGCACGCGAGAATGCCCGAATTAGATCATAATATTAGTAATATTACGAATATAACCACATCAACAGGTAACTAATTGTTATTTATTTATTATCTTTCTTTTAAATCCGTCAGATTTCGGACCTTATAAAAATCTAAAGCATAATCACAGTTGTCCTTTATTTTTTTTTAATTGCGGTGATTATTCGCAATATGATCGAAAATACGAGTGGTTTTGTTCCTAGTCGTTACATCGTGGAAAAACATTATCCGATATTTAAAAATATATTAGTATAACTATGGTATTTTTGTTTTTATAGTTAGGTTAGGTATAACGATAAATAAGTTATATTATAAGATTTATGATGCTTTTTGACGACAGTTTTTTTAAGTTTTAGGGTTCCGTAGGCAACAAGGAACCCTTACAATAGTTTCGTCATGTCCGTCTGTTCGTTTTCGGCTTAGCTCAGTAACCCTTAGTACTAGAAAACTGTAATTCGGCATGGGTTTATAAAATTATAAATCAATCACGCCGACAAAACAGTAGAATAAAAGTTTTTTTTATACATCTCTTACACGTAAAGTGAAAACGACAAGCTTTATTTAGCGTAGTTCAATGTTTGTAAGATTGTCTCATAATTTTATTTGTTTTTGATTTATTATATTTTCAGCTGCAGGGGCAGCAAACGGTATGGAATACACTCCAGAGCAAGTTCTTAGCATATTGTGTCTAACAGTCGGCATAATGCAGGTTAGTATTAATACTAGAATTAAATTAAATTAAATTAGCAGATGAGTGACGACTAGTTTAGCCTAGTTGTAGTAACTAGTAGCTGGCGCAAGTGATTCTGGGTTCGATTCCATGCGTGCAATCATCACCCTAGCGCCCTCTAGTAGGGCTACGCGCGCGACGAGCGGCGCCCCCTAGGCCCGCTGCGCCCGTGTGCAACACCCTGCACCATAAGCATAGCCAAAGATTCCGAGGCAAGTAAGGGCAAACACTTGTGTCATGAGCGGAAGTATTTGTTCAGTTGAGTTCTAAAATATGTGCACCGGCAAACCGGATTGGTAATTTTTTCAATTATTTAAATAGGATTTGTAAGGCAAAAATATATCGACATATATTTTTGCCTTCTTTCTTTTGGAGCAATAATAACAACCTTATTAAACGGAAACCGGTTAACTCGGTCCTCGCCTGGGACCGGAGGTAGGACGATAAAGCCGGAACCCCACTGCTGCGCACGCTACGCACGCACACGCTATACACGTCACCCACGTGGGCCCATTGGTCTAGCTGCGTGTGTCACCATTTCCACAGCAACCCACGTTCGTAGCGTGGACAGCGTGGGTCGCAGTGGAGCTTCGCCTGCCACGCGCGCTAGCGCACTTCGGAACAAACCACGCGTGTATCAGTGACGTCATTTCGTGCGTAGCATGCTACAGTGGAAATATCTACCTACATTTTGATACGAAGCGTTTTTGTGCCCACGTGCGTAGCTCGACCGTGCGCAGCAGTGGGGCTCCGCCTTAACGGGGCGCGGGCACCGGCTCACTTAATAGTTGATGGACTCAAATAACCAATATATAACTTTCCAGGCGTGCATGTGGGTATTCCGACTGGGCGCTGTGTCCACGCTGCTGTCCGAGCCGCTCGTGTCCGGCTTCACCACCGGCGCCGCCTTCATCGTGGTGTCCTCGCAGCTCAAGGACCTCCTCGGCATCAGGGTACCTCAGATATCTGGCAACTACAAAATCATACTCGTAAGTGACAAGCGTATATTTTGTGTATAAGTGGTGGAACAACTACGGATCGACAGACCAAAAGATCAACTAGCAAGATCGCAAGACAAGGACCTCTTCTGCATCAGGGTAGGTACTAGGTACCCAAGATGTCTGGGAACTGCAAAGTCGTACTCGTAAGTGGCAGATGTGTATTTTGTAGAGACGTACCGACTAGTCGGGAAAGCCGACTATCCGGCCTCATTTGTAGTCGGCGACTAGTCGGCGACTAGTCGGCTAAATGTGACGATTAGTCGGCACTTTATGGATCACAGGAAAACGAGACATAGAATAAGTAAACTGCCATTTTTTACCATTCGTTTTATATTTTACTCAAATACTGATTTATTATCACATTTGGTACTTTGAACGCATGCAGACAGCGCGACGGCATAGCGAAACGAAGTTTGCCGATTGCACTCGAACTTAGCCGAAGTCCACGATCGGCCTAGCCGACTAGCCTTCTAGGCGGCCGACTAGTCGGCTAGTCGGTCAAACCCATAGTCGGCCCATCTCTAGTATTTTGGTGTACAAGTGGTGGAACAACGACGTGTCGACAGACCAAGAGATCTACAGGCCTCAAGGCCGGCCTCGCAACTCAAGGACCGCTTCGGCATCAGGGTGGTCCACCACCACCACCACCAGGTGGTTTTGCCACGGCTTTAAAGCTTTATGGCTAGGTGGAGTCCATTTAATTTTTAATTGCTGTTTTTTTTGACATTAATTGAATTCATTGATTTATTCAGCCTTAAATTGGATACACAATTTTACCCATAGGCGTAGCTAAAATAATCACACACTACAAGATATAAATAGTAATAGTTAATAGTAGTCACAATGTCGTAAAATTATCATCTGCTTGTCTAATGTTGAAACTTGATATAAATGTATTTTCTTTCTTTAATATGGATATTGCTGGTCATTAAGAAAACTCATAATAATGACAACAAAAATCAACAGTAATATTTAATGTATAGTATAGAATAGAAATAAGCAAAACTGACCTGGTTTTTTATTTTTATTTTTTTATTTATTAATAAATGATCTATCTATCTATCATTTTGCAAATAGAACTGGCCGTGAAAGTCGTTAAAAGAGCTGCGTAGGTACAGAAATGTACATATTTTTTTATTGACGGGGCCTCACCTCCGGCTCAATTCTCGAGCTCACTCATTCCTTACTCAGGAGCCTCTACAGCATTCAGATAAAGTGAGAAAATAAATCCCTGACAACGTCTTTATGACACTGACAATATTTAATTTCGCCTAGCCTATAGAAAAGGTTTTTTCACTATACTACTTTTACCTCTCCGTGAATTTCCTTCTTATACAATTTGCGACCTAATGTACTATAATGTGTGTTGTTTGTTGAAGACAGTGATAGAGGTGGCGAAGGCGCTGCCACAGACAAACATAGTGGCGGCCATCATTTCATTCATCGTATGCCTCACGATTACCCTCAACAACGAGTTCCTTAAGGTAACGCATCAACTACTCCAGAAATACTATAAAAATGCTCTTTTCTCAAACATGCAATGAAATATTGACATATTATATTCCACGAAAATAGGCTGCGCAGTATCACGTTTCGGGTGCGGCGCTACGAGAAGTCCATAATAGAATTTCATACTAAATGGGATAGATTTAGATTATAGATATTCTTCGACGTGAAAAGGGAATGCCAGCCTCATTCGTACATATGCTTGGCTGGCAATATGTTGTTCATAAAATGGCTCTTACCCGCTTTGAAATATATACTAATATTACTTAAGTACAAGAAAAAAAATGAATTAAATTTTAATGGCAGGATATAAAATATTTGGTTTAAGTACGAAACAAAGCGAATGCAACTCAGTTCCAATTTGGGACAGTCTAATTCCATTGAAGAGGAGGATGCCTTTTAATAGGCCTTTGGGCGGCTAGAGGTTTCTTTTAATGTGTATCCGAGCTAACTAATCAAGTAATTGACTATGTTTGTAGCCATGGGTGGCGAAGCGGTGCCGGGTCCCTGTGCCAATCGAGCTGCTCGCCATAGTCATCGGCACGCTCGCCGCCAAGTTCCTTTCGCTGCAACAGAACTGCGGGCTCACACTCATCGGCACGATACCTACCGGGTAAGTACTGTAAGGTGGGTGCTCAGAGTCAGAGGTAGTGTAACGTTGTCATGTTGGCAGACAGTTGTTAAATTTAGTTTGTGTCGAATGGACTTGACACAAACTAAATTTAACAACTGTCTGCCAACATGACTTCGTTACAGTAGAATAACGAACACGTATGGACGTTCATTCACTTGGTTTAACAACAAACATTATTATGCGAGTAGCTTGGCCAAGGGCCTCGGTGGCAACTCTACTCGAATAATAATACCTCTTGGTTCTCGAATAATAAACCATTCATGAAGTACCGCATCCCCACCCTAATAAAGTCTAGTTTTTACTCTGGGTTGGAAGTTGGAAGGTCAGATGGCAGTCATTTTGATCTGATTGCCAATCCAAATCGTATTTTATCGAAAGTCGTGTCTCTTGAGGAGGGTTTTCGATATGTAGTTTGTCAGGGATGGTTCAATTTTACTTTGTTATTTGTTTCCACAGTTTTATCACTTTGCCCTCTCCCCAGCCTCCCCACGCCGTTCGTGCCCCCGCTCGAGCTGATGCCGGCGGTGGCGATAGACGCGTTCACCATCACGATGGTCACATACACTATATCCATGTCTATGGCGCTCATTTTCGCATCCAAGGACAAGTATGAGGTGGACTCTAACCAGGAGTTGCTGGCTTTGGTGAGTGAAATCAGACATATTACGATACCTTCCTGATTTCCCGTGTTCTTTATAAAAGACCAAATATGGTCAATGGAATGTCCTCCAGTCCCAGGTTCCTATAGAATGAATCATAATAAATACAATGTTAAACGAAGAGCATTTGTTTTCCTTCGTTTGATTTTAGGACAAATGTAATTTCAAAGCTATATCCGATCCGCTTGGTTCAAGTTTCATTGTATTTTTATTTGTATGAGGTCTCAGGAGGATGTAAGTGAAATTCTTGTTACACAATTTAGATTGGCTGCAGCCGTTGTTTGAGTTGTGAGGTTTTTTTATTAATTTCAGGGCGCCAGCAACATAATGGGATCGTTCTTCTCCTGTGCACCAATCTGCGCGAGCCTTTCGAGGTCTTACCTCCAGTACCAGGTAAACCGATTAATTGATACTGATTTTTCCTTGGTCAGATCTTTAATATCGCTGGTCCTAAGTCATTTTTTTAATGCTAGACAAAAAGAACAAAGGAATGTATTTATATGATGTAAATAAAGTACATACATTCAAAATTACTGCTACTAAATACATGTGTATTTTACTTTAGTTTTAGATAAGTTTTCATTCTTAATAAGCGTATTTTTTTATTATTATTTGAAAATGTTTTCACCTGAACTACGCCTTTAGTCTACTGTAAGGCCAGAGACGTGTATTGTAACTGCCTCTGTCCAAACTAGGCTGCGTACTCCTCTCAACGATTAGTTGAGGATATGCAAAAAAGTACAGTCGGCAGTAAAAAAATACCAAAAATAATGTTTTTGACAAATAAATATTATGGTTTAGTATTGAGATAATGCAAAATACAACCTATTGAGTGGCGAACCTATATACCACATTGAATAATTAAAGGTCTGTTTTCGTCCCAGGCGGGTGCCAAAACAGGTTTAACTCAAATGGTGAGCGCGTCGCTGATATTGTGCGTCCTACTGTTCCTGGGGCCGTTCTTCGAAGACCTGCCGCGCTGCGTGCTTGCCTCCATCATCGTGGTCTCCCTCAAGGGGCTCTTCCTGCAGATCCGAGACCTTAAGAGGTACCAGTATCCACCGGATATGATGTATATTTGATGGAACCGTTTCATTTCACCTAAACAACCACGACCACTGACAAGAGTGCACGACTGAGAATAGAAGATAGACACGTAGTAGGTATATCCAACTGGATATATATTTGATGGAACAATTTTATTTCATATGGCGTGGACGTAAAACCAAACCGGAATGTGGCAAACCGAATGTATATATAATGGAACAATTTCATTTCGTCTAGGCTGTGGATGTAGTATATTATATCGGACGTGATTTAATGGAACAGTCTTATTTCATGTAAAATAAGTCCTCAAAGCGCTCTCGGCAATTCTTCCCGTTGTTGAGGAAGGTCTAGTGAGCGATATTAGTCTCCAAATGTCAAAAAGACCAATCCTCGAATCAATAAAGGGTCGGCAAAGCTGGCTACTCCTCTAGAGCCACGAGCTTCCATTGTCTACTCTACAGTGCCGGCCTATCAGCCAGGCCGGATCCTTGGTTGCCACCATCGTGGTATACAAAATGCTTGTCTGTTTGTTTCAGGTTCTGCTACCTGAGTAAGCTGGACGCGGCCGTGTGGCTCATCACCTTCCTCGTCACTACCCTCATCAACATAGATTATGGGTGAGACTTCTATTAAAATTATTCTTAACTGGCTTCCGCCCGCGACTTCGTCTGCGTGGACCCGGGATAAAAACTATCCTATATTTTAATCCTAGCTATAAACTATCTTCTTGCAATATTTCATCCAAATCGGTTGAGCCGTTTAGGCGTGATTGAGTAAAAAACTTCCAAACTTTCGCATTTATAACATTAGTAGGGTAGGATGCATTTATAATAGATAGCGATGCGCTTACGTCAATAGTTTCCCAGCTGGCATTGGAAAGTTAGTAGTCCAGTTAATGAACTGACAACTCGTATGGAAAAACAGGTAAATTTGGAAATAATTTATAATAGCTTATTTTTAATGTGTAACGGATATATTATCAATTAAATAGTTACCCAGCGACAAAATCCGACAAAATTTCAGACATCAAAAAAACGATAAACTAACTAGCTTCTGAAAAGTCAGAAAAAGTATTAATAAATATTTTTGTCTTTATTTTGGTTCATTTACATTTGCTCTATAATATTCAAGATAAATCTTACAAAAAAAGACAATGCATGCTTCATTGAAATCTACATAATTACTTCCGGGTGGAAAGTTTTTCGGATTCTTGAATGAATCATCTTAGAATAACATTTTAAAATGAAATCAACAAAAAAAACGCTATTATAAATTAATGTTTTTCAAAACCGTATTTTGCCTGGAGTATAGATAGCAATCGCTACTGCAAAAACTTTTGCATACGCTATACGCTATAAAAGCAGGAGGAAATTCTTATTAACCTATCATGTTTATCAGGAACGTATTAGCAAGTCTAACTCGGAGATTTCTGCTAAACGCTCCGGTAAACAGGCGTATTTTTTTTCTTAAAAGGGGTCCGAAAACGATACCACTGTTGCTTGATAAAGATAACATACAACTGTTACCAAGTACAGAATAATCAATATTCTCCAAACGGGTTTAAAAATTTAAAACATCGAATCATTATTTGCCATAGACATGAGACATATTCAAATCTTAACAGCGCAATTGAGAAATCGACGCAGACGGTACAGCGCCATCAAGCGGCAAATTCGACCAAATTATGCACATTTACGCTTATGGGTGGTATTCCGCCAGTTGAAAATAATAGTCCAATGTGCATTCGATTGAAGAAATTGGACGATTTCATAAAACTACTACGGCGAACAAATTTAATCAAAGATTGGACAAAGAAATTGGATGATTTTATCAAATATATGAGACAGAGAAAAATTGGACAAAGAAATTGGACAAGTGGAATACCACCCTATGATATGAGAATTGATACGAGGCCGTGTATGTGTCGGCGGCCGATCGTAAAATCCGCCAGATCACGAAATTCCTAGGCATATCGTGAAACGCCGCCATTTCATGATTTGGCTAAAGGACATCCGCCATATCGTTCAAAACTTAACGTTTAACGATTTGTCTAATGACGTTTAGGCAGATCATGAAATTCCTAGGCATATCATGAAACGCCGGCATTTCATGATTTGGCCAAGCCAGTGACGTTTAGGCTGATCATGAAATTCCTAGGCATATCATGAAACGCCGGCATATCGTTCAATACTCACCGTTATACGTAAGTAGGGTGTCCAAAATTGAATTAGGTAAATTAAAAAAAAAAAGAAGTGCGGACTGATAATCTCCAGCGAGTCGACGCCACCCCGCTGCGCGGGGTGTCTATTTCTGGTCTGAGGGACACAAGTGAACCCTAACCTAACCGACCTAAGACAGAGTTCGCTTTTGACAAACCATTTTTGTCCGCCCTGATTATTAGCCCCCAACAAAAACGGCCGCCATCGCATTTGCAGCGCCATCAGTGGCCAAGAAAGAAACTATTTTACGATGTGCCCGGTATAGAGCTAGGAATATCGACGAATGCGTTGCTCTAATCGATCTGCCGTATTGTTTATCAGGCACATCGTGATAAGCCTAGCCGACTTTTAGGCATATCATGAAATGGCGCCGTTTCACGATATGCCTAGGAATTTCGTGATCTGGCGTATTTAACGATCTGCCGCCGACATATGTATATTCCCGAAAAAAAGCGACTCATATTTATGAGTATTGTTTGTTTTAGGCTGGGAGCAGGTCTTCTAGCGAGCGTCGCGGCGCTGTTCATCCGCTCCCAGAAGCCGTACACCTGCCTGCTGGGGCGCGTGCTGGAGACAGACCTGTATGTGGACATCAAGCGGTACCGAGCCGTGAGTAATTCTCCAAAAGAAAGAAGGCAAAAAAATATGTCTAGTGACGAAAATCCCATTCAGATATCTCAAAGCATTACGAGTTAGTTAGTTAGTTAGTTATCCTGGGCTCTTTTCCGCAAATCGACATCCAGTGTGCCTATTTTGCGTGAATTTGTGGGGTAGCGCTACTCTAACCACCCCAGCTCCTCCAGAAAGTTGGTGAGTGCCTTTGTGTTTATGATTGCGTCCCGTAGTGTGTCTGGAGACCCTAGGTGCTTTTTCCTGTATACTTCTACCTGCTTGCAGTCCAGTAGAATGTGTTTGGTCGTTTCTTCCGCCTCCATGCACGCTCTGCACATGGGGCTATCTGTGATACCCATGTTGTAGAGGTGTCTGTTCAAGTTATTGTGTCCTGTTATTATTCCTACTATCTTGCGTAGTTGGTTCCTATGTGTCCTCAGTAGTGCTGTTGTGAGTTTGTTGTCGCGTTTTGACAGAATCTCTTTGGTCTGTCTGCATGTGTCTATCTGCTCCCAGTATCTTTGGTGTAAGTCTTTGGTGTATAGGTCAAGTTGATTGTATATGTAGCTTTGTGGCAGGGGTAAGATTGGTTCTGGTCCGTATGCCGTTGTTTCTGAGCCTTTTCTGGCCAGTTCGTCCGCTGCATCGTTACCTCTTGAACCACTGTGCCCCTTGATCCATTGTATGGTAATGTTGTTTTTATCTGCGCACACCTCTGTTAGGTTTTGGTGGCATTCGTATATCAAGCTAGATGTGATGTTGTCACTGTTCAATGCTTGTAGTACCGATTTACTGTCTGAGAGTATCCGTATGTTTGTGTTCTGAACTTGTCGTCTCTTTATGGCATTGCAGGCTTCAATTATCCCTACGCATTCAGCCTGGAATACCGTGTTTTGTTCACCCAGTGGTTTGGATATGTGTATGTTTAAGTCCTCCGAGAACACTCCACATCCCGTTCCGGTATTTGTTTTCGAGCCATCTGTGAAGATTCTTAGGTCTGTTTGGTTTAGTCCCTCTCTTGAGTCTTCTGTTAGTGCTATGCCGTAGTCTTTCCTGAAGACTGCAGTTCTTGGTATTTTGTCGATTGAAGCCTCCATGATAGGGAGGCTTGTGATCAGTCTGTTATGGATCTTCGTGTGTGGTGTGTTTAGTTTCGTCCATAGGTTGAGGCTCTTTAGGCGTATTGCCGTCGCAGCCGCTTCCTTTTGTATGTGCATGTGTAAAGGTAGGAGTCCTAGCATTATTTCTAGTGCTGCTGTTGGGGTTGTTCTCATACAACCTGTAGCCGCTACACATGCTAGTCTTTGCGTTTTCTGGATTTTGGTAATTGCACTCGTGGTTTGGGTGCGGGGCCACCATACTATGGCACCATAGCTTATCATTGGTACTATCACCATTTTGTATAGCCACAGTATGATGTGGGGAGCCAGGCCCCATCTCTTCCCCACCATCCTTCTGCATTGCCAGAAGGCTACTGTCGCTTTGTTTAGTCTACTGTCTAGGTGTTTGCTCCAATTAAGTTTTTCGTCTAGTGTTATACCTAGATATTTCACCTCTTTCGAGAGTGTTAGTTTTGTGCCAAATAATGTTGGCATTTCGTAGGTACCCAGTTTTCGTTTATTTGTGAAGAGAATTGTGTCGGTTTTCTTTGGGTTTACCGATAGGTCATTCTCCTTGCACCATTTCTCTATTATTTTTAGTGCTGTTTGTGTGAGTTCACATAGTGTGCTTATGATCAGGCCGCTGACCAGTATAACTATGTCATCCGCGTATCCTATAGTTAGAAAGCGGCTATTGTTTAGTTTCGTTATTAGGTCGTTTACTACCAGGTTCCACAGCAGTGGTGAGAGGACGCCTCCTTGAGGGCATCCTCTTATGACTAGTGCCTGGTGGCTTTGGTTTTGGGATAGTCTTATAATTCTTTTCTTTAGCATGTTCATAATCCATTCTATGAGTAGCTGTTCGGTTTTGTGTCTTTCTAGTGCTTGTTTTATGCTGCTAAAGTTGGTCCTGTCGAACGCACCCTCTATATCAATGAAGGTGCCTAGACAGGAGTTCTTTCTAGCGAGCGCGTCTTCTATGTTTGTTACTACAGCATGGAGGGCTGAGTCTGTCGACTTGCCTTGGCTGTAGGCATGTTGGTTTGGGTGTATCTTTATGTTTTTGAGGGCCGTGTCTTTTAAGTCCCTGTCGCAGAGTCTCTCCAGGGTCTTTAACATGAAAGAGGTTAGGCTTATGGGTCTGAAGGATTTTGGGTCTGAGTAGTCACTCTTTCCTGGTTTCGGTAGGAATATTACTTTTACCTCTCTCCATTTTGTTGGTATGTATCTGTATGCAATACAACTGCATAGGAGGTTCGATAGATGCTCGAAGCATTACGAAGCTACAACCGTTTTAATATTGCTTGTTAGAGAGAGAAAACGCAAACGGTGTGTGACGTCACGTTACAGGATGCTGCTGCAGGGGCCGCGTCAACGGCCCCGCCGACCGCGATGCGGCGCGGCACGTTGCCGTCTTCTGTGACGTCACATTCTTCCAGCGTCATCGTTTCATATGAAGTTGCGTTTTGCGAAAAAGGGACAGAACATACCCTTTTGACGACCGGTTAGTCTAGTGGGTAGTGACGCTGCCTACGAAGCTGAAGGTCCTGGGTTCGAATCCCGGTAAGGGCAAATATTTGTGTGATGAGCATGAATATTTGTTTCTGAGTCATGGATGTTTTCTATGTATTTAAGTATTTCTATCTATTAAATATATCGTCGTCTAGTACCCATAACACAAGCCTTATTGAGCTTACTATGGGACTAGGTCGATTTGTGTAAGATTGTCCCCTAATATTTACTATTTACTATACCCCTTCTTAAACTTTGGACACTTATAACTTCGTGAATATTAACCTTTTGCGTTGATTTTTTCTCTATTTGACTACATTTTTTATCCTTTTTCGAGAAAATATGACTTTATTGATTATTTTATTTAATGTCTACGCCCCTATTATACTTTTAACAAGCTTTTATTTATCTTGACCTGTTGGTTTGTTAGTGTGGGACAAATCTTGGAACTGACTTTTGAACCAGTTAACCTCAACCGATTGGGCTGAAATTTTGGGTATAGTATAGTTTGGATGAGAATTCAATATTATGATACCATCGAGCTGATCTGATGATGGAGATAGAACGTGGCCATGGGAATTCAGTATTTAACCGACGTAACCCCGTTGAGTTTGGGCTCGTTAGAATCGTCTCAATGAATAGGTTATGATGGTATACAGAAAAGTACAGTCGGCATAAAAGCTTGGACCAAAAATGTCATTGCGCAACACTGCGTACAGCCTGCCTGATGGTAAGCGGTCACCGCAGTATATGGAAGCTTGCAACTCTAGGGTAGTACCCGACCGTTGCGGGGCGCTTTGCCGACCCTCACTTAGATACTTGTCACTCATTCATTCATTATTGTAACTAAGGCTTGAGTCAGGCAGGAATTAAGAACTATTAAGAGACGAGAGAACGACTTTGGCCGACCCCAATAAAAAAAATGCTAACATATGTAACTACACCATATTACCAGGTTCTTCCATACTTAAATCAAATGCTATCTGAGAACGCATGCTCTCAGACGACATGCACATGCATGGGTCTGTGCAGAAAATACTCAAATCAAATATTAATTTCAGGTTTTCTGTAGATTCTTCAAACGTTACATACCTACTCGTAGCTTAGCGCTGACTACGTCAGTTCCACTTTGCATTTGAATGAGTATAATTCAACTTCAACATCTTCTACCAAGCCTTGCAAATTACAATGATATTCTTGATCAATCAAATCTTAACCAAATTTATATGGAAACTATAACAAAAAATACCGTAAAATTTTTATCCAGTGATATTCCTAGAAACAGCTTCTATAGTCTTTATGTACCAAGGGACCTAGAATATTTAACCGCTTGGCAGATAAATTAAAGTATCTACCAACAACCTAATTTAAAAAAACTTTTACGGAAACTTCTTATCAGCAAAAGCTATTAGGACATAAAATATTTTTTAATGACAATGTTGACATTGCGTGAATTATTGTATTTTTATGTTATTATTATTGAATGTTAGTTTTGAAATCACTTTATTCTAGTTAATCTGTAATGTTCATTTTCTATTGTACGCCTAATCGGCAGATTATAATGATCAACCTTTCCTGAACACCTGTATTACCTACTTATAACTAACAATAAAGATTAATGATTTATCGAAGGCTATAAGCTATTAGGCACAAGCAGGGGGCACTGGAAATGAAGCCACAACAACACACAACTTATCAGTAAAATGAAACACGAAATCACAACCACCTATTTATTAGCATTAGCCACCATGCCTCTACTAACCATATCCAGATCGTCCTCTCCACCAAATAACATCAACACCAGAAACTCCACCACATACATGATGAGCAGATTGACGGCTACACACACGGCCAATCGGAACAAGTCCAGTATACTGATTTCGTAGTTTGACGAGTAGGGGTAATCTTTGTTTGGGAGTATACGCATGTCTGAATAGACCCCCAATATAGAGGTCTTCTCTCGACAATTATTGTTATTTTTATAAGTTTGAACGGAAATCAGTGGCAATTTCGAATCCTTTTAATCTGGTTCTCTGTCAGTAAGGGAATTTGCTTCGTACTGAGCTACAACGCCAATGCACAAAACCTTATTTAAGGCAAGATTGGTGCTAATTTGCACGCCAATAGGTATTATTCCACTCTAAACATAGTATTGTGGTTCTCTATTTCTCTGAAAAGTTGTTCTGAAAAGCTCAGGATATGACTCAATTTTCTAATCTTGCATTATTTCGTTCCGAGCGTCTTTGGAATTTTCCGAAGCATACATTGGAACACTAGAAGCCTCTAATCGATTGTGTGGAACGCATGTGTTACTGATTACTGCGTTTCCGTTATTTTACTTGGAAATTTATTTATAATTCTGTAAAATTTTGTAGCTTATTATAAAGTGAAATATATTTTGCTAATATTAGATATTTTATGTTAGTTTTGGCATTTTTCTGACAATGTCAGCTTGACGATTGATTGATTCCCTACACATAGACAATATATGTGGTTACTTTAAAAAAAGTTTACATCTTCGTAAAGCTTTAACACTTTGCCTGTCCAGCATAATAGGTTACATGTTTAACACTTTCAAGTGTCAACTTTGTTTATTGGTAAATTAAAAAGGTGCTAGTTCTGACTCTTAAGCGGCAGTTACCGTTGAAGTGTAATGTAATGTAAATACACTGCCTTATGCCACTTAGCACCGGCTAAAACATCGGTCCCGAACCTGGAGGTTCTCCGTGGGGGTAAACAGCTGTTCTCTGACGGTAACAGAGTTAATATCTAGAAAGGTATTATTTAAATAAGGGGTAAAGTCTGTTTCCTTAGTGCGTCACGGGGGTAAAAATATTGAAAAGGTTGGAAAGTGACGTCTAAAAAGTACATCAAACGAGCTGCAACTCATTAAAGCGGACAATTACAAAGAAGACAACAAGACACGTCAAGACAAGTCTGTCTTGCAAAATCATACTACAGGGCATTTTCAATAATTCGTGCACCCAATTACCGTGAGTTCTTAAATAAAAACTAACTCGGTGTCAGTTTTGTAACGGCAATTAAGCATTCCGTCTGTATAAAAACTAACTTTTTCTGTTGAATTTAATGATATGCCTATACACGTTAATTAAATGTGAAAAAAGTCCATTTTTACATGATTTGTATGCTCAATTTTCGTTACAAAACTGACACCGAGTTAATTTTTGTTTAATAACTCACGGTAATTGGGTGCACGAATTATTGAAAATGCTCTACAATTCCATATTTCACCTTTCCAGGCCGAAGAGCTGCCAGGAATCAAGATATTCCATTACTGCGGCGGCCTCAACTTCGCCACCAAGAACCTCTTCCGCGAGACCATCTTCCGGAAGGTCGGCTACATGAAGCCCAACGACCCTCTGCCCGAGGAGTTCAGCAATAACAGCACCCTGACCAAGAGCGAGAGCTATGTGTGGGACCCCACTATTGGGAATACGGTACGTCCCAACTCAAAACTATTTATGATACACTAAATCCTATGCTATTAAACGAGCGATATGTGTATATAAGCATATATATAACGTCGTCACGTTCTCGGTAAGGGCTCGTCCAGAAATCATGTGATCATATTTGGCCTACTTTTGACTCCCCCTTTGGTGATAATTGGTGATTATAACAATTTTAAAAATTTTCTACTTTTTTTAGCTAAAAATGGTTTTCCCAAAGTATGACGTCACAAACTAATATCTCAAATTATTCTAGTTTATACAAGTTTATTCAAGGCAAGGGGGAATTTCGCACAAATGGAAAGCCAATTTATGAAAGTTACGAGTAGTTACATAAGTTTCATAAAAAATCACGCCGTTAGCCTGTGAATGTCAAAAAACGTTTTGTATGGTAAGCGAACCACCTTAAGAACTGGTCTTAAAATGGCTGATGACTTGCCATAAACAACCTACTTAATATGGACGGATAATGGTTTATGTGCCACAACTTCATACTAAATCAGTTGTGGCAAATAATATAAAGAAAATTTAGAATAAGTGTCGAACATTTAGTGAATGAATTTCGGATTTACTGGATCGTTTATTCCTTGTTAAATATAGCTAAAAAAGTAGAAAAATTTTAAAAATAAAAAAATACTTAGTGTGAAGAAATGCAAACCTTATAAAGTTTAAAAATGATTCAGTCGCTCCCCTAAATCTTAACCAAAAATAAAAAAAAACATACGTTATTTTTTCACGTATCAGAACAATATAAGAGCAACATTCAATGAAATTTCAACTTTTCGATTTTTAAGGACCACCCTTATATTTTTACAGACGTAAGGGCACAGCAAACGTTATTGTGGTGTCGTGGTATTGTGTAATTTTTAATTTAAATTTCCGAATTTGTATAATAACATTACCAATTAAATACCTACGTTTATAAAATATAAGTCTAAAAGTAATGTCAGCATCAAGCATATTTTAGCTTTGAAATGTCACCCAATTAACAGATGGGCTTCTTCTCAACATAAGATAAACGTTATAAGAAATTTCGTACATCTACTTTGTATATTAGTCTGTCTATCTGAACGTAGAACAAACGTATTAAGCAATTTCATACATGAGTCGTGATTTTGCAATTTTGCCCTAACCCCTCCACATGCCCCTGTACATTTTTGCCCTAATGTACGGTTTGCCCCCAGGTCCACTGCGTGATTATAGACGCGTCCGCGCTATCGTACGTAGACGCGCCGGGCGTGAAAATGCTTGTCGTCGTATCACAGGAGTTGCAGGCCGCCAATATTATGGTGCTGCTCGCGGGAGCTAATGGTAAGATCACTTATGCAGCGTTTTATTGTAATAAAATAAATAAATAAATATTAGGGGACAATCTTACACAAATCGACCTAGTCCCATAGTAAGCTCAATAAGGCTTGTGTTATGGGTCCTAGACAACGATATATTTAATAGATAGAAAATACTTAAATACATAGAAAACATCCAAGACTCAGAAACAAATATTCATGCTCATCACACAAATATTTGTCCTTACCGGGATTCGAACCCAGGACCTTCAGCTTCGTAGGCAGCGTCACTGACCACTAGCTAGGCTGACCGGTCGTCAATACTAGCTTTTGCCCGCGACTTTTTTTCGCGATCTGAACGCGCTAGATTGATTTCAATAAAATGCAAGAATTAACGCTCGTCACCCCTTTGCCCGATGGCGTCTAAGCCACAGCCTAATTTTTTTTCCATGAATTAAGTACCAATCTCCTGCGGCAGAAAACAAAGGCTCATATAAGTATTCCTCTTTAAACCAGTCGCCGAAATATACAATTCTGTTTACACCATGCCTAAAAAAGTAGCAATTACCGTCTGCTGCGCGTGCCGAATACTCAAAAGTATGTACTCGCCTTGGGTGGTAATAAAGATAGTCTCAGATTCCAAATCTACGCCCTTGCCTTGCCTTACCTGCGACGTGAGACATTCTTTGTTTCCCAGCCGTGAGTAATGTACTATGACCGTGACCCCGTCATCCCCAGGGCCGATGCTGGAGATGATACATCGCTACAACATACTGGAGACGACGAACCAGCTGCGGCTGCACACGTTCCCCACGGTCCACGACGCCGTGGTCTACTACAAGGTGCTAGAATCCAAGCGGGGGGACCTGAATCTCCCGATCACCATACCCTCGTGATCCTACCATTTCAGGGTAACCTACCGAGTTTCTCCTAATGTATGCCATCATTCTAGCGTTATTCCCGGTCGTGCCCTTAAGACGCTCGGAGTCCGCTTCGATAAATGTATATATGTTTTCCTGAAATTATATTGCCTCTCAAATGGCAAATGGTACATTTGGAGAAACAAGTCGAAAGTATGGTATTTAACCCCGTCTGAGTGGAATCGTACACAAGATAGGAGGAGTTTTAACTTTTAACCTCGTAAGACCTAGAGCGAGTGTCGGTGCTAGACTTGAATGGAATTTAAAATTATTAGGGTTCCGTACCTCAAAAGGAAAAACGGAACCATTATAGGATCACTTTGTTGTCCGTCTGTCTGTCTGTCTGTCAAGACCATTTTTCTCAAGAACGCGTAGAGGTATCAAGCTGAAATTTATATCAAATACTCAGGTCTATTGTCCCTTGGAGTTGTGAAAAAATCAAACTTAAAGCCAACGCAATTATTAATTATTTATTAATTATCAGAGAGTTAAATGAATTGGTACTGTCACCGTTACATAGGGTGCTCAAAAAGATCAAAATACACTTAAAACGCCTTGACATTCTGAGCAACTTGTTTGCTACCGCTGTATGTGATAATGGGACGCGAATAGAGAGACGGTATCATCGGCCATTATCTCTAACGCGCTTGTGCGCTAGGTCTTAAAACTAGGTGTTATCATGGATTGCTTACGTCGATTCTGGATTAGCTTGCATAATTACTCAGACACATATATGATACCTCGCAGGCCCTATGATGATGATGATGATGTGATAGTGACTTTACCAAATAATTAAGTATGAAAGGACTTACGAGGTTGGCTGCTATGCAGTTATCATTTATAAGTTGAAATAAATTAAGGACGTATATTAAAGTAACAATAACTATTGTCGAATAAATTATTGCCGAGTATTATGCGGTTACTTCTGGGCCGAATCAATCAAGTTTGTAATTTGTACCAATTTGCCCCACCTATTGATTTGACAGATTGTGTTTGAAATGACGAATAATCGTAGAAATTGGACATAATTAAATTATGGAAATATTTTATATAAATGTTACGTTTACTTAAAATTGTAAATTTCTGTAACAGAAGCAGACAATCATTCAGAACCTCGCTAGTTTTTTTTTAATATGTAGCATAATAGAAAGATAATAGGTTACACAGATAACAAATTAATGAGTATCTTTGATATAAACAAATGGGGAAGTTATTTGAAACGGTTGTAGTAGGGTAGGGTAAAATATCCAATGAATGGCACCGAAAAGCTGAGATCTTGGAATCCAGTTTTAGCAGTTTTGATATTTTGTGGCCTTAGAGTAAGATCGAATGTGGCAATAATTAATTAGTACTTAGTAAAACTTCTTCTAAGTTAGATCTGTATCGTATTGAATCGCCAACACCCTCGCTTGCGCTAGCGCATAGCCAAATGTAAGAACGAGTGTTCCAACCAAAACGATAATATTTTGGTATAAATTAATACTGAATTATTTTTGTATTGAAATTATTGGTAAGGAGTTCCGTCCGGGTATTGAAATTAAGGTTAAAACGCTATCGAGCAATATTTATTGTAACAAATTAAGATTAAGGGAGGTTGCATCAAACAGTTTGTAATCGGTTGTATGTTAAAATCTCAATGTCTGGAAAGCTTGACAAGAAATGAAATTAAATGAAACGATTTATTTGCATAAGACACAGTACAGGGATGTTTCCAATATATTATGTTCATGTGGAAACAAGTTGATTAAATAATCAAAAATTGAAACATAAATTAAAATAAGTATACAATGTCAATTTTTTTTTTACATAATTGTCATAATAGGCATAGGCAGATGCCGCGCTCCGATCTGTCGCTTCTACGTATGTTGCGCCTCTGCCACCGCTGCTCGAAGCCGTAAGACTGTGCTCGAATACTTTTCTAGAAGATACTATTCCTTAAATTTCGTTAATAGGGAATATTACTCTAAACTTTGCGTAGGGTAGGGGGCGACACTAGCACATACCGTGAACAAAACACCGTGACACATCATGTCATATGTCATATTTATTAGTATCAAATAATTCGTGAACAAATGTTAAATTATGATAATTTTATTATTATTCATATATATATTGGGTTATCATGGCATCCTACGGACATTTAAAAACGTTTTACGGTATGTGCTAGTGCTGCACTCTGGCGGCAGAACATTGCAGAAATACTCCCTATTGAAGAAGAGATGATGCTACATCCAGTAGTCCAGAATTTCTTCTATACAATATTTAGAGAATCATCTCGCATCTTTTTCTGTGGAAATAAGCCCCTGAAGACAGTAAGTAAGAAAGATTTCACTGCAGGGTTGCCACCCTGCTGTGCAAAATCAAAACCGGACATGTACTCATCACTTACTTACAATAGTATCATTATTCGCTTCTGCTCGCTCTTACCACAATTTATTTCATTTTACCCTTCCACTCCACCGTGTCAAACTGATGTTCTCTCTCCACGAGCAATGTATTTGATGGAATGAGATACAGTGACCATAGCTGCTCTAGAAGCTCCTTTTGGCTGTGCTAGAAATAAGCGTCGATATAACATTTTCACTGCCAAGAATACGCAGCGCTCGTATCCGGATTCCTGGCAGTGAATGTGTTAATCAGACTACAAACGATGCAATTTGTCACAACAACTGACAAAGACACAGAATGTCTCTGTCAGTTGTTGACATCCCAATACACATATTTATAGTACTTTTATTGAGGTGCAGTATTGTCCTACAGAACAAGTTCAATATTGATATTCGAGAGTAGGTACTTATATATTTGTCAACGAGGCAACTTTTTCTTAGAATTAAAATAATATTTATTTTTATCATAACGACACCCAGAAGGGTAAAGTTGCCACATTAAGCAGCTTTTTCATCGGCGAAGCCAGGAGAAAATTGAATTTGCATACATTTGGCAATAAACAAATTAATATTTTTGGATATAGTGCGGATCCCTCGTCTAGACAGAATTCACTCTTTGTGTGTTGTAAACAATGCGATTATGTTTCATTGTTAATGGTAAACAAAGCGATAGTATTTTATTGTTAAGTGTAACGGTTAATTGATACTGTAAAATTGACGTAGTAAACAAACATCAACACTTTTTCAACCAAAAGAAGGCTTTATCTCAGCGAATATTACTCAGCAAAGTAGACCATTTTGTATTTAAACAGTACACTACTTTAAAAATGGAGTCGCTATACGAGAATGAAAATAAATATTCGAAAATTTCGAAGTGTATGTGGCACGTGGCTATTGTGGCTAAACAATTGCTTTGTTGGACCGATGGGTGTTAAGATAAGATCCGGTCTAGAAAGAGGATCCGCACTATACTATGAACTTTCTCTCTATCTCGCTTCGCCAGTGAAAATCCTCCATTAAACGGTGTGTATTTATTTTTTGTTATTTTTACATATATTTTTAAGAGAATGTACAATACTAGTGTCATGTCATGTAACACGTCGGTGAAGTTAATTGGTATATTGTTAATTTTAGATAGAGCAGTGATTGTGATACTTAGTACCTAATATATTTGTACTTATATAATAAACATGTTGACTTACCTACTTGTTTTCCTCACAGCCCTCAGTATTCAAATTATTGATTGAATAAAATAAAAGAAACTACATGAAACAGAAAATATATGTATATTTATGAAAATAAACATTGTAAACGTAACCGACAACACAGCTGAGTCCATTATTAATATTATTATGCACAATAATCCAATTCATCTCATTTCTTCGCTAATTAATAAAAAGCTATTTTACACATCTTACACATAATATAAAAACCGATCAAGTGCGAGTCGGACTCGCGCACGAAGGGTTCCGTGCAATTATGTATAAAAACAGCAAAAAATTACGTTATGTATGGGGCCCCCTTAAATATTTATTTTATTCTGTTTTTTAGTATTTGTTGTTATACCGTCAACGGAAATACATAGTCTGTCAAAATTTCAACTGTCTAACTATCACGGTTCATGACATACCTGCCTGGTGACAGACGGACGGACAGCGGAGTCTTAGTAATAGGGTCCCGTTTTTTACCCTTTGGGTACGGAACCCTAAAAACGATCTTAAAAGCATGATAATTGAAAATAATTAGAGTTGCGCCGAATATTCGGTTATTATTCAGTATTCGGCATGTTTTTAATGTATATCTATTTGGCGGAATATTTACTAAACAATTTTAAGAGGTTTTTGTTACAAGTTACAAGAATGCATAACAGTTACTGCTTCGTGAAATGAAATGATTACTCTTAAGCGATTGTTATTTGACTTGCTTTATTGTCAATATTTCGCTTTTTATATGAACGAAAAATTTACCATTGAATTAGTCTGTTTTAGAACAATGGGAGAAGGCTAATGCCTTCTCCCATTAACGTAATCGTTGAACCATGTTCGTATTCGGTGAAACCCATATTCGGCGCATCTCTAAAAATGATATCCATACGTAAATGACAAAACCACCGCTTATTGTTTCTTCAACCTAATATTAAATAAAAAAAAGTTATACTTATTGTTGTTCATATCATAAACTTACTAAAGTGCTAATTTCTATAGAGTTATTTTATACGCCCACTCTAGTTGTCTGTCATTTGGACACTAATGTTCGTAGTCTGAACAGCCAAGCGTGTCAGTAGCAAAGCAGCTGAAACACTCGGGAACACACAAACAATCCGAATTCAATTGACCGAAAGCATAATTTTTCCGAAATGTAAAAAGTTCCGAACGCCATATTCCTAAAATTTGACCGCTGATGATCTAATTAACACATTCCACGAATCCCTACGCGCTACGCTCATAGCCGATCCTAAGTAAGTAGTAAGCTAAGTAGCGGAAACTGCCGCCAGGGTTCCTGGCACTGAATGTGTTAATATTTTAAATAGGTTAGAAGTACATAGTAACATGGTTATCGGAATTATTAAAAACAGAAAAAATATGCTTTCCGACAAATGTATATTCAGAACTACACTCAGAGGCAATGAAAACGGGTCACTTACCATGAATTACTTTACAAATTGACCCGTTTTCATTGCCTCTGAGTGTAATTCCCAATGTGAACTATGAAGGTACGCTACCTCAGAGGCAATGAAAACGGGTCACTTTGTAAAGTAATCCATGGGAAGTGACCCGTTTTCATTGCCTCTGAGTGTATTTAGTGTAGTACCCCTATGACATTTCATGTTTTACCACCCTAGGTAAGTAATGTACTGTTTCCGCTCATCCGCGTCTGGGTGGTTCTCGATGCCAGTTTCCACTGGAAGCATTAGCTTGAGCAGCTCAGTTTGAGTCCGTAAGACCAGCTAGGGGGCTGCGAGGAGTACCCTAACTTTTCGGCCTCTGCATTTACTTCGAAAGGTCTCCGGGAGAGCTCCAGTAAAAATCGCACCTGAAATCAGGAGAAAACATGAAGTTTAATTCAGAGCAATGACGCGTAGTTGCAGTGTCTGAGAGGCAACCGGATGGCTCGCGGTATTTGAGCTCCCGAAGTGTTGTGGAATCGCCCTGTCTCATATTTGGAGCAGCCCATCTGGGGAAGTCCACCTTGGGGTTGCCGGCCACGGGCCACTGGCCAAACGCCGGCACTGGCATATTTCCTGTACTTTCATACATTTTATATGGACTCGCCGCACACGGTTGACCCCGGTGGCCGCCACACGCTACAAATCGTCGTTACTACGTGGCGGCGTTTGTGGCTGTCGCGTGTGGCCCGTGTGCGGCGACCTTTACAGAAGACCGAAGCCATAATAGCGCCACAGTCTACAAACCAATACCAATCGACGAAGCCATCTAGACAGGGAAATCGTGCGGGGTGTGAGGGGCGAGGGGCGGGCAAGGCAAGCCCGAGCTGCTTACGTCGCCATTGTTAGTAGCTCGGGACATGACATTCAGGGCTAGCGCGTGTCTTGTTTTAAATGTATTGATTTGTACACAATTAAAATGGTGCATACGACATGTGCTGTGTGAGAATGCAAGTCGTCATCTCGCATAAATAAAGAACTGCGATTTCATCAATCTCCACACTTAGTAGAACGGTGAATATATTATTTTATAGTGCTTAATTTATAACATTCTTGTCATGTCATGCCAACGTAAACAAATGGCGGATGTAAAAGCGTGACGCCTGCCAGCAAAAATTTAAACACCGCAAAAAATAGCCGACAAGTTTTTCGCTAATTTTAGAAGTTATGGCGGAACATAGAAACATGAACCCTAAAAACATTTCCCTCCTTTTTTGGGCAGCTGTGTAAAATCTGTGACAACCCTAGGCAAGAACTGTGGCCTTGAGCGGTGTCGGCATTTACGCAAACATCAAAGGCGTCGGTCCACTGTTACTCTTTACACTGTAATAGCGCCACTACTTGCTCTGTAGGTATGTGGTGTTGTTTTCCTGGTGGTGAAGGTCACCAGAGCTGCCAGAAGAGGATTCATTGTGTTGAGAGTGAACGCAGGTACTTCACTCTCAACACAATCCTCAAATCAACAAAGGTTCGGCAACCGCTTGCGATTCTTCTGGAATCTTGTCTGCTTACCATCAGGCAGGCCGTATGCTTGTTTTTCACCATCCTCCTAGCGTTATTCCCGGTTGTGCTAAAGGAGCCCGGGGTCCGCTTTGACACCTAATCCCAAGATTTGTCATAGGCACTAGCTTTACGAAAGCCACTGCCATCTGACCTTCCAACCCAGAGGGAAAACTAGACTTTTTTGGGTTTAGACCGGGTTCCTCACGATGTTTTCCTTCAACGAAAAGCTAACGGTGAATATTCCGTACAAAACGAAAAACTCATTGGTACGAGTAGGGATTCGAACCCACGACCGCAGCTTGACAGCCGCATGCCTGAACCACTAGGCTACCGTAGCGTCACCGTTGTAGTATAAAAAAACCAACGGTGCTGGCTGAAAATCAGCGCTGTAGGTGTCTGACACCTCAGCATAATGCTGAGCCAGTGTCCGGTTCCCTGCCGCAGAGACAGCTTTTTTCATGTTTTATGTGCGTTTCTTGTTTATTTCATTATTTAATACGTGTCCTGTGTGTTTGTGAATATATGTATATTTCTTTATTTCTTTAAAAAAAAGTGGTCCATCCGCAACGCGATCATACCTTGGTGAAGTCGTTGTTCTCCGCATCGGCGATGGCCTCCTGCATCATCCAGTTGCGCGGCACGTACACCGGGTTGACGGCTGTCATGCGCCCGCGCCGGGTTTCTTCGCTCACTGATAATTGCATTCATAATTAATCAATAGGGGTGTAGACACCAAATAAAATAACCAATAAACACAATATTATCAAATGAATGTCGATTGAAATTTGACACCTAAACCTCTCGTCAATAATGGCATAATACATTCTAAAACTCCCCATTTCCCTCCAATTTCAATTTGTTAAGAAGGATAAACTCACCATTCTCTTCCTCGACTCTCTTCCTGTAAGTCTCCACCCATTTGCCCCAGCCCTTATCTTCTCTTATCTTATTGAGGGACCACTTAGTCTCGAGGGTTGCGACGTCCTCTAGATTCTTCAGATCGATCTGTAATCAAAGACTAATATAACCCAACAACATCAGTAGCTCCAGCTAGTGGTAAGTATGTTTGGGCTCAAAGCTCAAAAAATACGAATTTTTAAATTACTAAGCACGAAATTCTTAAAGGTGCCGTCTCTGTGCATTCGTCTGGAATGTTCGCCGCTCACCGCGGTCGCCGCCGCTAGGCGCGCGAAGTCGTGGTCGGACCCGTAAAAGCATTTTCCCACGGTCCGCGATATCGCGGACGGACGCGGACCAGCTCGCACGACACACCGTGGGAAGGGTCCGTGGTAGCACATGACGTCTGTGGCGGTGCGCCGGTATCCGTCGCGAGGCGGTAACTTCAAAGGTGCGTTGCCGTCCGTGGTCGTCGGCTGTGCGTGATGATCCGTAGAATCGCGGACCGTGGGAAGCGGCCTTAAGAGCGGTCACTCGCGACGACTTTTTGTAGCGATACAAACACACAACAGTAGCCATAGATCTGTCATAATCAGCTGTATCGATACTGTATCGTCTGTATCACGTTTGTACCGGTACAAGAAATCCTGTGTGCTCTAAGAACTTCTAAAATAAACAACAATAATTTGGTAAGGCCGCGTAGCGTTTTAACCGCCACACTTTATGTAAGGATTTATAAGCGAATAAAACCTCATGGTGGCATTTAGTTTTAATATATATCGCAAGTAGGAAAGCAAGCTTATTTGTTTTTATTCAAACTTGGTGGTTATGTCACGCACGAAAAGTGCGGCGTTTGAAACGCTCCGCGTCCTTACCCATTTACTCTATCATTATCAATATAATACGTACACAAATGTACTAATGATAGAAATGCCAGTAAATATGGATACAACATTGTAGAAGTTCGTTTATTTTAAGACTAGTTCTCTACTAGATAACTAGGTGACTTATAGACGCGCTTGCATTTACAACATCAACAGTTAGATAAGGGCTATTTCTCTCGCAATTAATCTTAATTGAACCCAGTCAAAGACTAATGTGACCAACTGACAAGCGCCTAAGGATCCTATTTTAATATCTCTACTACTGAGCGTGTAGCTTTTTAAAAGCAATGCGTAATGAGAAGAATGTAGCTGTGTAAGTTATTTAGATTGTAGGGGGTAATCTCCGGAACTACTCTAACAATTCTTTCACCAGTGTATTGTTATGTATATTGCCTTCAGGATTGACATGTCCTATTTCATCAAGCTGCTTCGCGGCAAACATGCATACTCCTTGCCTGATAATGCAATTTTCATAGCACGTTAACTCAGCAAATTATTGTTGTAGGTTCACCTGGGACTGATTAGTATTGGTCATTTCAATCTAGATTTCAGTAAAATATATAGGTATAATATCTGACAGGAAGTTGTCTCCATGGTTTGTTATTATTTTTTTGTTATTTTTTGTTTGTTATTCCGTGAATCTAATACCAGTCTCTAAACAGGTTCTAAATCATGGCCACATCTCATTAATTATGCACATTGTAAGCATTTAAACAAGCGAAGTATGTCAGTCGATCATACGCCCACAAAATGATCACAACAATCCTACTCGCGCCGCTTATTCTTCTCGTCGCGTACTTGTATTATCTGTCTACAAAGAAATTCGACTATTGGAAGAAGAAAGGTGTCCCGTACGCAAAACCCGTACCCTTGCTAGGAAATTATGGAAAACATATACTGACGAGGGAATACATAGGGTCAACAATGCAGAAGTTATGCAAAAGATTCCCTGACGAACCGTACTTTGGCGCTTTCTACGGAACCGAACCAGTCTTAATACCTCAGGATCCAGAAGTAATCAAACTAATTCTAACAAAGGATTTCTCCTATTTTAGTGGAAGAGAGATCTCCAACTATTATCACAGGGAGCCTATAACCGAAAATCTATTTTTCTCAAGCGGGGACCGATGGAAAGTCATGAAACAAAACCTTTCTCCGTTATTCTCGATAAAGAAGATGAAGGACATGTTTTACTTGATAGAGAAGTGCTCCAACATGCTGGACCGCATGATGGAAAAAGAGCTGGCCGAGTGTGAGGAGGCCGAAGTGATTAATTTAATGGTTAGGTACACTATGGACTGTATAAGCTCAGTGTCTTTTGGCGTGGACACGAATACGATGACGGAAGACTCCAAAAACAACCCCTTCAGGATCATGGGCGATTTGATCTTCGAGATATCCATTTACAGAGCATTCAAAGCCACGGTTCGCGCTATATGGCCAGGGGTTTTCTACGGTCTAGGCTTTGTCAACTTCCCATCAAAGATAAGCACTTTCTTTAGCAAACTGGTGAATGGAATTTGCGAAAAGAGACAGCACAAACCGACCTCAAGAAAAGACTTCATAGATTTGATACTAGCTATGAAGACAGATGGGAAACTTACCTTCACAGGGGACAGTATTTGGGGCGACAAGAAGGTTAACCTTGAGATGAATGATGACCTGATAGTCGCTTTGGTTGTAGGATTCTTTGCTGCCGGCTTCGAGACTTCGTCCACTACTTTAAGCATGGGTTTGTACGAGCTAGCAAAGAATGAGGAGGCTCAAGCGAAGGTTCACAAGGAAATAGATGAATATTTGAAGAGAACTGACGGTAAAATCACTTATGACTGCATCAATGAGATGCCGTACCTCATGGCTTGTATGGAAGAAACTATCAGACTCTACCCAGTGTTAGGAGTCATAACTCGAGAAGTCATCAAGGACTATACATTACCCACAGGAGTGGTTCTAGAGAAGGGCTGCAGAGTGCATCTGCCAATTTACCACCTGAACCATAATCCGGATTTTTTCCAGGACCCGGAAACTTTCCGGCCGGAAAGGCTGATGCCGGAAGAGAAAGGGAATATAAGCCCTTATACGTTTATGCCTTTTGGCCAGGGACCTAGACTCTGCATAGGTAAGTAAAATTAAATGTTAGTCCTAAATCGTGTAGTTACTAAGCCTTGCTTGTTTTTCCCTGATGGTCAGTTGGGTGCCTTAGACATTTATTAGACAACTACACATATCCAGCCACTGCTTGTTTAGAATGATTTAAAACTTTATCAAATATATAGCTATCCGTGCGGCTCTATCTACGTATTACAGAAGAACTTAAGCCCATCCCAAATGTTCCTAATGGTAGGAAATATTTTTTGAAATAGGATGAGTAGTTACGGATATTCCCAATACCCACAAACCAACTTAGATTTCGTAAACTTTACCTCTTTATAATACGGTATTCGACTGATAGTTAACTTTCGTGAAACGTCAAAAATGCTCTGTAGATATCAAGTTTGAAGGGAACAACTTTCTAGCGAGTGTTTCCGTGAGTTGAATATTCCTATACTACAACACTTTCGGCGAAATAGGCGAATTCGCCTATTCTACAGATCGCCATACGATTAAATAAATAAATGCTATTAAAGGACCAATATTTGTATATAAAAATATATATTTGTAATCACGTTCTCGAAAACGGCTTTAACGATTTCGATGAGAATTGCAGGAGACGAAAAATCGATCTAGCCAGGTCGCATATCTGGGAAAAATCATTCTCTCCATATTTCTACCCGAGCTCGCCCAGGGACTATATCGGCACTCAAAGAATTTATTTTTACTGTTGTAAATACCGTATTAGTCTATATTTAAATCCCGTCTGACAGATAATACCCAGTTGACGTTGTATAACCGATTTCCTTATATCAGAACTAGTTCGGTCATTATTAATATAGACCATGTACTTGTTTACTATTTGCGTGGTGTCAATAGCACACGATATGTTAACGAGGTTGTTTATTTTAGTTGAAAGATGTTGCCCGTGGTTTACTGAAGTCGGTGGCGTGCTTGAGGAAACACAAGGGCCGTTTTTCCATATAAACGTAGTCCCCTGTTTTCTCCCTGGATAATGGCAGTGGAGCTATTTTTGTCATGTTCCTATGCATTCCTTTTTTATATAAATTGATTCTTAAAAGAGATATTAACCTTCAAAAACCTAAGAAAAATGCCAGATTTTAGGCTGTGTTCAAACATCCAGAAAACAATTTTGACTAGATAATTTAAAAAAAGGAAAACATAGGAACACGGCCAAAGCCTTTCTTTGATTTTTAATAAAAAAAATAGTTAAATAGGTCAAGTTTTGGAGAAGAAATCAGGGGACTACGAAACGTTGATTTTATGTACATTTAATAGGTATTTTCGGTCCAAGCTGCAGTTATCTCTATCGCGCCCTGCGGGGGGAGGCTTGAGGTTGGCGCGACAGCAATACATTTTAAAAATACCTATTTCTCAATTATCTCGCCCTTAGTGTTTCCTCCTAAGCATTACTTACGATTACCTACTTATAATAACGGCCAAAAGTTTGTGCTACCTATTATTAACCGCCTATCTTTATCTACCTACCACTTATACGAAAACTATTGAGTACTACTAGATCATTCCGAAGAGATGGCTCTTATGAATGATGGACAAATGTGTTCGAAAGCAAATGTTTTCGGCAACCATGTTTCGCTGAAGGAAATTGTGATTTGACAGGATCTAACCAGCTTATATGTATAATGTTCTGTTAAATCATCAGAATCGAATCTTATGGCGCAACATTATGGAGGCTTACGTTCAGCAATGGAAGAACTACGGATGATTGATCCCAATTTCGGTTTAGCGGAAAAAGGCGTTCGGAATTTTGTAATATCAGAATAAGTCGTTTTAATTGTAATTTGTTTTGCCCCCAGGCTATCTTCTAGCCAAGATGCAAGTGATCCCGGGCTTCATATCAGTGCTCCGCAAGTACCACGTGTCCCTTGCGGAGGGGACGCCCCGCAAACTGGCCCTGGAGCCTAAAGCGACGGTCACTCACCCTATAGGAGGCGTGAAACTACGGTTCACACGGCGGGAGGACCACTAATACATAACTACTACTAATACATAATACACATAAAAAGTATAAGCCTTTGTAATTTTCCACCAGACTAATTTCTAGCTAAGATGCAAGTGATCTCCGGCTTCATTATCCATGCTCCCGCAAGTACCGCGTGTCTCTTGCGGAGGGGACACCCCGCAAACTGACCCTGAAGCCTAAGGCGACCGTCACCTAACGTATAGGAGGCGTGAAACTACGGTTCACGAGGCGGGATGACCACTATAATACATAACTACTAATAAAATAATACACACAATAAGTACCTATAAGCCTTTGTAATTTGCCCCCAGGCTACCTTCTAGCCAAGATGAAAGTGATCCCTGGCTTTATATCAGTATCGCAAGTACCGCGTGTCCCTTGCAGAGGGTACGCCCCGCAAACTGACCCCGGAGCCTAAAGCAAGTTTCACACAGCCTATAGGAGGCGTGAAACTATACGGTACGGCGGGATGATCACTAATAGATAACTACTACTAATACATAATACATTCTAGTATATAGTTAAAATGCTCACAATTTTGATACACTTAAAACCAGATTTATGTCTGATTACAAAACTTGAGAGCTGTTTATTATACTTTTGAGAGAATTGAACCAGTTAAATGTACGGTTTTTATGTCCATACGAATCATTCCGGGGTCCATAATATACGAAATATGTTTAAATGATGTTAAATACCTTTATTTACTCTGTACCGCGTGACTGGCTCAACATCGTTTGATACCGAAATTCCGTTTATGCAAATCAGAGCTCGAATATTAATCATATCACAAGTTTTAATGGCGACCTTGCTTTCAATGTCACGTCAGTATTTCCACTGTTTGTTTCTATTTATTATATTATGTACTTATATATCATCGGCGCGGCTTTGCCGGCATACACCAAAGCACGCAGTAATATAGCTTATATCCAAATATCCATCCAGAAACTTGATTCTATACACGGGTATAAGAATTTTTTAAATAGTGATACCGGAGATTAACCCCAGCTTTTCACATAAAAACGTATAAACTCACAAAGCTACAATCTCAGACTTTCCCTTTTTATTACAAGCTTTCTAATTATTAACTTGACATATTGTATGTACCTAACTATGTAACTATGTTTGTCCGGGTGGAATCTTGCAATTCAATTTTGAAGCAGATATCTTTAGCCGATTGAGCTGAAATTTTGGGTGAAGGTATAGTTTGGATGACAATTCAATATTTTGATACCATCGAGCTGACCTAGATTTATAGGCCTGCCTTAAATAGAAAAAGTTGGAGCACTCTTTAGGGGAGGCTTTTTAAGCCAATATGACCGGTCCTGAGTCACCCGCATCCAGCACTCTCGCAACCATAACCAGGTCATCAATCCATCTTGTCCATCATAATATGCTAATATATAATTATTTTAAATGCGAAAGTTTGGATGTTAAGATGTTTAGATGTTTGTTATTCAATCACGCTTAAACGGCTCAACCGATTTGGATGAAATTTTGCACCAAGATAGATTATAGTCTCGATTACAATGTAGGATAGTTTTTAACCCGGGTCCACGCAGAGGAAGTCGCGGGCGGAAGCTAGTTATAGAATATATCTTACCTCGGCCAGCTGCCGGAAAGTACCCGTGAAGTCTGCCATGGTGTTCTGCATTAGGTTAAGTAGCCCATCCACTAAAGCCTGGTCCCCATCTCGCGTCTCTTTCAGACCCAGTTTCAGAAGGTATGTTGACCTGAAAACACGCTCAAAGTAATAAAAGTGTCTCTTGTCCGAACTCCTGAAAGGTTTGCAACATGTCGTCCGTAGTAAAGCTGTTACGGACTCTGACGTTGCGCTACGAGCGTAGCTGGGACTGAGATAATATCGGTAGCAAACGAGCAGCAGTCAAAAGAACGAATACTCAGAAGAATAGGTAAGTAAAGCCTCGGCAACGAACTTGTGATTCTTCTAGAGTTGCAAGCGTCTATAGACTACGGTATCTGCTCACCATCAGGCAAGTCTTGTTTGCCACCAATGTGGTAGGTATAAAAAAGGGCATTACAAGCATGATAAATAAATAAATAAATATTAGGGGACAATCTTACACAAATCGAACTAGTCCCATAGTAAGCTCAATAAGGCTTGTGTTAAAATATAATTTAGTTTATGATAAAATGTAATTTAGTTTTGTGTATCTACTTACAGAACTTTGCTGTTAACGTACTCTTCTAGAGTAGCCTGGACATCCTTTATCTTCTTTTTCTGATCCTCTGGCAGAATGGGCTCAAGCGCCACAGCGAACTTCTCTAAGTTCCATAGCAAAATCTACAAAGAGAAAGTATATTAAGACCACATTTATGAACGCATTGAGTAAATTATAAATTTCAAATGAAAGGATTTTTTTTTCTGTTACGAGCGGGATTGAATTCTGCTACCTTATGGCATACATAGCCAGTCGCTGCTACCAACCTCTTTAAATATAATCTTGGTCTGGATGATGGATAGATACGTAATCGATTAAAACCACTGACCTGAGGCTGCTTGGTCGTCGGAGGTGTTGGGCACGTAGCTCCCGTAGTAGTGGTCTACGAACTCGTAATCTATGGTCACCCCCAGGAGACTCACGCTGTCCGTGTTCAGGACACCGTGGGTGAAGCCGACACCTGACACTGACACTCTAGCCACTGACCTGGGGCTGCTTGTCGAACGCGTACCGCCCGAGGTCGTCGGAGGTGTTGGGCACGTAGCTCCCGTAGAGTGGTCTACGAACTCGTAATCTATGGTCACCCCCAGGAGACCCACGCTGTCCGTGTTCAGGACACCGTGGGTGAAGCCGACACCTGACACTGACACTCTAGCCACTGACCTGAGGCTGCTTGTCGAACGCGTACCGCCCGAGGTCGTCGGAGGTGTTGGGCACGTAGCTCCCGTAGTAGTGGTCTACGAACCCGTAGGGCCCGTAGTCTATGGTCACCCCGAGTATGCTCACGTTGTCCGTGTTCAGGACTCCGTGGGTAAAGCCCACACCTGAGAGGTCACTCGTTGATTAATAACACACTAATAATGATGCGGTTACAAAGTTATTAAAAAGGGTTATTATTGTAGAACATTCTTTGAACTCCTTAGCACATCGTAACACAAAACCCAGGGCCTAAAAAGCAGCATCTATAGTTTTATCTACACGAGTCTCAAAACGCAATTTGCTGTCCATTATCACACCTAAATCTTTTATTTCCCTCACCTACTTAAGAGTATCATTAAGTATAACATACTTGGAAGGTAAAGGACTACAACTAAATTTGATGTGGAGTCCAACTTACAGAATTGTACAAAAATTTGAAATCAATTGGTCCAATTTTACTTGGAAGTTAAATGAAAACTAGTAAAAGTAATGGTTGAAATTGCTTAACCTACCTTGCCATGTGGCGACCATATCCAAGTTCTTATGAGCAACCTCGGTATAAAACTTGACGAATCTGTCTTCATCCTCAGTGTCTATCGATGGGAAATGATGCTGGAACAAAGGAATAGTACATTACTACAGAGGGCGGGAAGTAAGGGGTTGCCGGCCGAGCACATATAGATGGCCGAGCGTAGCGAGGTCGGATAGTTATGAGGCTGGCAACCCCTTTTCACGCCGAGGTATGTATAGTGCTTTTCTCAAACATGCAATGAAATAAATTAAAAAAAAACTCCAAGAAATCAAACTTTAATATTCATGGCTGAACGCCGTGATCCTGTGCCACAAATTGTAGAATGGAAATTAAAAAAGACCATCTTGCACGCCTAGGCGTCCAATTTTGTATGAAATGCCATTACGGGTCTTCGCTGCGCCCGAAACGTGACACTTCGAAGCCCATTATGAATCAGAATCAGAAATAGTACATTACTACAGAGGCCGGGAAGTAAGGGGTTCCCGGCCGAGTACACATAGGCGGCCGAGCGTAGCGAGGTCGGATAGTTATGAGGCTGCCAACCCCTTTTCACGCCGACGTACGTATAGTGCTTTTCTAAAACATGCATTGAAATAAATTAAAAAAACTCCAAGAAAGCAAACTTTAATTTTCATGGCTGAACGCCGTGATCCTGTGCCACAAATTGTGGAATGGAAATTAAAAAAGACCATGTTGCAGACCTAGGCCTCCAATTTTGTTTGAAATGCAATGGCGTAATACGGGTCTCTCGTCTCGCTGCGCCCGAAACGTGACACTTCGAAGCCCATATGAAGAACACAACGTCAATATTTCACTGCATGTTTGAGAAAAACTAGATTACTGGCTGTTAGTGTTCGTTCTGAAGACACCTGAAGGTCTCTAAATGGTTTTAACAACTGTTGACATAATGAACAACCAAGATCAATCCATACTACCTTACTAATATAATAATAGCGAAAGTAACTGTCACTCACCGTTTAACCGATTTGGATAAAATTTGGTACGGAGGTAGTTGGAAGCCCTGGGAAGGGCATACGAGTAGAATAGATTTTTCTCAAACATGCAATGAAATATTGACGTTGTGTTCTTCATAATGGGCTTCGAAGTGTCACGTTTCGGGCGCAGCGAGACGAGAGATCCGTAATGGCTTTTCATACAAAATTGGAGGCCTAGGCCGGCAAGATGGTCTTTTTTGATTTCCATTCCACAGTTTGTGGCACAGGATCACGGCATTCAGCCATGAAAATCAAAGTTTGATTTCTTGGAGTTTTTTTTATTTATTTCATTGCATGTTTGAGAAATAGATTTTAACCCGTAAACCATCCCTTAAAGAGGTGAGAAGTGGTGCGGAGTACGCTAATTCCGTACATGTCGGGAATAAGTTGACAAATCGAGGTGTAATGCGATTGGCAAAACACTCCGCAGCACTGGGCGTTCGAGAACAGTTCCTCGTCGCATGGCACTTGCAGGCAAGAACCCGCGTGTCATTGGGCCTACCTACTACGAGCGACTGCCCGCTGATCTTAGCCCTTGTACGCACTAAGCGGCTAGCCCCGCGTGCGGCTTGCCGTGCGGTTGGACAAAACATATGAAACCGCAAACGCAAAACCTCTACGCACTAAGCGGTTGGCTGCAACCGCACCGCAAGTGCGGAAGGCCCCTTAAACCATCTGACGAAGCATTTAGACGCCGCCTTAAATACCTTTTATTGGAAAATCCATTATACTCAGTTAAAGAGTATATGAGTCTTGACTTGACATGTTAAATTATTATTATTACCTATTTAAATATGTATGAATATGATTTGACATTAAATGTATTTTCTGATGCACTAAATATTGTAAAGAATGACGATACCTAGAGGTTGATATATTTGTGTTCTTTTGCTTTGTTTTTTCCATTTCCTTATTATTGTGTTCTTACATTTGTTGACATTGTCTTAATATTATATATTAATTATTCTCTGTTTTTGACGATCATGATAAGAAATCTTTTTTTTGACATGTAAGTATGCAAATCTGTAATGTAATTTTTTATCATGAAATAAATAATCTAATCTAATCGAATATTGACGAAATTTAAACTTAGAATAGATTGTATTGCATGACGCATGTGTGCATGCGCACCTCATCCATGCGTCAGTAATAATAACTATGCTAGTATTGGCTCTCTCTGTGAGCTGTAGAACTTGCGAGAAAAAAACTTTTGCTTGAGTTAAAAATACTTTTTTTTTTAAACGGACAAGTGCGAGTCGGACTAGCCCACCGAGGATTCCGTATATAATTACAAATGAATAGTTTTCAGATTTTTCAGACTTGCCAAATTCGACTTGTCGAAATATACGTTTTTTGCGGCATAAACGGCCGTATCTTTTCTTTCACGTTTACTTGGAAGTTTGATTTTACTCACAGCTTGAAGGGACTGTAGGCTTGAGTATATGGTGTTCATTTCAACTCGATACCTCCACGTGTTCCCCAGATAAAG
This sequence comes from Epinotia ramella, assembly GCA_947578815.1. Taxonomy (NCBI): domain Eukaryota; kingdom Metazoa; phylum Arthropoda; class Insecta; order Lepidoptera; family Tortricidae; genus Epinotia; species Epinotia ramella. The sequence continues at coordinate 21,087,622 of OX388216.1, forward strand.
GGTCTTGTTCACGAGAATCAGTTGAGAAATGCGAATTTTGGTCCATGCTGAAGCGACTTCGCTCACCCGTTTGATAAATCAGCTGTGCATCGGTAAGCTCGCATTTTATTTCAATAGGGAATATGCATGTGATTTAGAAATGGACAAAAAAAATCACGTGTAATCTATATTGCTTAATAAATATACACACATGATTATTTTTTCAAATTATCATGTTTCTATTGATAAAATAAATTGTTTAAAAGTACTATTTTTCAAATTCCCTCGCAAATTTCCAAAACGCAACGCTATTGGCGGAGCGAAACGTGACGTCACCGTGCAGGTCGTTAGTATGATTATTGAAAGTTATTCGCATTGTTTGGCCGCTGTTTATGATAAATAATCAGTGTTTTTTGGTAATTATTAAGTGAAAAAAGACTCGCCACAATGACTGAAGGCGGTTTTGTCAAGGCACAGTCGGATAATCTGCCTAAAATTGATGTGTTCATGATGACTAAATACGTACTTCGCAAATATTTGTGACTTTACGTCCGCTGAACTAAGAGGAGTAAAAGCTGCAAGGTAAATAAGTTACAGATATTCAATAAATTTTCATATTCCTTGTTTTTATACTCGTGAGATTGGTCAATTAAATAATTATAACCTATTTTGGCGATTCAAATAGCTAGACTTTTAAACTACTTCAAATAGGTGTCTTTGTTAAATAAGTGGAATAAAATACTAGTAGATATTTATCCATACTATATACTATTTTACTATACTATAACTTTATATATTATATATACTAACTTCTGCCCGCGACTCCGTCCGCGTGGAACTCATTTATATCACAGCTCCATACAAACTTTCACCCCCAACTTCATCCCTTTGGGGGATATGGGGGGAGCTACGATATAAACGAGTTCCACGCGGACGGATTCGCGGGCAGAAGCTAGTTATATTATATATTTTATATATACTTACTTAATAATAAATTATAAATGCGAAAGTGTGTCTGTCTGTCTGTTTGTTACCTCTTCACGCTTAAACTGCTGAACCGATTTGGATGAAATTTGGTATAGAGATAGTATAAACGAGTTCCACGCGGACGGAGTCGCGGGCAGAAGCTAGTATTATATAATCAAAGATATGTAGGTACCTATTAGGAATGTTAAATGTTGAGAACATCTTTATGAACTTTAACAAACTAGGTTGTTTTCGTCAAGGCTTATAAATAAAACAAATTTGTGTAGGTCACTCAGTAAAAAGGATTAAATTCTTTTAACTTTCTTCGATCAACAGTGCAAACAAAGAAACTTAACTAAAACGTTTCTTGATCAAAATCAACACTCGTAGTCAGCTGTTGATCAACAAAAATCATAATATTTGTAACATTAATAACTAAAAAAATTGGGAATCAGAATAGTTTTATGAATAAGTATATAATACAATTTTGAGGTTAGGTTATTGTTTACCTATATTGTTCGCGAGTCGTAATAAAAAAGATTTTAGGTACATACATATTTAATACTCACGTCGAAATGATCTTCACAACAATATAAACTACTCAAGCACGATACATTATCTCTCCTCATCGCCTTACACCACTTTATCCTTATATTTGCACCTTTGGGCATATGAAAATATTTGCAGTTTTAATGTGATTTTCACACATAGGGACAATACAATATTTATAATAAGCTTTTGTGTGCTCTTCCATTACAATAAGTTGATCTTATAAGCTTTAATCACTCACATTTATTAAAAGTGTGAATCAAACACTTTGTTGTTAATTTGTTTAAGAACCGCCGTGCACTAAGCTGCACGGTGACGTCACAAATGAGCGCGCCAAAATGGTGGCGTTTTGATCGTCCGAAAATGATAGTAATTTTAATTATTTTTTTTTAGCTTATTTAATAATATTGTGAAAGTGTTATATTTTTTTCCGGTTATATAATTACTTATAGAATAGATAAAAAAAATAAAAAAATGTCATGAATATTCCCTATTACGTTTAATATACACCCTAGAGCCCCTAGAGCCTGTACCAGGACTGAAACACTCTCTCGCGCGCCCCGAGTACGACTTGTCTCGCCACAACAGGTGGTCGTCGCTCACTGCAAATTACCTTAATGATGAACTCGAAGAGAGTCTTCATAGTGTGTGGTTCTTTACGCTTGTTCAGTATCTCGAACGAGCCGAGCCTGTACCAGGCTTGGCACACTCTCATCACGACCGCGGCGCGCTCCTGCTTCGCGCGCCCCGAGTACGACTTGTCTCGCCATAACATGTGGTCGTCGCTCACTGTGAACAAAAGGCAGATGCTTCACTGCTTTATACCACGACGATGGCAAACAAGTACACAGCCAGCCTGATGATAAGTAATCACGAGTCTCGAACGCTCTGCCAACCCTTTATTGATTTGAGGATTAGTTGTGTCCTGATGATGATGAAGATGATGTTTGCCTCCTCGTGGAAACAAGGTCGTGGAAAAAAAAACGAAAAAAAATAAAAAAAAATATTATTAGTGCATGAAATCTTACCCACCAAAGCAGCGGCGCGTGTAGTGGGCACGCCGAGATAGTACGCTGCCTCAGAGGCGAGCATCTCTCTAACACTCGAGCGGAGCACCGCCCGTCCGTCGCCGAAACGCGAGTACGGCGTCTCACCGGAGCCCTTTAGCTGGGGTTGCCAGCTCTCGCCTTTACTGAATGAAACAAAAAGTAGGTTTGTGAGCTGTTGAGATGAATTCGTGTTTTGGCTAGTCGTGTTCGTGTGTAAGCATAGTACCACAGTACAAGTATTACCACAAATATAAGTTACATCGGCAATCTTCGTCCACGCCGACGAGTGCTGACAAGCACCGAATGAAATCGAATGTATGACCATTTCAATAAAGACCTTGTTGCACTATACGTAAGGTACAATATGCAATGAGAGGTGAACTCGTGCTTTCCCGCACATGGCGCCAGACAAAATGGCGGGCGCCGGAGCTGCCGGCGTCGCGCGCAAATTTTAGCCAATGGGCGTTGAAGATTTTACCCGCGCAAACGCTGCCTTATGATTGGTTTAAATGTTTTCAAAAAATGCTTTCTGCGCAGGTACATCGTTGTAACTTATATTTGCGGTACTACAGTACACATGTCGCATTTTCTTATTTATGAGTAAGCGTGCCTTTAATCTTTTTTGAGCAGGACTTGAACAAGAGTTGTTGTAAGTGGTGATCAGAATAGATCAACAACGGTTGCAGTGATACAAGGGCTTAGTAGCCTGGAACAACTACAACCCAAATGCTAATAAAACAGTGCCTTTTGTTATGTATTGATTACATAAAGTGGAATTGCCTAGCAATAAGTTTTTGTTTTTTTATAAGTTGAGCAAAATAAAACTTGTACTCTGTTCATGTAGTAGGGAACTATTCTGCCTTAAACCCTCCTTAGCCCTCTTTATGTTCCTATACTGGTTGCCTCCTAAACAAACCATGAGTCTGCTTGGCTATCTAAAGGCCTGGTATTATTTGTAGCGGGAGTAATCACCTTTTGACCTTTCAACACAAGAGAGAAACTCGCCTTTATTGGGATTAGGCACTACAGCTACAACTCGGTTACAATATCTGTGGACCTCGCTGGAATGGGAAGCCCCTCCCCCTTCTCTTTTACCCGCGCTCGCCCCGCACCGTACCAGAGCGCCGACGTGACGTCATCGACGCCAGCTCCACAGATATTGTAACCGGGTTATATTCTAAAGTTATCAAATGTGATCAGTATGTAAAAATTACCTGTTAACATATTCACCGAGCACGTGAGCTCTACCATCTCCCAGCTGATCAGCCCAGAAGCCAAACTGGTAGCCTCCATACCTGAAATGCAACAATAAAACTGATGAATGATTCAAGTAAATTACATATTTTAACCCTTCCTTGGTAATGTACTTTATATACAATTTTATTGGTGCTTCTTTTCCATATTGTTGTAGACAAACAGGCTTTTCACAGCATTTTTTTTTTTCAAAATAGATGTTCAAAAGGAAACGGATCTTCTCAATCTACACTGAGACAGAGCTAGTTAAAAAAAGCTTTTTCAAGCAGGCCTTGTCACACGATAAGTGACAAGATAGAGTGTCCATCAGTGGCTGACACCGTTCGATAGAACAAGACGATAAGAAATATGTACCTACAGTCGAAAAATGTGAAGATGTATTTACCTATGGCTGACGGTCAGCCCTCCTGGAGGCAAATACTTTCCAGCTACAAAGTTGAGGAAGTCCTCCGACTCGGCGACACTAGGGTCCAGGTCAAAGAGGTCTCTCAGGGCATCGTCAGATGCACAGACCAGACGGATGTTTCCGGTTAAAGGCTCTGTGGGCACCTGGAATGATAACAGACAAGTAAATATAGTATAAACGTATTGCAAATATTATTATTATTAGCTAGCTGATTAAAAAACAGAAAAAATTATGAATGTGTATTTTTTTGTCTTTTCATTAAATACCAGCTGCCTGTACGGCTTCGCCCGTATATTGCAAAGATCGCAGGAAACCTGTAGTATAAAACTTAGCATTTCCACCCGGAAAGTGCATTCTACACACGAGTGAAAAAAAAAAATTGGATAAGTACATACAAACTTACAAAGCTACAATCTCACAGACTTTTTATTTTATTATATGAATATAGATTAGTATACAAAAGAGCTTGCTCCCATGGAAGCCAGAGGGATCTAATCACACAGTAAAAATCTTGAAACCATACCTTAGAAAACACAGCATTCGCAACCGCCACTGGCTCATTGTACGCCGGGTTCTCGTCAATAGGAAGCTCCGCGTAGTTCGGCGGACATTTCAACTTCCATTCCTTGAAGTTATTAACCAATTTCATCTTGGGCACCGCTTGCGAGCTGCGATTGTTTAGGAGGGCGGCGAACACACAAAACGCTCGCTTCATGAGAATAAATGGTTTTAATAAACGGCTTTTGTGATAGCGATTAAATCATGCAATATCATAATGAGTTGATATTTTATGATTACGGGGATTGGTACATTTTCGTAAACAAATTTTGATTGAATTATGTTGTGCAATGACAGCTGACTCGTTGACATTGACACTGACAGATAGACGGAAATAGGGATGGACACATTTTTTGGTACTAAATAACGCCAACGTTACAAGACCGATTCGTTTTCGTTAATATGAAAATCGTAAGCAGATAGTTTGTTCGTATACAAAAAATTAACCACTACACTACATTCTACCAATGTAAAAATTCTTCTTCCATCAAGTATCTTTCAGTAGACATTTTACATATAAAATAAAACACGACTCTATCTTAAGGGGTATCCACATTATGTAATTTTACCCCAATTTGTCAGACCAACATGTCGAAGTCATGGGGTATATACATGTAATGATTTGTCAGCCCCAATTCATCAGAAGCTGACTAATTGCTATCGTGTGGAGGCATGTTGCGCTGCTGATCCAACTGTGAAACGAGTTGTCCTGACAAATTGTGTGCACACCACAATCAACACAATTTGGACCATGGAAATATTTATGATCAGCCAAGTTTTCGGTCAGGTAAGCATGAAGTAAAATATTTAAAATATTGTATAATAATGTGTAATAAGCCTTTCCACAAATTTAACACGCATTTAATAAATTGTTTGTATTTTAAATGTGTTTTCGAGCTATAAAATGTGTTTTATAGCCGATTTAAGTCACGCTTTTATGTCTTTGTATTTTTCTTTTAATCACGTTTGCATCGTACTGTAAATAGCGATATCTTAGGAAATTTAAATATTATCACAAGCATGAGACAGGGCTTTGGTATGGCAATATTAATTTTACTAAATGGTATCGCTAAATTGCCACAATTTGTCAGAAATTGGGGCTGACAAATCAGAAGTGATAATTGTATGGTTTGTAGAGCACATAATAATTAGGTGTAGCGTACAGACGTAACAACTGCAACTACAATTTCATTCAGTGTGGCCAGTTAACAGTAAGAAAGTGAAAATAGCCGCGAAGCAGACTGCAAGATTGTTACTAACCGATGAGATAGGGCAAGACAGCACGTCTATCATGGGACGGCCAGGACATACACTCGATTTTTCTCGCCCTATACCTCATATTTTAAGTATTCTAATTAGAGAGAGACGGATAGTGCGAGAAAAATCGAGAGAGCTCGCGCGCCGTCGCCTGATAGCCATGCAGCACACAAAAATCGAGAGTATGTAACGGCCGTCTCATGATAGACGTGCTGTCTCGCCCTATCTCATCGGTTAGTAACAATCTTGTAGTCCGCTTTGAATGCGGCAGTTTTCGCTTTCTTACTGTTAACTGGCCACACTGAATGAAAAAGTAGTTGCAAAACACCTGTTTAAAAAAAATTACAAAATTACAGTGTAAAATATTATAACAATATTCTTTAGGATATATTTTTTAATTTTCGTTTAAATTTATTTGAATGAGTCCATGGTCCAAATTGTGATTTTCATGCAATTAGTCAGGACAACTCGTTTGACGGTTGGATCGGCAGCGCAACATGCATCCACACGATAGCAATTAGTCAGATTCTGATGAATTGGGCTGACAAATTGGGGTAAAATCGCTTAATGTGGATACCCCATTAGAAAAATGTGGATGCTTAGTGATGTCCCGAAACGTTATGTACGAGGCACGCATCCAGTTGAGCGGAATGGATTGGGATTTCCAAATTATTAAGTGTGTTTAGAAAAAAAAGTTTTTGATAGATAAAATGGTGAAGTTCTTTAATGTTTTATTAATATAATTTTGCCTTAGGTAGAGCAACTTATTTTGAGTGCGTACGCCCACTGCGGCGGCTGCGACGAAAATCCACGAGCCTCAGCCTCGGGCTGCACTTCGTATGGATGACGCATAACATCCAGTAGAAAACGCGCCTGTAACAAAAGAAACTCTTCAGAAATCTTTCTCATGAAATATATTTTTTCTTTTTTTTCTTTAAAACAGGTGGCGGCAAATAACTTGCGCAACGCGGGACGAAGTGGGGGGATAGCTCGCACGTATAACTCTGATTATTAATCAGACAGAAAAAATGTAAACAAAGTTATGTCACTGTCAAAGTGTTTTGAAAGTACGGGTCGGTCATGCAATATTATTTAAAGTTTACTTTAACAGCAAAATTGAAAATAAATATGATCTATATTTATAAGCAGTATACTAATTACTAGTAAAACATTGAATTGTATAGTGTATCGGTTCTTAACCTTTTTTCCGTCCACGGACCCCTAGGAAATCAAGCACAAATCCAAGGATTGATAATAAAAAACAGGCAAGACTTTTTGTGGCATTTATTTATTATTGTGAAATGGTCTATGGGTGAGACTGCTGCGAACCCCCGTACATAACTATAGGTACTCGCGGACCCCCAGGGGTCCACTGAGCACAGGTTTAGAAACACTGGTATAGTGAATAAAGCTGTTAGAAGCCGAGTGAGCTGAGTGACAGGACAGGCGTCAAATAAAATAAAAATCCAGCTACCGATATTATTTGCCATTCGCATTAAGCAAATAAAATAGTAAGCAACCCAAAGATGCACAATCCCGGTGTATCGCAGCAGTGATACCAGTGCTAAAAATACATTCTACACATAAAAAACGGTATTATCTTTTAAAATAAATACAAGGGAGGATTTTGGTAAATACAGGATGTTAACGGGGTCATGATCCGGAATGACAAAAAGCGAATAAGATGATCATACTGAACAACCTTTCCCATGGGACCAACCACGAAATCGCAAAAAAAAAAGAGCCAATTAAGAGTTAACTGTGAGTTAACTGCGATTTAATTGAGAGTTAATGTATGGAATACCTGGTTTTTTTTTGCGATTTCGTGGTTGGTCCCATGGGAAAGGTTGTTCAGTATGATCATCTTATTCGCTTTTTGTCATTCCGGATCATGACCCCGTTAACATCCTGTATAAACATTAACGTTATCAAAATTAATTTGCTTTTTGTAATTAGAGTGTATATTATTGAAATAGGACGTATGTTTTGTTAACTGCGAAAATTATAAATCTCCTCATTGCTGCAAATAGTTCTTGTCAACGGCAACACCAGTGTTTACATTTTTTCTGTCTGATTAATAATCAGAGTATAGATACAATTCTCCTTGCGAACTGCCCCTCCCCTTCGTCCCGCGTTGCGCACGTTATTTGCCGGCACCTGTACGATAGTGGCAAACAAGCTGTCAGCCAGCGCGGTATTTTATACGATCACGCTAGCCTAGGGATACTTGTAAATCCAAGAGGCTTGCATGTTTGGGTCAACTGTTTAGAAACTTTATATCACCTTCCGGAAGTCGTTGTTCTCAGCATCAAGCACAGCCTCCTGCATTAGCCAGTTCCGCGGCACGTACACCGGGTTCACGCTCAGCATGCGCCGGCGACGCTCGTCCTCGAACACTCCCACTGTGCTCGCGTCCACTGGGATTTAAAAACGGAATAAATCATTTGACAAACATATTTTTTTTTCATATTCCATGATGCCTCTTCTACAGATTTCGTATTTAACTGACACCTATTCATAATGATTCCGATTTTTACATACTTACTAAAATAATATATTTGATTGCATATTATGTCTGTAATTGTATGTGCCACTTCGAAAGCAGAAAACGAAAAATCTAAAATGAATGGAACTGGACAGAAATGATAATCTGTAGAATAGTACAGAAAATAGCTACTTTACCTGCTTCTTTACCCAGTCTTTCACGGTACTGGTCCAACCAGCAGCCCCACGAAGCATGAGAGGACAAACGTTTTAAAGACCACTTCTCATCGAGTTTGGTTTCGTTGACCATCTCATTAGGTTCCAACTGCAAAGCAACATTTAAATTAAATTAATGAATAATTGCTGCATGATAAAAAAAGACCGGGTTGCACTCCGGGAGTGCCGGCAGAAGTGAAAACTCATTAACATTGTAACAGTTTTTCAATCAGGTCACGTGACATCTTACGGAGTCACCCTAAAAACGAATTTGGCGCAAATTTATAAACAATTATCAATTATTTAGGTGGACGGGCCGCGGGCGCGTTGGGTGCGACGGGTCGGCTCGCCCGTCGGCGGCGGCGAACAAAATACCAATTTGTTTTTGCCATTGCCAAATATTTTTCAAGGCTCTAGGAATAACGTCCAAATTCGAACTATTCGAATTTGCTCACTAGCAAAACGGTGAAGGACGCGTGAACAAAATTACTATTTGCAGAATATGCTATTGCAAAAAGTGTTTAACAGCTTTATTCTCTTACGAATAGCGTTCAGTTTTGAATGAAGTCGAATCGGCTAGGTGCAAAATATAAAAGTTTGTGACCTTCACATCTGACGTCACAAAAATCTGTCGCGTATTTAACATTTTTTCTCCATCTCAAAAAGTTCTCAGCGCCGCTAAAGAAGTTATCACTTCAAAAAAAAATGTTTCAGCTCTCTGACTGACCTCAGCCAGCTGTCTAAATGTAGCTGTGAAGTCAGCTCCGGTTTTCTGCATCATATCGAGGAGCTTTTCTATGAGTTGTTCATCTCCCCATTGCTCTGCTTTCAACCCAACTTTCATGAGGAAGGTTTCCCTGAAAGATAGTTTTAAATAACATGTGCCATCATTTGGTTAAAAATCATGTGAAAGTTATTATATCATCATCATCCTCCTAGCGTTTTTCCGGTTGTACCGTAAATCAGGTCTGGGTCCGCTTTGGAATCTGGGATTAGATTTGACGAAGGCACAAGTTTTCGATAGCGAGTGACGTCTGACCTCCCTACCCAGAGGGAAAACTAGACCTTATTGGGACTAGACCAGTGAAATATACTTATTTGTATGGCTTTAACTTTGAGTGTTTGTTCTTGTTGGATACTTACAGTATTTTATTCTTGCAGTACGTATCCAGTGTTTTTAATATATGCGCCATGTGAACTTGCTGAGACGTCGTCAATAGTGGTTTCAGTGCATTTGCCAGTTGACCAACATTCCAAACGACTACCTAAACCATATAATATATCAGGTAATAAACTGTAAACCCCGTGGTGGTGCCGGGCTAGAATAGCACCAACTTCTTCCCATATGGTTGTCGTAGGAGGCAACTACGAGATAGGGTTAAAGCGTGATGTGGGCGATAGGCTAGCAACCTATGGCTGCAATATCACATTTTTTGCTATAATTGAAACTGAAAATTAATTTTCACGTGCATTGCCCACCCCTTTTGGGAACACACCGTCTAGTAGCTTAAGGACATCAAGATTTCTTACATCAGGTTGTTTAGCCAATGAATATCTTCCCTCGCCATCGGAGCAGTTGGCCACGAAACCACCATCGTACGAGTCCACGAAGCCAAACGGACCGTAGTCCAAGGTCACACCCAGGATGCTCATGTTGTCCGTGTTCAGGAGACCGTGGGTGAACCCGAATCCTAGGAAAGGTAATAACAGTAGATTGTGTCTCGATCAAGGAAGCAAAATGGTATATTTACTATGAGGGCGGTATATTGAATCTTGAGTGTAACGATGGAGTCAAGCGTTTACGCCCAAGCCGGAAATATGTTTTACCGAGTGCATGTATACTGCTTTTCACATCTTCTATGAGGAAAATTTAAATCAAACAGGGAATTATCAGAGAAGAAAAGTACAACTTAGATGGGTGCAATGGTGAGCACTGGCGTCTCATACACGGGAGGAAATTAGCTGCCAGTAACATTTACTCCCAATCTGAGCAACCGAAAATTCTATGATAAGTAACTATAAATACTACCAGCAGAGGCGTCTCTAGCCCCATGTAGCGCCCGTGTGCAAACATTACTCTAGCGCCCCCTAGTAAGCGCGCGGTCAAAATGGAATAAAGACGTCTCTGCTACCAAGCTTTCTACTTTCCAACCCATAAACAGGCAACAATGCTTACCCTGCCATTTTGCAACAAGATCTAGCGTTCGATGAGCTACTTCAGAGAATAATCGTATGAAACGGTTCTCATCGGATAATTGGATGTCCGGAAAGTGTTCCTGAAACAACCATAGTAAGCCTACCCTTATTAAAAAGGTATAACGCGCATGTGACACTGACACCTTGGAGTTGCAAGCGTCAACAGGGTCCGTTATACCACGTTGGTGGTTCCTTGCCACCGTATTACCGGGAAGCAGTTACCGTAGCTCCAGGGGACGGAAAACAGAAACGTTTGCCAAACCCATTCAAAAAACCTGTACACTCCTTTCTTGAAGAACCCCATACTGTGGTCTCTCGCGATGGTTGGTAAACCGCAGCAGGGAACTGGCTTTCGAACCGTACCGCACATGGCGTAGGTACATTGCCATATTTATCACCTTTATAATGAAATCGGCGAGTTGCCGCAGCACGGCAAGCTCCCCGTTCCTCGCCAGGATCTCCAGCGAGCCGAAACGGAACCAGCACTCCGCTAGCCGCAGCAGCACGGCGGCGCGCTCGCGCCGAGGGTTGCCCGTGAAGTACACATCTCGGACCACTAGTTCTTCACTCACTGCGAAGTCAATGCCATATAAGAGCCATATGGCCTTAATCATTAATGATCGACAGGGGTGTAGACTCAAAATTTATTATTACTTCAAAAGAAGGAAGGCAAAAAAATATGCCCAATGGTTAAAATCCAATTTAAATTTCTCAAAAACTTACGAAGGTAGCCGTTTTAATGTTGCTTGTTAGAGAAACAAAACGGGAGCAGATCGCGACGTGACGATCCTCGAGCGTCATAGCAAATGACAATCGTTTCATATGAAGGTGCGTTTAACTTTGTGAGTTTTTAACCTCTTGCGTTACTTTTTTCTCCATTTGACTACATTCTCAATTATACATCATTATTGATTATTTTAGTTAGTGTCTACTATTTTAGATAAAATGCCGTTAAAATTCGTTAGAGTTTATCTGCCACTTGGACATGAGTATTTGTGGGAAAAGAAGAAATTACATTTTAGTTGAAAGATTTGTTAAGTTTTATGAATATACGGGGGTTAGGCTAGTAAACGTTGCTATAACCTCGCAGGGTCATGTTGAGACTCTGTATAAGACCACACGCAGACATGAAATGTAGTATTAAGCCGTTTGAGTTCGAATTGTTCTATTGAACAGCGAGTCAGCGACGTAACACTAAGACGTAGCGAGCGACGTAGAAGAGATGGAGCAAAATGAGAATTAATAGTTCAGCGCAATAACTACTGCAAAATCTGTTTAAGGCCATTACAGACCTAGCAATTTGTTACAATCAGTTACTATGCTAAAGGTTAGCTGGAAGAGATCCCTTATAGGGATAAGTTCGCCTTTGTACTTTGCTCTATTGTGTGACATGTATATTCTACAATAAATTGCTTACATACATACATACTATGCTTGGAATGAGACAGCAATACATTCTGTAGAGGTTCTACGTTTTAGCGGGGTTACACAAAAAGAACGGCTTCTATGCTTAATTTTAAATAGCTTATTGAGAAAGCTGTCAGATAAACATTTTAGTATTGATTCTACTGTAACCCTTGCATATGGTTGCAGACGCTGTATCGTGTAAATTAGAATCATATGAAAAAAGACACTGAGTAAGTATCACTGAAGAAGTTACCGAGCCCCATACTTTATCTACCCTGAGTTACTAGTTACACTACATCCCCACAATACCTTTAATTTTAAGGTTGGTATACCAAATTGCATCGTTTGTAGTGCTTTAATGAATTTGTTAGCAAGCATGCTGCTGTTTGCTAAAGATTTACAACCAAACTCGAAAGCTTTTCACGAAAACGTTGGCGAGACGTTCTCGTCGTATAATAGGACAACGATACCCCACAATGCGGTCACGCTCACGAGCGCGGTAAGTGGCATACGGGCATAAGCTACAGAGTGCAATATGGGAAACATTCTGTTAGCTTATGCCCCGTAAACAAAAACGCCACTCTGGGGCAAGCGAATGCGGCAAAAGAAGACTGTCTAACCGCAAATAAATGTATCATACCAACTAGCCCCGCTGCTCTAACAGTAGGAATGCCCAAGAAATAGCAAGCTTCGCAAGCGATCATCTCCCTCAAAGCGGCTCGGAGGACGGCCCGGCCATCGTGCACTCGGGAGTATGGCGTTAACCCCGAACCCTTCAGTTGGAGCTGCCAGCGTTCTCCACTTCTACACAAAATACACAGAAAAAATGGGACTTAATGTTTGTTATAATTCAAGTTAAAAAGAAGAAATGAAATTAATTCTATGATTTTTTTATGAAATAGCATTCGCACGTAATAAACGTCACGGGCAGATTACTATCGTATCTCTAATATATAAATATATATTTTTTACCTATTTATGTATTCTCCTAGAATATGCGCGCGTCCATCCCCTAACTGGCCTACCCACATGCCATACTGGTGACCGCCATATCTAAAAGGTAATGAATGTTCCATAAAATATATTGTTGTTGCTCCACATTCCCATCCATGTTCTATTAGTGACAGCAGGATGGATGTCTGTCTCTTGCATTGGGGACAATAGGTATCATTCAAAATTTGCTAACCAAATTATATTTTATGAGCATGCCTTAGTACTTCAACAGGTGTTGTTAATGGGGTATCCACATTATGTGATTTTAGTCTTAATTGGGTGTAGCGTACAGACGTATGAAATTGTAGTTGCAGTTGCAGCCGGCTGTGGCTGTACACATTGGGCCAACGTTGGCCCAATGTGTACAGCCGGCTTTTTTTCAACTGCAACTACAATTTCATTTAGTGTGGCCAGTTAACAGTAAGAACGCGAAAATTGCCGCATTCAAACGGTCCTGCGAAGCGGACTGCAAGATTGTTACTAACCGATGAGATAGGGCAAGACAGCACGTCTAACATGGGACGGCCGCGACATACTCTCGATTTTTCTAAGTGTTCTAATAAGAGAGAGACGGATAGTACGAGAAAAATCGAGAGAGAACTCGCGCGCCGTCGCGTGATAGCCGTGCAGCACACAAAAATTGAGAATATGTCACGGCCGTCTCATGATACGTGCTGTCTCGCCCTATCTCATCGGTTAGTAACAATCTTGCAGTCCGCTTCGCAGGACCGTTTGAATGCGGCAATTTTCGCTTTCTTACAGTTAACTGCGGAGCTACCACGAACTTCGAAAGTCGAAGTTCGTAATATATGCATCCCTGTCACTCGAGTAAGGGAGTGCGATAGAGATGGAAATACCCGAACTTTGACTTTCGAAGTTCGTGGTAGCGCCGCTGGCCACACTGAATGAAATTGTAGTTGCAAAACACCGCTGCGGCGCTACCACGAACTTGCATCCACACGACAGCAATTAGTCATATTCTGATGAATTGGGGCTGGCAAATTATGTAATGTATATATACCCCATAACTTGTGATATTTATTGTTTTTGATTAGCAGATTACTTAGTACTAGAATCCTATAGGTACCTACTCCTCTTGGACAACTTTTTCTACGTGTCTCGTCTCGTGTAGCTTCCATTCGCTGGACAGTAGGCATTCATCAAAAACTGAACTGTTAATACTATCAACTAAATAATTCACCGGTGAGCGACAGGCAAGGCACCGTACGGTAATTTACGGCCAGCAATAAATTCAGCAAACTCCTCCCGACTTGCTATTTCCGGATCCATATCCAGGATACTGATAAGAGCTTCATCTGAGATACACACTAGTTGGATATTGCGCTCAAGAGGACACGGCGTAATCTAGAAAAAACAGTTTGTTTACATTTTCAAATTTACACTAAAACCATAATATCCTCATGTGATTAAAATATTTAACCCACCTCAGAAAAAACAACATTCTTTATATTCGAACGAATTTGATCGTGGTTCTCGTCAATCGGCAACAGTATGTATTTTGGATATTGGCTGAATCTCCATTCTGTTAAGTTTTTCTTCAAAATCGTTAGTTCTCCTTCCATCTTCATGATAAAATATTAAATTTTCAGGAATAGAATTCACCCCGAAAAATTGTTGTTGACTTTAAAAATCAAATTGACGCGCCAAGCGTGTTAAAATTTAATACTCTATGGTAAGCTAATTTTCATGTGTTGCCATGTGTCACCTTCTATAATCCAAGTTTATTGTTGTCTTGTATGTTTTACATTTTAAGATTAAAAGCGTTTGTTATTTAATTAAATTACGGTATACAATAAATTACAGTTTAAGAAAAAACTATTTTAGTTTTTTTAGGCCAAGGTCATGGTCATGGCTATTCAACTGAATTACGATAATCCAACGTAATGTGATCTTTGACCGACAACAAAGGCAATTGGAATTAGTCGGATTTTAGCCTACGGAAGTCGTCCGGTGTGAAATTCGTCCGATCCAGTCAATCGTCCGCAATTCAAGTTCACTTTCTCGTGCCACTTTCTCATTTCACTTTCGAAAAAAACACTAAATACTGTATCAGTTCGAGTTTGGTAACCGTGTTGTATATTCAGGCGTGCGGTGTTAATATATTATTGTGGACAGTGGATGAATTTTTAGTAATAATTTTTGCGATTTATGGACTGTAATTGACGAATATGGTGTATACGGAAGGATATTTGAAGGAAAAGCTGACCAAGGAATTGGACGCCGTTCACGTCGTAAGTACTGTCAAATTTTCTAGCTGTCGTGTTGTCACGAAAATCACTAAAATTAACAATTAATAATCATAAATGAAACGCTAGTAAATTAGTGATAACGTTGAAGCTGACGCGATGGGTAGGAGAGCGGATCCCGATAGGTTTAGCGTGACGAAAGATGCACTGTTACCGGGCGTGTTTTTCGCTCTACTTGTTCGGTGGTGTGTGGCTTCGTATCCTTACTCTGGACACAAGAAACCGCCCATGTACGGCGATTATGAAGCTCAGAGACACTGGCAGGAGATAACCGTGCACACGCCGGCGGCAACTTGGTACTTCAACACGACCCACAATGACCTTCAATACTGGGGTTTGGATTATCCCCCGTTGACGGCGTATCATAGCTTGTTGATGGGGAAGGTAGCGGACTGGCTGGATCCGGAATCTGTGCGGCTTTTCGCGTCGCGAGGTTATGAGAACGAATCGCATAAAACTTTCATGAGATGGACTGTGTTTTTGAGTGATGTGTACTTTTATGTGTCTGCCGTCTTAGTGTTATGTATAGACGCTGAGCGTGTTAAACCTAAGGAAGTTGTTAATGTATTCAAACGGACCGACCTATCTACTATTATATTCTTGTTGTATCCTGGTTTGATTCTCGTAGATCATGGCCATTTCCAATATAACTGTGTATCTTTAGGGTTATTTTTGTGGGCTACATTCTACATTGTGGCCATAGAGAATGATGTTCTAGCAACTATATTTTTTGTCCTAGCCCTGAACTATAAGCAAATGGAACTTTACCATGCATTGCCGTTTTTCTTTTATTTGTTGCGGAAGATATTCATAGACCTTCCGTACAGGAGTAGAACATCTCATCTTGTGCACCGTTTCAACAAGCTAGCAATTTCAGTCATTGCTACTTTTATTATCATCTGGTATCCATTTTTTGGGTCATGGGACAATGTATTTCAACTAATACGTAGATTGTTTCCTCTAAGCAGAGGCGTCTTTGAAGACAAAGTATCAAATGTGTGGTGTGTAATAAACGTCTTTATCAAGCTAAAAACTTATTATTCCAATGAAGAAATGGCTAAAACATGTCTGATAACAACAGCATCATTTGCTTTGCCATCTTGTGTGGATTTATTCTTCCGAATCAATAGAAAGAAATTCATCCTTTGCCTAATCAATGTGTCTCTAGCATTCTTTCTCTTCTCATTCCAAGTTCATGAGAAAACAATTTTGCTGGTTGCTATTCCAGTTGCTCTTCACTTCCCCGAAGACCCGTTCATGTGTTTCTGGTTCCTGCTAGTCTCAACATTCAGCATGCTTCCTCTTCTTCTTAAAGATGGGTTGCTGCTTCCATTTATTGCTACGAATATAATTTACATGAGCTTCTACAGTATATCTTTGAAATTATCGGTGCCGAATGCAGGATTGTTTACTTTTTTCAACGCTAGCCGAGTTTATAAAGCCATACAGCCAGAAAAGATGGAAAGTTCAGTCCTACTGAAGCTCCTCAGTGTGAACTTTTTGTTCTCCATTGTAGGAATGGTTGTGCTTACCGCAGCCTCAGTTTTGGTTGCCCCACCTCCCCAGTTCCCCGATCTATTCCCATTACTTATTTCCGTATATTCCTGCTCTCATTTCTTGTTATTCTTTTTCTACTTCTATCACACACAGTTCAATTTGCCCACATGTTTGCCGACTACTGTTAAGGTTAAAAAGTAATGTAATAAAATGATGTAGTGTTTAAATTTTTAAATACATTCCATTTTAAACTGTAGAGTAAATGCATCAAGTTCTTATTAGTGTTTTATTGTTTACATCATCTGGGATAAAATAAGTTTCAATTAAATCTATTTCGAAACAAGCTTTTATTGTGAACTGTACTTTTCATTGCATAGTGATTACTAATATGAAATTACACCAAGACAATTCCAATCAACCGTTTTCAGGAGCTTGTATCTGTCAATAATGTAAAACGAACGTTAATGTTTGCTTACTGCGTCGCCGACCCGTTATTGATATGAAGATGTGAAAATGCCCTTGTGGCCTATTTACAGAAGAAAAAAAAATAAAAAAGTTGTCCGTAATGCCGACAGCTAAAGACAAATAAAGGTACGACAAATGCCAACACAATCCTCGAGCCCCTGTGCCCCCCCCTAAATCCGCCCTTGTGCCGAATTTTAGCTCAATCGGTGGTAGAGAAGTAGATTTGGCGTAATTAAACTCTTAAACCCAGATTTCAAGCTGGTATGGGGATTTCAGAAGCTTGTAGTCGACGTAACCTATATTTTTAATTTATTTAGGCTAACTACAATGTAGGTTACAAAATAATTAGAATGACACCGTTGAAATGTTGTTTTGTGCACGATTCCTCAGCTACTATGCTACAAAACTACAAACTTACCTATGTAATTTCTAATTATAATTTTTTGACGACCGGTTCGCCTAGTGGGTAGGGTAGTAAAACTAAGTTGAAGGTCCTGGGTTCGAATCCCGTGAAGAACAAATATTAGTGTGATGAGCATGAATATTTGTTTCTGAGTGTTGGATGATTTTGTATGTATTTAAGTATTTTATTAAATATATCGTAGGATTCGTAGGACCCATAAGACTTGTGTTACTTATTGGGCTTGCCTTACAGCCTTATTGGGCTAGTTCGATTTGCGTTAAATGTCCCCTGATATTTATTAAATAAAAAATATCCTACTATTCATACTTTCATACTTATATTATAAATGCGAAAGTGTGTATGTCTGTCTGTCTGTCTGTCTGTCTGTCTGTCTGTCGGTTACCTCTTCACGCTTAAACCGCTGAACCGATTCAGATGAAATTTGGTATAGAGATAGTACGAGTCCCGGGGAAGGACATAGGATAGTTTTTATCCCGGAAGTTTTTGTTACTCAATCATGCTTAAACGGCTCAACCGATTTGGATGAAATATTGCACGAAGATAGTTTATTAGCGTATAGTTATAGTATAGTTTTTATCCCGGGTCCACGCAGACAAAGTCGCGGGTGGAAGCTAGAGTTAAATATGTTATCACCTCGGTAGGTCTCACTCACTCAGTCAACATGCAACAACCATTTTTGAATTTCGAGCACACACAGTGGCACCCCGCCACTGCGCACGCGTTCACGTGCGGGCGACGAAATCATGCGTAAAATTATGCAACGGTGAAACCGGCGCGCGCAACCATCTGCCCGAAACTTGATTTATTGCACCGTGCGTTGTCACAAGGTTTTTAGGGCGAGTCTTTAATCGTCTTTAGGGTTCCGTACCCAAAGGGTAAAAACGGGACCCTATTACTAAGACTTCGCTGTCCGTCTGTCTGTCTGTCACCAGGCTGTATCTGAAGAACCGCGATAGCTAGACAGTTGAAATTTTCACAGATGATGTATTTCTGTTGCCGCTATAACAACAAATACTAAAAACAAAATAAAATTAATATTTAAGGGGGCCTCCCATACAACAAACTTTTTTTTACTGTTTTTATAAATAATGGTACGGAACCCTTCGTGCGCGAGTCCGACTCGCACTTGGCCGGTTTCTGTTTATGTAATTAGGGTGCGTATCAGACTTGAATTCGCATCCAAATCAGGACGTTGGCGTCCAACACGTCCTTTCGGAGGACTGAACGAGCGGTATGTCGATGTCAAAGATCATATTATATGACGCAGTGAAATAGTTATAGCTGCTATATATAAAAGGGACTCATAACTATCTTACTACTAGCAGGGATATAGCTATATATATAAATAGTCTGCAGTCTTGAGTGCAACTCGCTTATATCGTGCGTCCATACAAACTTGTGCCCCCCATTTCACCCCCTTAGGGGATGATTTCCGGGATACAAACAATCGTATGTCCTTCTCGAGATTCAAACTATCTCCATACCAAATTTCATCTAAACGGGTTCAGATGTTTAGGCGTGAAAAGGTAACAGACAGACACACGGAGTTACTTTCGCATATATAATATTGATGTAAGTATATAAGTATGCATGGATAACTTCATCGATGTTTTATGGGATGGGATGGGTGGGCTTGGGACGCTTTGTGGGTTGTAACAGTGATGGAGCCTTGTCATTTACTGGACTCATTTATTGACTGGTCGATGTGCCTGCGACATGGCAAGGCTGTCATATCTTGTAACTAGCTTCTGCCCGCGAGTCGCGACTCCGTCCGCGTGGAACTCGTTTATATCGCAGCTCCATACGAACTTTTACCCCCCCATTTCACCCCCTTAGGGGATAAAAACTATCCTATGTTACTCTCCATCCCTTCAACTATCTCCACTTAAAAAATCACGTCAATTCGTTGCTCCGTTTTGCCGTGAAAGACGGACAAACATACATACAAACAAACACACACATACACTTTCGCATTTATAATATTAGTATGGATGATATTTCTGTTGAATCTCCGAATGTCCAAGGCCCACGAGCCCAAAACTCCTCATGATTTGGCCGAGGTCTGATCATGTAACATTTTAAATGTTTCATAAGAAAAATAAATACCATTCAAATGAATTCATAAAACGTGCATTGTTGTAAAATGACGTGCCAAACGCCCTCTCAGCATTGATTAAATATCCAAGGAATTTCTCATTTTAATTACCTTTATGAAATATTCATCGTCGCGTCGTTACGAGTATTTAAGGGGATGCCTTGATTCGAGTCGACCTCGCCCCCTTGACAAAGACACGCTTACGAGATGCCATCCGCGCACGAGAAAAAGAGATGCAACACCGTTCGGGAATGGCTTTTTTGGACAAATTTCGATAAATACCTAACTTAGTGAAGTTTTATATATATTACATTCGATTTTAGATGAGATAAAATACCATGATGATGATGATGTGTATTTAAGTAAACAATGATATAGTCAAGAATCATATATCTGAAAATCAGACCTTATTGTTTCTTAATCTAGTCAGAACGGCGTTTCAAAGCACGCGATAATTTCTAATGCACCCCCTTAAGGGGATGCCTTGATTTGAGTCGTACACGCCCCCTAGACAGAGACACGCTGATGCCTTCCGCCCACGAGAAAAAGAGATGTAACACTCTTCGGGAATCGCTGTTTTGGACAAATTTCGATAAATACCTAACTTAGTGAACGTTATGAGATAAAATACTATAATATTTACTTGATTGTGTCGTAAAATAATGTATCGTTTGAGTAGGCTGAGTAAAAAAAGGAAAATACAGACCCAACTTTGGATTTTTATTCTATCGAGGAAATTTTAAGCAATCATGTATCCATAAAATCAGATGAACAATCATATAGTCAAGAATCATATATCTGAAAATCAGACCTTATTGTTTCTTAATCAAGTCAGAACGGCGTTTCAAAGCACGCGATAATTTTCAATGCACCGCCTTAAACCCCGACGCAAAAGAGGGGTGTAATAAGTTTGGCGTGTCTGTGTATCTGTGTGGTCTGATATTAATGCGGCTTTTTTTGTCCAAAAGCTGACGTGATATCGAGATGGTTCTTACGTTTCAAGAAAATCAGTTTAACCGGTTTTGAGATGTTGAACTTTGAATTATTTGATTACGCAGGGTCCTCATATCCTAATGTAGCGTTTGGTGTCGTGGCATCGACATTTCCGTATAGACAACCCGGAGCTAACATGATTTACTTATACGTTTCAAGCAAATCAGTTTAGCCGGTTTTGAGATGTTGAACTTTGAATTATTTGATTACGCAGGGTCCTTATATATCCTAATGTAGTGTTTGGTGTCGTGGCATCGACATTTCCGTATAGACAACCCGGAGCTAACATGATTTACTTATACGTTTCAAGCAAATCAGTTTAGCCGGTTTTGAGATGTTGAACTTTGAATTATTTGATTACGCAGGGTCCTTATATATCCTAATGTAGTGTTTGGTGTCGTGGCATCGACATTTCCGTATAGACAACCCGGAGCTAACATGATTTACTTATACGTTTCAAGCAAATCAGTTTAGCCGGTTTTGAGATGTTGAACTTTGAATTATTTGATTACGCAGGGTCTTCATATCCTAATGTAGCGTTTGGTGTCGTGGCATCGACATTTCCGTATAGACAACCCGGAGCTAACATGATTTACTTATACGTTTCAAGCAAATCAGTTTAGCCGGTTTTGAGATGTTGAACTTTGAATTATTTGATTACGCAGGGTCCTTATATATCCTAATGTAGTGTTTGGTGTCGTGGCATCGACATTTCCGTATAGACAACCCGGAGCTAACATGATTTACTTATACGTTTCAAGCAAATCAGTTTAGCCGGTTTTGAGATGTTGAACTTTGAATTATTTGATTACGCAGGGTCCTTATATATCCTAATGTAGTGTTTGGTGTCGTGGCATCGACATTTCCGTATAGACAACCCGGAGCTAACATGATTTACTTATACGTTTCAAGCAAATCAGTTTAGCCGGTTTTGAGATGTTGAACTTTGAATTATTTGATTACGCAGGGTCCTCATATCCTAATGTAGCGTTTGGTGTCGTGGCATCGACATTTCCGTATAGACAACCCGGAGCTAACATGATTTACTTATACGTTTCAAGCAAATCAGTTTAGCCGGTTTTGAGATGTTGAACTTTGAATTATTTGATTACGCAGGGTCCTTATATATCCTAATGTAGTGTTTGGTGTCGTGGCATCGACATTTCCGTATAGACAACCCGGAGCTAACATGATTTACTTATACGTTTCAAGCAAATCAGTTTAGCCGGTTTTGAGATGTTGAACTTTGAATTATTTGATTACGCAGGGTCCTCATATCCTAATGTAGCGTTTGGTGTCGTGGCATCGACATTTCCGTATAGACAACCCGGAGCTAACATGATTTACTTATACGTTTCAAGCAAATCAGTTTAGCCGGTTTTGAGATGTTGAACTTTGAATTATTGACGACCGGTTAGCCTAGTGGGTAGTGACGCTGCCTACGAAGCTGAAGGTCCTGGGTTCGAATCCCGGTAAGGGCAAATATTTGTGTGATGAGCATGAATATTTGTTTCTGAGTCATGGATGTTTTCTATGTATTTAAGTATTTCTATCTATTATATATATCGTCGTCTAGTACCCATAACACAAGCCTTATTGAGCTTACTATGGGACTAGGTCGATTTGTGTAAGATTGTCCCCTAATATTTATTTATTATTTTTATTTTATTAAGTACTACCTTTAATTTAACTTTGCACTGTTCGCTTGTAAGTGTGTGAATAAGGTCGGCCTTTAATTTGTAAATCATTTTTAAGCCACTTTCTGGTGTTCGATTGAGCTGAAATTTGGCTTATGTAAATGATGATGACGCAATATTATGGCACCGCCGAGCCGATCTGATGATGGAGACAGTAAATCATAGCAACTCCTTAACTACACAAGATAATTCCGTCGTGTCTGTGCTCATTGTATTGTAACCCACTTAACAAGCTCTAAAAGCTGGTACCAATAGTTAAAAGGGTTGCACCAACCTACGACTACGGGCCGATCAACGTTAAATATGGCGCCGGCTGTCAAGTGTCATTCCATAGAAACTTGTTAAAATTGGATAATCAGCGTCCATCTATCTTTCTCTCTTTTTTTGCCTGAGTTAAAAAGAAACCGAGATATAACGAACACCGCTTACGGTTACAGACGGTTTGGTACAAGTGCAACCCACCCTTATTCATCAATAATTAGGTGCCGGTTAATGTACGGCCCAATAATCGGCGTCCACTTTATCTTGGTTTCCTTTTAACTCATGCAAAAAAAGAGAAAAAGATAGATGGACGCTGATTATCAGGCCGTACATTAAGAGGCTGACAAGACCTAATTTGGTGAAATTGATGTTGTTTAAGCAGTTTTTTAAGAAAAACTATTTGTTCTGGCATATCAAATAAAATATATGTTAATATTCACCATATTTCAAAGACCGTAGACGGGCTCGAAAGATAATTTGACGAAATTTAGAATTTATAACAAGATACCCAAAGCAATTAGGGACACTCAATTACAATCTTTAAGCGTAAGTTGTTGACGCTATTAGTAGGTAAATGTTATTATAGCTTAAATGATTTTTTCAACGACATTTTACTAAATAATTCTATGTGATATTTGAGACAAGGATATAGATTGAACGAATGATACATTATTATTACTATTTGAATGTGACTGTATGCATGGCATGAATGTAGGTTTAAATAATTATAGATTACTATGATTGTAATTTTATTCAAAACATTTTAATCATCAGTTTATAATTTTGACATCCTTAGTTTTTAATTTTATTTTTTATTGTTCTCACACTGTAGCTATATAAAATAATTTGTACGCCGAAAGGCAAAACATGAAGGACATTATTTTAACAATGACAGCTGTATGTACATTTACTCATGTTTGGACAAATAAATTATCTTTATCTTTATCTTTGAAATCGGCTCTATAGAAAATAATTGCAAAGATTGGTCTTAAAATCACATTAAACGGTTCTATGTATTTATTTTTTTGATGTATGGGTCTGCATTTAAAAACATGAAGTTAACATATTCATACCTAAACCGCTAGCGAGTTATATTTCACAAATGATCCACCCTTGATTTTACTTTAATATTTATGTACTATTATCTTCAAAAACCGCGCCGCCCAGTAACACTCGCTCTCGTTCGCTATCCAAAATCCTCAAGGCCATTTTGGTGTTGACAGCGTCTTAACCAGCACCTTGTAGAAAAAGGTGCCCGAAGGTCTAGTAAGCAAGCCGTTGTGCATCGACTTCTAAAGGCGCTACGCCGCTGGTCGCGTTTCATGAATGAATATACCTACCAGACAAGTTTGGGTATATCTGTCCACTTGTTGCGTACTTAGGGCACATCCGCACTTTCTCGTCAACCGGTTCTGTTTGTGGGCTACTTACCGCAAGAATGTTAACATTGGCAAAGATTAGTAGGTCGATCTCTGATCTGATGACGGGCTTTGGGGAAGAACTGGTGGTCAAGTGTCATATCTACATACTGACTAAGGAGGGCTGCGTTTACCTGCATTCCCTGTTTTACGATTCTGAGACTTAGTATATTTTTGACTCAGCGCCTATTTCGCTCTAACATTCAATGATTTTTCAACCAATTCCCTCTTATTACGCCTATCAATACTTCGCTGGTTCGAATCCAGCTCAGAGCAATAAAAAAAGAATGAATTTTTAATGTTTGTATTTATTACCGATTCTCTGGCTGCCATTTTCCGTGCATCGGATCAATAATCTTACGGAAATATTTTCTTGATCACAGAGTTTATATCGCTTTAGAACTTTTACCGTTGAGTTGAGCTTTTACCGTAATACGCAGGTTAAATCAAAAAATCGAACTACCAGTTACTAACCCAACGGCAATTAAATCTAAACATTACGGTTCGAGTGATGTCATTTCTCGTTACTTCATTAGCAGCTCATTACTTTAAGTCTTAAAGCCATTCTTAAGATAATACCTATCTACTCTATTGGGCCTTAAGGCCGACACGCACTGACAGCGGTGGCGGGGCGGCGGTGTTCGCGGTATTCTGTGCGGACCCTTTCATATTAGCTCGAACATTACAACCGGTACCGCCTCCGCGCCGCTCCACCACCGCTGTCAGTGCGTTTTAGCGTACGCGTATGGCTAGTAAGGGTGAATATCCACCAGAGATGTGCGAAGCTAAATTTTCATTGAACGAGCGAGCGATTCGAACGAATCAACGGCAGCAGCAGGTTTAATATATATAGAAATTCTTATTCAGTTTGTGTGTGTGTGTGTGTGTGTGTGTGTGTGTGTGTGTGTGTGTGTGTGTGTGTGTGTGTGTGTGTGTGTGTGTGTGTGTGTGTGTGTGTGTGTGTGCGTGTGCGTGTGCGTGTGCGTGTGCGTGTGCGTGTGCGTGTGCGTGTGCGTGTGCGTGTGCGTGTGCGTGTGCGTGTGCGTGTGCGTGTGCGTGCGCGCGTGCGCGCGTGCGTGCGTGCGTGCGTGCGTGCGTGCGTGCGTGCGTGCGTGCGTGCGTGCGTGTGTGTGTGTGTGTGTGTGTGTGTGTTTGTGTGTGTGCGCTTTGGCGCCGCGCACGGGTGCGTGCGGTCGAATTTGCTTCCTTTTAGGCATGTAACTTTCGGCCGAATGTCCGGCGGTCGGATAGCGGATATCCAGCCAGCTGCACCGCCGGATATTCGGTATCCGGTATCCGGCCAAACCCCTATCCGTTGCATCTCTAATCGTAACGTAACTGACGTATTTAGTACCTTCACCGTTCGCCAAGCCTCTAGTGTGACCTCGCAATTCACACCACATATTAGTTGACTAATAAACGACCAATGACCGGATGTCTCATGCCATGGGATTACATAACGAAATGAAACTTACACGCTAATTTAATCGTGTCATTAAATCTAGCAAATATTGAAGTTTATAATAAAGCATGTGGACGCTGATTAGCGCTGAACCCATGTTGCGGGTGCTCATTAGAGTAAGCCCTTGTACGCACTAAGTGGCTATCCGCGTGCGGTTGCGGCCAACCGCTTAGTGCGTAGAGGTTTTACGTTTGCGGTTTCATATGTTTTGTCCAACCGCACGGCAAGCGGCACGCGGCTAGCCGCTTAGTGCGTACAAGGGCTAAGGATGGGTTGCATTGTATGCACCAAACAGTCTGTAATCGTAAGCGGTATTCGTTAAAATCGGAATGTATGGAAAGTTTGACTAGTTTCTATGGAATGACATTTCCCGGCGCCATATTTAACGTTGTCGGCCTGTAATCGAATTTTGGTGCAAGCCGCGCTAGATGGTTGGAATTAATTGACCGTGCCAAAACTATAACAGTTCACAAGACGACAGCAAATTGTTGTATTTTGAAGCAATATCATCTTATTCTTCACAATGGCATTAATACCTAATCTAAACGTTTGAATTTGTAGTAGGACTCTAAATACAATTTTAAAATAATTCTTCAAAAGAGGCTGTTCGCACCTTAGAATTGGTTTCAAAACTACAAGGCGTATTCTCGCGGTTCTGTCGAAAAAATATTTAGTTATTTATCTAAAATCTGAACTTAGCTAGCCTATTCTGATATTATAATTCGATTTAACAATATTATTTTACATTCAAATATTGGTCCGTCCGTGCGATTGCGAAGAGTTAAACATAATTATCGCGTTAACATCACCGCCGAGCGAGACACATTTTTGAGGGTAATGGTCGCCTTCAATTTGCCAGTCCTCTTGTACCTTTATGTGTGACGTACCATTCGTTCTTCACTAGCACGTACCTATGTAATTTCGAATTTATGTCGGACGTAAACGCAATCATTTTATCATACAGGAAATCTAAACGGTGCGATAAACAAGGATAATTGGGACCATACTTTGTATTTGAAATAACTTTGTTTTCTTTTGAAGTCAGCTAAAACCTATATTTATTTACGTCGCTAACTAGTGTCAGTGCATGTTGCGTCAGTCGTTCAATGGATCTGTAGCGTTACGTCACTTCGGCGATAATTTAAGACGTGCCATAGCAGTCTTACTGCGTTAACGTACGTCCAGACGAACGAAATTGCAAGCATCCAGACATTTTTTTTTTACTCTTACACAAATCGACTTAGTGTCAAAATTTTATAGATATTATATACTATATATATACTAACTTATTTTATTTATTTATTTATTTATTTATTTATTCAATCAATACCTTAAATCTATCATTACAGGCTTATTACCTAATGCGATAGATAAGTGAATATAATAATAACTTAGTACTAACACATTTAAATACCATAACTTATAAATACAATTACTGACTATATAAGTAGCACAGTACAAACATAGTGGCCTTTGCAAACTCGTTCAGGGAGCATGTAAATATGTCCAACGTAAGTGAAACTTTGTTTATAGTTCGAATAGCCCGTGTTAGCGGTGCGTCCTTGAGCAGCTTCGTGCGAGCGGCGGGCTCGGCCAGCAGCGGCGGCCGTCGTCGACGCCACACGAACCGGTCCGGCACGTTTAGCGCCAGGGCGCCCGCCACCCCGGGGTTGCATAACTCACCCCGTAGTACTTTCACCACATATGTAGCGAGGGCCTGCTCCCGCCTCACTTCTAGCTTGTTGTGCCCCACCATTCCTAACACGAAGAGAGTAGGGTACAACAGAGGGTATCCAGGATACACACCATATATCTTCAAGTAGAGATACCTAACATACTTGTTTTGGATACGCTCCAACATGAGCTTGTATTTGGCTTCACGTGGACTCCAGACTGCAGCGTTACCTTCAAGGTGACTCTTTACGAGAGCTTCGTACACAGCTTTTATCGCTGAAATGTTTGTGAAGTCCTTCGCTTGGCGCAACATGAAACCGAGGTTACGATATGCTTTTTTGCAGATAGAAATAATGTGGTCACGGAATGATAGATCAGCTGCTAGGCGAACTCCGAGATCCCGCACCTCCGTCACTCGCTGCATTGGCTTTCCACCAACATCATAGTGATTGTGCACCGGGCTACGCCTACGGCTGAACGAAATCACAGTACATTTGGATTCGTTAAAGTACAGTTTATTGTGCACACTCCAGTGCACAACTCTATCGATGTCCTCCTGCAGCTTACGACAGTCCGAGATATCATTTATCACTCTAACCAGCTTTAAATCGTCAGCGAATAACAGACACGTAGAATACATCACCACATCCGGGAGATCGTTTACCATGAGAATGAATCCTAATGGCCCTAAATTGCTGCCTTGACTCACTCCTGATCTGACATAGTATGGTTGAGATTTACTGCCCGCACAATCTACATACTGCTGCCTATCTCGCATATAGCTGGCAAAAAATTCTAAAGTATGTGGCGTGCAACCGGCCCTCGCAAATTTCATGAGCAGAATGTCGTTGTCCACAGTATCGAACGCCTTACGAAAATCAAAGTATGCTATGTCTATCTGCTTACCGGCATCCAAGGCCGGCACTAATAGCGTCATAAGATGCAGGAGGTTTCCCGTCGTGCTGCGTGCTGCTCGGAATCCATACTGAGCATCTGAAAGTTGAGCACTCACTTGCGACTGTAATGTCTTATGTAAAGCCGATTCGAAAACCTTGGCAGGTGCATTTAGTACAGCTACTGGTCTGTAGTTACTGGCATTCGGCCCACCGCTACCCTTCGGTACCGGTACCACCCTTGTCACTTTCCACCTTTCCGGAAATATCCTTGACCTAAGGCAAACGTTAAATATATGACACAGAGGTTCGGCTAGTGTGGCACGACAGTCCTTCAAGAGAAATGGTGGTATTCCATCTGGCCCTGTTGATCGCTTGGCCGGGAGACGTGCCAACGCCTGTCGCACTTCACCTAGATCCAAACGTTCGATGTGAACTCGCGCGCTGTTCGCTCCCGACGCTGCTTCTGCTGCGACCCAATCCAAGTCCGCTGGTTGCTGATTGAAGACAGAATAAAAATACTTAGCGAACTCGTCGGCGCATTCCTGCTCCGATAGGATCCGACCCTCCTTTACTATTTTCCGAGTACAACCAGTTGACTTTTTAGACTTTAAGAACCGCCAAAAAGATTTAGGATCTAACGCCAGTTGTTTTTGCACTCGGTCTTGGTATTGGTCGTGAGCGCCAGCAATATCCACTTTAACTTGGGCTCGGCTCCTCGAAAACGCTTCATAATCCTCCTTAGACTTAGACGATTTGTACTTTTTGTGTAGTATATATTTTGATTTAATGTCGCGAATTATTTGCGCCGTATACCACTCTGGGTAACTATACCGAGAGTTCCCAGACTTACGCTTTTTTGCAGGAACGCATTCATCTATTATTTGAGTAACAGTGCTATAGAAAAGCATTAAAACCTGATCCAGGCCGGTCATGCTATAAATATCACTCCAATCTATTGAACCTAATTTGTCATAAAGCGTGAAATAATCGGCTTTACAGAAATTCCATTCTCGCACATTAAGCGATTGCTGGATGTTATGACTCATCGAGCATAGATCGCGCGGCTTCCTGTTGCTAACTGCACGGGCGGCCGTTATATTGATACAGCCATTACTCAGGAACAATTATTCGTGCTCATCGCACAAATAAATCCCCTTACCAGGTAGGCTTTACTACCAGTGCAGCTAGGCTGAAGTGGTCGTCAAATATAACTGGACTATAGATAGTTGGATTGTACATATATATAGTCTTCATTTTATGACATGAGGATGTGATGCCATTGCAAAATATAGTAGTCCAGTCAATGAACTCACAACTTGTAAGGAAAAAATTACATTTTTGGAAATAATGTATAATAGCTTATTTTTCTGTGTAACGGATATATTATCAATTAAATAGTTACCCAGCGACACAAAAAAATATATATTAAAACTATTTTTGTCTTCATTTTGGTTCATTTACATTTGCTCTATAATATTCAAGATAAATTGTACAAAAAAAGACAATGCATGCTTCATTTATGTCTACATAACTACTTCCGGGTGGAAAGTTTGTCGGATTCTTGAATAAAGCATCTTAGAATAACATTTTAAAATGAAATCAACAAATAAAACGCTATTATAAGTTAATGTTTTTCAAAACCGTATTTTTTACTGGAGTATAGGTATTTAGTACTTTGGCGATGTAGGGGTCACCCCTAAGTATAAACTTGAACACGTCATTGCTAATTATTAGAGAGTGTTTTAATTGAGTTAGGTATTACTCATTACTAGTTGTAAAGTACAAATGTTTCCTGTAAGTATTTAATTAATAAATTGCGTTCTAATGACAAA
The DNA here is from genome assembly GCA_947578815.1 of Epinotia ramella. Classification (NCBI taxonomy): domain Eukaryota; kingdom Metazoa; phylum Arthropoda; class Insecta; order Lepidoptera; family Tortricidae; genus Epinotia; species Epinotia ramella. The sequence goes on from OX388216.1 coordinate 21,117,917, forward strand.
TAGTCAAATCGATAGTTAAGTATATCGAATTGGATAATCGAATGAGGATCTTCATTGTATGCGGGTGAGGACCAAATGCTTGGCCAGTAGTTAGCCTAGTTAAGGCGCCGTAGGTTCAGCGAAGTTAAGCGAACAGAGTTTTTGAAACAATATAATGCGTCTATTTATAATAATATGGTTTCAAAAAAATACGAATAGTAATCTTGAGGCTTTTCTGCAGCGAGATCAGTGATTGGAAACATGATTCAGCAATTTCCGCTCTATAGAAAAAAATCACGAAAATCGGTCTAAAATACACTTAAAATATTCATAACAAATTATGCAGAAAAGCCATAATATTAAAATTGCTTCTAAAAATCGGCAATATCATGCTTGAGAGAACTCGGTGATTACTTTTTTATTAATTTAAACGGCCAAAAAAATAAAAATAAAAAACATGATATCCGCGCTTCCGAGCACGCACTTCCATCTCGCTCACGCTTATGCTCAGTGAGAGGGAGAGAAGACCATGAACCTACGGCGCCTTAATCGGTATTAAATGGTATTAAAAAAATCCGTTGTGACACAAAAATTAACCAAAGAATTATATAGCAAATTTTTGTGTCACAACGAAACTTTTTAACATCGATTAACCAGGCTAACTACTGGCCTAGAATTTGGTCCTCACCCGCTCCACAAACAAACCCGTGGCTAACAATTATCTAGAAATGACCTCTGATGTCAGTTTCCCGCCAGTCCCGTTTAGAACAATGTAAGTTTGGGCTTCCCTGGAATGCCGGCTGTGAGTCATGCGCTATATTCTGCGCGTGCGACGATATCTGCATGTGCACATAACATATGGCTGATCTCAGATTATGAAGCGAACGATAGACTGGTTTTTACAAGGTTTTATTTATGCACTGTTTGTATCTGTGTAAGTATATAAAGTAAGTAAAGACAGCATGCCAAAGACTAAGCACACGAACATGGAGACTGACGGTTTCCTAGACAGAATAACAAACATGGGAAGCGACAAAATGCTACCCAAGTTTGTATTCCATAGGAACTACACAACAAAAGTTCCATCCAGGGCTGAATGGACCGAAGGTCTAGAACCACCGAGGTCTGGTATCGAAGACAGTATATGGTACACGGACGGATCAAAAATGGGATCCGGTACGGGAGCAGGCATTTATGCGAATGACTACAGTAGTAGTGTAAGCATGGGTAGTTTGGCAACCGTCTTCCAGGCGGAGACATACGCCATAATTGCCTGTGTACAGGAGAATATAGACAGGCAAACCAGAGGGCAGACCATCTATATACTCAGTGACAGTCAAGCAGCCCTTAAAGCACTTACGGCGCCGAAAGTGGATTCTAGACTAGTCTATAACGGCGTCCAGGCACTGAACAAGCTTGGAAAGCACAACAAGGTGCAACTAGTTTGGATACCAGGGCACGAGGGCTTCATCGGCAACGAAAGAGCGGATGAGCTTGCAAGAGGGGGGTCTACAAATCACTTTGTAGGTCCAGAACCATTTGTGGGACTCTCGCAGGGAACCATAATTTCGGCCTTTAAAGCCTACGCCAAAACCAAACACCAACACGAGTGGAGGAATGAGGCGGGCTTAAGGCATTCTAAGCTCTTCATAGAAGGAGTGGACTCGGGCTGGACTAACAAACTCTGGAAATCCAGCAGGAAGCAACTCAGAATCATATCTGGGGTGTTCACGGGTCACTTCGGGGTCAAGGATCTCTTGGCCAAGATGGGATTATCGGACAGTCTCGACTGTAGAATGTGTGGCGAGGAGGATGAAACCATGGAACACTTATTGTGTGAATGTCATGCCCTTGCCAGACAAAGAATGAATTACTTTGGTAACGGCTATCCGCAACCAAAGGAATTCAAGGTGCTCCCGATAAGCTGCATCATCCGTTTCGTGGAAATGATGGAGCGAGCTTGGGAGTAGACATAAAGGAGAGGGCAAATGCACAAAAGATCCCATAGGGTCGAAGTGTATCCGAAAGGGCCCTCATCTATATAAGATAAGATAAGATAAGTATATAAAGTAAGTTGTCCTTCAAAATGAGAAAACAGATTTTCAGCCACTTGCCGGTATCCGGTTGAATTAAAAAATGTCATACATATGCAAGTTCGGTGATCAAGATAAGCCCGTAAACCAATCCGCTCAACGAGTAGTTTATGATTGTGCGAAAAAGTACAGTCAGCTATAAAAGTTTGTAAAAAAATATTTTTTGATAGAATCATTTCATCATATCAGCTGAAAAACGTCCACGACATAGGCGTCCCTCAATGACTGCCACAATGACCGGCAGCAGGCGCAGCCCCTCACAAAGTAGACTGATGACCAGGTAAAGGTCGCTGGAGTCCGCTGGATGCGGGTGGCGCTGGACGGGTAATTGTGGCAGAAACATTTAATATTTCTGAAAACTAAGGCCTCGGGCAACGGGGCGGTGAGCGGCCGTTCATACATTTGAGCGAATTCAGTGTAAAGTCGCCATCAGATAAATCGGAGCGGCTGAAGTGCTCACAAATATCTGAACACCACTCACCACTTAGATGGTTTGCAGTCCTCAACTGTGCGCTTCTCCAGAAACTTCCTGCCTCGCACAGCTAAACTGTGGAATGGATTGTCGCCTGCGGTATTTCCGGACCGATACGACCTTCAAACCTTCAAGAAAAGAGCGTACTCCCATCTTAAAGGCCGGCAACGCACTCACAACACCTCTGGTGTTGCAAGTGTCCATGGGCGGCGGTAATCGCTTACCATCAGGTGATCCGTCTGCTCGTTTGCCTCCTATATCATAAAAAAAAAACACGTCTCTAATGCCTCCGCAATAGAGACGCGTTTGTGAGCACTTTGGCCGCTCCGATATATTTGATGGCGATTGTATGAGTACCCGCTCGCCGCCCCGCTGCTGCCCGTTGGCGTCCAGTCAGAATAATGGAAATGTATTTACAGTAGGGGTTAATCAATATAGGCTAAACAATCAGTCAATTATCACCTATTGGCAGGGGTTGGCATCAGTCGGTTCTAATCAGCCTGTGTAACCGCTCTACTAACTTTCGGATTTATTCATGAGGATGGTTTTAGAAAACTGTTTCACGGGTATGGCGCTCCTACGATAAAGGAACGCTGGGAAATTTTGGGTTACCAAGAACTTGAGTCATGCAGTGTTCTAAATAGTATTCAATGGGCGCGCAACATGACAGATCTTAACATTAAGGTAAACGCGGCACTAATTGCCTTCAGTAAATGGTTTTCAACAAATAATCTAAAACTGAATACAAGTAAAACAAGTGCAATATTTTTTACAGCTGCTAATACTTGTGAGACTCTAGATATCAGTTTAAATGGAGAATGTATACAGCAAACTAATAACGTAAAATTTCTTGGCATCAATATAGATTCCTTTTTTAATTGGAAGAATGAAATTCAAGAGATAAGTAATTCTATAAGCTCAGCTTGTTATGCTCTTCGTAGTCTTAGAGACGAAGTCACGATCAAGCAGTTAAAAATGGTCTACCATGCGTTGGTTGAATCTAGGCTTAGATACAGTGTGAGACTGTGGGGAAATAGCTTCAAATATAATGTTGATGCGGCATTTAAGTTACAAAAAAGAGCTATTAGAACAATAGTCCGCATTCCGCATTATGAGTCGTGTAAAGAATATTTTATAACGCTACAATTATTAACTGTGCCATGTTTGTACATACTTGTAGTGCTGACTGATCTAATTAAACATTTAAATCTCTATGAAAGCAATAGTGATAGGGAGACGCGTCTGCTTTCTAGACGGAAAGATCTGACAAACAAGGTGGCCCCTAGACTAAATATTGTTAAGCATGCAACGTGCTATCAGTCAGTGTATCTCTTCAACAAACTGCCAGTAGAACTCAAAGAGGTTGTCAATTGGAATGTTTTCGGAACGAGACTCAAAAGGTTGCTCTTACACAAAGCTTATTACTCTGTAACCGAATTTATAAATGACAAAAATATTTAATAACTAATTAGTTTTAATGTTAAACCTTTGACATGGATGAGTAATTTACAATAGTTTTTAGTAGTGACATGTATTAGTGTGTCTTTATTTTAATTTAATTAGATTATTATTATTGTATTTTGTTAGCGTAATTGGATTGCTTATTATTATCATAATCTATGTGAAAATTTCAAACACAATGTACATTGTTTCTTGAATAAATGAATTGAATTTGCATTATGATGTCATGTGTGTTACTAGGAAGTACGAAGTGTGTGCCGTACTTAAGTTGATGGTGAAACAAAGAATCGTTATGGTTGATCTACACAACTATTGACGCGCTCGCGGATATTTTATGGTAGGACGCAACTATGCGTTAAGGGAAGAAAGAAATACTTTGTCACATAACTGCGTCCTGACTTGCGGCCATGATTGCCCATTGTGTAGGGGAGCCTTACATTTTTTGTGCATTTGTACAAAAATCGTTAAAATATCGACATTACGGCAGGTATATTGATTTAAACTTTCACGATTCTCACACATTATTTATACTAAACGGGACTTAATCGCGTATAATTAACTTATTTATTTACGTCACTGAGGTCTCCCGACGTTTCGGATGTGTTGCAAGTTTGCAACATCCATGGTCACGGGACAACTGGCTTGAGCGGGTATCAACATCTTCTTGCTGCGCGGGTTAATTACGGTAGGTTCTGATGAGTGTTTGTATTTGCTTTGAAACTGTAAGTTTGTATGTAGGGGGTTATCTCGGGTACCGCTTATCCGATTTCAAAAAGTCTTTCATCTGTGCATAGAGTGAACTTGCTGGATGCATATGCTATATTCCATAACGTGGATTCGCCTGCGTTATTTTCAATACGCGGGTGAAGCAGCGCGAGCAGCTCTTAGTATGTTATAAACTCATAATACTTTATCATCAAGCAATCCCAGACTTCCCGGCAGTTTAGGTACTAGTACTGTAATTGTAGGTCAGTTAGTATTATTGTTGATTAAAGCGGATAGAGGAAATATCTGGATCTGCGTTGTATTGTAATGAGCTGCTTCCAATGTATGTAACGGCCCCGCAATCGCCACGACTGCGCGAATTGCGGCGCGGCAAGCGTTTTATCTGTTCATTGCGCGGTCGAGACGCGAAGCGCACTGTGGATAGTTGGGATCACACGCAATGAATTAGTAAAACCGCTGCCCCTGCCGCCGCCGCGCGTGTCCGTGGCCAGGCCGTAATTATGTTCAGTTTAATTAACCTACTGTTTATTTTTAATACTGATGATTATATTGATTCTCCTACTATAAATGCCTTAAACAAAATCAGAATCAAACATTTATTCGTGTTTCGTGACACACTAATACAAGACAAAGACAAAAGAAAAAGTAAATCTGTCTGTACCGTGTCACAAAAAGGGCCCAACTCAGCATGATCCTGACTTCGGAGCCAGCGCTGGTCTTCCGTTGGGTCCATCCCAATGATGTAATATAAAAAACCGGCCAAGAAGAGCGTAGCGTAGTTTTTGTATTTTTTTTCAAAAACTTCAACCTATCAAGTTCTAAATAATTTTCCTAGAAAGTTTTTATAAAGTTCTACTTTTGAGATATTTTTCATATTTTTAAAACTTATGGTTCAAAAGTTAGAGGGGGGGGGACACATTTTTTTTTACTTCTGGAGCGATTATCTCCGAAAATATTAACATTATCAAAAAAAAAAATTAGCAAACTCCTATTCATTTTTAAATACCTATCCAACAATATATCACACGTTAGGGTTGAAATGAAAAAAAAAAAAACACTCCCCACGTTACGTGTAGGGGAGGTACCCTAATAAAAATAAAAAACACTTTATTTTACCACTTTGTCGGCGTGATTGATATACATATTAGTACCAAATTTCAGCTTTCTAGTGCTAACGGTTACTGAGATTATCCGCGGACGGACGGACAGACAAAGCGAAACTATAAGGGTTCCTAGTCGACTACGGAACCCTAAAAAAGAGGTAGATAGGTTATAAGCGCTCCAAAAGTGGCACACTAAGAGCCTTATCACACTTGCGATTTGCAAGCGTATTTTGTATGAAGGCGATGACGCAGCGTGTTCGCCGCGACTGATAATTGTTTATTTATTTATTTATTTATTTATTTGGAGAACCAACAGCTACAGAAACATATTGACTATATAGATAAAATACAAAAAGCCAATTACAAATTGTAATTATTAATTATTAATTGTATAGAAAATACGCTCGCAAATCGCAAGTGTGATAAGGCTCTAAAACTCAGCCAATTGATGACCTTGCCTCAGTGTCGCGTCGTCAATGGACACGTATGAACGTGTCTCAGCTGTCAGATTTGGCGGCCATTTTTAAACACGGAATTTCATATAGACAACGTATCTACCTTTTTTTTATGTTACATCATTGGTCCATCCAGTGAGGACACGGTAGGTTAGTACAGAACGCCTCGGAGCGAATTCCAAGTTTCACTTTGGAGCTCTCCTACTGGGCACGCATCTCCGCGTTATCACAGATTAAAGAATACAAGTACAGATACCCAATCTCATAGAGCAAAAGCGTACCGTCCTAATGTAGGCAATTCTGTATACAATTTTAGTCCCGTAGTAGACCAGTAGACCAGTACACCAGTAGAGGCAGTATCCGAGCTACCACGGCTATGACGCTGTCAGCCTTTAGTAATACATCGAGATATCACCAGATGGCGTTGACTTCCCGGGCAACAAATAGAGTATTTTTGATTTTTTCGATATAAAAGTAGTATTTTAGAGACAATATTACATTACACATCACACAAAAATATACATAACCAAATGCTTAGAGCCTGTGGTTCCATAGAACTTTCGCGACCCGTGATGGCGCCATCTAGTGACAGTACCCAATAATACGTAGCAAGCTTGAAAGCTCACTCGTATAGTACGAGTTACATGGATTTAGTATCAATTTTATTGCATTTACTAAACTTATAAAATATACCTTTATTGTATGTGCGGAAGTATGTTTGTGATATAATTAAGGTACGTTGAATTTATTAAGGTGTAAAAATCATTCTATCTTCACGATTACTAGTTCAAATGTTTCGCTCGGTACCTGTGTCGCCATCTATGAGTTCTTTTTAGTATCAATTATACGTTGTTCTAGTTGGGAGGCCATGGCGTTATCGTAATACAAAAATCCGCTGCCCGAAATCCGCTAGGCTAGGCTGATTCAATGCTCGTAATCTCTGCAAGTGTTTATTTAGGCTATGTCTGCTTACCAGGCACGCAGTATACTTGTTTGCCACCGTCGTGATGGGGAACCGTATGTTTGCCACATTTGCGGTTATAAAACTGTACTAATACCTACCTAAGAAACATCATGTCATTCATTTTCCGTACCTACCTATACCTACTCGTACAGCAGTTTTTAACCACAGGTAAATTATTTTCACACAGCGGTCTACCGAGCGAGTCACACTTATTTCAGAACGTTTTTAAATAAGTTTAACTGTTTCATAGCACGTGGTGCTGTGCGACCAGAACATGATGAGAATATAAAATCGGCACCGTTGTGAAGTAAAACATTGTCTGTGACGCATTTGAAGCTACTTAGTAAAATAACAACTAATGTATTCAAAGTATTGGATGAGAGAATAAAATAGAATAGCGCTGTATAGCCAGCATTGTAGAGGTTTAACCTCTGCAGTAAGTTATTATTTCAGTTTACAACCGTTAAATAAACTTGGATTTGACAAAACTGTTTGCATAAGAATGCTAAGGATTACTTACGAAGCTACCGTAACACTCTTATCTCTATTGACACAGATTATCTGTATTATATTAGATTTATACTTTGTCGACCTTCAGACGTTAACCATTTTTATAAATTGGCCCTGAACACGTGTGAGGACTGTAAAATATTTATAGATATTACATATGTTTATTACAATACTTATTCATGCAATCCCATTTGCAGTCAAACGGATCTGTTATTGTTTATGTTAGGGTTAAAAAATAAGCATAGAAAAACAATTCGCCTGGGCCATAGGAATAAAATACTGTATAATTAGTTAAATGGAAAGAGGAGCAGATCTAGACACGCTGCAAGCCAAGTTCAAAAGAAGAGAACTAGCGACGCAGCGGCCGTGTGTTAAGCTGGGTCCACATTTGTATCATTTTGCCGACAACGATCACGCGTTCGAGCTCGCGTATCCTAAGTATGGACGCTCACTTTGGGCACACCGTATCACTAGCATCGGCGCGTGAAAAAATGCGTCCATATCTACTAACCGTAGCGTAGCAGCGTATCGTATCATAACGCCGTATCGTTGAGTGTGGACGCTCATCCGTATCCCCTTTGATGATCGGGGAAAAACCGCCTCGAGAGCGATCACGGCGTATCGAGTATCAAATCATAACTTCGTATCGTGATACAGTATCAAAACACGTCCATACTTATCGATCTTGATACGCGTATCCGATCGCGAGTGTGCGGGGAATATAATGAACGCGTGTCATCATCGATCCCAAGCGATCAGATACGGCGCGCCGCATGATCGCGCTGTTTTTGCGTCCACACTAGCGATCTTGATACGCGTCGGTGCAACGCGACGGAGATACGATACGACAAAATGATACAAATGTGGACCCAGCTTTATATTACAAGAACCATTTGGAGCCACTTTTGACCCCTACTTAAAGCGCAGGACATGGACATTTCTCTGACGACGGCGGCATCAGAGAAATGTGAAAGCAACCGGATTAAGGCACTTGTCCCACCGCCGGCGAGTAGCGAGTACTCTCATAGTAATTCTTACTCGCTTTTACTCGCGCGAGTAAGAATTACTATGAGAGTACGTATGTATGTATGTAACCGATACCGTTTGCCGATGCGTCACAACACAATACGACTGACAAATGTGAATGCGGCTTAACTCAACATCTATTAACATATGAAATTTGGTTCTCAAAATTTCATGAAAATAGCTCAATCGGTTATTAAGATACAAACATCTAAAAATCGGGATTTTTCTCACTGACTGACTATCCTATCAAAAACCTAGCCCACTTCCAGATGACCTAGCAAGTTGAAAATTGGCTTTCAGCTGCGTGATTGTGTAGTTACGAACCTAAGATAAAGAAACAGTGTTTTTATTACGATTTGTAATATTTTCCAACAAAACTGTTTTTGTTTACACACTAAGCGCCTATCGAATTAATAAGAGCAAAAAATAATTTTAGTTTCGAAATCAACTAGAGATAGAGCTACCACAATAGCGTTTTAACAGTTCTAATGATATTTGAACCCTATAGTATAGTAAAGTCAAAGTCTTGTACTTAGAGCTACCACAATAGCGTTTCAACAGTTCTAATGTTATTTGAACCCTATAGTATAGTAAAGTCAGTCATGTACTTAAATAGTTAGTAGCAGCCAAAGAGGCAAAATAGATCGTAGCACATCCTTACTCCATAGATCTGAATTATTTTATCGGCGAAGTCGACAGCCACGATATTGTTTATGTTGAACTTGGCTCCCATTTTCACATTTATGTTTTTCGTGGGATGATATTTATATAGTACCTGCGAGTAATTATAAAATATACCTCGTCACGTGCATGAACTAATTTAAACAGGATCAACCATTTTTATAAGGTACGTAACGTAACAGCTAAAACGAAGTGACATTAGATTCGGAAAATTTGAAAATTATCGATAGGCAACTCCACCTCTCTTTTATCCAAGTCTGTTAAAGTGAATTAAAACACGTCAGCAACTCCTAAATTAGTCATATGACATCATTAAATGTCAAACGTTATGTAACTGACCAGCAAAGCAAGTAAAAAACCTGTCGCTTGATTACGCGTGTGCACAATTTATGCACATGCACGCTGTTTTAGGTGCATTAGGCAGGACGGGATTCTATGCGTGCCTAATTACTGGTAATATAGACGCAACCACGTGTTCCACATTACGAACGTGTTAGTGAATGGACTGTGCCATAGAGACCAGTGGCGGCGCGTGAAAAGTTTCGATGGGCAACCCGGAACAAAATGGTTAGGAAAGAGTTATAACTACTAAAAGCTTGCCTAAAAAGAAATTATAGGCCGGTGGGAATCGGCTTGTATGGGCGCTCCGCCACTCTAATAGAGAGTATCTCCTAAAAGTTGGGTTCGAAGTTATCAAGATAATCATTATCGTCATATGAGCCGAAACATGTCCACTGCTGGACATGGCCTACCGCAAAGAGTGCCAAAGTGATGGGTCAGAACGTTTCCTCCCCAACCGACATCGGTTCTGCGTGCAATGTGGGGAACATTGCGCCCAATGTCCATTGCCAATGTCAATGTGCCATTGTTCATGTTTAATTTACCTCTATTTTTTAACCGACTTCAAAAAAAAAAGAGGAGGTTCTCAATCCGGTTGTATTTTTTTTTTCTTTTTAATGTTTGTTACCTCAGAACTCCGTCATTGATGAACCGATTCGATTTTTTTTTTAGTTTGTAAGTATATGCTTCCAGGTGGGTCCCATTTTTTTCAAAAATTCAGTTGGATGATGGGATCCATGAGGAATTGAGAGAACTCCTCAATTATATTAAGCACGCGTGTAGTGATTTTGGTATTTTCTATTATTACACGTGTATTTACACCCGGAAATCATAAATTTGGTGGAGTGGAATTGATGATGAAGACCAGAGATGACTTATGGAATTCCTCAATTAAGAACTTTAAAGTAAATTATCTTTTATCTACTATTTCTGGTGAGCAATAATAGTATATTACTGCAGAGACCGTGAAGTAAGGGATTGCTGGACGAGATTGGTGTAGACGGCCGAGTCGTAGACGAGTCCAGCAATCCCTGTTCCGGCCGAGGATTGTATAGTGCTTTTCTCAAAGGTTGTGAGGAAATATTAAAACTAAAATAAATACAAGGTAGTCAATTAAATAATAGGTAATTTGCCGCCTTTTTTATTTTTTAATCATGGCATTTGAACAAGCCGTTCGAGCACTATGTTTAACCGCGCATAAGTATAGTACCATAGTTTTTTTTATATATATGTCGCAAGTATGCTTACAGAGTCTAGTGGTGGTTGGCAGTATGTAATTTTTCCTTTGTCAGTTTATGTAATATTAGTAAGCAAATTTAAAAAGTTAGAGCAGCGGACAATAATGGTTTTACTTAGGGTTTTCATAGCCTAAACAAGCCTTAAACAAGAAACTTCATGTCGTCATTTCGTGATATTAACGCGTACATTTCCGAGCATGTTTGAGAAAAGAATATTTGTATTGTATTGTAATGTCCTTCCCCGGGGCACAGATTAAAGATTACAAGTACAGATACCCAATCTCATAGAGCAAAAGCGTACCGTCCTAATGTAGGCAATTCTGTATACAATTTTAGTCTCGTAGCTACACCAGTAGATGCAGTATCCGAGCTACCACGGCTATGACGCTGTCAGCCTACCTGGCCCCGTAGCATGGATGGCGTTATCATTATCACGCGATAAGTGACAGGATAGGCGCGTCGTCTCGTTCTATCGAACGGTGTCAGCCAGGGACGGAAGCTCTATCCTGTCACTTATCGCGTGATAACGCCATCCATGCTACGGGGCCTGATAGTTTTAGTAATACATTGAGATATCACCAGATGGCATTGACTTCCCGGGCAACAAATACAGTATTTTTGATTTTTTTGATATAAAAGTAGTATTTTCGAGACAATATTACACATCGCACAAAATTATACATAACCAAACGCTTGGAGCCTGTGGTTCCATAGAACTTTCGCGACCAGTGATGGCGCCATCTATGTAGTGACAGTACCCAATAATACGTGTAGCAAACTTAGCAAACTTACTTAACTCACACGTATGTACGAGTTACATGGATTTAGTACCAATTTTATTGCATTTACTAAACTTATACAATTTACCTTTATTATATATTTGCGATATAATTAAGGTACGGTGAATTTATTAAGGTGTAAAAATCATTCTATCTTCACGATTACTGGTTCAAATGTTTCGCTCGGTACCTGTGTCGCCATCTATGAGTTCTTTTTTGTAATAATTATACGTTGTTCGAGTTGGGAGGGCATGCCCGGGGTGCAAACATCTCCACACCAAATTTCACTTCGTTTCCGTAGACAGACTAACTCCCGCATTTATAATATTAGTATGGAAGTCTTAAATTACATATGGACGTTTACTTAAATGCAGTTATATGGATCAAGGTATTATTACAGCATAATTAGATGAGATACGACATTAACAGAACCATCCGTAATGAACATCGTACTTATTGACTATTATGTTAAACGATTGTAAACTCGGCCCCAATAACGATAAGGTTCAATTTGAAAAGCGGACACGATTGTATGTTACCATATCGACCTCGGTGCGGCAATTTACTTAAGGTAGAAGCGATTTAGAATCTAAATTTCATCAGTGCTCAGTGGATACAATAAGGGCGGTTGTCCACGTCAGATTACTGTGCTATACTTTTTTACCTTAAACATATACCCCCTTATTCATAAAACTTAAAATGCCTCTGCTAAATAAAATGTGCCCCTTTCTTACGAACACACATGTCAAAGTGACAAATAAAGACAAACGAATTTTAACGCCATTTTAGTTAAAATAGGCTTGTAGGACGTTTATGAATACGGCCTATACTCTATACGAGGTGGAAGCGTCATTTCAAAAATAACTTGGCTTCTTGGCAATAAATTTGTCAATTCGTGAATGTCATACTTAAATCAAAGTTGGCCGAATTGCATTAAACTATAGTCCATTCAAAAAACAACTCTACTGTCCAATATAGAAGATTCCAATCCGACGTAGTCCTTTTTTTTCTACTCGATAATAAGTTTAGGCAGTTTATTAAAGTACAATAATTGCTATAGTTCTTATTACAATGATTGAAAGTCTATCAATTAATTCAATTAGTGTCTGTCATCGTTTTGATGTAGTTTCAATGTTGCAAATGGAATCTCATCCACGCATAGTCTAATTAATTAAAACTTTGTCACGTGAATGCGACAATGTAAATTAAATATCTAATAATAATCGCCATTTTATTCGACGATCATTATATTCATTATCCTACAGTCTAATAGCGAAGAGTATCGACCCCCCCTTCTTAAGAGACTCTCACTTGGTGGCTGGCTCAAGGGTCAGATTCAGCACGGCTATGATGTGACGGCGCGCAAGGTCTCTCGATTTTTCTCGCACTATCCGTCCCTTTCTTATTAGAACACTTCGGACAAGAGATATAGTGCGAGAAAAAATGAGAATATGTCGCGGCCGTCGCATGATAGACGTGCAGAAGGCGGTACTCCTGGGCTGTTATTCGGAAAGAGCGAATACGCCTCAACTCAACTGTCACGCTTAACGAAACTTGAACTCTAGACCAGGAAAATAAATAACTTCGCCATATTGCGGAATACTATTGGAACAGTAAATTTGAAGACGCCATTAATGCCATCTGTCAATTGCTGTCAAAGTGAGGTGCCGTTAGTACGTGTTCTATTGCGTTAAGGGGATGCCTTGATTTGAGTGCAACACACCCCCTAGACAGAAACACGCTTATGCCTTCCGCGCACGAGAAAAAGAGATGTAACACTCCTCGGGAATGGCTTTTTTTGGACAAATTTCGATAAATACCTAAATTACTGAAGTTTTATTTAAATTTCATCAAGTGAGATTTTAGATGAGATAAAATACTATAGTATTAACTTGATTGTGTCGTAAAATAATTATCGTTTGAGCAGGCTGAGTAAAAATAGGAAAATACAGACCCAACTTTGGATTTTTTTTCTGTCGAGGAAATTTTAAGCAATCATGTATCGATCAAATGAGATAAACAATCATATAGTCAAGAATCATATATCTGAAAATCAGACCTTATTGTTTCTTAATCTAGTCAGAACGGCGTTTCAAAGCACGCTATAATTTCCAATGCACCGCCTTAAAATGCCGAAAACTATTAAATGTAAAGAAGAAGAAAATTGATTTACAATATGACGAAGTATTTGTCGGAAAGAAAGTGAAGGATTAGACTCTATGACCTTGCACCTTGTTGTCAACATGACTGGCAGGTACATCATATAGTATGTGCAATGGAAATTAATTAGTGTTGCCATAATTATTGCTAATTTAGCGCCCCCAGAGCAGGTTTTTATTTTCCTGGATGGGCTTCACTAGGAATCGCGGCGTCAAGATTTATTTGTGGGTGAACGATGAGGTGAGGTCAACACAAGTTACAGAATAGCGCGGCTGGAGACGGCGCGGATAGCCTAAAGGTCTCTGTATCTTAGGCCCCGCCCCGCTGCCAGCGGCACCATAGGTTAGGTTTTGTATTTTTCTTCTTCTTCGTTTCACTCTTGACAGAGTGGTCGTGGTCATCATTTCAGGTGTTGGTAGCAAGCTTCACAACACGCCGCCATTCCTCTGTGACAGTCGCCTTCCTTATGCTTGCATGTAGTGTAGTGATGCATCTACAGCAGCTTTTATCTGGTCTGTCCATCTCATTGGTGACCTGCCCCGTGGTCTGGTGCCCTCGACCTTTCCCTGGATCACGAGTCGCTCGATAGCTACGTCTCCTCGACGACATACGTGCCCGAAAAACGTTAGGATGCGAAACTGCACTACGGATGATAGACGCTGTTTGATGCCGAGTTCCTTAGAGTTTTTATTTTTAGTATCTTTTATTTTTAACTTGACCTGTTCGGTTGTTAGTGTGGGAAAAATCTTGGAACTGAATTTTGAAGAAACATTTGACAGCAAATTTTATATTTTACTTTTATATCTATGTTTTAAAAAGCCTAAGAGAACAAACAAATAAAGAATGACAATAATAAAAGTAATCCATCATGATCGCTTTAGCTGTGGCACCGACTGCGCGGCGTTGGCAAATGCGCACGCGCAATCTTGGAGGCCATTGTCCACTGCGATGACAGATCCGAGGATTCGCTTATTGCAACACGCTCCATTTTACGGTACGAATACGTACACACATCAAATTACCAATTTATTACACAGAGAAATAAAAACTATTTTAGTTTAATTGTGCGTAGAGCATTGGTTCTTAACCTAAGTGCAGCCAACGAGTCGACACAATGAACCCCAAACATTAAGTGGTCCATGGAAAAAAAAACAAAGGAAGCGTCTCTCATCATTAAAAGGTTAAGAACCGCTGGCCTGGAGGAAGCAAAAATATAAATTTAAAGAGTGAGCGGTATATTGGATCCTTAGTGGAGTGTATGATACTACATAACAATAGTCTTAAAGTAGAATCACGAGCGAACGAGGGATTCAAGTCTTTATATATACACAAGACAAAAATAATTAAATATAAATATGACCTAATTCATGATTAAACGACAGGACAATCAGCTATAAAGATACATAGACTTTCGATAAAAAAAACCCTACTCAAATCGGTTCATCCATTTGGGAGCTACGATGTCGCAGACAGACACACAAACACACATGTTAAACTTACAGCTCCTCGTTTGCGTCGGGGTTAATAAGCGGCAGATAATAATAATAACCATATGCATAGAATATTTATTATCATTGAAATAAACATGTAAGTACATAGAGAACTGATATAAAACTATTTACTTACAATAATAAATAACTTAGTGAAGACTAAACCTACCCAACTTAAAAAAAATAGAATAGCACAACTAAGTCTTACAAAATCATTCTCAAATCAATTCAATAATCCGAAGTTCGGCCTCTGATAACGTTATCTCTCATGACACGGTTTTCAATGCCAAGAGCGCTAAGATACACATTACTAGCCAGTTTCGCAAACACTTGTGCGTAAAGTTATATAAAATACATGTGGATGAAAAGGAAATAGACACTTGTTTAGTAACAGGATATTATTTAGGTGAGTGTATGTTAGGTGTGAGCTTTACGAATTACCGCCCGTGGTGCGTACACAATTACGTCTTCTCCTGGGTGTGAAGGGAGATTTGCCGCTGCGCCCGTGGGCGGTAGATCTCACTTACCGCCCGGAGTGACGTAAATAAGTTTCTGTCACAAACATTTAACCACCGAGCCGTGCTTCTGTTGAATGTACATTTATTAACCCCCGACGCAAAGAGAGGGGTGTTATAAGTTTAACGTGTCTGTGTATCTGTCTGTGGTATCGTAGCTCCCAAACGGATGGACAGATTTGAATGCGGTTTTTTTTGTGTCATAGATAATTTTATCCCGAGTGTTCTTAGCCATGTTTCATGAAAATCTGTTAAGGCGTTTTTGAGATATTGGACTGGTTTTCAACAACAAAGTTGTAGTTATTACTACTCAACAACACGATTCACGATTCACCTCAATGTACTTGTTATGAACACTTCTGTTCGCTAAATGCACATGGAAGGGACGTATAATTGAAACATTCGATATCTTGCTCGATTGTTTATTTATTCTGTTTTAAATATAGTTTTTGAGTAACGCAAGAGCTGGTGCCCTCAAGGACCACTTGTGTGAAGGGCGCCGCACTTTATGGTAAATAAGTGATTATGACGACCTGCATACGAGTATGTTAGGGACTTTACCTTGCTAACATTTGAAATATCGACTATTTAATTTATTTAAATTAATCTGATGATTATCGATGAACAAACGTGATGTCATTTGATTTTTTTTTAGTGCGATGATTTAATTTAGACTAAAACGAGAATAACTTGTTCTTGGAGTTCGTCCCGCAATGTCACACTTGTCCATAATGCTGCCACCAAACCGTCCAGACACGCTTCGCGGCAGTGGCGGGTCTTAGATTTTAGCCGAAAGTAAGATTTGTCCCGGGAGGACTCCGATGGGTTTGGGGGGGGGGGGGGGGGGGGGCTTGAGAAGCCTAGTTAGTAAACAACGTAAGTTGGACCGACTTGCGTCCGTCACGATATCAATTTCGTTGCGCAGACTAATATGCAGCCGAACGAGTGACCTGTGAACGACGCATCGACGATCGACCTGACCACATTGTAGGCTCTACGCACCCGATCGTGGCTGACACCGCTGGACAGTGACAAGCTACCGTTCGCTCAAAGCCGGCGTTGTCACTGTCAGTGTCACCCAAGCGACTGCTTTAACTAGCCGAAAGAGCACATGCTATGCGGTAGAGCGGGATAGCATGATTTCAGTTTTCTAGCTGTCAAAAATCGATTTTGTTAGACAGCGGACGTACGTAAGGCGCATCACACACTGCCGCCGTTACCTATTCGCACGTGTATCGTACAACGTTTTACTGTACATATGGCTCTTTAAAGTTTCGACATAATATGCACGAAAAGTGCTCTTTTCCGCAAGTAGCACCATATGTACTGTAAAATATATAAATCAAACTGAGGCACTGCCATACAACGTTTCGAACGTCGCTCCGCACGTCGCAGCGGCAGTGTGATGACTGCATTTATAAATTATTCTGTGCTGCCGGCGTCGCCGACTTACAGTGAAACATCACGTCGCCACTGCTAAGTGTCAACTGAATTAATGACAGCCAAACAGGTGTTAAAACCGGCGCGTACGCATCGTCTTCCGCGTCCAACGAAGCCGGCGTAGTGATTAGTGGGTTGGGTAATGCCATTGCGTTTAATGCTGCATGTACAGGTTAGGTTGGATTGTTACTTGATTAACCTACTTAGCTTTATAGGTATGGCGGGGTTTTAGTTCAACGATAAATTGTAGTAGCTATCAATAGCGGAGCGCCCGTACAAGGCGATTCTCACCGGCTTTTTAGCCAAGCCTAGAGTTATAGTCTAAACTCTTTCATAACTTTTTTTATTCCGAGTTGCCCATCGAACATGTTCACGCGCCGCTAATGGTACCGTACCTTATACTTCGATGTTGGTGTATTTTGTTTCGGAGATGGCGGGATGACTTAGACGCATTTCTCCACAATTCGCCGGAAGAAGCGCAGATTCAGGAGTCATGCCGAGATTCAGGTCTTTGTCTAGCAGTGTGGGATACCGAAATGGGCTAACAAAAAATGTTCAGTGGGATCCAGTCAGTAGAGTTTGACGTAGACAAAGACTCAGGCGGAGATGGCAGGATGACCTCGACGCTTTTGGGGAGGACTAGGTAGTCGATAGAGACGCGATGGAGTAAGAGATGGCCTTTGCCCAGCAGTGGGACAGCACACAGGGCGTCGCATTTTGTTCTAAAAACTAACACGCGATGTGCCTCATGCCATGCCATAAGTTCGGTAATAAAATAACGCATTATTGTATAATGCGCTATTGAACATAACTCTGTGCCTGTTCATACGTTACAGGCAGTTTTCTAGAAGACTGCCATTGGAATAAGTTTGGAACGAAACACAAAAGTAATACTAGAAAAAGGCAAAAAAGAATTATGCCGTAAGAGGAATATAATATTAATATCCATGTTTAGATTCTTCATACACTTGCTGCACATAACATAACCTACAACCATACACATAAGTCAACCTTGCGGCGGACATGGTTGCGCAACCGACGATATACTCGTTATTTTAGCACGTCGCTGTGTTTGAACACTATTATGTATATGGAATTCTGTCTGTTTGTCTGTTTGCTCGCATCCTAAGAGGTTAAGTACGGTAATAGGTGCTTACACCTTGGTTACGAGGTTTTATTGACGGATAATGAATTTATTTAAAGCACGACAAACGTGCATACGGCCCCGTCTGTTAGGCTAGCACAAGATAGATTCGAAAGAGATGGATTGTCTGTCCCGCGCGCGACAGTAACCTTACACTATATATATCTAACCTTATACTATGAGGATGCTTGTGAATCGTATAAGCGCGTTGCCGACCCTTTATTGGTTTTAGTATTCACTGCGTTGGCAGCAAGAAACAAATGCAGGTTCCTCACTCAACACAGCACATCCTCGGGACCTTTAGCACCCTAAAGGTCACAGCTCATTAGAGCCACCTGGCACCCGACCCGCACCGCCTCGCTTCGGAACTCTACTAACAACGGAGTTGATGTAGTGAGCGCATGCCCATACGAATCCGTATAAAGAATACTAACCGCTCGAGGTGAGGCAGTGCGGGTCGGGTGCCGGGTGGCTCTAATGACCTGTATCCTTTAGGGTGCTAGAAGTCCCAAGAACAACACCACATACTTTACTGAGCATGTTCATGTTTTGACTGGAGTGTATCAGGACTTTCAGGACCTGTATTGAAGTTAGATACCTACTTTAACCTCTATACTACTTTTAAGCGACTTCAAAAAGGTAAATTTCTTAGTTAATCTTTTACTTTTTAAGTATGTTCTCCGATTACTCGAAGACACAACACAACTGACGCCGCGCCGCGAAGCGAGTCGAGAAAGATCTACCCTCCTCAATCTAATTTGCACGGTGCGAGTGAGACAGGAGTCGCTCAGTCGCGCGCGGAGCGACTAAGCAACAAGTTGTGCTCCACGATGCCGTCATCAGGTCAGGATCTGATGACGGCATCGTGGAGAAATGTTGAAATGTTCATGTATGGCTTGGCGGAGTACTCAATTAAAGGTTAAAACTTTGTTTTAAAGTGAGGCTAGTGAGGTAGGGCACAGTGATATGTTATCCCGCTCGAATGTGGAACAGCCCAACTGGGGAAGCACCTCCGCCTTGCAGAAGACCACAGCCATAATAACACTACTACTTGCTCTGTAGTAGTGTTGTGTTCCTGGAGTTGAGCAAGGTCGCCAGAGCTCCCGAGGATGCGTTGTGTTGAGAGCGAGGGAATTTCTTCCTTCAGCTGTCATCACAGCGAATCCTCAAACATATCAAGGGTCGGCAACGCCCATGTTACTCCTATGGAGTTGCATGCGTCTATAGACTGCGGTGTCTGCTTACCAGCAGGCGGGCCGTACGCTTGTTTGCCATCGTCGTTGTATTAAGAAAAAGTAAGTTATCACTAGATCGGCTGTCTGTGTGTGATGTTTGTGGATGTCACACCTTTACGTTACCGTCATCCTTGGAAAGAAAGTGAAACGGTATTCAGGTCATTCAAAGCGACTTGTTGGCAAGTGGCAGATTGTTGACCTTGTCAGTGATCAGGCTCTGTTCTAGATTGTCTATTTAGGTATAAAAGTCGGTTTGGGATATTATTCTACATTGGCGAATCACTACTTTCCCTCTCATCCTTAAAATACATATTATTATGTATCTGAAAATCTGCGTCGGCGTCGTGACAATCCGTGCTAACCTGTGGGCGTAACATGATTATCATTTTATCACTAATCGTTCGCATTTTATCTCTAGCATACTTGTCAGGACGTGACGGATCTCTTATCCACAGCGATAAGTGATACAATTGTTCACATCATGACATCACCGAATGGACCCTGCGGAAGACCAGCGCTGGCTGAGCTGGCCCCGTATCATGGTCGGCCGTATCGTATCACGCAATAAGTGACAAGATAGAGCGTCCGTCTCGTTCTATCGAACGGTGACAGCCAGTGACGGACGCTCTATCTTGTCACTTATCGTGTGATGATAGGGGGGGGGTCGGGGTCCATTTCGTGGCAAAGCAATATTATGTGGTTTTTATTTTATGATCTGTACTGTTTTTGTCACGAATAAATGTTTTGATTTGATTTGTTTTGACATCAAAAAAGGAGTTCTTCAGATATTAACTTTGTTCTATAATTTAAGCTATGTATATATGTACATTATGTACTATAGAGCAAGTCCATCCCACGTAACTAGGCGTCCGAGTGAAGTACTACAACTGGGAGGGTAACTTAAATCCGCCTCTACTTTCTTCTTAAACCGGATACTACGCAGCTCTGAAGCGTTTCGCAGGTTGCAAAATTCGACCTTCATTTATATATGATCAAATATTAGATGTTTTCTGCACTTGTTGAGTTGAGACCCTGGCACTAAACTTGGCCGAGGACAACACCACACACATGATTTCGCACCTAAGAGCCGAGCTATTAAATAATATTGATAAGGTACTCTATTCGCAGTACCCTCCTGTCCTGTGTCTAGGGCAACTAAGTACCTGCCTACAGGGACTTTAACGAGTCTGACCTCTGCGGAATTCCACTGTAACATTGCACTTAAAGAGTCCCTGTACCGCAATATTAGACCATAACTCAAAGTATACCTAGTTGAGAATATTACATGTGGCCGACTACCTATAAATTTGTGATTGGTATTTGAATCTTTTACGTTCGAGGGTTAGAGTTGCTTTTTGGACACTTTGATGCAATTCGTTCAACTTAATAATCTTAAGTTTAAGGCATGCGGCTGTCAAGCGGCGGTCGTGGGTTCGAATCCCGGCTGGTACCAATGAGTTTTTCGGAACTTATGTTGTATGTACGTACGTGTATGTACGGAATATTTACCGTTAGCTTTTCGGTGAAGGGAAACATCGTGAGGAAACCGGTCTAATCCCAATAAGGTCTAGTTTTCCCTCTGGGTTGGAAGGTCAGATGGCAGTCACTTTCGTAAAACTAGTGCCTATGCCAAATCTTCGGATTAGGTGTCAAAGCGGACCCCGGGCTCCTTTAGGGGCATCACCGGGAATAACGCTAGGAGGATGATGACAGTCGACTACAAAGAGATCGATACGGCAAAAGTATCAAAAATATGTATACACGACTTTAATGTTAAGGCAATAAAGTCGTGTATACATATTTTTGTAACTTTGGCCTCATCGATCTTTGTAGTCGACTGTACATGTTGAAAATATCAGCCCTATAATGCTGAGAAGTGGGAAAACCGTGGCTTGCATGATTTGAACTATATACATACATCATGTAGTATCGATTCGTTACCGCCCATCTAGTCTATGAATTAGATCAAAAGAATAATAAGAACTCCCCATCGGCACACAAACCTCTCCAAGGTTTTGCCTAGATGGGCTTTGTAATGATATTCATTGTTTTTGTCTTAATCAATAAATTAAAAAAAAAAAAAAAAGTGGAACGAGCGAGCGAAGCGAACGAAGTTCTCTCCGTTTCAGCTTGTGCCGACATTTTTTCGTATGTCCATGTCCAGATTTCCGGCTATTTTCCTCTACAGGTTGCATATCTCAACCGCTTCTCGTGAAATTTTGTGAGCAGGTTTAATGATTTAGATTTTTTTTATTGATGTTTTTTTATTGATAACGGCACTAATTTCCGTGGGATGTATTCATTCATTACACACAATAACATAATATTTTCTAAACTGATTTAAATATGATTGTGCAATTTGACCTCAGCGGTCGCTAAAAGATTTGGGCAACTTCAATTAGAGTGTTTAGGGCTTGTACTTATGTTATGTGCAACGAATCACAACTTTGTAACGAGTTTTCTGCTCTCGGAAAAACAATGATTTAAACGGATTTTATTTTTAACTTTTCCTTTAATAAGCATGGTTGATCAGCCGTGGCTAATGTCTAAAATTGCGCAGTTTCACGGCACCATTTGGTTTAGCTCAGGCCCCTATGGAGTCAAAAGTGCCGCAGTTGGCAATCATTATAGCGATTTCCACCTTCGACTCAACAGCTCTGATCAGAGTACGAGTGTTTTTATGGAACCATCGGCGCAGGTTTTGAATCTACGATATTAGTTTTCCCTGCATGATGCAACAACTATTACATTATCATATCGTGTATTAATAGTACAAAGTAACTAGTTCAATGAAAGACTATCGAAACGTTTTCTTTCCGGTGAGGATGGTTTGATTGCCTTCCGCGCAACTGGCGCTACGCGGTTCGCAACTAACGCAACTTAATAATGCGTGTATTTTTTATATTACCTCAAATTGTAACCAAAGGTAGGTGTTAGTGCTATGAACCGATATTGCAAGAAAATTTCAAGTTAGTCTTAAGAGTCTTAACTACCAAAGCGTAATTAATTTTTGAGAATTTATCAGCAATGTATTGCGTATACACTCATTTGACATATGGAAGAAGCGGGTCTCTTGTGACAATTGTGACGTCACGTCAGTAAGATAAAGTAGTGCGTGCATCCATTGCGTGCTGAAAATGTCTTGCAATGTCGGTTCGTAGCCAACCAACCTACCTCTGGTTACAATTAGAGGTAATATTAAAAATACAGGCTGTAGGTACACGAATACAAAGATGATTTTCATTTTTGGGAGTACCCTTTGAAGTTTCACGACGTTATTCTGCAATTATCTTTTTCGGATCTAGATTAGAGTAAAGAAACGATGGCTGGATGTCGCCAAGACCGACATGGGCGAAGACGGGCTCACAAAAGAGGACGCACAGGATCGTGGAAAGTGGAGAAAAAAAACCAGAAAAGGGACACTGGCAAAACCTGGAATAACGCTAGCTAAAAGAAGAATGACTAGACGTGAGCACTACTAGAAATACTTTTATAATGAGCGAATGTTGGACGCCTTACGACAATGGAATGGTGCCTAAAATACGCTTATATTAACTAAAGACTGAATGCCAATAGAAAATGGGTCATCCACGGGCTACACATAAAAAACGTCCCTAACGAATTGTTACTATGGGAATAAATATATTGGCATACAGCGCTGTCGACATTGTTTAAGCTTGTTTTCTCCTAAGTTTATAATTATAACTACCATAAAAAAATGAACTTCGCAGAAACGACAGATTGTTTTACGAAAAATCCAATGGATAGAGCCGCCAACTAGTTTAAAGCGGTGAGTGACTAATATGTATCACATTAACGTTAATTAAGTCGATAATGCGACAACAATGAGCAAACTTCACGTGTTTTCTCAGTAGTTAATCTGTTACTGGCGTCTGGTGGTCGCCATTTTGAATTTTGATTACTGTCTTCGTTTTCAGTGACACCCGCAAGATTAAAACAAATCGATCGACGTATGGTTTAATAAAATAAACCCACGCGTTTGCTCTCTAGAGTGGCACAAAGGAACAAACATACATACACTGGTCCTTTGCGTCGCGCAATCGGGTAATTAGTTCAACAAAAAACTTATGCACGTCTGTCCGTCATCACATACATGCAGTTTCCTCAAAGACAGCTTGATATAGAAAGCTGTTTTTTACACGCTTTTATTTAACTTGCAATGTTCGGCGAGTATGTTTGTTCTGGTGGAATCTTGCAACTGTATTTTGAAGCAGATATCTTCTACCGATTGACCTGAAATTTGGGTATAAAAAAAATAAATAAAAAAAAAAAAATAACTTTATTGAGTAAAAACAATAACATGGCTACTTACATTTTACAAATACCGGACTGGTTTTTTGTTAACTAATTGTTTTAATTTTAAGTTTACTGACCCTTGTCAACCCTATGTCCATGCCATAAGGTCCACGAGGGCACAGTCCTGTTATCGTAAGATCATAATAAATGCCGATCGTGAGGTATAGGTATAAGTATAGATTAGATGAAAATCCAATATTAGGGCACCATCGAGCTGACCTGATGATGGAGACAGAAGGTGGCTGTCGGAACGTAAAATGAAACGCAAGGCTTCAGCGGGGACTGCGGAGGGACGGGGGTGCAATCACCGTCCTTTAGATTCGCTCTGAACATCGCTTGTGACCAGACAAATTTTGAACTTTCAACGAGCAACTGATTTTTTACCTATTTTGTATCCTGTAAAGGCATTACAGTTTTTTTGCTAATTTTCGACGAGTTTTTATTCTACACGGTCCTTCACACAAGCCAAAACAGTGGCCATGGGAACTCAGGACTTATAATACGGCCCGTTGAGCTTGGGCTCTTTAGAATCGTCTCAACGAGTAGTTGATGACGGTATACAGAAAAGTACAGTTGACAATAAAAGCTTGTACCAAAAAATACTTTTTTGATAGAAACTTATTATATGTATTTACAATTACAACCCTAACTCCCATCAATTCCCAATTGTAATGTTGCCACCACTGTTCTGTTCAGTCATCCACCGTCAAGAGCAAAGAAAACGGTAGAATTTCGTAAAGAAATCCTATACAGATTGTACCCTTAATGATAAACTAGAAATCTTAAAATGAGACGTTTGCCAAACTAGTCTGTCACAATTATATACTGTCAAAACAACACCCGCGGCCGGCACCATTATCTACACGACTCATCTAGACAATATGTCTCTATCTACTCATGACGTACTTAGGTAAATCATTTTGTTGGTTGCAGACATTAGCCCAGTGGCGGACCCTGGCCATCCCAGGGTTTGATCAGGGTTAGATTTTGTGTTAGTTCGGGTTGCACAGGGCGGTTCCACAACACTTCTGGAGCTCAAATACCGAGTCATTCGGTTGCCTCTCGGATACTGCAACTACGCGTCATTGCTCTGAATAATAGGACATTTGGTAAACTAAGCGCGACAGTTATGCGAGGAAAAATATATATTACTTTTTATACTCGTCGACTATAATCTTTAAATTAGAACCTCGCAAACCATAACGCAATTGAATACTTTTATTCTGATGCAAAAGTTTATGCTCTGTGGACAATCGAAATAATTATTATTCAATTGAGCGCAGAATTAAAATGAATTTTGACCAATCACGAGGCTCGATTTACAGATAGACATCAACGCGTTTTAAAAAAAAGCGGTTGGTTGGAATTCGTTTCAGCAAGGCGATTATCAATATCAAGTTTGTTTAATAAATTATTATTTCCGATGACTCGTAGAAAAGTATTGTATACAATAGTTATATAATTAGCTTTTTAAGTCTCGTACCTTAATTAGGCCACTCAGCAAGCTTCGTGGCCTAAACGTTGTACTCGGCTGAAATAGCATACATTATATAACGATTGCATAAAATACTATAGTGTTTTACTTGGACTCGTATTACTTTTTGATAATTTAGACTTGTATTGAAACTGATCATTAAAATATGGATGGGTGACAACCTGGCGACAAAACAATAGCTAACGTTGCCTATGCTTACCCACGCAATTAAAACAAAACGTTAAGTGCTTAAGCTGTATAATTTGTGTCAACAACGCATAGTTTACGTAAACTTACGTGATTGGAAGGACAATTGAGAAAACGTAGACCTGAGCGTGTTTACATTATCCAGTACGATATTGGTGTAGGATCCGGCTACTATAGCTTAAGATATAGCTTTTTTTTTTGTGGGGAAAACCTGCGAACCCAATCCTCGGGGGATGACTGGGTTGTGGTATTTCTATCCACTAAAGACTACACGGCGGTCGGCATTTGCGCTCTCATTCGGAGGACTCCCAAGATTCTGAACGCACTGGAGCCCCCTTCGCGCCTCGCCACATTTGGTGGAAAAGGTGTTCGTGGCATCGTGGCCTTCCCTGAGGTTTTTAGGCGAGTGCCCTGACCCCGGCCAGAAACACTGCGACCCCGATGATCCTTTAGTCGCCTTCTGCGACAAGCAGGGGAGACGGTAGACCTATTCTTGTCCGAGCCTACACGATCATCTAACATATAACCTAGTGCCTGCAACGATATTACCGTAAAATGTGGGTCAACTTGTTTTCTATAGAGTTCACTTGCACCGATACCGTTGCCGGATCCGACCGATATATTACTATTAATTTTTCGAATGGGAATTACAAAATGTACAAATACTGTGTATTTTTAATTTAAATTTACACACTGGCTGCTAGTTAGCATTTGCACTCTTGAGTCTTTTAAAGTCTTCTGCCGTACATGCGTATTTGGTTGGTGGACACTCCAAGACGATATGCCATCCAGTTTGCTTAGGGCATCCGCATCCGTATCCATTTTGTCCGGACATATCGTACTGGATAATTGGAACACGCTCTAACGTATCTGAGTATGCATGCTGCGAAGTGATGGCCATAAAAGTCTATAGAATCTATTCCAAGAGCATCTTGATCGTTTTGTGCGTTCTATAAATTATGCTTAAGAATAAAATAAAAATAGTCTCCACATGTTTCGTTGCAACACGACTGCCCACAATTGTTTCATCACGAAGATCGAAGCAGTACCTATTATTATAATTTACGAGCACTATGTTATCTCGCTGCCGATGCCGATCTTTCAGCGTCTTTCGCTCTAAAACGCATAAACAATGACTCTTTGCAAGTTCTGTTTTAATAAAAACAAATCAGAATAAAGATATGCTTTGCCTCAACTTTTTTGTGCTACGCTAAGCTTCGAAGCTATGTGCCACTTGCCACTTAACTTAACTTAGATGACATGGAATGTCCATAGATTATTTCAACAAAGATAATTAAATGTATGCATGATGCACGCCTCTATTCCGGCGCGGATAAACCCATCCATTCTCCGAAGTCCGTTCCTCCATTTCTGTGCCGCCTCGCCTAACCTCGGCGAGCGCGGGAAGTCAGTTCGGTGGCTCGCGCCGGTCCGCACTGGCTGCTCACAATCGCGCGAATTAAAAAATATAAATTGTCTATGGCTTAGTGCGGTGGAATTCGAAAATCGGTATTTACTTTTTTTTTATACGCGTGTACGAGTCTTGTTTGTTTTGACATTTTGGTGCAGTGTTTTGTGGATTCTTTTGTTTCGAGCAGGTTTGTTTTTATTCCTTATCGGCTAGCCGTTTGGTCGCTACCTTGACTGCTCAACCTCTTTAGTTCTAGCAAACGTGTAAGGCCAAAGTTAATAACAGTTTACACACAAAAAGATTGACCTATACTTCATTATATTAACATAGGTACTTGAGAAACGTAACTCTTGACCGTGACTAACTCTACACAAATACAGTCAAGTGTGCGCTACGTCTAAATTCTAATGTTTATTATTTAGATCATGCATGAAAGCATTTAGCAAACTTATTCAATGTTGGTAACTAAGCATACTTAATAAAAGAATTTGCTTGCTTACGAAGACAAATTCAATACCAGTATTTTACATAGGCAACCGCTAACAAATATTAGTAAACAACAACAAAAACTGGGAGGTAACCGTATTGAATCTAAGCAAATATTTTTTTCTTAAAGACCTGAACAATTTTAAGGCCTACACAATGTCATATTTGTGTTTCATTTCCCCGGATGTATATTTATTTGCTCAATAGAGTTCCTTAGAAATCAACGAGTAATATCACGTAATAATCTACGTATAGGCTAGGTATCCATGACTGAGGAAGAGAAATCTAATTAACAAGAAGAAAGCGTAGAAAACGTTCAAGATTCTGCATATGGTAATCTATTTGATGAACTGCGAAATACGTTTAGGTGTAAAATGACTGGCGTTTCTCCAGTGAACAGGAGATATGGGATATTTATCATATTTAGTTAGTTATACTGACCCTTTTCTGTAAGTCGACAGCTCTCGTGGTTATTTTGAGTGAAAAAGTGGGTAGTGCTACCATCCCAGCTCCTCCACCAAGTGTAAGGCGTTCGGAGACCATACGTGGTTTTCCCTGTATACAATCCCCCCGCTTACAATCCGGTAGAATGCATGGTTTATTCCCAGCTGTTATGGTGCCGAATCTTTTTCTAGACCGAATTATCTTCTCTCTATGCCTAGTAAACAATGCGACTGTCTTTCATTGTTTAGTGGTAACCGCTAATTGACACTGTAAAATAAACGAAGTAAACATCAACATTTTTCAACCAAAAAGCGTGTTTATGTCTTTTTGTATTTTATAAAACAATAGACTACTTTAACAATAGAGTCGCTATTCGATTAAAATATTGTGTGTGGCACGTGGCTATTGTGGCGTTGTTGGACCGAGATGGGTCTACTTATGACTCTTAACCACCAACTCTTTAGAAGTAACAGCTGTGAATTGCACACTAAAATGGGCAACGCCAGTGGTGACCACTTTGGTATCAGGTGGGTTATCTGTGATATTGTCTAGCAAAACAATTAAAGCCTCCGCGCCTCTTTACCGAACTCTATCGTAGGCGGTTACGCATAGGAACACGCTGTCCTGACCACTGATAGACCATATTCCCTAGCAATAAGGTTCAGTCGAGTTCATAAATTTCCAAAGGTACAAAATATCAGAGCCACCTTATGCCCTTAACAATAAAGTCTCGAACTCGATTGTTCAGTCAAGGGTAATTATATACGTACAGTCGCCATCAGATATATTGGGGCGGCCACAGTGCTCTCAAATATCTGAACACGTATCTAATGCCTCGACAATATATAGTGTTCAGATATTTGTGAGCACTTTGGCCGCTCCGATGTATCTGATGGCGACTATACATAAATCCATACTGATATTATAAATGCGACAGTGTGTCTGTCTATCTATCCGTTACCTTTTCATGCTTCCAAACCCCTGAAGCGATTGATGAAATTTGGTATAGAGATAGAGTCCCGGGGAAGGACATAGGATAACTTTTATCCCGGAAACATCCCTTAATGGGGTGAAAATTTGTATGCAGCTACGATATAAACGAGTTCCACGCGGACGGAGTCGCGGGCTGAAGCTAGTTAGGACATAAATATCTGTACAGGACTCTATTGTCAATGGCATTAAGGCATGTAGGTACAGATTTTGTGTCCTTACCTTATTTATGTACGTATTTTAATACCCCTGACTGTTCACGAGTCATCACTTAAACGTGTGCATAATTATGTAGATATTATTACTTTGGCACGATCTGTGTTAAAATTGCTTACAATGTGCTACGATAATGCCCTTTCTATTGTCACGCTAAATTACATTTTGAAACTTGACCGTCCGCGTCGGACTATATATATACGTCCTTCCTCCATGCTAGTGACTCCTCTGCAGTCACAAGCGTCCATAGGCTACGATGTCTGCTTACCACTAGGCAGACCGTCGTGGTATTAGGGTTCCTGCCTCCCAGAAGTCTCGGAGCCCAGGTTCCGTATTCTGAAATCCTTTTCGCGGCATTTTGAAACGTAAGTAGTGGGATTTTTAAATCATTATCATCATCATCATTTCAGCCAAAAGAGGTCTACTGCTGGACATAGGCCTCCCCCAAAGAGTGCCACAATGACCGGTCCTGCCACCCGCATCCAGCGGACTCCCGCGACCTTTACCTTCACCTACCTTTAGTTTTAAATATTTTCTACAAACTATCATTTATTTATATATGACAAATACATTTACATTACAGTAATAACCAATGCGTCACGACACTAAAAACAACAAATAATACTATTCAGGCGATATTATTATAAAGTATAACGACCAAAAGAGACTATGTACTTATTCATTACTTCACAGATGTGACCCTGGCAATTATTTCATCAAATGTTGATTTGTTCCGAACAGCCATTACTTTTTGTGAAACAATATTCTAAAACCACATACTTGGGATATCATTACTTTTATAAACCGTATTTTTTAAACCATAGACATGGATGTCTTTGCTTTTTTAAATCCGTGCTATACTAGCTCTAGCGTTCTATACACCTAGCAATTTGTCACAGCAACCGCCTTTAAAGTGGATGAAATGAACGTTTGCAGTCTCTTTCTTTCTAAGGCCTCCACCCACCGAACGCGTGTCGTGCGCGGCGCGTGTGTTGCGCGGGCCTGCGCAAGTTGTATTAGCATTGAAACTGCACTTCAAACACACATCGAACGCGGTCCGAATGCGGGCCCGCGGCGCTAAAGTTACAACTCGGCAGCGCGGCAGCGTGTCGTGCGCGTCGCGTGTGAAGCGCGGGCCCGCGCGGGCCCGCGCTGCTGAGAATTATAGAGATAGTGAGATACATACTAAATGTGTTGGTAGTGAGAGAGATATGACGCGCGGGCCCGTCGCGTCAGCGGCGCAGCAGCAGCGCGGGCCCGCGCATCATATCTCTTTCACTACCAACACATTTAATATGTATCTCACTATCTCTATCACACTCAGCAGCGCGGAAGCAGCTGCACACGCGTTGCTAACGTACCCCCGCGTTGCTACACGCCGCCCGCTTGCGGTGTGAATATACCGCTTCAACCGCGCCCGACACGCGGCGGGCCCGCACGAGCCCGCGCACGACACGCGTTCGGTGGGTGGAGGCCTTTTAGGTTGCTGTTACAATTAGCTTGGCGTAATGCCCTTAAAAGGCTCTTGATGTTAGTCAAAAGTTACCCATACATACGTATTGTAGTAAAACCTTACTTTTTTGATCCGGTTAAACACTAGATTTAATGAATAGCGTGCTGTTTATACTTGAGTTTAATTCTTAATATCGCGGTCAAGACCATTTTGGCCTAAAATGTTAATCAAAACACTCTGATACACGCTAACACCAAACTTCTTAAACTCGTACAATCGAAAAACTAGTTTGTATTACTGTGTGTATGGTTGACAATCCAACCAAGAAATCTTTGCTTAAATGGCCAAGTTCATAGCGACCACTGGCCACTATACAAGGTGAATAAGAAAGTTAACCCAAAATCTACTTTAGAAATAAACGTCGCAAGTATCGCTTGAGGGTCAATAACATTCGCCTTTTTAAAAATTGCTAAACTAAGGCGAGCAGCTTCTTTGGTGAAAAATTTACAAATGTGCCAAAATTTTATCACCGATTGCCATATTGTAAAATTTGACCTAAGAATCGATTAATATTTTATTATAATCGACAAACAAAAATTTGCCATAGATTTTTTATTGAGACACGAGTTCTTGTTTAGTTGGTAGTGTAGTGATAGTGATCCTGCCTGCGAAACTGACGGTTCTGGGTTCAAAGCAAATATTTATGTTGAGCATGAATATTTGTTTCTGATTCATGACGTGATGAAGTAAATTCATCCTTCGACTATGTTGTCATGTTATGTTTAATTACATATTATGAACATTTTATAATAAAATAAATAAATAAAAATAAATAAAATTTTATTTTCAGGCATAAACACTCATATCACACATCAGATACATTAAAAAAAAAGGTAAATATACAAATAAAAATAATTATTGAAATTGTTAAATTCTAAAACTACTACTTTATGTTATTTTTCTGGTGAACAGAAAGCCAGTACCTAAAGAGGGGGGTGTTCATATCGCGATATGCGTTTTCCACGATAGTATTCCGTGAGCGTCGCATTCCCTCCCAGAAGGAGGCAATGCGGGCGCGGATAACGGCGCAGGAGTCGGGGACTCCGGCTTCAGCGAACACGGAGGAGGCACTGCACGAACGCGGCAGCCCCATCAGAGCCCTATAGTAGTTTATGCAACTGATACATAATCAGAGGCCTTAAAATACGAGTGTGGTTTTATGAAACGAGCGTGAGCGAGTTTCATAATAGGATCACACGAGTGTTTTAAGGCTAAATTATGTACAGTTGCATACACTACTTTATCTAAACACATATCATAAGTACTCTAAGATGGGTTCAGAAGCCGTAGGAAAATGACCTGTATTGCTACTATAGTGCTACCTGTAAAATATCTTAGTTGCAATCATTGCTGCATTTACGATATCCGGCGGAGTGTTCATATCGTTCTCGGAGTCACTACTACTCATATTTTAACTAAAATGTGAATTACAAATAACTTTTCACAATTCTACTTACGTCACAGCAAAAACCAACAAAGAAATGACAACAGTAATGGCGGCAATTCAATCCTACGTCAAGACGAATGTTTTTTTAATCATAGACAAACGAATGAAGTCCCTATTCTCATGTCACTCTTGATCAAATGTCGTGCGGTTTATATTAAAAAAACATACTGAATTGACGTTTCGCATCGATAACTGTTTTAATATCTATGGATACTAGAATAGAGACTCACTTGAGTTTTGACAGCTGTTCCAAATTTAAACTCATAACCTTACAAAAATCTGTACTGTAATGACATTAAAGTACAGATTTTACCTACTACCACAGACAAGAAAGTTCTCATAGTAAAATTGGTTGTAATAATGCTGATCATTTCCTACGGTTTCTGAACGCATTTTAGAGTACTAATGATATGTGCGTAGATAAAATATATTATTATACTGAACCCTGATGGAGCTGTACGCTTTCCTGCTGTCTCTTACCCACAGTTGACAGGTGTAGAAGGAAAGACAGTATGTTAATAATGACCTTTCGTTCAACCTTATAATTATAACAGCGTCAACGCCCCAAGGACTGCTGCACCATCAATGTCATGTTAGTTTCTCTATAATTGAGATTCGTTAGATACACTTTCACATTCTTTCCTTCGCCAGTGAGTCATTATGTCTGCCAGAACACACATTAGAATTTTGACGATCCGTGAGTGTGTGACTCACTGACAAAAATACGTTTTGCAAAGAATGCATGCCATTACGAAAATGCATTCTTTACATTGGCACAATAATGTTTTTAATCGGATGAGAGGCTCCGGAAATTACCCCTACATATACAATTTATACCTAATTACAAGCGCATATACCATTTTATAATAATCACTCGACTAGACGGAGGCACGATAGTGAGATAGTGTTCTTCGATTTAGGCATAATCTAAACAGTTAGGAAATTAATTTTGTATTAAGCAGTTACGCTGCTAACGAGATTATACATTTTTAAATAAAGGAAATATTAATTAGTCAGTTAGGAAATGTTAGGAATACTACCTTCGTTTGAAGGAAAACCGGTAATGTTAAACCGGCGCGGCGGGGCAATTTTCCTAAAAATATTCCTTACTGCATTAAAAAAATACGACAATAATTCCTAATTTGGAGAATAAAATGTCAAACAAAATTTGCCCGATTTCGTCTAGTTTAGGTGTGACTCGTATGAACGAAGTATGAATATGCCTAAAAAAAGCTTTGTATGGATAAAACCGTTTGCTTTTCTCATACAAAAGGTAGCTATGTCAGTCGGAGCATCATTTCGAACCGATTGATACCTCATTCATCAACATCGGTTCAGTATCTTAAACGCTACAGTGGAACACACGTAAATACAAACATATTAGACTGCAAAATCATATCCCTGCCTTTCGGCTCTGCCGTAGACGGGAAAAAAATGTTTTTGTCTAAATGCACCTAGGCTGATATAACCTCAGAAATGCATGCTTAAAACCTTTCTGATTATTGAGGCTCACGGTGTATATCTCCGGTTCACCTTCAGTATTATTATAGGGTTTTGTTTTGTTTTTGGAGCCCTTACTTGGAATGCACTAGGGCCCAAGAGAAGGCGAAGGTCGCTCTTCGCTCCGCAGTCTGGGAGTTTTATAGATCATAAATTACCTACCGATTGCGAGGTTAAGGTGCTTCTCCGCCGGCAAGTTGGGTCGAGTCAGCAATTTCTTGTCCATGTCTATAAAAAAATGGGACAAGGAAAAATGCCTATGATGCCTAAATAGCATTATCACATCACGCTAATGTCACATCAGTCTAGAGCTACTAGCACTCTATGATCGCATATGTCAGCATGCTATCATGATCACCGCGTTTTTTTTAACCCCCGACTCAAAGAGACCCCTGTTATAAGTTTAACGTGTCTGTGTATTTGTCTGTTGTATCGTAGCTCCCAAACGGATGGACCGATCTGAATGCGGTATTTTTTGTGTCATAGATAATTTTATCCTGAGTGTTCTTAGCCATGTTTCATGAACATCGGTTCAACCGTTTTTGAGATATGAACTTTGAAATGAACATGTCACGGGTTTTTCAACTTTTCTAAGTTGTAGTTATGTCGGACATACTCGTAGCTAGTCAGGTCATCCGACGGTCGAAAATGAGGTTACCTCTACGGACCTTGGCTGGAAGGAGATTGAGGTTGACGCCAGAATTGAACCAGATCAAAAAAGATGAAGAGCCCTGGTGAAGGATACGAGGAAAAAGTCGTCATTAAAACCCAAATATATTTTGCCTATTTTATGTTGTTATACCTCATTTCAGATAACATTAGAATTATAACGGACAGGACAATTGTTTCTTCCTTTATCTAGGATATCAAAAATCCGCTTATCTAAAATATTGTACTGATTATACTTATTTCGATCATTAAGTGCTTTTCAAACAGAATAATATATGATAAATAATAATATAGGTACTATGTTTTGCGTTTCAAAATGGATTTCCTTGAAATCGCATGACGTTTAACGCACGATTTTTCAAATCTTATATAGTATAAGTAGTATTAAGTATAGTATTATATGGTATTAGTATTAAATTTCCGGCTACAACTGGCTTGTGGAAAAGCACCGTAAGCGTCCCCAAACCTGATGTAAAATAAAATTAAAACTGTTTAACCAGTTCCTTAATTAACATTTTAGTGTCCGGTTTTAATATATCAAGGCAACTACATTTTAAATAAGTTGTCTGAGTTAAGTAGGTACTTAGGTTAATACTCGAGAAAAAAGAAACGAACATGTTAATGACTGTAAAAAAGATCAGTCGGCAATAAATTGCGTCTGTCAAACTTCCATGTTGTTAATTAATTTTAATTGTTATTTTTAATATGGATAAACTAAACACATATGCATCATTTAGAAAAGCTTCGTACTTATGTAAAAAAACTGGCTGTGATAGAATTCTCCGAGTGACCGCCTAAGTGTTCCGTTGCGTTGGACCAATTTTGGTACGGAACACTAAAAAAAAGCACATGAACTTGCTAATCTAATAAAAAAAAATGTTAGGCTGAATCTGAAAAATCGAATAGATAGCTAATCAAATCAGTCTCAAATCAACAGTACGGTAAAAATAAATTACTGTCACGAAAAAAGCGTGTGTGTGTGTGAGTTGTGAAGTGAAAAAATATGGGTGCATACAACAACTTACTCATAATAAATATGTCGCATCGCTCTTATGTCGGCCGATTAAGGCATCGATATCGGTACATATTTATGAGAGGATTAAATCGATATATAATATTTTTGCACTTCACTGTACCAATAAACATTGCCCACAAAAACATCACGCTCCAACTTATTTTGGATATTAGATTTAAAATTCATAAGCTCAATAAATGGACTTGGTTTGAGCACAGAAAATAGTGACCTCACATGATCTTATTTCCCTATGAATTTCATATTGACCCAGCGTTTTTCACGTTTTATACAAAGTTTCTGATTGGACATCCCTGTTTTAATTTTGACAGAAGCTACCGTAGCCTAGTGGTTCAGGCATGCGGCTGCCAAGCGGCGGTCGTGGGCTCGATTCCCGGCTCGTACCAATGAGTTTTTCGGAACTTATTGTAACTACGGAATATTTACCGTTAGCTTTTCGGTGAAGGAAAAACATCGTGAGGAAATCGGTCTAATCCCAATAAGGTCTAGTTTCCCCTCTGGGTTGGAAGGTCAATTGGCAGTCGCATTCGTAAAAACTAGTGCCTAATGCCAAATCTTAAGATTACGACCACTTTGACGACGGACCCCGGGCTCCTTTAGAGCACAACCGGGTATGAGGATGATGATTTTAATTTTGTCAGAATCTTATCTACTTACACTTTTTTGTTTCGCGAATTGTATTAGACAAAGCATATTTAAGAAATCGCCGTGCTATATGCAACCTGTTCACAGCTGCAACATTGTCATTGAAAGCTGATTCAATTGTTTCCTTATGGGTCACTCGGCCAATCAGATGTACAGCCTAGAATCCGAGTTGAATAGTAAACAAGGACTAGGAGATTGTTGGGTGAACAGTCTCGATGATGTTAATACAAACAAATGGAAAAAAATACATATATCGAAATAAATAGGGAACCCCTCATTTTACCGACAAACGTTTCACCGAATGCTTTGAATTTTCATTTTTCGGGTTGTGCTATACTAAACGGGACTTAATCGCGTATAATTAACTTATTTTATTTACCTCACTGAGGTCTCCCGACGTTTCGGATGTGTTGCAACATCCATGGTCACGGGACAACTGGCTTGAGCGGGTCCCGTTTAGTATAAATAATGTGTGAGAATCGTGAAAGTTTAAATCAATATAAAAGGTAATTGCGTAGAATCCATTACGTTAGGTTTGTTTTATGACAATCCTGAAAAATTGACTGTTTCTAAAAAAAATATCTTCGATGAAAAATTCGCAAGCGTGATAAAAACTAGCGTCCAAACTGTCTGTCTGTCTGCTCACCGACTACTGCTAGTTCCCTATTGATTTTCCAGGGTACCATCTATCTTTAAGGCGCCGTAGGTTCAGCGAAGTTCAGCGAACAGAGTTTTTGAAACAATATAATGCGTCTGTTTATAATAATATGGTTTAAAAAAAATACGAATACCTAGTAATTTTGAGGCTTTTCTGCAGCGAGATCAGTGATTCGAAACATGATTAAGCAATTTTCGCTCGATAGAAAAAAATCACGAACATAGGTCTAAAATACACGTATAATATTCGTAACAAATTATGCACAAAAGCTAAAAATATTCAAATTGCTTCTAAAAATCGGCAATATTATGTTTGAGAGAACTCAGTGATTACTTTTTGATTTATTTAAACAGCCAAAAAACTAATATTATAAAACATGATATCCGCGCTTCCGAGCACGCACTTCCATCTCGCTCACGCTTATGCTTAGTGAGAGGGAGAGAAGACCATGAACCTACGGCGCCTTAAGGCGCTTTCAACATCAAAATGGCCTTGAGGATTTGGGATAGCGAGCACACTGTCTATTTGTATCGGAGTAAACGAGAGCGAGTGTCACTGGGCGGGCCCGGTTTTTGAAGATAATAGTGCATAAATATTGAAATAAAAAAAAGTGTGGATTATTTGAGAAATGTGACTCGTTAGCGGTTTAGGTATGAATATGTTGACTTCATATTTTTAATTGCAGACCCATACGTCAGAAAAATAAAGACATAGAGCCGTTTAAGATGATTTTCAGACCAATCTTTGCAATTATTTTCTATCGAGCCGATTTCGTCCAATTATGTATCGAGCCCGTCCACGCTCTTTGAAATATGGTGAATATTAACATATATTTTTTGATGTGCTAGAACAAGTAGTTTTTCTTAAGAAACTGCTTAAAAACATCAATTTCAACAAAATTAGGTCTTGTCAGCCCCTAAGGCCGTAGTCTGGACGACAGCGGGGCGGCGAGCGGGTGCCCAACTTCCCATACATTGAACTCGCTCGAATGCTGCCGCTGGCTTCCAGACCGCGGCCTGCCTTTAGATTGATGAAAAGATTTATAGTGTGCACGGGTATTTTTTTGCAAGTATAAAAACCCGTGAAAGTAGGTAGCACGCCGGCTTTAACTTATGTTTTATCTTTTTACTCGCTCCGTTACTTTTATCACCTTTGCACCGGCCTTGGGAATGGTCAAAGTCATTGCCAACTGACTCACTTACCGTACTTTTAAATTTATTAGTCTATTTTCCTTGTAGCGTAGCGGAAGAAAGTAAAACCCGGCCAAGCGAAGTAGACAACTGGCTTGGGTGAGAAGCTTTACATTTCGTTTGTATTATTGTGACTTGATCGGTTAGTCATACAGCGCTATGTATGTTTGGTTCTAGGAGTTTTCAGCGGGCTCTCGCACTCGCATACCTACTTGTCGGAACGTGACATGTTTTATCGACAGCGATAAGTGATACAAGTCAACCATGCTACGCCCGCAGCACTTCAACCACATTTTTATCACGGGCTTATTTATATAACTTCCCTCACGAATTATTTATGGCACACGTGCCCATAAAGTTGAAGTCACCGCTCGCGTGCTGAAAATCCCACTTCCTTGCCAGAGGGAGACGTAAAATGTACTCGTCACGGGCGGTAAAAATTGAAAACGTCAGATCGCATATTGATCGTCGTTGCCTTCGTCTCAGGCGTCAAATACCTGCGATGTTTGTTCTTTGTTTTACCGCCCTAGGTAAGTAATGTTCTTTTACGTCACACCTGGCCATAATGTGAGTTTTACCGCTCGTATTTTGGCCAGGTATATAAGACAATATTGTGTAATCACCACGGGCATTTAAAAGAAAGCGCGAAATCGCAGGTATTTCTGATCCGACCCGCAAGCGAGGGTTGTAAATATGCGATTACAGCCGCATTAAGTAATGTACTATCAAAGGATCGTGCTACTTTATGACATGTTATCTATAGATACTAATATTATAAAGAGGGATGGTCTGTCAGATTGTAGCTTTTTAAGTTTATACCACCCAGGAAGTATAAACCATAGGTTCGATCTCTAAAATTCTTCGACTTGCGGCGCTACCACGAACTTCGAAAGTCGAAGTCGTAATACATGCATCCCTGTCACTCGATTTAGGGAGTGCGATAGAGATGGAAATACCCGAACTTCGACTTTCGAAGTTCGTGGTAGCGCCGCTGTTTATACAACGGACTTTCTGGATAGGCATAGGCAATTTTTTATCCCGCGTGT
Organism: Epinotia ramella; assembly: GCA_947578815.1. Taxonomy (NCBI): domain Eukaryota; kingdom Metazoa; phylum Arthropoda; class Insecta; order Lepidoptera; family Tortricidae; genus Epinotia; species Epinotia ramella. The sequence continues at coordinate 21,156,973 of OX388216.1, forward strand.
TTAGCAATAGCAATACGCGGGAGAAGGTAGAAAGTAGCTAGTTTTATGATAAAATTTAATGTTATGAAAGAACCCAAAGTGCCAAAGACCATTTATCGTGTCACCTCCAAAAGCTGGCCCACTGACACCGAAATTAGGTCTGATTGCTCGGCAATTGATCGAATTGGACACAATTCGCGCGTATTCACGATTCGCGGAACGGATTCCTTGACGACACGTGCTGTCAGCACTCGATTACATAGTTTTATAACCCGGTCGATTGAAGGCCTATGGACAATGTCTTTCTTTTGTGGCCTAAGATCGGTGTTCTTGTAGTTACATTAGGTACGCGACATTGAGTCTTGGGGGGTGCCATTTGTGTGGCATAATATGATTATCCCCGTGTGGTGCCGGGTCAGAATTTAACCACCCCCGGTCTTCCCGTGGGTGTCGTAAATGTCGACTAAGGGAGCAGGGTTGAAGTGTGTTCTGGGCAATGGGCTAGCAACCTATCATTGCGATATCACATTTTGTCGATCTTTTATACCCACATTTATGCTAAAAGTGGCACTGGAACATAAGTTTCATGTGCTCTGCCTACCCCTTTTGGGAATAAAGGCGTGAATCTATGTAGGTATGTGTGTATGTAATATTGATTGTCCTAAAATCTTTTGGCCGAACACCGTGAATAGCATACCTCATATATCGCCATATTATTTTTTTTGTATAACTTGTTGATCCATCTAGTACCTACACACTTATTGCTCCTGATATTAAATAGTCGAAAATCGAAATGGCTAAAACTTATTACGGGTAATTACTGTCCGGCATAAATACATTGTACCGGGATCTAAATCAGAGCACCCCTCTTCCACGGGATCTTGTTTGTCCACTGCTGGACATATGCCTCCCCCAAAGAATGCCAATGTGACCGTTCCTGCTCTACCCGCTAAAGGTCGCGGGAGTCAGCTGGATGCGGATTTTTATAACACAAGTGTGAGCGTATTAATTGATCCGCTCGGCTCTAAACGACATGCACAGACCGTGATTGATGCGTCAATAAACACTGCGCTAGCGCATAAAAAAGAGGTTCTCTGCGACATCTAGCGGGGTTATTTGGAAATTGAGTCGTTGGTTATAGAGTGAAATTATTGTGCTGTATAAAGGTGCTCTTACACGAGCGATAAAAACTGCCGAATTGCCGGAAATTCAGAGCAATTTCGACGTCACGGCCACTTCAAGCAATTCGAATATTGCTCAAAATGGAGCGATTATTGCCCATAATTGCCGCAACTCGGGAAACTATAGGCAATACGTTCATACACGAGAAATTCAGTGGAGCAAATTGTAGTCGGCGATATGGAGCAACATGGAATAAATGTAGCAATTCGAGAAATCATTTCCGAAATATTGCCGCAATTTCTATAAATTTCCCCATATCGCTCAATTAATTGCTCCATTAATTTCGGCAACGTGTCGCCGGGCAATAACTGCCCGAAAAATCGCCCATGTAAGAGCGCCTTAAGGCAGTGACGGTGCGCTAGTGCAACTTTAGATTTTATTTGCTTTAGGGCGGGCTACGCACGGCGCTTTTTTGTAGCGATAAAAACGTCGGGCGACACTAGCTATACATTACCTGTCAAAATCGGCGAGATAGACTATCGGTCTCTTTCTAATTATAGAAAGGCCGTCCTGTGATAGCTGTATCGATACTGTATCGCGTTCTACGTCGTTTCACTCTAGATTGACAGAGTGGTCGTGGTCATAATTTCAGGTGTTAGCAAGCTTCACAACACCCCGCCATTGCTCTCTGACAGTGGCCTTCCTTATGATGATTATATGAGTGATGCACTACTGCAGCTTTAATCTGGTCTAACCATCTCATTGGTGACCTGCCTCGCGGGCTGGTGCCCTCGACCTTTCCCTGGATCACGAGTCGCTCGATAGCTACGTCTCCTCGACGACATACGTGCCCGAAAAACGTTTAGGATGCGAGACTGCGCTATGCATGATAGACGCTGCTGATCGCGTTGTGGCATTTAACAGGTTAACTGGAAGATATCCCTTACAGGGATAAGTCCGCCTTTGTACCTACTTAACCTATTTTGTCTGTATGTTTACCATTGTCTTGTGTAAAATAAAGTATTCATCTACCAAATCTGCTTCACATATCTGCACTCCAGGGCCCCAAGGTATACCAAACCGCGTTTAGAATATGATTAGAGGTGACAGCTTTGCCATATGAATACGTCAAAATCACTCAAAATGTATATGAGCTGATAGCTATTTCAGGTGCAAACTCATCGCGGTTAAGTAATACAGGCTCAGCCTAGTTTGGGGTCCGCCGGATATCGTTGTTTGTTTATACTTGCGTGTTAAAACGATATTTTTTTATATACATACATACATTTTACGGTTAATTTGGATAGTTGGTTATTGAATGATATGTGTTGTTTCAGGTAGTGACGGACGAGAGCGACGGCTGCGGCGCCAAGTTCTCAGCGCTGATCGTGTCTGACAAGTTCCAGGGGAAGCCGTTGCTTGCGCGCCACAGGTACTTACCATAGACACGGTCAATCCTCTACCCAAAAATAAAGATAAAATCATTTATTTGACCAACAAAAGTTACAGGATGTTACAGAATTATGGTCAGTTTCACTATGTGGCGCCTTACGGCTTACAAATTTGTTGAGCACGCTATGCACGTCAAAATCGCTATCTTTATATATTCATTTATGGTATAATAACTTCTATGAGCTAGAACATTTTTTTAAATATATGTGGTTGATCTATTGAAATTAAACACTGGTAATTTGTTAAATATCCTCGGAGCCATTCCAACTAAATTTTATTGGAATACCTAACATTGTTTTGGGTATCATTGGGTTTTTTATTTTATGTTCTAAACGAGTGCTCTTAAAGTTTAGCTTTAAGTAGTAAGTTTAGATTGAAGCTTTGTAAGTCTGTGAGTCTGTATGTAGTGGGTAATCTCCGGAACCACTTATGTATTCGATTTCAATTTTTACCTTCCGGATGCACACAGGCTATATATAGTATATATTGTCCCGCGGCTCTGCCTAGGGACTCTGTGATATGTGCCATACGTGGGCAGGGCCAAGCGGGCAGTTACACCTCTTTATATAATTAGTGGATAGTAGAGTAGGTACCTAATGTTGCTAGCAATCAAATCAAACCTGAAGAAAATATATAAAATAAATAAATATTAGGAGACAATCTTCCACAAATTGAATTAGCCCCATGTAAGTTCAATACTTTAAAAAACCGGCCAAGTGCGAGTCAGACTCGCGCACGAAGGGTTCCGTACCCATTATCTAGGTATGTATAAAAACCGCAAAAAAAAACGCGTTTGTTGTATGGGAGCCCCTCTTAAAAAATATTTTATTTTGTTTTTAGTATTTTTTGTTATAACGGCAACCGAAATACGTCACCTGTGAAAATTTCAACTGTCTAGCTATCGCGGTTCTTGAGATACAGCCTGGCGACAGACAAAACGGCGAAAAACAAAACACGTTTGTTGTATGGGAGCCCCCCTTAAATATTTATTTTATTTTGTTTTTAGTATTTGTTGTTATAACGGCAACCGAAATACATCATCTGTGAAAATTTCAAATCTAGCTATCGCGGTTCTTGAGATACAGCCTGGTGACAGACAGACGGACGGACAGCGAAGTCTTAGTAATAGGGTCCCGTTTTTACCCGGAACCCTAAAAAAGGGCTTTGGTACGTACTAGAAGACGATATAATATATTCAATACATATTAAATACTTACATAGAAAACGTCCATGACAAATAAATTATCTTACTGGGATTCGAACCCAGAGGGAGAGAACCTCTAGCTTCGTAGGCAGGGACACTACCAACTAGGCTAAACCGGTCCTCAAAACAACATAGGTATATCCTTTTCAATCATCTCCGTCTATACGTGCTAATTAGGATATCCTAATATTGCTAATACAATGCATTAGGTATGCTTACGTGTTCCATGGCACACACACCACCTTCAAACAAAAACGCACTCACCCGTTCATGTGACCATTTCTCAACCGTATGACAATGAGATAAGATCTATTATTTAATAATTAATTGATCACAGATGCGGTTCAATTTACAGTAGGCCTTGTTGAGAACTAAATGCCCCTTATATGATTATTATAAGTTTGGTTGGTACTATTAAGAGCCTTATCACACTTGCGATTTGCGAGCGTGTTTTCTATACAATTATCAGTCGCGGCGAACACGCTGCGTGATCGCCTTCATACAAAATACGCTTGGAAATCGCAAGTGTGATAAGGCTCTAAGGGTTGTGTGCACTGGTTCCACCAAACTATCGATACTAATATTATAATTATTATAAAATATAAATGCAAAAGCAACTCCCTCAGTCTGTTACCATTTCACGCTTAAACCGCTGAACCGATTGGGATGAAATTTGGTATGGAGATATGTACCGAAACCTTGATCCGCTGACATAAGAGCGGTGGGACGTATTTATGAGTAAGTAGTATGCACTCATATTTGAACACTTGACTGTACAGTCGAGTTCATAAATATATGTACACTTTTTTACCTAATCGAACGCGTTTGCATACTAATTGTTAGCGGCCGCATTCGAGTTGGTAAAAAAGTGTACATATATTGGAGAACTCGACTGTACTTATGGTCTAGAATGTTCTAAGTATTCACAGAGAATAGGAACGGCTTTAATAAAATAAACTGATGAAATGCCAGCGGGCTAACACTAACACAATTTATTTTTGCTCTAAATAGCTTTTGTTATGTTAATTTTTTACTAACAAAAAGATTGTCTAACTGCGTCAATGCTTTGAAAGAAATCGATATGATCAAGAAAATGTTTCATTCTAAACGGTTTTCCTTGATTCTATCGCTGAGGTAAAAGGTCATTTAAAAACGACGTAAAAAGAATCTCTTGTACTTTTTCGGGTTCACTTATTTTGAACACTTACTTATACGCCATAGATTTGCATCTGCGTCGATACTGTATTCTCGTTTGTATCGCGCAAAAAGTCGCCGCCGCTGCTGACGAAATGGAATTAAATGCAATTATTTTATTCGAAACAAACAGACACAAAATACTACTTAAACCAAAACCAAAGACATATCCATTACTAATATTATAAATGCGAAAGGGTGTCTGTCTGACTGTTGCCTCTTTATGCTTAAACCGTTGAACCGATTTAGATGAAATTTGGTATACACTTTGAGTTCCGGGGAAGGATAGGATTGTTTTTATCCCGGAAATCAAAGGGTGAAAGTTTGTATGGAGCTACGATATATACCTACCAGTTCCACGCGGACGGAGTCGCGGGAAGAAGCTAGTTAATAATATAAATAATTGTGACGTACGAGTAGGCTGTACATAGACCCATGTACATGTCGATTTGTAATTGAAAAGAAATGTAATTTCTAACAACGTCATGTCATTGTCATTAACTTGATTACCTTTAATCGTTTACTTTTCAGAACCATATGTTCAAGTAATAATTATATATGCAGACGTCAATGACATTTTGGATGCAGCCTGCGTGTGCGCATCAGGTGCGCTTTCCGTAGAATCACGTCCATTTTAAGTAAATTGAGCATCTCATCTTACAACTCTTGCCGAAAAACAAAATCTGCTCCGGCCGAACACAAGTTTGTCACCATTGTCTACACTTTGCCTTGATTAGATGGAATAGGAGAAATGATATGATTTATATAGTATAGGGGGGTTGTTCCCACCTGTTACCACCAATTTGTTACCAGTGATATAATAACAGCTGGGATTTTTTCCCCATCTTTTACCAGTGAGATCTTATGGGAATAGTAATTGATGGTAACTACTGGGTATTTTTCCCAGTAGTTACTACCGAGTACCTACTTTAGTGGGAAAATATGGAAAAAAAATCCCAGCTGTTACCGGTGGTAATAAATTGATAGTAAATAACTGATAACTAGTAAAATGCATGAAAAATATAAAAAAAAACCTTGTTTTATAAGGTTTATTCGGAGTGAAGTGAAGACTAATCCAACAAATCAATGTGTTCTTAAGTTATAAATAAATCGTGTAACTAAAACATCTTTGTTATATAGATTACTAGAATATACATATCATATCAATTAATCTTACTTTAATAAAAATGTGAGTCCAAGCTGCGTTTGCAGTAGTAATGTATCTAAAATTACATATGTCTACGCCATTCCATATAACATTACATTTTTAACGAACAAATGCATCTACGTTTCTTCGTTTATCTAGGATATCACAGGGAAATATTGTACTATTTTACTTACTCATACTCATTTATTTATAATGCACAAATACATTAAACGTCAAAAAGTTAATGTTAGATTCAATTTAATTCATTCGAATTTATTTATAATGTCAGAGATAAATTATTTCAAAACTGTATACACATGTCAAATGAAATAAAGTTGGTAATAAGGTCATATTTAGAATTCCATAATAAGGAAGAATATATTAAAATGTTAGTAGTCACGCAGTTCCGACAAGTCGTAAAAGGCGTTATTAACCAGCCAATTTTTCAGTTCGCTGTAGAACGAACTGGCATTGCCATGCGATCAGGAATGGCATTATATATTTTAGGACCAATAACATAGGTCGTTTTGGTACATTTGGTTAATTTGCACCGGGTTGTTACAAGCTTGCCCTTGAGGTTGTTACGTAAAACTCGTAGGTTTTCGGTCCTTAATGGAAACGAATTAATGTTATTCCTTACAAATTTAACGATATTATAAATGTATTGTGATGGTACTGTCCTTATCCCAAGCAAGAAGTTGTCGAGCTGGTGAACTAGGAGGGGCGCTTCTGTAGCACGAAAACGCGGCGCCGTCAGCTGCGACACCCCAAAACTCGACACTGTTTATCACTGAGTGAAACAGTGCGTAATAACTATTTAATACTTGTGCATCAGGAAGTATGAAAGACAGCCTTTTAAGGGCAAAGCAGCATATTTCGATCGTTAAGTGTTTTCCAAACATAACAGCAGCAGTACACATATTTTGCGATTCGAATTGGTTTTCCTTGAAATCGCATGACGATATTCACGATTGACGCACGATTTTTCTAGTCTTATATGGAATAGGGTATAGTTAACACCTCGCCGCTTAGATTGATGCCATTACTCGATTATCATATGAACTGTGACACACGTACAGAACCCATTCTCAGAGAAACAATTCACGCCGCTAATCTATATATATTCTTTGCCCGCAGACTCGTCAACTCAGTACTTCAGGCGGAGCTCAAGGAGATACACGCATTCACGCAAAAGACCCTCACTACCGAACAGTGGCAGTCTCAGCAATAATGTACTAGAATAAAGCATGAGATATTAGAAAATTTTTTTTTTTTTTTGTCAAAAATGAACGGAGACAATTTGTATACTGTGAGCGTGTCGGCGCCAGGGAAGGTGATTCTGCATGGGGAGCATTCGGTTGTCTATGGGAAGACGGCCATCGCGGTCAGCCTTGGTCTAAGGAGCTCCATCGTTATAAAGGTACTTTTTTTATATCAGTGTTTTCAACCTGTAGGTTGCCAGTCCCTGACGTTGCGTAGCGTCTTGGTGGGGGTTGTTCTTTGATCAATTATTATGTTACTACCATTTATTTTATTTGCAGTGTATTTAGGTATGTTAGTTTGTATATAGGTGGAGCCACTGTAGCCGAGCATGCTGTAGCTAGAGGTCGTGGGTTCGAACCCCGGTTCGTACCACTGGGGTTTTTTCAAAACTTATGTACGAAATATCATTTGATATTCAACAGTGGCTTTTCAGTGAAGGAAAACATCGCAAGGATACCGGTCTAATCCCAATAAGGTCTAGTTTTCCCTCTAGATTTGAATGTCCGATGGCAGTCGCTTTCGTAAATATTTATTATCCCAAGATTTGGCATAGGCATAGTGCCTATGCCAAATCTTGGGATTAGGTGCCAAAGCGGACCCCGAGCTCCATTAGGGCACAACCGGGAATAACGCTAGGAGGATGGTAGTTTGTATATAGGTTAAATATTTCAAGTCAATTTAACTTGTCGAAGTCCAATCGTTTTTAAATTATGTACACTTAAGTACTGTAAGTCGGTTGGCAATGCAATATTTTGGTACCTAAAGCTGGTCTGATGATGAGAAGAAGGTGGTCATGGCAAATTTAAAATACACAAGATAAACTCGGCGTGTTTGTGCTCATTAATAATAATATTATAATCTTCATTGTACAAAGGTAATGTGAAAATTTCAGGTGTCCATTGTTGTTTTAGAAATACAGCCATGTGACAAACGAACGGACGGACAGGTAGATAAGACGATTGCGTCCTAGCTACTGCCAAACTTTTTTTTTTTCATACTTTTTTGGAGATTCCTCCATTTTGTACGCATGGACGCGGGAACCTGCCAATGAGAATATATTAAGAGCATGCCCATACATGCTCTTAATATATTCTCATTGGCAGATCACCCAGCGGCCAATACAAAAACTTGATTTTCTAGCCGCTTGTTAAACAATAAAAAAACTAACTTTACCATTGCCTATAATTGCCATTGGCGTCAAATGTAAAATAAAATAACTAAACATAGAGACATAGCACCATTCTTCGTTAATCTATCTAAGGGAATTTATTTACATAGGTCTACATTTGACTAAGAAAATACGAGACTACGGAGGCTTAAAATGCAAGTTTCTTTACGGCCCCCGCTACCCCGCATTTCACCTTAATATTTCCGCTGCGTTGGAATGGAACCCATCGGCTACGGAACTCTATAAACCATAACAGAGTGCATGAAAAAAATAGTTTCAACAAAACAACTTTTATAAAAAAGATACACTTATTGGCTTATTAAAATAAAATAAAATATTTCATTCATTCATTCAAATCATTCATTACAATCAACAAAGAGAACACTTGACGAGACACTAGACATAAAGCAGCCTGTTGGTCGAGAAAGTGTTTGTTAACTACGTTTATTTTACACTATCGGTTAGCGATTAATAATAAAAGATAATTGCTTTGTTTACCGCTTAAGGTCCTTCGACCACCATACAAAACGTCTTTTGATATTCGTAGGCTAAACGGCGTGATATTTTAAGAAACTTGTGTACCACACTTTCATAAATGGGCTTTCCATTTGCGCGAAATTCCCCTTTCCTAGAATAAACTTGTATAAACTAGAATAATTTGAGAAATTAGTTTGTCACGTGATACTTTGGGAAAACGATTATTTTCAATTTTTTCTAGTTTATTCTAGGAAAGGGGGAATTTCGCGCAAATGGATTTGAAAGCCAATTTATGAACGTGTGTTACATAAGTTTCTTAAAATATCACGCCGTTAAGCTGCGAATGTCAAAAAACGTTTTGTATGGTCGTCGAAGGACCTTAAGCGGTAAACAAAGCAATTATCTTTTATTATTAATCGCTAACCGATAGTGTAAAATAAACGTAGTTAACAAACACTTTTTCGACCAACAGGCTGCTTTATGTCCAAGGGAAAAGGGTCGACCACATTAAAAAAATTATACTTTGCAACTTTGTTCGAAATAAAATGATTTGAATTTGAATAATTCATGGATTTAGTTACGGCCGAGTCGAAAACGGATGAATTGATTTGAGTCTGTTTTTTTAATCGGGTTTTAATGGAAAGTCCTGTAACGAGTTTTTGACGACCGGTTAGACTAGTGCACTAGTCTAACCGGTAAAGGCAAATATTTGTGTGATGAACATGAAAATTTTTGTTTCTGTCTTGGATATTTTTTATGTAAGTATTTAAGTGTTTATTAACACTTTCGCACCCGGACTAAAAATGGAACAATACTCGCTAGGCGTGTAGGTTCATTCTACTGCCCGCCTAGCGGGTTGAGCCGGCATCTGAGCAAACATTACGAGTGCCTACCAGGCGAGTTCTTGGTTGCGAACGTGTTAAATATCGTCGTCTAGTTCCCATAACACAAGCCTTATTTAGCTTACCATGGGGCTAGTTGGATTTGCGTAAGATGCTCCCCTGAATATATATTTATTATTATTATATTTATTATTTATATGTCGACGGCGGCGGCGTGGGTGTCACGGCGCGGCGCCCACGTCTAGCGTCATTCAATAAAATATTGTTTTATTCGAGTTGGCTGATATAAAACAGGAAAATACCTACCCAACTTCAAAATATTAGTGTCGAAAAAGTTTTAAGCAATCGTGTTTTGGCCTGTGAAAAAACATCAAAATATGTACTCAAGATACATGTCCGAAAATGTATTCTGTTTTTTTCCTGGATCCAAAAAAACCTTGTAACTTGAGACAATCGTGAACCCAAAACACGCCGCAACTGACAAAAATACCACATACAACAAATTTGATTAAAAAACAGTGTTCCAGATGACCAACAAGGTTTTATTTATTTATTCTGAAACCTCGATTTTAGACCATGCTTAGCAACTAGCATTTGATTTTCTGTTAGCTTTCAATTTCAGAAAAACGCGTAAATTTGATCTTGTGGGCAACAAGTACACTACGTAAAATGTGAATATGAAAATTAGTTTTACCCAGACCCCAGACTTACTTATCTTATGCTTTAAAATGGAGGTACGAATAACAGGGAGGGTTCAGAGAGGGTTCTGACTAAAATCTCACGTAAGTTTGAAAGGTTTTAAGAATCATGGAAAAAAGATGAAGTAAATCACGTCCGTGCTTTTGATTGGCGAAAAAAGTGCAAAATGTCTGAAGAAACTAGCATTTGTGTAATGGGTGAAAATCAAAAAACTTGTAATAGTTAACCCATTCAGGGCCCATGACGACACATATGCGTCAGACTGCCGTAGTCGCTTTCCGCTACATACGAGGAAAACCACGGGATCGACTACAAGCGTAGCGCGTAGCGATTCTGGGCAATGAATGTGTTAGGGCCCTAATCTACGCTTTAAGTTTTCTCAGTTTAGTAACGACAATTACCCATGTAAAATGTATGGGTAATTGTCGTTACTAAACTGAGAAAACTTAAAGCGTAGATTAGATTAAGGCCCTTAACTATGTACACTTTTTTTGATTTTCACCCTAATATGGCTTTAAGCATTGAAATCCAATAATCGTTCTAATTTATCAGTTTTTAATGAGCTACCTATCAAACCATATATAGCATTAAATAAAAACAATCTTCGTATTATTTAATGCTATATAGCATTAAGTAAAAACATTCTTGGTATTATTTACTATGAGGCAAAACATTTGTGACAGAACTTATGGAACTAGGTATTCATTAACTTAATAATTACCTTTTATTGTTTACCCTTCAATGACCATATGTTCAAACAATTATTATAGATACAGACGTCATCAACACCGTCAATTATTATTTAAGTAAATGAAAACAGTAGTTTTCGTTTACTTAGTTGCAAAAATAACGACGATTAATGTACGGCGTTGTGAAAAACAAGACCCGGCCAAGTGTGTGTCGAGTCACGCACACTGGAGGGTTCCGTATTTTTTTTTACAAGCTTTATATTAACTTGACCTGTTCGTATGTAATATAAATAAATATGTAAGCTGTCCGTCAAAATTTGCAATCCGATCCGATTGAGCTGAAATTTTGGGTAAGTATTAGTATAGTTTGGATGACAATTCAATATTATGGTACCATCGAGCTGATCTGATGTTGGAGACAGAAGGTGGCCATGGGAATTCGGTATTTAACCGACGTAACCCCGTTGAGTTTGGCTGGTTTGAACGGTCTCAATGAGTAGTTGATGACGGTATACAGAAAAGTACAGTCGGCATTAAAAGCTTGTACCTAAAAATATTTTTTTGACAGAAACTTATTTTTATTTGTCTGTGTCTTTTGAGCATCTTTCAATCTAGAGATTGAGGGTTCGAACCCGGCTCGAACCCCGTGGATTTGAAATGAAACTTATGTACGACATATTATTTATTATGTAACAGTAGAGTTTCGGTGAAGGGAATCGTTAGGACACCGAACTACGAGTACTCCCAGATAAAGTCTGGTGGAAAACCCGTATTAACTTGATTGTGTCGTAAAATAATGTATTGTTTGAGTAGGCTAAGTAAAAAAAAAAGGAAAATTAAGACCCAACTTTGGATTTTTTTTCTATAGAGGAATCTGTAGGCAATCATGTATCGATTAAATCAGATAAACAATGATATAGTCAAGAATCATATATCTGAAAATCAGACCTTATTGTTTCTTAATCTAGTCAGAACGGCGTTTCAAAGCACGCGATAATTTCCAATGCACCCCCTTAAGCTACAAAGAATATGTCTAAATAGCTTATAGCTTCATTTTTGTGTTTGTTGGCATGAATACCGTAGCTAATAAGGATTTAAGGAGTTGTCATCAGATATTAATGCAGTGCAGTAGGCATAGGCACATTGTATGTTGCAAATTCGTTCGTATCGCTTACATTGGGGGCCTTCGCATGCTTGAGATTATTCGAGTTGGCCGAATTGCATCAAGGTACTTCATTCAAAAAGCAACTCTATCGTAAAGGGAGAAGATTCAAATTCCAAAACCGTTTTATAAAAAGACGGCCATATTAAATAATCCCAAGTAGTCTATAGTGAAAAAATATAGCGAAAGTCCAGGTGTTAAAATATAGCGAAAGTCCAGGTGTTAGCTTGCTTCTATGGAAAATTGCAATCGATAATAACCATTTAAAACGGATCGGGGAATGTTCTCTACGGCCCTTTATAACTATTTCACTGAGTCTCGCCTTTTGTAGCGCTACCCTAACCTACTCCGTGACGAGTTATATGAGATACGAAACTCGAGTATCCCGTGTGGTGTCGGGTTAAGAATAGCACCTCCCCCTTACTTCCCGTGGGTGTCCTGAGAGTCGTACTCAAGCAACAGGGTTGGAGTGTGTTGTGGGCGATGGGCAACCTATCACTGCGATATCACATTTTGAAAGAAAAAGAAAGAAAGAAAGAAAAACATTTATTTATGACAAACAGATCATCATCCGTTATTCCCGGTAATGCCCCTAAAGGAGCCCGGGGTCCGCTTAGACACCTAATTCCAAGATTTGGCATAGGCACTAGTTCAACGAAAGCGACTGCCATCTGACCTTCCAACCCAGAGGGAAAACTAGACCTTATCGGGATTAGACCGGTTTCCTCACGATGTTTTCCTTCACCGAAAAGCTAACGGTAAATATTCCGTGTACACAAGTTCCGAAAATCTCATTGGTACGAGCCGGGATTCGAACCCACGAGCGCCGCTTGACAGCCGCGTGTCTGAACCACTAGGCTACCGTAGCTCTATTTATGACAAACACAGATAACTGAGAGAAATAGTAAATAAAAATAGGACGAACACTGTTTGTCACAAAATGGGCACAGCTCAGCATGAACGCTGTTCTCCCGTTGTGGCCCAGCTGCATGCCACAGCTCGCCGACGACGCGGCTATTCTAGCCGATTATTAACAGCGATCATTATCAGTGATTTTGCGATCTTTTATACCCACATTTATGCTAAAAGTGGCACTGGATTAGTTCCATGTGCTCGGCCTACCCCTGTTGGGAATGGCGTGAATCTATGTATGAAAGTCGAGGCTTTGCCGCGACATCGCAATGAAAGGGTAAAGCATGCAAACGAACGGACCATACTAAAGCCCTTATTACACTTTCCTAAATTTAGTCATCCTAATTAGAATGCTTAGGATAGGAAGGAGGCTCCTGATTAACTGTTCTAAATTTAGTCACTGATTCAGTCAGCAAAACAAAACGAGACACACGTCCGCCCGCCGTCAGGTGTGCGAGGCGACTGACTGCACACTAAACACCTATCCTAACTAGGTTGCTAAATCATTCAGCTTGTCAGAAACCATCCTTGCTCCTAATTAGGACATCCTAACTTGCTAAACGCCATTACACTTTACTTTTAGTCAATCAGCACGGCAATCAAGAAAGTAACTTATCTCAAATGAGCCAAACATATGGCACCAGATCCGTAGCTGCAGGTAAGTATGCCGTTCTCAGAGTAAGCAATTACTACGGGGATAGGCTCATCGAAAAACGCTTACCATATTTGCTTAATGCTTTACCTGCGGCTATTAGACAAGAGAAAAACAAAAATAAATTTAAAAGAGCCTTGTAGAAACACTATCTCGACAGTATTTAAATACTTAAATACCTAATATCTTATATCTAGTTACCTATCCACTTTATACAAGATCATTTAAAGCTGTTCTTACTTCTTAAGACTTTACTAATTATATAGACTCATTATCATTAAGACCACCTCAAATTATATAGACTCATGGATCCCACAGTCAAACTGTGCAAACTGTGTGTGTGTTTTGTGGGACTTTGTATTTAATTTTAAGTCATTGTAAAGTGCTTTACTTAAATAATAAATAAATAATAATAAAATTTAGGATTCTAAATCATTTAGAATCCTAAATTTAGGCAAGTGTAATAACCCTTTAAACAAACGCCAACACTAATGCAACCCATCTTTACAGGAAGTGAAAACCGTCGCAGAGCCAGCTGTCAACATCCACCTCCCATGCGTCGGTCTTCAGGAGACCATCCCTCTGAACCCCACAGTGCGGGCGCTCTTCAACCCTCCGCTATGCCACGGGGTAACCGGCAAGTTCTCCTGGAAGATACCGGGGAAATTGGACCATGATAGTCACCTCAGGAAGGTGAACGAGTTTCTGCACACGATCAAGCCGAATTTTGACGAGCTGCCGAACAACCAGAAGAATTCCCTGAGGAGCTTCCTTTATATGTATTCTGGGATTTTCGGCAGCACGAGTTTGCAGGTCAGTTTTGTATTGTGTGATACGGTTTTACTAACGCTGTGGCTGTGATAAGGTCCATGTTTTTGCCATGTGTGCAAGCTTTTGTTATTAAGAGGGGGCGTATCGCCAGGGAAAAATCAGAAATCACCCGCGCGCCCCGTACCTGCCGCGCTGATGCGTCTATTGCTGCCCCGCTCCTTCTCGCATAGTATATGCCCCGACAGTCAGATGAAACATGATGAATACCTATAGATAGTTATAATAAGTGGAAATAAAGACAAAATCTGTAAGTACCTATATTTGAAGATATAATTTTCGCTAGTAGCTAAGTCAGTTTCGAGAGCTATAACTGAAATATGACCTTCCGTTTTTTTACTAAATCACGTAAGGGTTGTAATTTAGCATAATAATGTCTCGTAAAAGGCTAAAGCAAAAAAACAGCTATAATCGAATTTAAACTTTTGTGAGACATATCTAAAATACTACTAATAAATCCACGGTTATAAAATTAACGTAAATGTCACGGCAGGCGACATGTTTCGAACTCTTCGGGAGTTCTTCTTCAAAACAAACATCGAAAACACTAATCCTGAAGAAGAACTCCCGAAGAGTTCGAAACATGTCGCCTGTCGCGTCATTTAATACGTGAATTTATTAGTAGCATTAAAAAAAAACTGTAATTTATTATGAAAACTTCGATCATGTTTATGAAAGCCAGATTTTCAGGCCACTGTGTGGCGGCCAAATTTTTCAATTCTGCCGGGTTTCGGGCGGGCCTGCCGTCTTCTGTGACGTCACATTCTTCCAGCGTCATCGTTTCATATGAAGTTGCGTTTTGCGAAAAAGGGACAGAACACATCCCTTCTTAAAACTTTGGACACTTATAACTTCGTGATTATTTAACCTTTTGCGTTGATTTTTTCTCCATTTGACAAATTTTTTTATCCTTCTTCGAGAAAATATCACATTACTCGTATTTTATTTAGTGTCTACGCCCCTATTGTTGGAATCTAAAAGCGTCACCCGTGATGACTTTAAAGAAAAAAAATGACAATAATTACACGGTTCACCCACGTATTAAACGTCACTACGGGCGACATGTTTTGAACTCTTCGGGAGTTCTTATTCAGGATTGAGTGTTTTCGCGGCGGTGTCGCTTGAATCACGACAAGATTCAAGCGACACCGCCGCGAAAACACTCACTTTATAGAGTACAAATTACTTTAATTACCCAAGGAATACCACTACCTACATTTTGTTGCTTAAAAAACCACCGGAGCTATAACTGAAATATGGCCTTCCGTTTTTTTACTAAATCACGTAAGGGTTGTGAGCTAGCATAATAATGGCTAGTAAAAGCCTAAAGCAAAAAAAAGCTATAATCGAATTTAAACTTTTGTGAGACATGTCTAAAACACTACTAATAAATCCACGGTTAAATTCACGCATTAAATGTCACAACAGGCGACATGTTTCGAACTTTTCGGGAGTTCTTCTTCAAAACAAACATCGAAAACACTCATCCTGAAGAAGAACTCCCGAAGTGTTCAAAACATGTCGCCTGTCGTGTCGTTTAATACGTGAATTTAACCGTGAATTTATTATTAGCATTAAAAAATAACTATAATATATTATGAAAACTTCGTTCATGTCTATGAAAGTCAGATTTTCAGGCCACTACTGTGTGGCGGCCAAATTTTTCAATTCTGATCTCGGATTCGTACTTGGAGACAATGGAGACGCTTTGGCCCTTTAGTTATCAATTTTGAACATTAAAGAAAAAGTGCATAATTATGTTCACTTTTTTAATATCAAAATGTCCAAGTTCGCAGGCAATAATTGTTGGAATCTGCACTCTCGATAACCCTAAAAGCGACACCCGTGATGACTTTAAAGAAAAACAATGTCAATAATGTCACTACGGGCGACATGTTCCGAACTCTTCGGAAGTTCTTCTTCAGGATGAGTGTTTTCGCGGCGGTGTCGCTTGAATCACGACAAGATTCAAGCGACACCGCCGCAAAAACACTCATCCTTAAGAAGAATTCCCGAAGAGTTCGAAACATGTCGCCCGTAGTGACATTTAATACGTGAGTTGAACCGTGTAATTATTAGTACTGTTTCAACACGTCTCACGAAAGTTTAAATTCGAAAAGCAATGTCCGCCATCTTGGAATTCAAAATGGACATCATTTCTAGAATCTTCACCCTCGAGAAGCCTGCCAATGTATGTTGTTCTTTAAAAAAACGCGCATATTAATTTACAACGAATGTTTCAAAAATTTTAAATAATGCGACCACTTTTTGAAATATTTCTGACTATGAATTCGTATTTAGACCTCTCAGACATCGATTTTGAACATAACCGGATTTATTCTCAACTAGCGATCCGCTCCGGCTTCGCACGGATACTATATTATACATATAGACCTTCTTCTTGAATCACTCTATCTATTAAAAAAAACCGCATCAAAATCCGTTGCGTAGTTTAAAGATCTAAGCATACATAGGGACAGACAGCGGGAAGCGACTTTGTTTTATACTATGTAGTGATAGTGATCGTGATAATCTTTCATAAAGTAAATACACGATCGACAGAAAAATGTTCGTCTAGTTTTGCATGTACTGCACAAATTATTCTAAGAAGCCGGTCACCCGCCGATTGCTGCGTAATCTTATAGTTGTATTTTGAACTTTAAGATCTATATGTTAAGGTCGACTTTTAAATATATTATTTCAAAATGTAGCAAAATATCTACTGGAATGTAATGATACGTTCATTCACTGGACGAATATACTGGGTCACAATATTATTGAAATAATTATGTTCATCGTGCTGTCGTGAGAGCACAGAACGTAGTCCTCTCGTCTCAGCGGAGCGATTACGACTGACTCCGCCCGCGAACGGCAACAAAAGATATACAGAACCGCACGAAACACGCGACGGGAGAAAGGGTATCGCGCTAAATAAAAAAGGCCTATACGCCAAATACGTTTCACCTCAATAAGTCTGAAAAGGGACTACATAAAAATACCCCGCTAGTACTTTCATTAGGTAATGTGAAAAGCTATTATACACTCAACTTTTACTTAATGTATATGCACGGGAACCTCACACTATTGAAATTGAGTAAAAATAAGACATGTTTTGGCGGTTCTTTTCTATCGAGGCAATTTTGGTTTTGTATGGTTTTGTTCAGACGATTCAATTGCAAATATGATGTAGTTTTGGTATGTTCTTTTTCCTGGCATTCGCTTTAGTTTGTCATAGCTAAATATTCAATCTAAGAACCCCGATTTCGCGGAGCGCCCCCTCTTAATAGCCTCTGGGCGGCGGAGCACTGCTGTGGTAAAAATACGGAAAAACTATTTCTCAGATATGAGACTTAGCTTAGCTATTTTTGCTCCCCATAAACCCCTATTTTTTTTTTATAAGTTGTTATGTCTATTTGTTTCGTGTTTTACGGTGTGCAATAAAGAGTATTTGTATTGTATGGTATAATATTGCAATTTTCATCGAAAACGTTAGAGCCGTTTACGAGAACGTTATTACAAATATATATATTTATAATAGTAAAGGATAAGATAGGATTTGACATATACACGGTGAATTTGAGTAACCCGACAGATTTTAACCATCGCTTCCAGAGCCTAATAGGAGTAAAAAAAGTAGTATAACTAATGGTCTAAAACGGCCTAGTTTTCGAGATATTAATTATTAAAAAAAAAATACACATAAAAAATTGTCAAGTATAACACACCCTAAGGACGTGACGTAGCCAGATGGATCTGACACATTCATACGCAAGACTACTACCTGCTGATTTCCGGCCAGTCTGTTAACAAATTAGTGAGCTTAGATATTTAATTTTTTTAATTTTGTATATTTTTATTTATTTTTTAAATTTTCTCTTTCACTCCTTTAACTAAAGATTTGTTTACAAGAGAGTAGCATCGGTCATAGTATTTTTTTTTTTTTGCCGTATTTGCCCTATGTTCATATAACATTATTTACTCGTAATATCATCAGGAATTTATGGTTAAAATCTGTCGGGTTACTCAAATTCACCGTGTATATATTTCTTACTAATGGAGGTTTTTTACAAGCTTTATATAGGCTTGCACTGTTAAAATTACAATTGTCCATCAAAATTTACAAGACAAAAATCAACTTCCTAAAGTCCAATCAAGTTGAAAATGTGTACACTTATGTAAATACCAGTATAAAAAACACCATGTATAACGCGATAAAATAATAATAATAGAAGAAATTTATGGGTAAAACACAATATATTGCATGTCAGGATATAAAGTAGCATACAGGCGTTTTATTACATGTCAAGGTAATTTTCATTATAATAATCATAGATACAAAATATATTCGTACTGGTACTTGCAATTCACACAATGCAGCGGACTAAGCAGAAGGAAGTAAAGTTATATGAAATAAAACTCTTTAAACTTCATTCTACGTTATATTTAAGAAGAATAATCAAAACCAACGAGACATGGGTAAGGCAATTCTCCAGCTTAACTCACTCAATTAAAATTTTCTATGAAAGTTTTCCGTTGTGACACGAAAATATACAATTCTGTGGTAATTTTTTGTGACACAACGGAACTTTTTTCACTTCTTCAGTTTGTATGGCTAGTGAAAGTTTAAATTACATTTAAGTAACTGCGCATGCTTGCTTTGTAAGGCATTTTTATACTACCCTAACGTCGTGCACAATAAAAAAATAGTTAATTTTTTTTTTTTTACTACCTAAAATCGTGCACAATACATATATCATGGCTAGTATTTAAAGGTGTAGGAATATGGACTTCGGCAAAATACGTAGTAACGTTTCAACAATAGATTATATCGTTATTAAACGTTTATCCTTACCTATGAAATTGGCGTTTTGTATAGAGAATTTTATGAAAACTGTGATTTTCATACATTGAATTTCGCGGACTATTCAGCAATGTCAAATTCAAACCAAACAGCATTTTGGTAGGAATATAGAAAACTTAAGCTACGTTATACATATCTTAATTACTTAAAAATAGTTCACATCATAAAACTATACGTAATTGAAACACTTGAACCGGCAGCACATAAAAAGGGTGGTTTTCAAGCTTTAATTTGAAACACTAAATAAAAAATAAAAACCTATAATTTGTATTTAAAACCTTTGTTACAACAATACACCTAACGGACTCTGGCGCTGATTTGGCGACATTAAATTTGATTTAAAAATAACTGTCAGTGAACGAATTTCGTATTTTCTGGATTTTTTATTCCTTGTTATCAAATTTAGCTCAAAAAAGTAGCAAAAAGTCAAAAATAAAAAATAAACTTAGTATGGAGAAATGCAAACCATGAAAGTTAAAAAAATCAGTAGCGACCCCCAAATCTTATCCAAAAATAATAATAAAAACATATGTTATTTTTTCATGTATTAGAATAAGAGGGTGCCTCATTGAAATTTCAAGCTTTTGGTTTTTAAGGACCACCCTACTGTCAGTCCTGAAATGGCCGGAAGTACTTGGCAGGCGACGTCAAAGTTCGAAACTTGGTTGTTTGCATTAACTACAAAATTCTATAATCCAACAAAAAAAGGCACATCAAAAAAACACAATAATAACCTAAAACACATGTATAATGTCTGGGTCAAATAAATATGTTTCTTTCTTTCTTTAAAAAAATACTGATTTGCTTAGGGGCTTGTCCATTTATTATACGTCATTTCAAAATGAAGGGGGGTCTGACCATTTGATGACGGTAGTCATTTTATTAGGCGAGAAGGTATAAATCGACAAAAAAACTATACGTATATGGTCAAGCCCATAGCTAAAATACTAATTGGTATTTAACCGTTCTTGTATAATAAAACGTTCACAGCTATTTCTATAAAGACTAATTGTTAATATAAATTCGGTTTTGATTTGCTATTGTTAAAATGGGCAAGTCAGTACTTTTTTGGTAAGCTATTATTATTTTCCCATTATCATTATTTACTCCTATTATTTATTCTACTAAAAAATCGTAATTTTCCTAGGTGAAATCCATGGACATATCAATGGGCTCGGAGCTAACCATCGGCGCCGGCACGGGCAGCTCCGCCTCGTTCGCCGTGTGCCTCGCGGGCGCTCTACTGCGCTTGCTGGCGCTGCGCGCGCGCGGGGGCGAGTTCGAGCCCCCGGGACAGTTCGAGCCGCGCGAGAGCGAGGCCATCTCTGCGTGGGCGTACAACTGCGAGCGGATCATGCACGGCGCGCCTTCAGGTACGTGAACTTCTGATTTATGCATGCCTGGTACTTTTACTGGCCGAATGCAGTACTGCGAGAGATCATGCACGCTCCCTCGGTTACGTGAGACACTCCTGCTGGTTCATGCACGCCTGGTAGCTCCGTGTGCTCGGGTATGTTACACTCCTGCTGTTACATGCATGCCTGGTACTTTTGTCTGGTAGTACTGCGAAAGGATCACGCACGACGCGCTCTCAGTACCTACGTTATATTCCTGTTGAATCGTGCATGCCTGGTACTTTTACAGACTGATTGTAGAACTGCGGGATCATCGCGGCGCACCTTCGGGTACGTTAAACTTCTACTGATTGATGGATGCCTGGTCCTTTTAATGTAGTTACTGCGGGTCTGGTAGGTTATCGATTCTGCGTAGGGTTAGCCTAAAATCTTGAAACTGAAAGAAGAAGTCAGTGTATAACTTTGCCTAAAATCTAGCACCAATCATGGCAGATAAACACTTGTTTATGCAAGTGCAATCCGTATCCGTACACACTCATTGTTACTCAATAATCAATATGCACAATAAAGATGTTACCAATAACATTTTAATACATACTATTGACAATATTTTCCTCCTTCACAAACCGAACAAAACGAATGTCAAATGATATGTCAATCATGTCACATTGAAAACTGGCCATCGAAGTAATTGGCAAGAGTGCCCTTGACACACATCGGGGAGCCGAACCTTGAACCCCTCACTGATGCGACCTTGCGCTCGCGGTGCGAGTTGATCTTGATCAATGGAGATGATTGGTTACATTACACTTCCGAAGGGGTTTCTGTCTATGCGTATGATCATTTTGTTTTATAAGATACGCGGCTTAAAAATATTGTAAACTAATTCTGCCCGCGACTCCGTCCGCTTAGAACTCTTTTATATCGTAGCTCCATACAAACTTTCACCCCCTTAGTGCATGATTTCCGGGATAAAAAGTATCCTATGTCATTCCCCGGGACTCAAACTATCTGTACACCAAATTTCATTTAAATCGGTTCAGTCACACACACACTTTCGCATTTCTAATATTAGTATGGATGTTCTCTCCTAGTAAACAAACACCTCCAAAATAAATAAATCTTATAATCATTAGTTATTATTATCTTTAATAAAACAGTGCTTAAAAGACGTAATTCCGATTTTATTTCACGGAAAGTTTTCTAAAATACTTTTACAGTACATATGGTGGTGCTACTTTCCCGCACTAGTGCAGAAAAGAGCACTTTTCGTGCATATGTCGAAACTTTAAAGAGCCATTACTGTAATAGTTATTTACGATACAAGTGCCGAAAATAGGTAATTCGCAACTCGTGTCGATTTAAAACACTCCCTTCGGTCGTGTTTTAATTTATCACCACTCGTTGCGAATTTCCTATTTTCGGCACTTGTATCGTAAATAACTATTACAGTACATATGGTGCTACTTTCCCGCACTAGTGCGAAAAGAGCACTTTCCGTGCATATGTGCCATATGTACAGTAAGACGTTGTACGATACACGTGCGAATAGGTAATTCGCAACTCGTGTCGATTTAAAACACTCCCTTCGGTCGTGTTTTAATTTATCACCACTCGTTTCGGATTTCCTATTTTCGGCACTTGTATCGTAAATAACTATTACGTCACACCTGGCCATAATGGGCGCATTATGGCCAGGTGAAGATGTAAAATTGTGTACTCACCACTGGCAGTAAAAAAGAAAGCCCTCTATCGCATGTTTACAACCCTCGCCTGCGGCTGGGGTCATAAATACCTGCGATTTCGGGCTTTCTTTCTTTTACAGCCCTTGGTAACTAATGTACTATTAACGTTATATGAACGTTTGTTTCAGGCATAGACAACGAAACCTGCACGTTCGGCTCCATCGTCTCCTTCAAGAAGGGCACCAAGCCTCAGCACCTCGACCTGAAGCTCAGTCTGCGAGTGCTACTAGTCGACTCCCGCGTCAGTCGAGACACGCACTCCATGCTGGTGAAGGTGGCCGGGATGCGGCAGAGGAACTTGGCGGCGGTGGATCACATGATGGCCGCGATGGACGACGTCGCGCACACTGCCACGCAGGTCGGTAGCTCCTGATGTCTCGTGCGAGCCTAGTACCTTAGCAGTCGTGATGAACCAGACAGAAAGCCTTTTACAACGTCGGTAACTCCTGTTGCGCTATGGGAGCCTAGTACCTTAGTCGTGATGACCCTGGGAGTTGCTTTTGTTCATGACATCACGCTCGCATCTCCTGGTGTCATATGCCCCTGGTCCTTTTACTGTAGTCGTAGTCTCTCTTGCTGAAGATAGACCTTGTCGAAGGTATTGCAATTTCTTGACATTTCATAGCAGACTGATCTAGTTTGGAAAGCTGTTAGTGGCAAGGACTGCGATGGAAGACGTCGCGCACACTGCCACGCAGGTCGGTAGCTCCTGATGTCTCGTGCGAGCCTAGTACCTTAGCAGTCGTGATGAACCAGACAGAAAGCCTTCTACAACTTCGGTAACTCCTGTTGCGCTATGGGAGCCTAGTACCTTCGCAGCAGTGATGAACCTAGAAGTTGTTTTTGTACATGGCATCTCGCTCGCACCTCCTGGTGTCATCTGCCCCTGGTCCTTTTACTGTAGTCATAAAGGACTCTCTTGTCGAAGGTATTGAAATTTCTTGACAGTTCATAGCAGACTGATCTAGTTAGGAAAGCTATTAGTGGCAATGGCTGCGATGGAAAACGACGCGCACACTGCCACGCAGGTCGGTACTTGATATCTCATTCATGATGAAAAATAGCAAGAAGGAGGATATATTGGAATGTCTCGCTAGTTACTCCTACCACGTGTCATACGTTTCTTGTTACGCTGGCTCGATGACCCGAAGAGGATCTTGGCCTCTGATACAAGAGAGCGCCACTCTTTCCTATCCTGCGCCACCTCACGCCAGTTGGATGCCCCAAGGGTCGAGCCAGCGAAGTCGCGTTGCCTTGACTTCGGCAATTATCTCCGGTGTGGCCATCAGTTCTTCCATCTCCCTATTTTTCTTCCGCTGCCAATTCCCGTCTTCCTTTCTGATTGGTCCCAGAATCTTCCGCAAGACTTTCTGCCATTTCTTGCTCTCTTCCTTCAGTGTGAGTGAACATACGTTTCTTATGCCTATCTAATTTCATTGACAATAAATCATCATTGTCTTGGTTTCAGGTTTTAGAAAAACTCGCCAGTGGCAAGTGTCCAGCGGACACGGACGCAGACTACCAACATTTAGCAGTAAGTTAAACTATAATTGTTTCTGTTAACTTGGCCAATCAAGACCGCTCCAACAAGCTGGATGAAGTAGCGCCGCGCTAAAATCGATCCTTGAATGTCGAAACTGTAGGGTTTAAAAACAGTTGGCGTGAGCCGTTGGATATCCAAACGAAACACGCCGCGCCAACGCAACGAATGTCAAAGTTCAACTTTCATCCATTTATCGCCGAGACAAATGGCGCGCTAGTGAATGGCGAAACAGCTACAGCTTGTGAGTGTAGTACCCTAGTGTTAAAGGGGCATTCGGGTCTATATTTCACTCTCGCTTGCTCTTACACCTTTTTATGCGATAAAGATTTCACTCGAACCCGAATACTTTTTTGAGAGCACTCTGACTGTACCATCTCCAACACAGTTAACTGACCATCCGTGCACTTAATGCGCATTTTAATAAGGTTCAACATAAATACAGGATGGTCAGTTAACTGTGTTGGCGTTTGTACGTGCATACATTTGGCGTTCTATTATCCGAGATTGCATATATTATTTTCTTTTTTGAATGCAGCAACTACTGTTTGCTAAAAGCCAGATTGTTCCAGGAACTGTGGGAGATGAACCACTGCCTGCTCGCGGCGCTCGGCGTGTCGCACCCCGCCCTCGAGGCTATACGCACACAGGCGCGCGCGCGCAACCTCGCCTGCAAGCTCACTGGCGCAGGCGGCGGCGGGTTAGTCATCTGTTTATATGTACTACTAGCTGCCCACAAGTATATTGCAAACAACCCAGGCAAACCTGTGGGGAAAATATAGCGTAAAATATACACTTTTTTTTCCGGAGATAACCAGAAGCTAGTCCAGAAGAATCACTAGCGCTACTCTATATCCCGGCTAAAAAGTGCAATACGGTATTTGACAAAGGTCAAATGAGCTTCCTTTTATGTAACGTCAAAAACGCCCCGTTATTATAGAATTTGTAGAGGATTACTCGCTTGTGACGTCACAATCAAACACCGTCCTCATTGTTAGTTTTCATTAATAAAAAAATCTTAAAATAGCATACATAATAAAAGATTGATACTTTCAGAGTATTTTCGTAATGTTTATCTGTTGCTAATGAGAAAAAAAAATCACCGTTGTCCAATACCCTATTATGTTTGTTTGCCACGGTTTTAAATAAAGCGCAAGCCGGTTTTAATCTCCACTTTTCTCCACAGATACGCAATGATCCTGATCCCGCCCTCGACCCCGCGCGGCACGGTGGACTCGCTCACCGGTCAGCTGTTCGAGAACGGGTTCCGCGTCACCGAGACATGTCTCGGGGGCCCCGGCGTCCAGCTTGAGATGTGACACAGAGAACTGGGTTAAAACTAGTGTTTATACAGACCAATGGATTTACTTAATGCCCCATCATGGAGTACAAGGCGAGATGTGACAGACGATTAAGCTGAGGGTAGTGTTTGACGGTATACTGTAGAAGCTAAATTTATTACATTATTTCATGGTGCCTCATGTGCAGCTACGGTATATGTGACACAAAGAGCTAGGCTAAGCCTAATGCTTAGATGACATTCAGGCCAAGATAGTAACAATATTCAAGAACTTCTGGACAACAAAACTATAGTTAGCTTTTAAAATTGGCATGTATTGTCCAGCTATTATTGCTACATAATTCAGCGTATAGGTCCAAGGTCCAATAGACCTGCCGATGTCCAATTTCGTGTCTGAGTTAGACAAACACGAGGCGAAGGCTAGAATTACATTTCATTTCGTTAGGTATGTCGTTAATCACTACTCAAATCTTATTTAAATATTGTCGGAATATATAATTATAATCAATCCAATTAAAGTATGGTCGCCCAGCACATATCATTTCTTTGCCATCACTCTTTCAGGTATCAGTGGAAGATTAGTATGAAATTATTGCTGCCCGGCAACCGGACTTTATTAAATAATTCTTTAAAGGAATTATCAGCAACCGGACTTTGTCAAATAATTATTTAAAGGAATTAACAGCAACTGGACTATATCAAATAAATATTTAAAGGAATTATCAGCAACCGGACTTTGTCAAATAATTCTTTAAAGGAATTATCAGCAACCGGACTTTGTCAAATAATTCTTAAAAGGAATTATCAGCAACCAGACTTTATCAAATAAAGGATTTATTACATTAATGCTTTAAGAAGTCGTCACACAAATGTCTCCAAGTAAAATCGATGTTACATGTTTAAAAGACAATCTAGAGAAAAATGGACTAATATTAATAAAGCTGAAGTGCGTGTGTTTATATAATTATGGTGTTGGAGATGGACAATTTTGAAATAAGTAGTGAGCTACTTAAGAAACTGGGATGATACAATTGTGTGAATTAAAATACACACGTGTTATATGTTTATAAACATTAAATATATACTCTATAGTGTTTAATAAACGCGAGAATATGTCCCTTTCCAACAAGTGATGGATATATTATTAATGTTTCATAAAGTAAGCACAACTTACACTGTCGCCTATATTTGTCGCGTGACAAACATGTCCGCTGCCAAGCGTGCCTATTGAAGGTTTAGCACGACACATCTAGTTCCTCTTGCTTAATCAAGAATAAAATAGGGCATGTAGTGAGTTGTGCTAAATCTTCAAATATTAAAGACTATAAAATTTATAAAAGACAATATTATAAACTAGACAAAGTAACTTACACTCGATAACAAATTTAAATCGAAACCCCACTGCGGCGCATGTTTTTTATTAAGCTACCCCCTTATTTTTTATTGTCGCTTTATCGACACTGCTACGGGACTATCGATATTGGTATACACTTTTGTCCCTATACTGCATCGCGACAGTTCACGTTCACGAAACGCGCGACTGAATCGCTGCAAAAATTGGGAGCCAATAATGCACGGCCCAATAATGTACAGCCTGATAATCCGCGTCCACTTTTTGTGGACTCGGATTATTGGGTCGTGCATTATCAGCCCGGACAAAAGTGGCTTCCAATTATTGCCCCGGACCAAGTTTGCTCAGGGTAATAATGCACGGCCCAATAATGTACAGCTTGATAATCCATGTACAGTATGGACGCGGATTATTGGGCTGTACATTATTTTGGCCGTGCATTATTATGGCTGTACATTAACCGGCACCCAAAAATTCGCCGTGTGCCTCCCCTATTGCAATTGTATAAGGTGCAAACAAAAAAACAAACACTTCGGACAACATCGTGGCTACCATTCGTGCGGATTTTGCCCTGCAGTGGGCTTTAGCTTATGGGTGAGTATTAACTGTGCTAAGCTGAGTTTCCATGCAAGGGACCTAGCTCTCAAGCATGCGAGGTGTCAGATACAATCAAGTGCAAAAGTTTCGGGTGCACTTTGTATAGAGTTTTAGTACAAACTTTACCCGAAACTTTTGCTCTTGACTATATTATTATATGAAATACGGCTTTTAGCACTCTGGTAGATACTCACCCAGTACAGCTATCGCAGGACGGCCCGCGAGCTGTGTCGCGGCGACATAGACTATCCGTCTCTTTCTAAGCGTCCTAATAAGAAAGAGACGCAAGAGACTTGTCGCGGGCCGTCCTGCTGAGAGTGGCCTGGAATAGTTTATTGAATCCAAAATACCTCTTTAATTCAGTATTCTGAATAACCAGCATAGATATGTTCTATAACCTCATTGAAGATTGACAATGCATAATGAACTCTCTAGTAAAGAGTGAAGGTTAAGTTTTGTGTGAACGAAACTGATGATGCTTATAATATTAGAGTGAATCTGTCATCAAGTGTGATGAAAAAGTCGTAACGCATGAATTATTTTTATTCGCTTCAGATATTGTAAGCATCATATTGAAAACATTCCTAAGAATGAATCGTATACATTATGAATGATACATGAGTTTTTCAGTATCTACGCAATTTTCGTATTCACATAACACAAACATTGGGTCCACCAATCTATACTTGGGATTATTCGAGTTGGCCAAATTGCATCAAAGCACTTCCCGATTTAAATAATCTCAATCATAATATAAGTATTTGTCAACGTGGCCACACAAGACAATGAATGAATCAACGGATGCTATAGCATTATTTATTGTAAAATTTAGTTGTTATTCGTAAAATTAATTATTTATTTCAACACATTCCCGGACCATCCGTTTATGTATCCGTTGGGAATGTGTTTATCATGTATGATTTATCGGCATACCCGGAGCAACGTCAAATTTGACTTAGGCGATCAACTTTTTTTGTCTATTCCCACTAATTCTATTATCTGTTCTATTGTTGGAACTAGTTGGAACAATTCCTCCCAGTAGTTAGATTAAAATTCCAACTAGTTCAGTCAATAGAATTGAGGGCATAGACCACTTTATCCTGTTATTCTGTTATGGTTGCCTGCTGCATTGCATTTTCAGTTTTATTTTTCAAATGAATTTTTGATGTTAACAATTTCCGGCGCTGGTAAATTACAGTTTAATGAGTCACGGACACGTAACCATGGCAACGAACAACCAGAAAAGGTTGGTCTTAACACACGTGCGATTCTATTTATAATGAAACTAGCGACCCGCCCCGGCTTCGCACGGATTATCCGTTTTCCCGTAGGAATGAAGCATTTTCCCGGCTTAAAAAGTAGCCTATGTTCATCAGGGATAATGTCGGCTTCTAATGGTATTTTTTTTTTTCAAATCGGTCCAGTAGTTTTCGAGCCTATTCAATACAATCACACAAACAATCAAATCTATCCTCTTTATAATATTAGTGTAGATGACGCTTCGTGATATCACGGGTAAACATAAGATTGGTCACGAGATACTAACAACGATATCGAATTGTGCCCCTGCACGGTTATCACCGGACCGCCCGCGAGCTGTTTCGCGGCGAGATAGACTACCCTTCTCTTTCTAATTAGAACGGAGAAAAAGACGCATAGTCTATGGTAGACTATCCGCGATAGCCGTGCTGAGTGTGCTGAGACCTTTGTAAGTTGAGTTTCTTTGGTCGCACGGCTAATGAAATGAATTTGACGTTGCCCAGTATTGCCGATGGTTTTTAGTTAATTTATTGTACCCACCTAAGAGTTTCAGCTACGGGTTGGACAGAGCGTGTACTGCTAGGCAGCTTCATCTACTTATTATTTATAAGAGCGTCCGCACATTACAGCCAGTAGTGGCCGCCACTTGTCCCGCTAGACCCGCAGCTTGTGGCTTGGAACTTGTTACAGTAGGGGAAGGTAGTACGAGATGATCCCCTTAAGAGGGAATAGCTGTAAAATGCGTATTTTTCGATGTAAACCAAAAATAAAGGCGCTTACTACTAGTGTATTTATCTAATTCACTTTTCTCATACTCAAAACCAGAAATTAATTGATGATTTTCATACAATGTTTGCTAACATAACCTACAAGCACGCGGCTTTGTTCACGTAGCCGAAATAATAAAATTAAGCATATTAGAAAGCCACAAACACAACGGGGGGGGGGGGGTGTCCGGAGCTATGTATAACCAGTGAATGCGACTAAATAACATTAGTGGTTTCGGCACAATCGCAAAGGGTCATCTTACCTCCAGGGATCAACTCGTACTACTTTCCCCTAGTACCACAAACATAAGTTACATCGGCAATCTTCGTCCACGCCGACAAGTACCGAATGAAATCGAACGTATGACCATTTCAATAAAGACCTTGTCGTTGACGTAAGGTACAATGTGCAATGACAGATGAACTCGTGGTTTCCCGCTCAAGGCGTCCAGACAAAATGGCGGGCGCCGGAGCTGCCGGCGTCGCGCGCAAAGTTTTGCCCAATGGGCGTTGAAGATTTTACCCGCGCCAACGCGCTGCCTTATGATTGGTTAAGGGGCTACCCGAGGTTTTCATCGATTTTTGACAAGTTTTGAATCGTATCTACTACTTTTGCACTACAGATAGAATCATAAATCAAACGGCTATCGGTTCTTCAATCTTTTATCTCCATTTTGACAGACCGGATTTTGAAACAAATTAATACTTAATTTTGTATGATTTTTTTAAACATTGTCTAAAAAAACACTTATTTCGCATCTCTATTGACGTGAAAGATCTAACATATACGAAATCTACAAATTTGGGTTCGTCTATGACGTCTCTAAAAACTGGCAGAGGGTTTTAATTTTAAACCAATTAACACAAAAGTTATGGCCAGAAAACCAGACTTTGGCCTAAAATTGTTCAACTTTGATGCCAAATATCTCGAAAACAATGAAGTTTGAAGTAAATATGGGATACTATATTGCTTAAAGCCGTTGTTGTTAATATAATAAGCTACAAAAAACATTAGAAAACTAAGGGATTCAGATCGAAGGTCATTGGCGTATGGGAGCCTCTTAAAATGTTTTCAAAAAATGCTTTCTGCGCAGGTATATCGTTGTAACTTATATTTGTGGTACTACTGCACTTAACGCTTGCTGTGGGCCGATGCTATACAATATGTGCGAAACAATTCGTGCGCAGCTTGTGCCACTACTGGCCCTATGTGCTCTAAATATTTGTACAGTCGAGGTCATAAATATGTTTACACTTTTGCACCTTATTACAAGGCAATAAGGTGCAAAAGTGTAAACGTATTTATGACCTCGACCGTACAGTACTATCAGTTTCTACAGCCATCTTCATATTACGTTATTCTTCATATTAAAGCTATCGTTACGTTAATGATGGTAGATGGTTACTTGAAACTGGTTTTAAACTTTACAAGTATGCCTGTACTGTACCATATTATTTTTTTAGGTCGCATTAAAATTTGTATGAATCGTTTGAATTATGATTATGAACTTCTACTGGTGTCAAATATTGTATTGACCCAATTACATTTGTAAAAATTGAATGAATTAAAATTATTTTGTATGTGATATAAAATTGTGTAACTTCTCTTGATCAAATTATGTTATTATATAAAATTTATTTAAATGTATTTTACTCGGGCACAGATGAAAACAGACATCCTGTCACAGAGCTAGCGGCAAAAAAACTGAAATCGAATGGGTTTCATCCGTGTCCGAATGCCAAATTCAAAAATTTGGGCTTTTATCTCATATTTGAATTTGGAATTATTGTTATTTTGTAAGGGATGTTATTTTGCCTTTCGCTTTATTTCAGTATACCTCATTCCATAGAGTTATAATGGAAAAAATCATCTACGATTTTTCTAATCTTATGTTGAATAGCAATGATGTAACATAAAAAAGAGGTAGATACGTTGTCTATATGAAATTTCGTGTTTTTTTTTTGCCTTGGCAGCAGTCAGATTGGCCATCACATCTGACAGCTGAGACACGTTTATACGTGTCCATTGACGACGCGACATTGAGGCAAGGTCATACAATTGGCTGAGTTTTAGTGTGCCACTTTTGGAGTGCTTATAAGCTATCTACCTCTTTTTTATATTACATCGTTGTCGAATAGGGTATATTTTAGTGGAAAGGGCCTGTAATGCGGCATCGAAAAATCATAAGGTCCAGATAACTATCAAGCATTTATGCGGAAAATCATCCTGGAAAAATAGCAAATTCACTATACAACGCCATATTTTTATTGCTATATTATAGTGAAACTGCTTCGATGTCCTTTTTTTTCACATTTGTGTCACAAGTGATTGTTTTCACTATAAAAATTACATATGAATATGTGAAATAAGTTGAAATTTTTTATTTGTCACACGCATTGTCTTCCAAAAAGCTTTTGTACAGTGAGTAACTAACGGATATCCGGACGAAGAATTCAAAGTTCTCTATACACTTGCGGGATCCCACAGCGGTACTCGCTACGTTACGATTCGTACAATAGGGTAGTTTCCTCATGTTAAAATAGATAACTTAGCGTTGCTGTATGGATAGTGAACCATCAAATTATTGCAATAAAGTATAAATTACAAATTAAAATCAAAAAAAGAAAGGACAGATGATAGTTTAGAGATCTTTATTTATTGTCTAAGAGTAAATTTCAAACGCTACCAATAGACTCCTTACGCTTTTATAGAAAGTATTTCACGACCAAAACAGTAATTTACTTGATTGTCCATACAATGATTAGTATAAATTAAAACTGTGACGTCATACTTCTATGTCAATTAGTATGAATTTCGGCTGCTGCCAGCGTCAGTCTTTGAAAATATTGATGTTCTTTAATTCGTAGTTGCTACCATACAAACATTTGTTCCTCCAAAAACTGGTACGAATGGCATTCAAAAAAATCTTAGGATTTTCGTGGGTAACGTGCGGTGCAGTGGGGTCGTTAGTCGTGTGTAGATTTTATTGACTTCGTCCGTGAGATATCCAAGTGTTGTTTGAGCTATTGTACTGTCATTTTACGTTCCTGAACTTATGTGTAGTGTAAAGTTCTGTATGTTAAGTTGTTTTTGACAGTGTATAGTATTTATTGTGTGCGCTCAATGGTAGGATAACCGGTGCTATGTGGAATAACTAGAGTAATGTTAAACTATGAACTTAGTTGTATTAGTAAATTGTTTCAAGTATTTATATTGAGTTTTATTAACAAGTAAAATCCAATAATAGGGAACCCGTATAATAATCAGTCATTGGCGTTTAAGGATCAACATAATCATCATAATCATCATCATCATCATCATAATCTCATAGAGGTCGCTACATACACGCCTGGCTAAGACATTTTAACCCCTTACATCGCAAATGAAAAAAATAACGTGAGTTCAAGCCTCGTTTGCACCATACGAGGGCCACTCTAAAAAGTTTTGCGTAACTTGGAAGCACTACGTTCTTGCGGAGAAAGAGAACTTTTAAAATCGTAAAAACTCCTTGCTCTAAAATCTTTCCGCGTCTAATTAATTTTCAGTTCACTTTAAAACGGCGGAAAAAACAAATGACGATCAGTTTCCCGCTAACAACTATTCAATTCCATAAACAATCATCCATATTTTTATTATTTCATCATTCGAAATTCAAATGTTTACGAGTGGCCAGGAGTGAAAAACTTTCAGTGTGACCTAGGTATAGAGCGAAGAAGTCTACAAAATGATGGGAAAAACTCAACAATTATAGTTTATACTTTACATTGCGAATTAAACGGTTATGGAAACCGAATGAAATATTCGTCGCTGATTGGTTCTGACAGCCCATATGGTAGCAGCGAGTGGCCGCATATGCCAGAGGGTCGCAGGTTCGAAAATCTGCAAGGAGCAACAATTTATAAATATTTCCTTTAGATTTAAAATATGTGGTTACGGTTTGAAAAACATTGTAAAAGTACAAAGTATTACGTTGTATGAATAACCTTAGTTACAGAACCAAACTACTTTTTTTTTAACTGTGTATAATCATTGTCAGGGTAAAATTAAAGAGGGTAGTATCTAAAAGTGCATTTTATTCATAATTATCAACACTTCATTTACAATTAGTTTGCGACTCAACAATGTGACAATTAATAAATTAATCGATGAAATTCTATCTAATACTGATATTTTAGGAATGAGTTCGCGTATACAAACAATATTCGACTCTACTACGTAGACACAGAGCACACTTTAGAGTAATGAATCTGACTCGAGTACCTTCAAGATAACTTAACAATCCTGCACGGTTAGCCAAGACCCGCGAGCTGCCTCGCAACGAGTTATACCCGTCTCTTTCTAAGTGTTCTAATTGGAAAGAGACGGTGTCACCGCGAGACAGTCTTCTTGTGCTAACCGTGATTCAATACAGGGATCGCAACCAGTGTCTAAAATACCGTAGACGGTTTGTCTCTCTCGCACTTACATATTTGCTAATAAGGGACGAATGCTTTACGTCAGACATAAACGCCATCATCATGCTAGCTATGAGTAATCATTAAAATGCCGCTGGCTGTTTTATCGTAAAGAGCAGGCGTCGGCAACCAAGTGCCATAGTTCCTATTCCATTTTTGTTAGCTCCTTTTAACAGAAATGACGCGGGCCGTACTTCTTAATTATTTGTGACTTTATCAGGCAATTCCAAAATTCTGAATTCAACGACCTTTACACACCAAACAGCCAGGGAGGCTCACGGGCCTTGAGCAAGGGTCTCGCGTCGCCTGTTGCCGACCCCTGGTATAGAGAACTGTCAAACTACCCATATGGGGTGGTGGGGGTAATTTTAATGGACGTAGTCAAAATCAGATTTAAAATTACGATTACCGGCGGTTTGACGCAACTTGCCCCACTGTTTAGGTTGAGGTAAAATTTACCATGATAAAAATAGGTTTACGATCCCTGCAAGTATTTATACAATTAAATTGAGAAGGTACTAATCATCTCTCATACTCAAACAATTATATAGTGAACCAAACCACAAGTGGAAGACATCACATACAAACAAAAAATACAGTCGGCAAAAAATATAGTCAATGAAAAGTGGCTAAATCAGTACAGTCAGTTGCAATAATAGCTACCTCATTCGGAAATGATTCAATGGAAGTTATAGGACAATATGCCTTAAACATATACAAAACTACTTGATATCATGACGATCTTTTAGTGAATCCATCTTATTTTTAACCGACTTCAAAAAAAAGGAGGAGGTTCTCAATTCGGGTGTATTTTTTTTCAATGTTTGTTACCTCAGAACTCCGTCATTGATGAGCCGATCCGTAAAATTTTTTTTGTTGTTTGTAAGTATATGCTTCCAGGTGGGTCCCATTAATTCAGTTGAAAGATGGGATCGATGAGAAATTGAGGGAACTCCTCAATTATATTAGGCACGCGTGTGGTGATTTTGGTATTTTCTATTATAACTCGTGTATTTACACCCGGAAATCATAAATTTGGTGGAGTGGAATTGATGATGAAGACCACAGATGACTTGTGGAATTCCTGAATTATGTACTTAAAAGTACAAAAGTACGTCACACATTCTGATAAGATTCCGTTGAAATAGCATCTAATGAAGTGCCAAAGGTGATCCTTGTGGAATCGACGGAAGTCCTCAAATATTATCGGGCCACATACAGCGATTGGGTTTTTTTCTCTAATAATCAACGCATTAAATTTGAAAATAAATGTGGAAATATTCTCGTGGCTTGGCGGAGTACTAAATTGAAGTCGGTTAAAACTTTGTTTTTAAAGTAAATTATTGATGTAAAAAAATATGTAAGTAAAGTACCAAAAGGAAATAAATAAATCTATTGCAATTATAACGCCAAAATAAGACAGAGTGAGTTAAAACTTTCCTTGCCTGCTAATTCAAAAATGACATAAATAAAGATAAACAGTATAAAACTAAGTAGACATAAAAACTATACCTGAAAAGCATTTTTTGAAATATAAATTATCACAAGAAGTCGTTCCCGACAATGCTAAAATAACGATAATGACTAACAATTTTGAAACTACGTGGAAACATTTAAAATCAGTAATGTACCTACCTACATAAAATCTATGTCACATCTGTGTGGCTAGAACCTCTTGCCGCCAAGTTAAGGGCATTACACACGTGGCAATTTGTAAGAACAACATGTTATAGTTGGAATAGTACGAGTATGTATCGCTGTTTCATTACAACTTTAGTTAGTTTTTGTGCTAACTTGCATTGTTTCTAGTTGGTTTATTCCCAGCTACAGCTAGTTACCAACACTAGTGTTAACATTTGAGAATTGCCTAGAAAAATTGGCATGTTACTCATACCACTAGTAACAACTTCGGTGGTAACGGATATTCCGAGTTAGTGTCTCCGCCTCATTCACAGAAACAGGAATTTTCTCATCTTGCGTCGCGGTATAGTTGTTCTTGCCCCACATCACTTGATTATGGGTTTTACTTATCCGACTTTTGTTGTATGTTGAAAACAATCCATTCGTCATATTTGTAAACATTGTTTCCAACAAATTTCCAACCTATAGGGTCAGTTCGGGTATGTGCGCCAGGGGGGGGGAAAGTGCGCCTCATTCATCATTTAGTCATTTAAATCAATATAAATTCGCTGAAATC
The DNA here is from genome assembly GCA_947578815.1 of Epinotia ramella. Lineage (NCBI taxonomy): Eukaryota > Metazoa > Arthropoda > Insecta > Lepidoptera > Tortricidae > Epinotia > Epinotia ramella. The sequence continues at coordinate 21,193,191 of OX388216.1, forward strand.
CATGCAATAAACTTGTTTTAGTTTGTTGCATGAATGTAATTTTTTTGTGAAATATCTGTAGATATCGATATGTTTGATGAAAGGCGCACTTACCCCGGGGGCGCACTTGCCCCCTCTGACCATACCTTTGGAATAAGAAATATAATGTATATTTTAGACTGGACGAAACGGATTTAGAGCGCCAAAGACGTCATAACACGTCCCGATATATCGATCAAACTGTATAATACGACATTCTAAAAGTATGATACTTTTGTTCTTGAATTTAGTATATTGGAGTATAATTACGGCGCCAGGGCATCGGTTGAGTTCGACCCTTGGTGCTCAAAGTTCACATGATATTATTTCAAGCTCACTATTCAGTCAACTACGATAATGCATTCAGTGCATTTCGGTCATGCACAGTCAAAATCAATAATCAAAATAGTTTTTTTGGTATCTTAAGTTAGGTTTTACAATTGCATGTGGCTGGCCTCTCCAGATAAGTATGATAATACTTGTGTTAGGAGAAGCCGCTCTTCCCATCCGGAGTTATGCATTATCTGATACAGAGATCTGGGGGCACGGGAGTGCCCCCGCCAAGTCGAGCAAAACAGCGGCATCGGCCGTACCATACTTTTCTCGAAGCAGTTCAGGTTCAGGCCATTTTCCACCCCCCTATAAATTCGTTGTGGATAAAACTACTGAATTTTCCGTTACCAAGCAGGCATTGTATAAACACGGTGTATTTCAAATTTTATTCAATTTGAACCAGTCGTTTAAGAATTATAACTAGTCAAAGTTTCTTAATTTTGTCACTCACTGACTGACCGATCATCAAAACCTTAGAAGGCACTTCTAGCAGACATAGAGGCTTCAAATTTAGAATACAATTTGTGTTTAGTATATAAATCAAGGGAAAACTAAAATATTTTACAATTTCGTTCCAGTTTTCTACATAAATAATATATAAATATATAGGATTACAAAGTTACATTTGCAGTGAAGGGGACAAAAAATGAAAAAGCAAGAATGGGACTGCATTCATAATTTGTATGTAATATAAGAGGAGAGTCCGTTTATGCGGATTAAGAGTCCAACCAAAAATTAGACTTTGCAGCCCTTCAATTTGACAATTTCCACAGGAAAGGCACAAGCCTAAATCTTTGTATGGCCCATTTGCTTAAGATATTTTATATTATTGTAATAGTTCAAGCGAAAGCACCATTTTCTAAATATTAGCTACCCCTAGCAAAGAATCCTTTTAAAGCCATTTCACACCAAGCAACTTGTCACAACAACTTGCTATAGTTGGAATGTATTGCTGTCTCATTCCAATGGCCTTACCTTACACAGTCGGAATGTGTAAATTAAGAATAATTTGTTTAAGTTTTTCGAATTATATTAAACAAAAATTAAATCAGACTTTACTTGCCAGGGATCCAGATCTTCCGCTTACAATTACAATAAACATTATTGAACAAAACTTAAACGTTTGTTAGTGTCATATATGTTGGCTGTGGAAAATTGTACAGTTTGGACATCCTTTGTAAAGGGCAAAAAATTGTTTTAGTAAATCAAATTGAATATAGTTGTGTAAAATAACCCTGTATATTTCCAAAATATCATAAAATCGAGCTGTGCTAGTATATGCATCTCATTCAGATCGACTATGTTAGCATGAGAGCATGATATTAGATGCGTGGCGTTCCTAACACCGCCGTGGAACACTTACCTACATTTATGAATGGAGTAGGTACTTTTAAACATGGAAGTTTGATAATAATCTGTACAGTTAAGAAAAAAATGTTTACAGGCTACACTTATTTATAAATGTGCCTTACTGGAGTGTTGCCATATGGACATGAAATGCTCAAACTAAGGAAACCATATTTTGGTTTATTATTTTTGGTTGTAGGTACATAAAATATACTGCCGAAGATCATAACATTTTCGTTCCAACTATTGAAGTTGATATTTTCACTTAGGTATTCTAAACATTTATGCAATGTCTCCAGAGTCTGCAGTTGCGTGTGAACACTGCTTTACAATTATAAATCTTCGTACAATAACCCGTGATACTTAGGTCTCATAAGATAAGACAATGTATTTTATTACACAATATCAGCTACCCATTTTGCTAGGCATTCACTAGGGGACCAATGTCCCACACGTAACGAAAAATTTGTCCCCTAATGAATCCCTTGCTTTTCATTGACAAAAAGTCATAGGTGTACAATATAATAGTCCATCATAAGCGTTCTATAGCGTACTACACTTAGCAATTTGTCACAGCAACAGCCATCGAAGTGAATTAAACGAACGTTTGCCGTCTCTTTCTTTCTTATAGCTGCGTCTCTATGTTGCTGTGACAAATTGCTAGGTCTAAAATGCCCGTTAGAGAATTTACATAAACAATCAGTTGATTATAATCGAATCGGATATATCTACATGATTAACATTAATACAATACTGGACAGACTAAAATGTATAAATGAGAAAATATAAAATAAATTTCGTTTGGAAATAAATAAAACTTAACTAGTAATAAAATATCGATAAGACTCTACGTGGTCCATACTTATCACAAGAATGACTATGCGCTACATAAAGTTAAAATTAACGTATTTTCACTTAGAATGGTCATTGAATCTAAATTAAGTCGATATTTAAATATGAAACATCAGTAATATGTGGCGTTCCATGCCTAAAGGGTCCTTATGGCCATTTGCCATAAGGACCCTTAAGGCATGGAACGCCACATATCTCATCTTCTGTAAAAAAAAGGCTTCCATCTAAACTACAGAATCATCTTTATCTATTTCAAAAAATCTGCTACCTTTTTTTTTTGAAACATGGACAAATCGTCCTATTTTTGCTACTAGCAATACCAATGGCAGAATTCCCGCCAAAATGTTTCAGTGTCTATTAAAATAATTTATGATGAATAAAGAATAAAATCATAAGAATCGAATTATATATTCAAGCAGCTTTCTTTCAGCGCATATATAATACCATTAGTCTACCTATCAATGTTAATTCACTTTTTAATACTATCTATGAAGGCAATTTCTAATTCACTATCATATTATATTCATAGATTTTTCTAGTCGAATCAGCTGCTGTTTAAAATACTCTTATAACTTAATAAAATCAAGCTTTGGTAAAATAACAACCAAATTAAGTGCGGGTTTCGTGAACTACTTCCGTTTCATAAAAATCTGACAGACGTCAGCGCATTGAGAAACGTCTGATTGTCACTTTGATTTTTATTAATGGTTACTAAAACCCGCTATAAATCTCATTATATACCTACTGGCTCAAGTCTAAATTATTTAAAAGTAAAACAAAATAAACAACCGCAAAATTAAACTGAATATAAAAAAATCTCGCTTTGAATCATTTCTATCACAGATGTTACACATATTTTGTTATTATTATTTTATTATCATACCCTTTATATTAAAATAAATTAAATTATTATATTCTGTACTCACTGTATATAGCTTATTGTACAGTCGCCATCACATACATCTGAGCTGTCAACGTGTTCACAAACATCTGAACACGACTTTATTGTCAAAACCAAAGAGTGCATGTTCAGATATTTTTGAACACCCTGAAGAGTACAGATGTATGTGATGCTGACTGTACCGACTCATAGACGAAACCTATAACATAGTGGCCTATACAATCGATGCAATTTATCATAACAACTGACAGTGACGCAGATATAGCTGGAACGATACAAAAGCTGCTTCTCTGTCAGTTATAAATAAATATTAAGGGACAATCTTAAACAAATCGAACTAGCCCATAGTAAGCTCAATAAGGCTTGTGTTATGGTTTATTAGACGACGATATATCGTTATGATAAATTGCGTCGTTTGTAACGCCGCGGCGCGGGATCGCTGCGGGCGTTTATAGGTTTAACTCGATCACATGAGCTGCCGCTTGTCGCCCCGCTGCCCGCTGGCGTACAAACCGTGGCCTGAAGGCTTTTACCCCTCGCTCGACGCTCCTTTGAAAAAGCGGAATAGCAACGTATGAATCTGTCAGTTGGTTATTTATATTTCAGTAGCGTTAGTTAAAAAACAGCTGCGTTCATATTGTTATTTAAAAGGAGCTTAAGGGCTTACAGAAACCCCAAGCCTAGCTTGCCGTAATTTTCAGATGTATACTAATCAATACAGGCATTTTAAAGTATTGAAATTTAATATCGGTCCTAAGTGGAAACACATTATGTCTTAAATAATAATATGATTAATTAAATAATGCCTTAAAATAAACCTGTTTGGGGCAAAAATAAAGTACGTTTAACGGTGCGTACACACCGGGCAAACGAAATGCTGCTATTTCAATCTAACTTATAGCTGTCACTTTTCTTTGCGTTTGTTGACCGATCGTTAACTCACTTGCAGCATTGGGCCAAGAAGGTGATACCCACCAAATATGTACCTAAAGCCTGAATCATAAGACCTCTCAAAGGTTGAAGCGGCCTGTAAATTTGACAGCTAATGACAAGTTTACTGTGGTCCGCCGTGGCCAGGCCGCGCCAGTGTGATGTGGGCTTAATGGCGCGGCTTGCGGTGGCGGTCAATAGTAAACTTGACAGTTATTGTCAAATATACTATTGACCGCCACCGCAGGTCACACCAGCCTTTAAGAGGCTTAAGTTGACTCTTACGCACGTTTTGTCGTTGACTTTAATATCTCATATATAAGGTGGGCCAAAAGAAGTCATCCGATGTTGTTTAGAGAGCCATACAACATCGGATGACTTCTTTTGGCCCACCTTGTATAAGGCTAACGCATAGTAAATGAAACAGCTTCACATCATGTCAGATAGCCGCCAGATAAATTCTTCACATTTCTTCGTTCAGTGTGCACGCGGTTTAAAAAACCGCCCGTTGAAACGAGGCTTTACAATAGACAACTAAGTTTTTTCAGTAACGGCACGGGAACGCAGCATTCAGCCATCGCGCCACGCTGGATCATAACTCTTTAACCGCGTCCCACACCGCGGCGAGTCGGCTGTACAGCGCGTGGACAAGCAAGTCCTACAACTGGTAGCCGGCCGGGCGGAGCTGGTGGTTGGTGTCCGCTTCCGGTTGCTGGATGAGGGGCGGCGCGAGGGGATCCTCGCTGGACGTTAGCGTTGTCGATGGTGGGACACCTGGACAGGGGAAACCAAATCAGACGACAGAAGATGAAACTCAATTTTGTGTACTTTTTAATAAGATTCATAATCAAGCAAATGCAAATGGCAAGGCTGGCCACTACCTTTGTCAGAAGCAGAGAAGTTAAAAACATAGTCTCATCTCTTTCACTGGGGCAAGTGGGGCAAAAGTACAAGCGCAATGAGAGAGAAAGGATTATTAGTCTTTCCAAATATTGAAAATTGAAATTGCTAAGCAAATCTCTCTTCCGAGCGGACTGCTTTAAGCAGTCCGTTTATGGCAACTGGGGAATTTATTTATTTATTTAAATTGTATTGCACAATACAAGATAAAGTACAAATGGCGGACTTAATGCCATAAGGCATTCATAGCCATGTTCATAGCAGCATGGGTGATTTCAAGAAAGGAGTGTATGTGAAACAATTAAACATTGAATTTTCGGATGGATCCATTTTATTCTGTAAACTATTATTGATATCGTTTGATAGAGCTCGTAAAGCACTTTCAGGATCAGTAACCAGTCGATATCTTTTATTTTTCTATTATTTTTAGAAATAATCGAGTGAGATCACTTATCGTTTCCACCGCGTATGTGGTCGTTCTGATCGAAGGCGAGCAGTCTTAAAATACCCTTTTCACGCCACTGCTCGGAAATGTGACAAAAGATGGTCAGAAAACAGGCTTCAAAGCTGGGGTCTAGTTGGACATCGCACGAACAGGTCAACTATGAGTTCAAACTGTCCAACAATGTTATTGTTGGACAGTTTGAACAGCGATTCGCTCCATCTCAGGGCCCGCACGCGAGCGGTCGCGCTTATTGTGATCTTTAATTAGGTACTTAATTTTGACTTATAAATTATAATTATTTGCAATTTCCTCGCAGTAGCACTATGTAATGTCTCGGCCAAAAGTGCAATAGATGGACTCGTCTCCTTCGAGCTCGAATCCACTCGTCCATCTATTGCCTACTTTCTAGCCTCTACAACAATGTACTATACCTTCGTTGTCGTCTTCTTCCGCGAGCCACTTCTGTATGTCCTGATGGTACATGCGTCGCTGCAGCACCTCCTTCGTGCGCGGCCGCGACCCGATGAACGTCACCTCCGACTGTCAACAACTACTTTGTTAGTCTGGCTCAACACAGCAGGACGGATAGGAAATAGTTTTACATGTATAAACCGGGTACTACTGTTCCAAAAAGCGCGTCATTGTTAGGTATATTTAATCTACACTAAAATTGTTTGTTTGTTTGTATTGAATAGACTCCGGAACTACTGGACCGATTTGAAAAATTCTTTTACCATTAGAAGCCGACATTATCCCTGATGAACATAGGCTACTTTTTACCGCGGGAAAATGCTTCATTCCTACGCACTGACCGTGCGAAGCCGGGCCGGGCAGCTAGTTAAAAATAAAATTATAAATAAATCAGCCTATATACGTCCCACTGCTGGGTACAGGCCTCCTCTCATGGATGAGATGGACCGGGCAGCAGTCCCCACGCTGGCCCAGTGCGGGTTGGGGACTTCACATACCCCTCTTGAATTTCTTCGCAGATATATGCAGGTTTTCCTCACGATGTTTTTCCTATACCTAAAAGCTAACGGTAAATATCAAATGACATTTCGTACATAAGTTCCTAAAAACTCATTGGTACGAGCCGGGATTCGAACCTTACTGTAGCTTTTAATTAAATGTGATAAAATCCAATAAACAAAAAAATAATCAGGTATATCTATGGTTACAATCTTGTGTAATCAGTCGAGCGATTGCTAGCCAAAAGTAGTACAGTAATTAGTAATTACTATTTAGCACCGCACGTGTGAGTTTAGGCTAATCAGACTCGGCAAGGAAATAATCATACCACAACTGAACGAGATGGTGGTATACAAATCTGAAACTGTGAAAGAGACAGTTTTATCATTTGTTGTCTCTGTCATAGTATCACCGGTTGTGGCAAACAAGCGGTCACCCGAATTATGTAGGTTGTTTATACTAAGCCGGCGAGGAATCTCGTGAATGATACTATCGATTTCGGCGTACATTGCTGGGGTAACGTAAGGTGTCTGCTGACCCAGAATAGGGGTTTAGACGCTAAATAAAATAATCAATAATTTTATATTGAGAAGAAATCAACACAAAAGGCTACATAATCACGAAGTTATAGGTGTCCAAAGTTTTAAGAAAGGGTACGTTCTGTCCTATTTTCGCAAAACGCAACTTCATATGAAACGATGACGCTGGCGCTGGAAGATTGTGACGTCACTAATAGATGGCAACGTGACGTGCCCCGTCGTGTTCGGGACGCGGCCCCCTGGCAGCATCCCGTAACGCGACGTCACACACTGTTTGCGTTTTCTCTCTCTAACAAGCAATATTAAAACGGTTGTAGCTTCGTAATTCTTTGGGATATCTGAATGGGATTTTCGTCACTAGGCATATTTTTTTGCCTTCTTTCTTTTGGAGTAATAATAGTTTTCGATTCTACACCCGTATTGTACAAGGAACTGGGGAAAAGGAGAAGGTACTGAACTGACCCCGGCGGGCAGGAAGGGCCGCAGCTCGTCGGCGAGCGCGCCGCCCGCGCCGAGCCGCGCCGCCTCCTCCCGGCTCGTGTGCACCTCCTCGTGCAGCAGCTTCTCCTCTACAAACACAACAATACCACATTACTACAGAGGCCGGGAAGTAAGGGGTTGCCGGCCGAGTACATATAGACGGCCGACCGTAACGAGCTCGGATAGATATGAGGCTGGCAACCCCTTTTCGGTATGTATAGTGCTTTTCTCAAACATGCAATGAAATAAATAAAAACAACTCCAAGAAATCAAACTTTAATTTTCATGGCTGAACGCCGTGATCCTGTGCCACAAATTGTGGAATGGAAATTAAAAACGACCATCTTGCTGGCCTCCAATTTTGTATGAAATGCTATTACGGGTCTCTCGTCTCGCTGCGCCCGAAACGTGACACTTCGAAGCGCATTATGAACACAACGTCAATATTTCATTGCATGTTTGAGAAAATACATGTAAGTCATCATCCTTATCGGTGTCCCCTTATTTCACCGAATGCATAGTTTCACCGAATTTCCGTTTCATAGAACTTCTGTTGCTCAGAAACCGTTAACTTTTTAGGTACAGCTAAAAGGTCATTCTGTAGAACCCATTAGGTTAGGTTAGGTTTGCTTTATAACATCCCTGAAAAGTTTACTCATTCTGAAAAATGGTTTTCGATGAATTCAAAATTCTGCGAAACATACATTCGATGGAACAATTATCGATAAAACAAGGTACAGCCCACCGTCATCATATCAGCCGAAAGACGTCTAATGCTGGAATACGCCTCCCCAAAAGAGTGCCAAAGTGATCGGTCCCCACCTTACCTTAATCGTATTTAATCCTGGCCAGCTAGCACGACAGTTTTTATGGTCACGTTGCGTAAAACATGACCATAAAAACTTTTATGCTAGCTGCACTGCTCTACATATCCCGTCATTATAATCCTAGCGTTTTTCCGGTTGTACCCTAAATGAGCCCGGGGTCCGCTTTGACATCTAATCCGAAGATTTGGCGTAAGCACTGGTTTTACGAAAGCGACTGCCACGTGACTTGACCTTCAAACTCAGAGGGAAAATTAGCCTTTGTTGGGATTAGACCGATTTCCTCGCGATGTTATCAATATCATTCACCAAAAAGCTACTATTATATCAAATGCTATTTCGTCCATAAGTTGCGTTGCGTTCGACTTTATTGTCAAAGCCATAGAGTGCAAGTTCAGATATTTTAGAACACCCTGGAGAGTACAGATGTATGTGACGCTGACTGTACGAGCAAGAATTCGAATGATCTCCCGATTGTATGTCACGTGCTTTACCTCTCGGCTACTGTGACTCAACATATGACCCAAGTGTGCCCAGGTAGATAAAACGTCTATTAAACAATAGACAAATTATTGTGTAATAGACATTTTATCAATAATGTTGTAATTCTTCGAAAAAATATTTGACAATATCAAATGGAGAAATAATAACACAAGAGAATAAATAATCATGGTCATGTTTCCAAAGTTTTATAAGGGGGTATATTCTGTCTCTTTTCCGCAAAACGCACCTTCATATGAAACGATTGTCATTTACATTTTTTGAAATATTTGAATAGTTTTTTTTTCCTTCTTTCTTATAATAGTAAAGTTCGAGTCCACAAGCCTATTGTTGCCACAGTGATACCATTGTATGATATAATTGGAACCTCGGACATGTAAAAAAGCCCTTGAGGCCTACTTGAAGAATAAATATTTAATTTACTGACCGTCCCGTTTAGTAGTGCTCCGCTTGTACTGTATACGGAACCGGAACGCCTCCAGCACGCTGGCCACCACGATGGTCAGCACCACCATCGTGAATAAGTAGAACACCTGCAAAACGCAATTATTGTATTAATTTGTCGGGAGTTAGTTAGTGTAGTGCGTAGAGGTTTTGCGTTTGCGGTTTCATATGTTTTGTCCAACCGCACGGCGAGCCGCACGCGGCTAGCCACTTAGTGCGTACTCCGCTTTAGTGCCTGGACGAATTTAATTTTCAATCCATTATATTACTTTATAGCGCCACCGATCAGTGAGTGGCTAGCTAAACAGTTCGTTCTTGACGACAGTCGCAAAGTTGTTCCAATTGTTGACCACGGATAAAAGGGTTGATGTTCATCGTATTGATATAATGATGAACGTTCAATTTAATTTTAGAAGCGCGGCGCCACCTATCGGATAGCGGCTGAACTACAACGACAAGCACTTACCATAAAGTACACCCTGCTGAACTGCGCCGCAACAGTAGCGTAAATTCGATTAGTAGCGTAGGGTCATTTCGCCGGTTAGCGACCACCTAATTTAATGTGCCGGTGGGCGACGACTTAAGCTGAGTTGGTGAACTGAAAGGATATTTTCTCGGTTTTTTAGTATATTTACAAGTAATTGTCTCAATAAGGTGTGTAGAATTGATGTTATCTTCAATAGAAAAAACCTTGTTCTTCAGATGGTCGCTAACCGAAGGTGGTCGCGTAACCAGTGAAATGACCCTACGCGTTCATGAGAATGAACCAGTTCTACCAATTGTTAACGACGGACAAAAGAGATGCCGTTCATGGTAATGACTTTATAATGACCTGTGAAATTAACGACAATCGCGGCAAATGAGAACGAGAAATATGGGGGTCGCGGGCGAAACAAGAATATAGGTATTTGAGGAGAATCTAAGTGTTTGATTATATTAAAATGAATAATAAAACAGTGGTTCGTCGGTCATACCTGGTCTGTTGGAGCTGTGGAACACAGGATCTTCGGCGTCGCAAGCAGAGCACCGAGTCTCCAGTTCACCAGAACCAAGCTTACTCTTTACTCTTATCTCCGGTGTCAGCTACTTAGCCTGAGATTACGTCCAAAAGCCTTCGGCAGCCTCCAAACTCACTTCACTGATACTAGACACAAATCTACTAATACTACAGCTAGTGGTGACCTTAAATTTTACTATTTCAACGACAGCTACAAAAAAGGGTTGTTCTCTGTTCGAGATTCGAAAGCTAACGGTTAGAAGTGGGGGTAATGGTGTGACCAACACAACAGTTAAAATAACTTCTAATACTAGTGTGTTACCACAATATAATTAAAATATACCCTAAAATTAAGATTGACAACACTGAACATGAGCGTAATGAGCGTTAAATTTAGATTTAGATGCTTAATAGCGCCATATATCAGCGTCCAGCCGAACCAGCTAACCAATCACTTACCATAAAGGACACCCTGCTGAACTGCCCCGCAACAGTAGCCTACTCATTCATGACTATGAATCAATTGTTGACGACGACGACAAAACAGCCATCTCCTTTAGCGCCACCTATTAGTGAGCGGCTGAACTACAGCAACAAACACTTACCATAAATTATACCCTGCTAACCTGCCCCGCAACAACCATGTAAGCGTTCATGACATGCAGTTGTTGATGACCACCCCGAACGAAACCGTTGGACATCGAAATTAGATAAGTTTATAGAAGCGCCATCTATCGGTAAGCGGCTGAACTACAACGACAAGCCCTTACCATAAAGTACACTTTGCTAAACTGCCCCGCAACAGTCATGTAAGCGTTCATGAGAACCAGTTGTTGATGACAACCTCGAACCGTTGGAGATCAAAATCAGAAGTTAATAAAAGCGCCATCTATCGGTAAGCGGCTGAACTACAACAACAGACACTCACCATAAAGTACACCCTGCTGAACTGCCCCGCGACAGTAGCGTACGCGTTCATGAGTATGAACCAGTTGTTGACGACCGTCAGCTCGAACAGCGAGACGCCGCTGGTGATCAAGTTCTCGAAGTTGTTCAGGTAGTAGTAGCCGAGGGCCGTCGAGCTGTTCTCGGAGTACTTGTAGAAGTCTTCGACGGTTGTGTTCCTGGACAATAGGGTTATTTGTTAGTTGACTCGATATAAGAAGATGATATTGCACCATTTAAATATTATCTGTAAATAGTGTCCGGGATTCAAACTATCGCCATACCAAATTTCATCGCAATCGGTTCAGTGGTTTAAGCGTGAAGACAGACAGACAGACAGACAGACACACTTTCACATTTATAATATTAGTATGGATAAAGTCAAAGCGTTTGTATAGGTATGTAATGCGGGGGTCTAATGGGTAATTTGGTATGGCGATAGTTTGAATCCCGGGGAAGGACATAGGATAGTTTTCATCCCGGAAATCACCCCCTAAGGGGATGAATTGGGGGGTTAAAGTTTGTATGGAGCTACGATATAAACGATTTCCACGCGGACGGAGTCGCGGGCAGAAGCTAGTAGTAAATAAACAAGTTTCTGTTAAAAAAATCATTTTTGGTACAAGCTTTTATTGCCGACTGTTCTTTTCTGTATACCATCATCAACTACTCATTGAGACGATTCTAACGAGCCCAAACTCAAGGGGTTAAGTGCTGAATTCCCATGGCCACCTTCTGTCTCTATTATCAGATCAGCTCGATGGTACCATAATATTGAATTGTCATCCAAACTTTACTTATACTCAAAATTTCAGCTCAATCGGTCACCGGGAAGTAGGTCAAATTTAACTTGCAAGATTTGATTATACAACGGGACAGATGAAACTAAACAAAAGCTTGTAAAAAAATACATGCCAATTGAATTACATTACCGCAATCAGTAGTCAACTAGCGTGATTAGAAATGTATATATTACAGTCGAGTTCTCCAATATCTACACAGACAACCTTTCAAAAAGATCTATACAGAGAATTTATTGTTACTGACATAAGACACATGTGTAGATATTTTTGAAAGGTTGTCTGTACAGATATTGGAGAACTGGACTGTACAACGCCATCTACTAATGAGTAGCAGGACTGTTTACTAACACTCACGTCCAGCACGTCTATCATGGGACGGCCGCGACATACTCTCGATTTTTCGCTCACTATAGGTACCTCTTGTTCTAAGTGTTCTAATAAGAGAGAGACGGATAGTGCGATAAAAATCGAGAGAGCTCGCGCGCCGTCGCGTGATAGCCGTGCTGTAGTCAATTGGACGAATTGTGAATAGAACCACCCACATAGAACCTATACACCCAGTCGCGTCTAACATTTAAAATATTCTCAATTAATCATGTTTTAATTTTTTTCACTAGCGCCATCTTCCGTCAATTTCTGGAACTGCTAATACTCACACGCAGCATTTCAGTTGTGTTGAATTTTATATTGAATAACGCCATCTGTCGGCGACTAACAACAACGCGTAAAACAGCGCCATCTAACATCGAATAGCATACTTACACGCAGCAGTTCTTCAGGTCGAGCCCCGCGAACAGCTCCATGCCGATGATGGCGAAGAAATAGTACATGACCAGCATGACGCAGCCCGCCGAGGACATCAGCGGGGACAGTAGAACCAGGGTGCCGAATACGTCGCGGTAGCGCTTCTTTAGTTTGTATAGCCGCATCAATCTGGGGGCAATTATGAAATGATGGTTTGGAAAAATAGGGGTGTAGACACTAAATAAAATAATCAATAATGTCGTATTTTCTCGAATAAGGATTAAAAATGTATTCTAATGGAGAAATAACTACAACTTAGATAAGTTGAAAAACCCCCGACATTTTCATTTTAAAGTCCAATATCTCAAAAACGGCTGGAATTTTAGCCATGTTTCATGAAAATCTGCATGAAACATGGCTAAAATTCGGGATAAAATTATCTATGACACAAAAAAAAACCTTATTCAAATCGGTCCATCCGTTTGGGAGCTAATGAAGTTATATGTATATGTATCCAAAGTTTTAAGAAGGGGAATGTTCTGTCCCTTTTTCGCAAAACGCAACTTCATATAAGACATAAGAAGACATAAGACATTTATTCAGCAAAAATAGTTTACACGTACAAGTACCAGTCCCTGCACTAGGCTTTGCCTGTATCGCAGGAGACCGCATATTATTACATTTTATTAAATTGGATAGTATATTAAATATTATAAATATCAGTTTAAATGAAGAATAAAATGTATGTGTGTTTGTAAAGTGTTTGTGTGTGTATGTGTGTATGTTTTACTTGACTATTTCCAGAATCTTCTCTATGTCCTCATAAGGAAGTGAATTGAGCCATGATTGGAAGTTTTACTTCCCTCGTTGAGTAGTCTTGCAAAGGAAATTTTGTACATATTTTATTATATATGAATGGATGGAGAAACGAGCCAAACCTTTGGGCAAAAACTGAATTTGTAGAGGAAACAGGAATTCTGAAATTACGTTTTTGCGATAGTTCTGTATATTCGACAGAATTAATAACCTTTGAGTGACATTTCAATACCACACGAATAATAAAACTCCCACGGACATTAAGTACATCCATGATCAAAGACCAGCAGAGTCGGGAAGCGGCGACGTTCCCTTAGGATAACTTTAAGTACCGCTCTTTGTGCTCTTTCCAGGAGAAGTATATATGTTTTTGCAGCTCCGCCCCAAGTGGTGATACAATATGTAATGACAGTATGACATATGGAAAGATAGACGGTTTTTAATAATCGTTTGTCAGCTGAATTGTGTAGACTTTTAAAGATATATATTAGTTTGCGAACACGATTTGCCGTAGTTAATATATGCTGCTGGAAAGTGAGTTTTTCATCGAAGATAACGCCAAGGTACCTAACAGCAGTGCTCCTAGCGATTTGTGCACATGAACATGCCAATGGTAGAAGCCCATGACGTTTACATGTGTGAAGAGCAATACTGGGGAAATTTTCCGGTGCTGAGGCTTTAGTTTTATGAAAGCAGACAAATTTGGTTTTGGTGACATTCAATGTCAGTAAATTGACCTAAAGCCATTCTGCCACAGTAGACAAACCTCTTTCTGTCAATTTAGTTACTTCGGCCCATGAGTCATCGTTAAAAATAATGGCGGTGTCATCTGCGTAACATAACACATCAGCGTTTGGTAAATTTGTAGCGATAATGTCATTGATATAGAGTATAAATAAAGTTGGTCCCAGTATACTTCCCTGTGGAACGCCAAAATCAATAACAGTACTGTCACTGATGTTTTGGTCAACTTTAACACAATGGGATCGATTTGATAGATAACTCTTAAACCAGGCCAAGGCGTTACCTCTGACTCCAAGGAGTTCGAGTTTTCTTAGTAGAATCGGGATCGAAACAGTATCAAATGCTTTTGCTAAATCAAGGAATACCCCTACGCAGGCCTTATTTTCATCTAGATAATTTGAGACAAGCTGAGTCATCAGTTCTACCGCATCTCCAGTTGATTTATTTCTTCGGAATCCGAACTGGCGTTCTGAAAACAGGTAATTTTTTTCTGCAAAACTGATCAGACGTTTGCTTATAATCTTTTCCAATATTTTTGAAAAAACACCCAGTAATGAGATCGGTCTGTAATTTCCAGGCTCAGATCTGTCTCCTGCTTTGTGTATCGGAGTGATTACAGCGATTTTCCAATCATTTGGGAAAGTTCCTTCAGCCATACTCATATTATATATATGAGTGAGAGGAGGCGTGATCGAGTTTTTAACTGTTTTCACTAACTGGTTTGTAATTCCATCAAGGCCTGGAGCACAATCTGGTCGTAAACTAATTATCAGGGACTCGACTTCGGCTTCATCGGTTGGCTCCAAGAAAAGAGACTGTGGCGGTGATACACCTGTTGAGACCATTTGAGCTAGTTCCTCCTGTGTCCTGTTCACGTCAGAGAGGATACGATTTGCCAAGTTTTTGCCGACGTTGGAGAAATATTCACTACAAAAGTTTAGAGAGTCAGTCACCGAATTCTTAATTATGGAGAGTTCCAAAGGTTTTTGGGAGCTTTTCATAGAGTATGTTATATTTTTTATAGTTTTCCATAGCTTTTTTGGGTTATCCTTGTGCTCAAATAACTCTTTGGACTCATATTCATATTTTAATTTACGGAGAAGATTATTATGAAAATTTTTGTAACGGTTGTATATAAGTTTCAACGTTTCGTCATTGGGATCCGTTCGGGATTTTGCATGAAGATGATCCCTATGTTTGGAGCATCGAATAAGACCAGGCGTCATCCAGGGCTTCAATGTAAATTTAGATCGACTAATCGTCGTTCGTGTAGTATGTTTGTGCATGGAATTTAAGAACAAATTATTGAAAGCTTTAAAAGCGTCGTCAACAGTTTCAGAGCTTGTGACAGAGCTCCAGTTAGTCGCATTCAATTCCTCCGCCACAGCAGTATAATTGACTTTAGTAATAAAGCGCTTTTCATGTTTTGGTTTTGATATGTTAGTATCTATACCAGTAATAACCAGATCATGGTATCATCCGTGATACCTGACCCATAGATAACTGAGGTCGCTTGAAGCCTATAGGAAACATGAATATGGTCTAGGCAAGAATTGCCTCGAGTAGGTTTGTTAACGGTTGGTTTAAGACCGAGCTCAGCTAGCAAACATAAATAATTCGTAACAGTACTCATATCTGAGCTGTTTTCTGATAATGTATTTATATTTATGTCTCCAGCAACAACCACACGTTGTGAGTTTGTGATGGATAAGGTACAAGATGAGAGTGAGGTCAAAAAAGGAGAAGTGTCGGTGAAACAGGGAGGGCGATATATACCTAAAACACTGAAGTGATTTTTTATTTCAACCATCAAGCAGTCTGCTTCCTGAAATGATGGTTCTGTCACTTCAGGTCTCCATAAGTTATTTACATAAATGACTACACCACCCGCTTTATTAATACCTCTGAGTGTCCGGTATGATTGAAAGCCAGTAATTTGAGGTATAATGGTATCATTCTGAAGCCAGCATTCAGTTAGAACTATTATATCTATAGAAATGTTTATTCTTATCAAATTTAGTAAAAAATTGACAAAATTCCTTTGCAAGCTTCTTATGTTGAAAGTAAGAACTTTAAGGTTGAAATTGTCATTAATGCGTAACTTACATGCCTCGGGTCGATCAGCAGTCAAACAAGGTGAATCATTAGTGTCCAGATCCAGCAACATATCCTGATTAATCATATTTATGCTGTTTGTGTCTGCAATAAAATTTACAAATATGACCCTGCCAGAGTGATCGAGAATATTTAACAAAGAGAACAAAGAGAAGAGTGGTTTTATTGTAGAGCCAGTAATTGTTTAGAATTGTGTAGTGTATATAGTGTGATATAAAGTGTTGCATGTAGGTTCTAACAAAGAAAATAAGTAATATATATTTAAAGAAATCGAATAAGGAACTAGAGAGGATAAAGTTTGAAGGGCACGCTTCAAGTTTCTCGCCGTTGATTAATCGAGTAGTCCGATGCCGACGTAGGTTTGTTGAGGATACAAGTGATGTCATTGGAGGATTTGATAAGCATTGCCTTGGATTCTTCACCTCTGCCTTCACGCTTCTTAACGTAAATTTGTTCCCATTTTGTCCAACAATATTTATAGTCAGCTTCTTTAAAACGGGTTCTGCATTCACGAAAAAGCAGCTTATTCTCGCGCGTAAGACGGTCGTTAATGTAGACGTTCTGTACAGGTCCATCAATTATCAGATCTTTTGTGTTAAGGCGTCTAGATTTAGCAGAGAGATAAAATCGGTCACGAACGTTCCGGCGGCAGAATCTGACAACAAGTGGCCGTGGGGGGTCGTTACGATTATTGCGCTGTGGCCCAGTGCGGCTCACGTAGTCAATGTCAGAGTCTGACAGCTTCATGCCCGCCACGGCTGAGAGAGTAAGGAGTAAATGAGTGGGATTTTCTCCTGGGTTTTCGGTTAGTCCTGATATTTCAATATCGTTTCTTAGACGTGCTTGTGTTTGGTAATTTAGTTGCTCTTGGAGCGATTCTATTGTTTTCTGGCGGCAGGGGTTATTAATAGCACAGTTTTCTATTGAATTCAGTCGAGATTCGTAGGCAGAAAGTTTCTCAGTTTGTGAGGTAACCTGGGTATGAAGACTTTGTGAGATGTAAATTTTGTAGTTATCTCGTCAATTCTTCCTTCACAGCGGCTTACCACGGAGATAGTAGCCTCGAAGTTCGTTTTCATGGTAAGAATTTCTTTCCTGAGTAGCATAATTTGAACCGTCAGGTTTTCGATACTAGAGCCCTTATCAGGTGTAGGACCGGTCAGTGGGCTAGGAGCTTTTGGTTTACGTACCGTTACATTTCGAGCTGGAGTCACCGTGGAGATGTCTCCAGCCTCTTTCAGCCTCCTCATAACCACACACGTAGCACGTAGCACAATAGAATATGATATTTTAATAATTACTGAGAATTTTGCGAAAATAACAAGAAAAGTGAAGAAAATATCACCCGTCAAGTTTGACATCCGTCAACTCATATGAAACGATTGACGCTCGCAGTTAGTGACGTCACTAGAAGACGGCACGACTGTGAGCGTTTTCTCTTCTAAAAAGCAATATTAAAACGGTTGTAGCTTCGTAATTCTTTGAGATATCCGAATGGGATTTTCGTCACTAGGCATATTTTTTTGCCCTCTTTCTTTTGGAGTAATAATAATTTTCGTTGGTGAACAATAATCATGGCTTAGGGCGAGTCGAACTCAGACCAGAGTACAAACGCCAACACAGTCAACTGACCATCCTGTATTTATATAGAACCTTATTACAATGCACATAAAGTGCACGGATGGTCAGTTAGCTGTGTTGTCGATAGTACCAGACATATTAATAGATAGAGGGAATTATTATTTAAATATAAATGGCAAAACACCATGTCACCTCCAATTGCATTCTAATCGCGGTTTGATAGTACCTGATGAGATCATCACCAAAAATGTAATCTCTCATATATTTTTTTTCAGCTAGACCTGATTGGCAATTAGTTTGTTTTTTTTAAAGCGTATAATAGAACTATTCTAATGGAATAACAAATGATCCCTACCTCAGGGGCCGGAATATGACGACTATATACAGCTTGGGCGCTATGGTGAGCATCACGGCGCCCATGAGCGCCAGCAGCGTGACGCTCAGGTCGAACACGTTCCAGCCGCTCTCGAGGTACGCCGCCGCGCCCGACGCCATCATGCGGAGGGCTGCCTCGATCAGGAATACTGCGGGAATAGTCCATTTCGATGCTAGTGGCGAAAGTATGGCATTACGTAGGCGAGTGGCAAGACTCGGGACGAGTGAAGAATGACATTTCCGCACGTGTATCGTACAACGTTTTACTGTACATTATGGCTCTTTAAAGTATCGACATATGCACGGAAAGTGCTCTTTCCGCACTAGTGCGGGAAAGTAGCACCATATGTACTGTAAAAGTATTTCGAGGTGAGTCTGGGCAGCATAAGGTTGATGCGCGACGACGCGGAGCGGCGTGCGAGAAAATGTACCTATAGCATTGCTAGCAACGCTCATGTATCCTCACTCCTGTTGGTGTTTGTTTCTCGCACATCGCTCCGTTACTTCACACAGCTCTGCGGGGACAACTGACGCCGCACCGCGACGCGGTTGAGAAAGATCTACCCTCCTCTTTCTAATTTGCACGGTGCGAGTGAGATAAGAGACGCTCAGTCGCGCGGGAAGCGCAAGTTGTGCTAGACGTAATGGTCTACCCACACAACCAGCGCGAGAGGAGAGAAAAAGCGTAAAGTCCAATGTTTTTAGACGACCTCTGTAGCCTATAGTTGGTATGACCCTGCCTCCGAAGCAGGAGGTCCTGGGTTCGAATACCGATATGGGCATTTATTTGTGTGATGAGCACGAATATTTGTTCCTGAGTCATGAATGTTTTCTATGTATTTGAGTATTTATTTATCTATATAAGTATGTATATCGTCGTCTAGTACCCATAGTGCAAGCTTTGCTTAGTTAGTGACTAGGTCGATTTGTGTAAGATATATTGTCCCCTAATATTTATATTTATATTCATATTTTTGGCGCACCTATGCTCGCGTCTCGCGGGTTTTAGTCGGCAGTAAGATAAAGCTGAGTTAAGTAGATCATAATAGGAGTAGAGATTCTTTTGTTCCACTATCGAACTCGGTTCCAATTAAAAATGGTGTAAATTCCATTGAAGAGGAGACCTTTTAGCCGGCCTATGGGCGGATAGAAGTCACATATCTATCCTGGGCTTACGTGTGAGGAACAGCCAGGTGTCCCAGGAGGCGCAGAGCAGCCGCGCGCTGTGCTGAAGACCTGGCAGGTCGGGGTCACCTCCAGCACCGGCCTCCAGCACTCGCAGCACCATCGCCACACCGTTGCCGACTATCAGGGCATCTGAAAAGAGAATATACTGATGGACTGGAACCTGAAGGGTTACCGCGAAACGCAAACTTTGTTTTCATCACACTTGCTCGTCAATGGCGTTATTACTTGCGAGCGTACTGAGCAGTTATAGCCGTTTTACCTCCCACGGGCAGTTAAGTTTAGTTTTAAAATATAGAACCCACTCATACTTCACATCGGACTGAGGATGTTTCCAATCAGCCAAGGTGTATTTCATATCTTCAAAAGTTTGCTACAACCAACTTTTAATATGTATAAAACATATCTTTATATTAAATTTGACTGCAATTTAATGTTTAGCAGAATTATTTACAGATTTAATATGTAGTTATTTAGTGTCTATGTAAAATGTTTTGAAGTGTTTTCAAATCGTGGCTTTATACCGAAGGGTCTTTGCCATACGCGCCTCACGTCAAATTCAAGAACATGACAACTGACATGTTGACATTATTACGATAAGTATTAATTTCATCTAAAATGTATTTGTTTCCTCGCAAATGTGATGAAAAACATTGTGTATAACACGGGCGTAAGAATATTGCAAACTCGAGTCACCAAAAGCCCTCCGCCTTCAGCGTCGGGCTTCTGATAGACTCTCGTTCGCAATATTCCACTTACGCCCCTCGTTAAACAATGTACTATTGTGTATTTCTCTCTGTCGCGCGAATATGCATGTGCGATGGAGATACACAATCACGAACGAAACAAGTTTGCGGCAGCCCAGAACCGTGACGCAGTGACATTATGACAGTGGTAATTTATAAATACACTATGCGACGGGCTCTGACGGAGCAGATAAAGATCTTGTAACCTGTATTTTATTAGAACTATCCATATCAACCAGGTCATCAGTCGACCTTGACCTGTCACTGTGGCACTCTTTGGGGGAGGCCTATGTCCAGCAGTGGACGTCTTTCGGCTGATATGATGATGATGATGATGATCCATACCAATATTATACAAAGATAGCATCGTAAGTATATTTTACAAATAGAGAATTGCTAAAGTCGATGCAGTAAGAAATCAGATGCTTTATTTATTTATTTACTAGCTTCTGCCCGCAACTCCGTCCGCGTGGAACTCGTTTAAATATCGCAGCTCCATACAAACTTTCACCCCCTCAGGGGAAGATTCCGGGATTAAACCTATCCTATGTTCTTCCCCGGGACTCAAACTATCTCTATACCAAAATTCATCTAAATCGGTTCAGCGATTTAAGCTTGAAGTTGTAACAGACAGACAGACAAATAGACAGACAGACACACTTTCGCATTTATAATATTACTAGCTTCTGCCCGCGACTCCGTCCGCGTGGAAATCGTTTATATCGTAGCTCCATACAAACTTTAACCCCCCCTTTCATCCCCGTAGGGGATGATTTCCGGAATGAAAACTATCCTATGTCCTTCCCCGGGACTCAAACTATCTCTATACCAAAATTCATCTAAATCGGTTCAGCGGTTTAAGCTTGAAGAGGTAACAGACAGACAGACACACTTTCGCATTTATAAACATGTTGCTGCTGTTGGTTTTCCATGTATCAATAAATAAATAAATAAATAAATAATATTAGTATGGATAGTATGGATATGGATTTAATCTTTATTGCATTGCACCAAATAATAACTTATGGTATAAAAGGCGGATTTAATGGTATAAAGCATTCTCTTACAGTCAACCTTGAGGCAAAGCAGATAAATTTGGGGGAGAGGGGCTTGAGTCCCTTAGCATCCCTTCTGAATCCGCAAGTTGTTGCAGTGTGAAAGACAAAGCTTTCAAAGTGCTCAATATGATCTAATGCCGGCTGTACACCTTGGGCCAACGTTGGCGAGTGAGCAGGATGCAGCTATGTAAACGAATGAGATCGAATTATAGCCCTCTCCCTCTAACGCATAGCTGCATCCTGCTCACGCGCCAACGTTGGCCCAATGTGTACAGCCGGCTTAAGCAACCTCTATTGTCTGGCAATACAAACGTGTGTTCACTTGACCTCTCCCCGTAACTTCAGCCGACTGTACTTGTATATACTTACAGATGACGTATTCGAAGTAGGGCTTGTGCACGAGCTGCGAGGCGGCGCGCGCGCAGGGCTCCAGCCACGACTCGGCGTACCACGGCGCGCGCGCCGTCTGCGGCGCCCAGCGGAGCGCGAACACCTAAACACAATCATACCCGAGTTCGATTAGCCTGTCGCGTTTATTGCATGAAAACTGTATACAAGCATAGGAGGGGAGGAAAAAAGTCACTGAAGCTGAGCGGTAAGGCGCGTTACTTTTAATCTAAAGCTCCTACCACTGGGTTTATCAAAAAAACTTACTAATACGTATGTACCAAATATTATTTGTACAGAAACAGCAGCTTTTCAATGAAGAAAACAGCGGGAGGAAACCGGTTTAATGCCTACAAAACAAGGTCTAGTTTTCTCTCTGGGTTGGAAGGTCAGATATATATGGCAGTCGCATTCATACAACTAGTGCCTACGGCAAAACTTGGGATTGGGTCCCAAAGCGGGCCACAATGCCACTATAAATATCACAGTACACAGAACCAACATAAAAGTATACAATAACAGCAATAGACATAACTTATCTCCATTTCTTAAATAAGATGTCGATAGACGAAGCATTTATCTTCAGAGACATAGACTACACTGGTCCGTTACATCAAAGTCGCTCTAGACACTCGTCCTCACCTCGTACAGGTTCGCGAACTCCGAGCGGGAAAGCCCGCCTGTCCCGGACTGGTTGAGCTGCTTGAACATTAGGTACACGTCAAGCCCGCCTGTGAATAAAACAATATATGTAAAACTTCCCAGTATTTGGCACCTTAATGCCTAATAGTTGACACCTATTCATCATCAACATCATCCGGTTATATACGTCCCACTGCTGGGCACAGGCCTCCTCTCATGAATGCCAGGGAACCACGTATTATTCACCTCCCATTGTCATGAATAAGGTACACTTCCAGCCCGCCTGACAATAAAACAATCCGCCATTTGTACTTCTTATATGTGCAATAAAGTTTCAATAAATAAATAATAAAACAATGTGCATGTAAGGTAAAAAACCCAGTTCTTGATACCTTAATGCAAGTTGACGCGCATTGTTCACCTCTATTACCGATTCATCTAATATTTCGACGTCATTAATAGAATTTAACAATACCGAAAATCATTTTTCTTTACAACCGGAGAGTGCGTTAACGGCCTAACCGCGAAGGATTTGCCGTGTTACAATAACGGTATATGTAAGTTCCGATACAACACAAATACCCTGCTGTTCAGAATAGAGTAATTGTTGCCCTCAAATTAGGGATTTCAATTTACCTCATAGGCAAATACATAAGCACTATGTGTTACTCGGTAGCAAAATTATTTCTTGAGCGAAAACACTTGAAACCCTCGGTAGGCTCAAGATTCCCTCGCCGCAAATATATCATTATGCTCCCTTGAAACACAATCTACTATTACTATAATGCACACCTTAATAGGTACAGAACATAATCAATACAAGTAGAGACAAACAAAACAACTGAATTCAATAATAAAATAAATAAATAAATATTTGCGGATTCTTATTGCGGTCGATTCTCCGACCTAGATTTGTGTATGAACGCAAATATTTATGATATGTAACAAACTAAGCAAAGCTTTATGGGTACTAGACGACGATAAACATACTTATATAGATAAATAAATACATAGAAAATATCCACGACTCAGGAACGGTTGTACCTTGTTCTACCGACAAATGTTCCATCGAATGCATATTTCTCAGAATTTCATTTAATCGAAAATATTTTTTTTAGGATCAGGAAACTTTTCAGGAATTTTATAAAACAAACCTAACCTAACCTAATGGGTTGTACTGTACAGAATAACCTTTAGCTGTCCCTAAAAAGTTAACGGTTTCTGAGCAACAGAAATTCGATGAAATGAAAATTCGGCGAGACCATGCATTTATTATTATTATTCTTTATTTCAGACATTGCCCATATCACAATACAAACAGATCAATCAATCAATCAATCTATTATTTATTCTGCAAATAGGCCACAAGGGCACTTTTACATGTCAAACGGTAATTTACAATGTAATAATAATAATCTTACACAATAATCATTTAAAACTTGCAGATCAAGGACCGATTTAAACGGTTAACATAGTAAATGTCACTAAATTAATGAAAAAAAACAAAATTGGAAAATATGACCATTACATTCGATATAAGGTCTGTATCAGCATTAACAAGAAGTTAATGATATTAATTCAGTATTCCAGAGATGTATAAGGTCTCTGAGCGTCCAAATACAATTAATAATTATTCTAATGTTTGTAGAGATGTATACGGTCTCTAAGCGTCAAAACAAAACAAAAAAA